>OY740768.1:33442195-34642195 GCA_963513935.1 Aphrophora alni
AAACAGAGTTTGAACCTGTCTGCGATTGCAATCTCAAAGCAATCTCGGAGCAATCTCGAACCAGCTTTTGCTAAGCTAAAAGCAAGTTAAAAAGAGATTTAAACAAACTCATACAGGTTGTTCGACAAGTCTTTGTAATGAAAAATGATTTTTGATTTAATTACAATAAAAAGGAAAATTATCAGAATTACAAAAAGTCCAAAAAAGATTATAAATAATTTTTTTTTATAATAATAAAGAATCTAATATATCTCGATCTTTGTTTGAGATAAAGAATTGTAACAACTGCTAGGAAAATTTTAAAGTAAAAGATTCTAATTAAGAAAAACATTTGACTAGTTAATTCTTTGATTTATAATTTGATTTTGTAAATTGTTTTTAAATGAAAGAAGGTTATTCTATTTTTTTTTACAAGACATTAGCCTTCAATAAAATTACTGAACAATTAAAAGGAAAATATTCCTAGTTAAATTATTTCTGAACAAAATATATATCAGTAATTAAATCTTAAAATATTAACAGGTTTATATTATGTTAAATTTTAATTTAGAATACCTGGAACTTGTTGTAAAATGCTTAGAAGAGTGAGGTGTGCCTGAAGGTCATTGTGCGATGAAAATTTACATGTAGAAAACAAAACTCACAAAAGAACTAGTATAATTAAACTGTAACACATTGTGAGAATTTAGAAGAATGAAAACTGTGTGATTACTGCCATGATGCCCATTTTCTAATTCGGAGATTTCATGTTCAATGAAAAAAAACTTCTGTCTAATAATGTGATTCAGAAACGACTAACATGCTAAGCGGTTGACGGGTTCAAGAGTACAACGATCATATGATGGTAGATTATGATATTCCCCGCCAGGTCTCAGCACACGGTGGTGGCCTGACCCGGAGGCGATAATGGAAGTAGAATGTTGATAAGGCAGATTTTATATTTAAAGTCTGAAGGACGTTACAACAGTTGGTATGCCATCCCCTACTCATTGTGACCAGCTATGTGAGCGCGCGACCTTGATTTCTCGTCTGAACATGAAATCTGTATTCTGAGCCGTCGATTTCTTCAACTCGTCATAACTCCCGTTCACTTTGCTCGATCTTCTTTTGATTGACTCAGTTTGAAGCCCCTTTCTTCCTGGTTCTGTCTAAACTTTATTTGAACCCGTGCTACATTTCTTTCTTGCGTTATGAAGACTTGAAGATTTCGTAAAATTTCCAATTATTCTACTTTCCTGAATTTTAGAAAACTTAAAAATATTCTTTTTGATTACTTATCCTCCTATTCCAAAAGTCTCAAAACTGCTCCCCTCATCTTCCTGGCTTCTCTGGTTCTCAAGTTATGGCTCTTTCTTCATATTCGGTTTTTATTATCCTTGTTATTATATTAGTTTTAATTAATTTTTCATTTGGGTTAATGATTATTATTTATTGGTCTTATGATCATATAACTCTATTATTAGTTTTTTATTTAATTTAGATTTACAAAAGTTTTTTGTCTTACCCCTCTTTCTTTGAACTATATCTTTTAAATATTTATTTTACAAGTTAATTTTATTATTATTTATTATTCTATTTTAATTACTCTACAAGATGGCATTTTTTTTATATTTGATTTCGAATTTCGAAATTTTAACATGTATTCTTAAGGGATGTTTTCATGTTGAGACCGGAAAGCTTGATTATACCTGTCTGGACAATCTGATCTCGTCTTAGAATTGCCTAGTTACATTAACTTTCCCTATACTTAATCAAATTATTAATCTTACTTCTACTATTTTCGGTTTATATTATTGAAATTTTAGAATTTTGAAGTTTTCAACATTCTTCCTTCAGATCGGTTAATTGAATCGTCGCAAATTCCCCTCTCAAAAAACTAAATTTATGATTTTAAAAGTTATTCTAATTTTTAAAATTTTAAGTTTCTTGAAATCTTTCTGTATCTTGTCTTATCTTTATATTAAAATTATTCTTTCTTATTTTTAGACATTATATTTAAATTTATATAACATGCGATTTATCTAATTTCTATAAACAACCTTATTACTAAACATGACATGTGAATTGATCTGTGACATTTACATATTAAACATTTTAACAAACAAGACATAATAACAAATGAAAATAATTCTTATTCAATACAAAATACATACAATTTTCTCATGGTTTATATAGTTCGTTCCGTTCTTCTTTTATCTGAAACATTCTACATGACATGAGTGTACTTGATTATATTCTCATATTAACACTTTGACTTTCTTTTACACATTTTATTAACACAGATTTTGACACAATTTTAATCACTTATGGTACAACGATAGGTTATATAAACCAAGACATCCTTACTTTTAAATTAACTTATGCTTTGTTGGATCACCTTATTTAAAGTAAGCAGTTTGGTGTTGTATTGACAAACTAACATCCCGTTACCTTCCTGTCCGAAGATTTCAATTAAAGCGGAAGGGACAATCTCTATCTCACTTTAATTTTACATAATTGGACGGTGTTACGGATGTTTATCTTTAAATCTTGACCTAGTGTTCGGTCAATGTCCTAATTTCCTCACCCTTCTCAATCAGCTGTTTCCTTTTACCGTTGTACTACTATCATATGTTTTATTCTAATTTAGGAATTTATTCTTACTGGACTGACTACATATTATTGACATTTATTATTTATTATGAAATTTATTTTTTACACTTAGTTATTCTACTTTCTATTAATATTAATTTACATATTTACAATATGATAATTTTTTAACTATACTTTAGGACGTTGTTTAATTATTACGTTACAACCTAACTCTACCGTTCCTTTTAACTTAAATTTATTTTTTCCATTTCTCCTTAGCCTCAAAGTTAATTTCTTTTAACATTTTTGTTTATTTATTTTGCCTTTGGCCTTAACTTTAGTTTTAAGTTTTATTTCTAATTTATTAGGGTTAGGTGTTGATTTGCTTTTTTCTCCTTTTTTGGAATTAGGCTCAATTCGTGCTTAGGTATTGTTACAACGATACTCTCCTTTTTCGCGTGGTCTCCCATTGATGTCCGGTGCCTAAGTATGCTTTCCTTATTTACTTTGTTTTCGACGATGTGATTTGGCTCTTCTACCTATAACTCACATCTCTGAAGCTTTTTTGTACCTAGTACCTTTTCACTCTCACCCGCTTCGCTTCTCTTCCTGCTCATTCTCGGAATGGTTTCTTTCCCTTCTACCTTCTTTTGGCTTCCCGGGTTTTGTTTTGTTTTTCCCTTTAGTAAATTCTTCCTTCCCCTCTCTAAGCTTCCTACCTCCTTTTCACCTCCTGGATTGTCTCGTTCGGTATTGTCAATTTCGGTTTTTTTCTCCCCTCTTGTCACTTTCGGTTTGGTCTCGTTTGGTTCCCTTTGGTTTTAATACCAAATTACTACGAATTTTGGTTTCGAGTCTTATTTATTATTAGTTTATCATAGGGTTATGTACTGTTATTATTAGATTTTTGGTTTTATTGATTTTAGGAGAGTTTTGCGTTTTATTACGTTTTATTTTAGCTATAACTTTTTTATTATTAATCTGACAACTTTATTTACTCATTATTTATTACTAGGTTTTTCTAGCTCTACACGATGACATTAATTTTGTTTTGGTTTTCGAATTTTGAAATTTTAACATTGGTTTATTGGACTCTATTCATGTTAAAACCGGAACGTTGAACATTTCCTGTCCAAGCCCGTTGACTTTGGCTCTGTTCAACCTTGCTATGCTTTTAACTTAATGTATAATTTGAATACTTTTCTTAACTTCTACAGTTTTTGTTGGATTTGATTGAAATTTTGGATTTTGGTTATTTTCCAAAATAGTTCCTTGCGAACTGTTCAATTAAACCGTTGCAAAACACACACACACACACACACACACACACACACACACACACACACACACACACACACACACACACACACACACACACACACACACACACACACACACACACACACACACACACACACACACACACACACACACACACACACACACACACACACACACACACACACACACACACACACACACACACACACACACACACACACACACACACACACACACACACACACACACACACACACACACACACACACACACACACACAAACACACACACACGCACACAAACACACACACACACACACACAAGCACACACACACACACACACACACACACACACACACACACACACACACACACACACACACACACACACACACACACACAAACAAACACACACACACACACACACACACACACACACACACACACACACACACACACACACAGTGTTTTATGTTAGAAATTATTGGATAATATAAACTTTCCACTAAACCAACTTTATGTAGTACTTATGGATAATTGTGCAATTAATTAAATTCTTATCATATACATTATAGATTTACATAATATCAAATTATGTAGTTACTTTTTTAATAAGATGACTTCTGATTAGTAGTTCATCAAAATTCTTTTAACGTTATTTCATGTGGGTTGTAGTTCAGAATATAAAACAAACATAAAATGAATGTAAATCATATTTTTGTTTTTATTATATGTTTTGTGTTACCGAATAGATTGTATTCACAAAGGAAACATAGATATTTTTATCAAAATAAAAGATATTACGATAATCTGGTAAGTCTGTTAGGTTTAATTTTAGTGTCTATAATGACTTCAACTTACTTATACATAGTAGCTTCTACGATTGCAAAACAAACATTAACATATTTGATTATGTACGTTTTGTAGGATCTTGATTTAAAAATTTATTTATTTTTACAAGGATTGTTGTATATACGTACTCAGCTGTTTCTTGTATTCATAAACCGATTTTACTCCTTACATGACTTTGTATCCTAATTATTAAACTCAGCCTCTCTAGAGTACCAAAAACGTATATATTGTTGGATATATATATGATACCCAACCCGAATTCTTCTCAATTTCTCATTAATATCCTTCCAAAACCAATGATTTCCATTCGTCTTAATGCTCGACCACGTAAGTAAATCACACAGTAAGTTCATGGGACTTCAACTGATATATTTGTCTATAAACATCAAAATATTTGGGCTCTATCTCACTGAACAGACATATTGGACACCGTATATCACGATATATATTATTTCAATTGTTTTAGAAAATTCATCTGCTTAATTGAATACATTTTTTTAACTAATTTCCTCACTAGTCTAAGGCCTGTAGTTTTTGCTCTTGAGAGATATTACAGAGCCTTTTGAATGCCCAAATATGTTCTGGACTATCAAGAACCCGTTTTACAAAAGCTCATACTAGGTGAAAGTATCTTCATTTCGCTGAATACAAGCATTATGACACAGTCATTTCAGGATGATTTTATTTCCATTGCTTGTCACTCACTATATTAATACAGTCAAAAACCAGCCTGGATTTAGGATAAATGGCTATTAACGTATTTTTCCAGTCTGAAACATGTTCATATTAATTTTGAATTTTTCTCCAATTATTAGCATTTTGTTAAGCGGAATTTTTTTTATTTGAATTTATAAGAACATTTATGTAATATTTTAATAACATTAATTTTTATTTATACTTACTACATATTGTCTTTTTTAAACTTTTTTGAAGGTTAAACTTTGGGAAAATTTTGATGAAGAGGATAGTCCGTTTGCAACAGATAGAGACGGAGGCATTCTTATAAAATGTTTGGTCACCACTAGGAAATGGTTTTTCGCATTAACAAGTACGTCTTAAATATAATGACTATTACTTGATAAATAAAATATTTAATACCAGTTTGTTTAAAATTTGTTAATTATTTTGTTAGAATACTCGTATAAAACGTTTCAATAACTTTTGTTTTAATTTTTTTCTAACACCACTGAGAGTCCATTCAATACTAAGGGTATATTTTCAATACAATTTTTCAGATTTGCAAATTCAAAATTTGCTTCTCTTAAAATTCAACAAAGCAATTGTAAAGCTAATTTTCACCAACTCATTTCCCATATTTGGGTTAGATTAACAGGATTTTATCATTAGTTTTGATTTAACTCAAGTGAAATTTAAATGCACAAATGGTCTCACCAATAATTCATATATTAGAAATATAGACCTGTCATGCTTTTTTATAATATAATTTTTATTTACAGAGTTACCCGATGGAGACATTGTTATAGGGATACCATATAAAACATCTATAAATGAAGTAATAATTGCATATATTGGTAAAATTTTGGGAATTCCTTCCAGTGCTATAAAAATAGTTAAGGTAAGTTTTTACTAATAACGAGTAATGTGTTTTTAAGGTATACAATTTTAAAGAAACTTCCAAAAATAATATACTGTGCAAAAACATCGGTCATACATTCTCACGCATATACCATGGTAAAAACATAATACAAAATGGTAATTAATTTAACTCTTGATAAAGTGGTATTTGCCGATTTTCTGATCTTTCCTTCTGCCTTTTCTTACCTAAATTTGAAGTACTGTACTTTGAAGACGAAGCATCGCACATTCAATGAGGGCTGATGGGATAAACGTTTTATATTTTGCTGTTATTTCCAAATGTTGTAATACTAAGTAAATATCATCAATATTATTATTGTAAATTAATTAATTAAAAATCACCATCTTCACAAAGATGTAAGATAATTTATTATTATTTTTTAATTACAGTAAGAACTTTTGAAACAACTTTTTATCCTTTTCTGCACATAATATATACTTAACATAATATATATATATATATATATATATATATGTATATAACCCCAGAATATGGCGGTCATTTAGTGTAATATTGTACAGACATAGACGGTCTGGCAGACTTAAGCGTACCGATGTTAAAAGGTGACGGTCCGGAGCGTTAACTTCTGTTTCTCAACACAGGGCGGTTATTTCCTGGAACGTTTTGTTCTTAAACTTTGTAGATTTACGTTTAGTCTATATGTGTCCGTTGAACAGGTCGTCATCACTCATAGTGTCAATTATTACGGAACAAGTTTCTGCATTAGGTAAGAAGAACATATTTAAGATGTAAGTGTTTATTATTAAAATAAGTATATAAGTGTAGTAATTTTAGTGAATTTCAATTTATTTCTTATGTATTAAATTGAAAATACAACTTGAAAAAAATATGCAAATTATTTATAATTTTTTTTTTGTAATTATAGTACAATTTTCTAACTTATTCATAAAAAAGTAATAGTTTATTATAGTCACTGGTAACATTTTAAAAACGTGATAATTATGTTTAATGTGTAAAAATAACATGGGTAAACTATATAAGTTAAAACGTTATTAAAAATGTATGATACATACTATGAAAAATATCAAAATATGTTCTTATAAATAGAGTAGGCTAATTATTTTACTAACCTACTGATTATTAAATAATAACAAGCCTTGCGTGATGATTTTTAATCGTAAGAGTAATAGTGCAAGATTTTTTAAAATTATTCTATTAGGAAAGAATGTATAAGTAATTTTCTATGATTAATTGCAAACTATGAAAAAAAAATATTTAGATTAAGCCCTTATAACATATTATATATGTTAAATGCAGCTTCCTATAGAGATCATCAGTATATTATTGTAGTAATTTAATATACACATACTCTTACTATATTATGTTATAACAATGGCTACCATTTAGTAGTCCGTTCAGATATAAATTTAACTATATTTTAATACCATTTACGAACAATACGATCCTATATTTTCATTATTACTTGTTTTACTTTACCAATAAACTTGTTTTATTTTTGTGCTGGCGTTTCATCCTTTGCTTTTTCCTATTTTTAAATTTATTTAAATATGTTTATTCATAGAAAATGAATCCAACACTTACAAGGGAAAGTAGAGCCAAGAAAATTTTGGATATGGCGTTGGCTTCTGATGAAAAAGGTGCTAAAAGAAAAATACCAATCAAAAAAGGTGAGTTTAGAATATTAGTTATAAACTGTTTAATTTTGAGATGAAGAATCAGTAAATAATTTTATCCAGGAAATTTAGTTTACACACTAATTCCATTAAAAAAAGATTATAAAATATTACAACTCGTTAAGTAAAGTTTTGTTTAATAATACAAGCCTGACGGAAGGATGTACTATATTTATTTATGTGAAATTAAAATAAGAATTCAAATTTTTTTATTATTTCTTTTTATTTATAATTTTATAAATACTAACGAAAACTCGTTTTGAGCCACCGAAAATATGAATAAGGAAATGTTATTTTTAAGTTAGACTGAATTTAAATGTAATTTTAAAAAGCTGAAGAGTCAAACATCCATATATTGTTACTTAACAAACATTCATGATAACAATAAAATGATGACTACAAAATATTTTAAAATACAAACTAACGTAAAGCATATAAGGTGCTAGTTGTCAGATATTCCGGCAGTCTGAAAGATATTTAGGAAACAGCATCCCCAGAATTTAGGGTTATTTATAAAATTTGGTAATTAGTATGTATTCTACTAATAATATTATTTTGATTAAAACATTGTAAATGTACAATTCTCATAGTGAGATATTCCTTTATGGTTTTTACTGTATTTCATAACTGGAAACTAATTACATATCACAAAATATAAATACAGTAATCTAAAAAAATTTAGGTTTTGTAATTTAAAGAATAAATGTAACAATACAATTATCAGAATTAAATATTATGTCAAAAAACATATTACATTTGTATTTAAGAGTAGGCTATGTGTGTAGTACACATTTTATTACAGTACACAAGAAATAATAAAAAAAAATACATTTTTTAATTTACATTTACTTTATTTTATTCAATGTTATTAAAGTTTCAATTATGTATTTAGAATGCTTGATAAATAATTGTGATGTATTTATTATTGTGTTACAATCTATCTTTTAGATTCTGATGCAGAGTCTCAAAGAATTTCAAAGTCTGTTGTAAATGTTGGATCCACATCTGTAAATAATGCTTTACCTGATTATGTTAATCTACCATGGGATGAACTAGAAGGTATTTTGCAATCAAATTGGACAGCAGTAAAGGTAACTTTAAAAATACCATTCTCAATAATTATTAGGCTACTTAACTAAAAATATTATTCCGTAAATTAAATTTGTGATAGTAATTTAACTTCTATTATTTAAAATACGAAGATTTTCTTCTAAGATTAGTACGTTATGTCATTATGTATTAAAAATTTTAAAATAAATAGAATGGAATGTTTACTGATTCCAATTCAAAAAGTTAATATTACTTTATATTTTACCAATAACGTATATGGAAAAGCAATCTTATTAAGATATCACCATTGTACAGTATAAAATACAAATTGTGTAATAATTATTATTTTAGTAATTGCGAAATCAATTGCAATATTTGAGTGTTTAATAAACTGTGATCAATTTAATCCTAAAATGTACTTTTATTGTAGGAAACTATTCGTGCCAGAAAGAAATTATTTCTTCCAACAGATTTACCCCTACGCTCACCTCAACAAACACAGAATTCAACTGAAACAGAATTCAATTTATTAGAAGACATTTACAGTAACGAACTACCTACATCATTTGAGAAAAATGTAAGTTCACAATTTTACTAATAATCGGATTTATTTATAATTATATTATTTTACATAAACGATAACTCGTACATTTTACAAACGAAACAACCAGAAGCCTGCTTCAAAACGTGTTTTTATCTGTACAACATACTATTATCATAATGAGATCAAGAAGCTGTTTTTAAATGTTTTAATTTTCATAAAAAATATATTTTTAAATATCAATAACAATATATTCAGAATCATATGTGTGATATATTATTATAATATTTTCTTGTGCCATTTATACTTTAATATTTAAAAATAAAAAATAGAAAATATATCAACAACGATTTTTGGGAGAAAATCTTATTATTTGGAATGTGGTATGTAAATCTAACGTTCAATGCCCATTACCACTTTGAATAGTTAAATATTCTAGAAACATATATTGTTATATGTAGGTAATGTAACTAATGTTATATCATATTTTGTCCATGAAGGAATCTTCCCGAGAGAAGAGGGAATGTTTTACACTGACATCTTCACAAACTACATGTATAAACTCTACTGAGGGCTGTATTGAAATTCCAAGTTTAGAGTCTGTTCAAGAAGTGTGTATTATTGCTCCTCCATTCTCCTCCAATGAAAATGTAAGTGATTATTTTGATTTTATAAATAGGCTATGTACAAATATAATGTTTGTATACGTAAAATATTTTACATGTTGCCTATATGCGCTAATTTTTTAAATAACATAAACTCATTTGTTTGACTGAAAATATGATTTAAAAGTTGAAAACACAAAATAAAATAAAAACCTCTTTTAAGCCTAATAAATAAGTTCAGTTTAAACTATCAATAAGAGTAGTGCTTTTCTTGAAATGGTAGATCTAAAAAAGTGCAAACAATTCCTTTAAAATTATATTTTAAAACTTATAAATGTAACTGTTCTCTAAATTATATGTCTTGTTAATAAAAGATATCAATAATTGAAATAAAATATACCTTTTAATGTTCCGTCGAAAATGAATATCTTTGAAAAAGACAACATTAACAGAACACTTCCTCTTTATTTTACATCTTGCTTATCTCATTTACCTGTGACCGTAAATTAAAAAAATATATGTACTTCCTTTTCTTTTTACACTATGTACTTAAAAAAAAAATACAAACCAACAAATTACTAGATAATCATCAGATATTAAAGGGGTAATTTTCAGAAATGTTAACATGCAATTCAAAAAGAAAACCTTAAGCTAAACTAAGACTTTCCCAATTTAATTGAAGTAAAGATTAATTTTTATTAATTTAGCAAAGATATAAATGTATTTATCGTTATTAGAGCAAAATAAATTGTACTTGTAAATATTGTATTAGATTAAATGATTTCGAGATATTAAAAAGATCAAATATTTTAAAACGCGCATTTTGATACGTTTTCTTACCAAATTAAATATTTTGAAGACTATACAACAATATTGTTAATTAATGTTATCTAAATGTGGGCGTCTTATCAAAATCCGTTCTGACGTATAGGCTCTTGTTTTAATACACAAATCGACAAGTAGACGCCAAACGAAGCTTATATGTTCTTTGAAACAGTGTATATAGTTGGACCAACTAAATTGATTACTATCAAAAAATACATACTTTACAGTAGCATATAAACCAATGTTAAATAATATCGAAATTTCCAGTAAATTGTTTAGCATAACTTTATTTTGATAAAAAATAAACCAAGTTCTCATTATTTGTTGTGTTTTGTATCTTTATTAATGTCAGTCTTCCGTTAGTCATTTATGAGTATTTTACAACCCAAATTAATTGAACAAATCAAATTCGATTTGTGGCAACATTTTGGCCATATCTTAATTATTTTTCGATTCCTCAAAGTTTATATACCAAAACTCAAACGAATTTCATACAAAATTTGTTAAATTGTAGCCTCAAAGCACTCAAACAAAACTAATTGTTTGTCATTGCCCCTAAAATACTACTTCTCTAGTTGATATTAAAAAACAAAAAATGTGCCATACAACTTTTAATAAAAAGGATGAAAAATAAGCTTCACAAGTTGTTTGTAAAATGTGAACATTTTCTAGAGTAATTAACTTGAAACTGTTTGTCAAATCTAAAGTAAATGTGTATGTTTTAACGCACATATGTCTAAATGTGTGTTTGTTTTAAATACTCTCCAGAAAAATTGTGTTGATTTGTAATTTGAAATTTTGTTTCAGAATTTTAAAAACAAAACTCCACCATCAACACCAAGACATATACGAAGTTATAACGAAGATACACTGAAAACACATTGCCTGGATAAAGAGTTTCTTATTAGCTTGAGTCCGGCCGAAATTGAATGTTTACCTGATCTGGCTTTACCTAAAAGAATTGTAAGTTAGTTTAATCTGATTTTTAGTTTTAGTTAATTTTATTATAAATTATTAATAATGTAAGCCATTCAGAATATCATTAATATTACAAAGTACAATAAAGCTCGACTACACCTCCCAGACAGTCACTTCATGTTTACCAAATTATATAAATGAAATGTGTTGAAAAATGTGTTTTTATTGTAGTTTTGGTTTATTTTAGATATTTTCAATCGACGTTAAAGACTTTAATGTGTAGGTACTGTATTTTTCGATTCTTACTTCCATGTCTAAATAGACTGTAGGCGTGATAGTCAGGACCAATAATTTTGTTTAATTATTTTTTTATTTATTAATATATAAAAATAAAAATTTGGGATTAGTTGTATTAAGACAAATATAATTTATCAAATAACTATTTATAAGAAATGATAATACATTTTTTAAATGCTTCAAAATACTAAAGAAGTATTCCTTCACTTCTTCTGTATACTTTGTTTTTTATATTAATTTATAATTAATGGTATAGACTTTTAAAGTTTGAAAATTTTCAAATTTATCTTCAGAAGAGTTCCTCTTTTTCACTTAACAACTATTTTATCTTGAACGGTTTGAGATAGTAGTTCGAACGGATTGACAATACAATTTTCAAATTATCAACCAATAGTTAGTTATGAAAATGTCTGTGTTTATAGGAATGACGAAAAAAAATTAAACTAACCTGAACATCAAATCTTGAATAGTTATCTATAAAATAATTGTTTTATGAAAATCCCATTCAGTTTTTGTTTCAGAAACGTTCTATTTTTCACTTAACATCTACTATTTCTTGAACGGTTTGAGATATCTCACATAATAAATCTTTATTATGTTCAAAACATTCACGTGGATAACTTCTGTGATTTTTGAATCAATATGTTTGTATATAGTCGAGATATGAACTTAGACTGAAGTGGAAAATATTCAAGTTTTAGTTTATGAAAATATCTGTGTGTATAGGAAATTATGAACAAATAAGAATATCCTGAACATCGTATCTTGAATAGTTTTCGAGAAAATAAATATTTTATGAAAATCTACACTATTTTTGGCTTCGGAAAAGTTTTTTTTTCAGTAACAACTAACTATTTTCTTTTGAACGGTTTGAGATATCTTAAAGAATGGAACTATGTTATGTTCACAACATTCGCTTCGATAACACCAAAATACCATTTGTGCTAATTTCATACTCTATCGATCAAAAATCAAAACTCCCTTATAATAGGCCTAGTTTGTTTTGAACCGTTTTCCTTTGAATTAAATCAACATATTAAGTAGTGGCTACCGTTTTATAAAACGGTAATTCACGCCATGGTGAAGTAAAAGCTTGTTGAGCCAGGTCGGGCGGCCGGGCTGGTGTTGGTGAGTGTGCGTGCGTGAGTGGGACTGGGGCAGGTAGAAACCCTTCGCCTTTGTGAGAGTGAACAAAGTATAAGCTCCCACAAACTAAGAAACAAAACATTGTATTGTAAAGTATAATTGTTAAACATATGAGAGTTTTGATGGTAAGACTTTTAAAATTATCGTCATATTTTACTATAGCACAATAAATATTCCTTGACTGAAAGATGTCATGTAACATTTATGCTTCAATGGGTACAAGCTAGAAGCCAGCCCGTATACAATAATAACTGCTGCTCCTTTTTGCCTATTGTCCTGCCATCAAACAAATGAACAAATAAGTATTAGTTTTCTGGGAATAACTATATTTTACTTGAGAGCTTAAATGAAAGAAACCTTTCCTAGAAACAGTATTTATAAAGTTAAGTTTCAATAACTTCAAGAACACCGACAATTACATATTATAGTGAAATGGTTTTTGACACTTTTAAAAATTTGGTAGCATGCCACAAAAATGGCGGATGGTTTGAACAATAGGCTAGTGTTCGTTTAGTCACTGTCTATAGACTTTCCATATTAAACCTATTACAATGATTATGGCACAGATGTTGTTAATGATACAAATAGTTTTATAAAATGAGAAAAAAGCTTTAGCTTGTTTCGTCTTGACATTCTGCATCCAATAATACTACTATTTAGAAGAATATGCTATAGTGTTCTCAATTTCAGTCAAACGTAATTCAAACTTGGACTACAAACCAACATTATGACCACAAAAAAGAGCCAACACAATATCCAGTTCGATATTGTTAGAACTGTGCTTGTATATATTTTTATAGAAAATCGAAGGAAAATAAGAATGAGACGAAGTAAAACTCCCTATATCTAATTGGTTTTTAGATAAAAATAATATAGTAAAAACGCCTGTTTACTATAAATCGTAAACAGTTAAAGACAATCGTGATCAAAAAGCATTCCATTTAGAATTGTTCCTATTGTTTTGTTAATTTCAATGAGAAATATTAATAAACATCTGAGATAATGAGTTAGACGGTAAAGAAAAATGTTTTAGTTTTAACATGGTTTAAAATTTCTTCAATATCTGGAGGAAAAATATAACCAGCATCTTCATATTATATACAGTGGATCATAACAATCATAGGGAAATTCTGTACAAATTTCAATTGAATCGATTAAAGGTTTCAGATTTTACAATTGATAAGGCTGTGGCTGATCATGTATGTAAACTTTAACAACAACCTAGATTTTTTTATGAAAAAGATTTTTTAACATAGTCTTAACCTAACGTATGATTTGATTTTTACGAAATAAAACATAGGAATAACAACAATATATGAACGTATTCACTAACACTGAAAGCAACACTTCATAACATACAATTTTAACGAATTTAGTTAGTTTTGTTAAACAATGAGGCATAGATAGGCCTATAAAGTCAATCCATTTTATTCAGATTAACATGTTCGCTACCGAACGGCGCAAAAATGCGCTGGCCATTGCGTTCTCATAGACTGGCCGTAAAATCATGGAATGGCCATAGGATAACATTTTAGGGATAACAATTATGTGTTTGTCTTAAATTAATCTGCCTTTAAAGTGTTATACCTAAATGTTTTTTTTTTAGATAAAACTTAATAAAAACAGTTTATATATTTATAGTATAATGCAATTTTGTTCTTAGTCATTCAGTTATACATCCAAAGTCATACATAATATCTATAGGCTCTATTTATATTGCAATAAATTAAGGTAATATAATAATAATCAATGATAATAATAACACATTATGATTATCATTTGATGTGTGACAGTTTAACTTTCCCTCTGCGTTTCAGAGCTCTTTTTATTATTAAATAACTCGTGTTGCAGGCTTGCCGGATGCCTCAATAAAAGTTTTGGTCTGTTAGACCTTTGTCACATTAAAATAATATTTTTAAGTTGTTTTAATTTTTTAAATATTTTTTTCACAAATCTTTACAGTTCAATGTAGGCCTACATTTTTCCTTAGTCATTTAATTATACATCAAAAGTTATTTAAAATATTCACAGTGTTACTTAAGTTTGTCTTAATCGTGGACTTTGGAGGAAGCTCCTCGGCCATGATTTCGCCTTATTCGCTGTTGCTCTCTGTGTCTTCCGAATCACTTGAGTTTTCGAAGCTCACAACAATGCGGTTTTTATCAGTGAAACTGTCGACAGCGTAGTCTAATTCCCACAATGAATCCTTCAGTTTCCTTAAATGTTCAACAAAGCTCTTCCATGTTTCGAGTAACAGGACTGATATGTTATTATTTGACTTTACTACGACATAAATAATTCAAATTGTCTTTATTTTTTGTTGGCAAATAAACAAACAACGGGTTTTTTTATAATAACTGTTTCATTGTTTCAAACAACATACCGTAATCCCCCTTTTCACCTCAAAGGACCCAAATGTATATTTTCACGAAATACTCAACATTGGTCTCTAAACCTTCTGTATATACTTCATAAGTTTATTTTAGAGTTTAAAGTTGGCCCATTGACATGAGGCAAACACTGGTTTCTTTGTCTAATGATGATGATGGCAATAGTGTAATCTATTTTTACAAATCAAGCATATTTTTTAAATTTTGATTTTCAAGTGGGGTATTCGGCGAGGCGTATCTAATGAGCATTAGTTGGCCACTCCACACTTCTATTCAACCCTTGGCTCTCCGGCTAGGTAGGCTAGCGTCAACTAAGCATGCGACGGCGCTTTAGATGTCATACATAAACAAACAAATATTGGCATCACTGAGCAAGTTAATTTCATTCAACTGAGAGTTGAAATAAAAATAAAAGAATCCTTTCTTGGAAACACTAATGTTAAGTTGTCAATAGCTTCAAGGGTACCGACATTTACAACATTGATATATTGTTTAACGGCAACTTTAACACTTTTAGAAACTTTTTGACAGGGTTTAAAATATGTCTATTGTTTGCAGTCGGTCTGCAGTCGGTCTGCAGTCGGTTGTACCTATTTTAACTTCCAGAGAAATGTCCTATTTGGTAAGTATGGGCGGATGTTGATTTGCATTGTACTGTTTTTTTATATTACAATTGCAATCAATGTGAAACTAAGGAACGACCGGTAAAAAGAAAATGGTGGCAAATCTTCAACTTATCATTTCTCATTTTATTTTGTTAAAACTAATTTTACAATTTATTAGAATTAAAATCTTTGATTTTCATTACAAATCAACTACTAAATTGCATATAAGATTGCATATACATAACCCTAAAAAGAAAACTGGAAAAAATTCTCAACTTTTCATTTTTCAAAATATTGTTATCATAGTAATTTTCCATTTAGATTTTAGGTCACTGATTGCGAATGGACAACTAATTGGTACATAAGACTTGTAGTTAACGATAAAAACATGGCTTCAAACCTTTATTTTTTCATTTCTGAATCGATGTTTATACAATTCCTTATATATATAGAATTTAGGTCTTTGATTACGAATTAACTGCTGAGTTGTATGTTAAGTCTTATAAATAATCACAATTTCACAAAATCGGAAAAACTTTAACTTTTCATTTCATAATCGGTTTTGATGAAACTCATTTTCCATTAAATTTTAAGTTGCTGAGATTGTATTAACTACTAAATTGGATATAAGACATATATAACTCTAAAAAAAAAAAAAAAATTTAAAATGGCGACAAATCTTCATCTTTTCATATCTCTATAAATTTTTATCAAATTTATTTTTTACTTAGAATTTAGGTCGCAGATTACGAATTAGTTTTTGGTAAAAATCTCTCATCATTGAGAAATAAATATTGTTAATGTTGACATTAACATTGACAATATTTATGAACTGTGGAGTCCCAAGAACGAATTTGGAATTGGTATGATCTCATCTAACTTATCTAACTTCTAAATGGTCCCAAAACCAAAAAACTTCAAAAGTTGAAGAATAATTAAAATTATCACATTTGTATAAACAAAATAAAATATCTATTTCTGAGTTAAGTTAGGGAGAGGAGGGGGCTACAGGCCTCTACTCTCAGTAATTCTCTGTGTAACATTTCTTAACATGGAAAATGTGTTAATATGTCGGAAGTTTAATATTCGTTATTTATGAATGAATTCTTGGCTTTTATGTAGTACAAACAAACGTAATTATATAAATTTAAACATATAATAATTCAGAAGCGAAATAAGCGTATAAAAAGAAATTGACATTTTACCTTGTGATAAATCCAGAACAACATTAATTATACTCTGCCTGTGTGTTTTATATATGAATCCATCAACTAAATACCATGTTGATTGTTAATTAATAACAACATTAAATTTTTATTAATTTTAACTTTAGATTTTAATAATCTAAGCGCTGTTATTTCGTTAAGGTATAATTGACAGAAAAAAAAAAAAAAAAAAAAAAAAAAGATTTGAAGATTCGGTAGACTACTATTTTGTTTTATAGAGGCATCTTTAAATTTTACATACAATTTTGTAGTTAATTCTTAATCAGTAAAATAAATCTAAATGAAAAGGGAGTTTGATCATATCGATTGATAAATAAAAATTTGAAGATTTGCAAGCTTTTTGTTTTATAGAGGCATCCTTAAGTCTTATATACAATTTAATATTTAATTCTTAATCAGCTAAATAAATCTAAATGGAAAATGAGTTTGATTAAAATCGTTTTAAAAATTGTGAATTGAAGATTTGCAACCATTTATTTTCGCGTGATCTATAACTTTTATGTATAATTTAATTATTAATTTTAAATCAGAAACCTAAAATGTAAATGGACAATAGGTTTAATCAAAATCAATTGAAAATGAAGATTTCATGATTTGCCGCCATTTTTGAGGTCATCTACAAGTCCACATACGATTAATTATCAATCAGTGACAATGGTTTTGGGGTTAAATTTTTTTCCTTTATTATTATATATATAAATGAAAATAGAATACAACGCAGCCATAGTACCATGTTTAGGAGGCATTTACGATAATCACATAACATGAAACTTAAATCAAAATACTATAAGAAACTATTTTTAATATATTATGTCTTGTTATATCTAAACTATCCCGTTCATTTGGTTTATTATATAGTTTCTTATTTATAGTTTTATTTATGTGTATCACTTTTTTCAGGTTACTGAGTCACCATTTCCGGACCCGATAGTTATCGTTGTACCCGCCGATAGCGAAAAGAATGTAACAGACAACAAAGGAAAAGGCAAACGACGATATGACCGTAAAAATTATTGCATTTACTGTGAATGTCTGGTTTTGAATTTTAGGAGACACATGTTAAGACGACATAAAAACGAACAACCTATTGCTAAGTATCTAGCAATGTTTGAGACATGTTCTGAAAACAGCAAATGCATGAGAGGCCAGATTTTAGAAGAGTTACGAAATAAAGGTAATTTCATTTATAATCGAAAAGTATTGAAGGAGTCACATGGAAATGATCTTACTGAACAATTGATCCCTGTAAAACGTTCTGGCATCAATACAACAAAATCTTTTGATGATTACGTTACATGTGTATCTTGTCAGGCTTTGCTATCTAAAAAATCGTTTTATAAGCATGCTCCTAAATGTGCTGTTAATAAGACAACAACTGTTAAGGAGCAAAATGATGACTGTGACAGTGACGACTCATGTTTGGAAAGGCCAAGGAAATGTCCAAATTTTGTAAAAAAATATGGGATTTTGACTTATCCTGACTATCCTGAATTAACTAAATTAATGAAGGAAAAGATTTTTCCTCTTTTAAATAAAGATGATGTTGGTAAAGCTGCCTTAGGTGATTCATTAATCCTTCAGTTAACAAGTGATTTCTTGTCAAATCATAATAACAGAAAAAACTTTTACAGTATTACAAGGAAAATGCGTGATGGTGCAAAACTTCTACTTACCATTAAACAAAAAGACTCTGAGATACTGCAGTTTGAGGACTGTTTTAAACCATCTAAAATTAACATAGTCCTACAATCCGTAAAAGAAATGTGTGGATGCGAAGAAGATGGAAATGTAAGAGTCATTGGAATGCCAGCCAGATTAGCGTGGATTATAAATGAGAGTTGTGCCAGAATTTTAGACAATGTAATAACTAGTGACGCTTACACAGACGAGCAAAAAGAGATACAAAAACGTGAAGTAATGGATTTTAAATCAGTAGTAAATCGGAGGTGGAGATATATAGTTTCCACAAATGCGGAAGTATCAAGAAAAAGGAAGAAACTCTTAAAACCTGTAGTGATGCCGGAAAATAGTGACATAAAAAAATTCGCAGGGTTTATTAAGGAATTAGAAATAAAAATGTATGAAGAGCTGAAAAGCAAAATTTCGGTCACTAATTATGAAGCGTTGTGTGAGGCTACAATAGCTCACATCATAACGTTGTGCAGAAGAAGGCCTGCAGAAGCAGCAAGTGCTGAACTATCTTACTATATCAATAGAAATAAAGATAATTATGTTTCTTCAGAAGTAGTAGGGACATTAAGTTCAGAAGAAAAAGTTGCCATGGCAAATTTAGACATGTTCATTGTTCCAGGGAAGAATGAACGCCACGTACCTGTACTGTTAACAGAACAAATGAAAAAGAATATAGATTTGATTATTTCCTGCAGGAAAAAATTAAAAATACCTAATTCAAATAAATACATTTTTGCGAGACCAGGACTTGAAAGTAATTTTATTGGTTCTCATATTTTAGATAAATTAAGAAAACAATGTCCTGGTTTGAATAAACCCAATTATTTAACAGCAACTGGACTAAGACACCATTGTGCAACGGTATCTCAAGTACATGGTGATCAGTTTACGGAATACCTCTCACAGTTTATGGGTCACAATAAAGATATACATAAAAAGAATTATCAATTTCCTCTTTCTCTTATTCAAAAAGGAATACTTGGAAACCAAATGTTGCTGATGGAAGGCAGCGTACCTGAGTCAGCAACCATAATTAATAACAAAGACGACCAAATTAACTTAGAAATACAAGGCTTGTCACATAATAGAGAATCAAATACTACAATGGCAGACAAAAATATTGAAAATCATGTTTACGACTTCCTTGAAGACGCTGGAACTTCTAGTAATGATGAAGTATCAAAACCGCACATCTCTATCCGTAGAAAGAAACGATGGACAGAAGAAGAAAAAGATATTGTGATAAAGGAATTTTCTATATATATTAGAAATAAATCTAATCCTGGACTAAAAACGTGTGCTGATTTAATTTTAAAAAATCCAGTGTTAGCTAGTAGAACATCCCAACAAATCAATACCATGATTGACAATATAATTAGAGGTAAATTGAAACTCCCATGTCGCTATAAACATTTAAAGGACGTTTAGAGGTACATTTTTATGTTCTAGATTAATTTTAGAATATTCTAAATCAATATATTTTAGTTTTCAAGTTAAAAATTGAATCTTTTTTAATATCATTAATAATTTCAGTCTTAGTGACCTCTTTCTCTGATTTAATTTTTACTTTTTGAGTTTATGTTAGATTTTTGTTGCATCACTCTTATGTCTGTAACTTTTTAACAAATTAATTTACTTAATATTTTAATGTGCATTCTATTTTAATCATGTATATACCATAATATTATTACTAAAAAAACAACTTTATAAATAAATTATGATAAGGATCATTAATTTTCTTGTTAATAATGTTTTTGAAGTGAAAGTTTGGACTCTGTCAAAACATTAACTTTATGACTTGTGAAATACATTGGTTTATTTTTACCTATCATCAAATAAATTTCGTCGTAATATTTTAGATTAGGTGCACGCTCGTTAATCCGTCTCAAATTACCTTGACTAAATTTGGAAGAAAAAAAAATATGAAATTTGTTTAATTAACAAATTCTCTCTCAGAGTTTTCAGTTTTTTCTTTATTTATTAATAAAACTGATGTAAAATTTACTTTATTATGTGACTTGACTTTTTATCAATTTAAAATTTAAATAATACCATTTTTTGTTCCGTTGACCATTTTTTATCAACTATGATCCTCTCTACAACTATATATTTAAATTCATGTATATTCCTTACTGGCTGAACATACACATTTTATAAAATTTATATCAGGTCATTGATTGTTTTATTTTTCCTGTACAATACATTTATAATAAATTTAAAACAGTATCGCTGAGTCTGATCACTGCACTATTTTTGGTCCGTTTTGCACCAGCACTATTAAACATACATTTGAAATTTTTTTATTAGTACATTTTATAAAAAAACAGAACAAATAAACAGTTTTAACCTTGCCAAGTTTCTTTTATCAAAATAACCGAGTATAATTAATGATAATATTCACCTAACTCAGTTCTCATTAGGGTTTAATATATTTTTTTGTCCTTAGAAAGAAAAATCATTATTTCTCATAGGGACAATACAAACATAGTAAAATAGTCAATATTTACATCTGTATATCAAAATTATTCAAAACTAAACTTATAAAACAATATTCTCCATGAAAATTATAGGAAATCCTATAGGCTCAGCCTGTTTTGGGTTCTCCAACAAAAGGAAAACAACTAAAGCAACCCCTAAAGTGCTAACATGACTATAATTACAAACAAATTATTCCATAATTATGATAATTTGGCGATCAGAACAAAGTGATCTACAGTGTTAAAATTCTTCCTGAGATCCAAAAACATACCGCCATCCCTCCTTCCCCTATTAATATTTTTATAAATGTCAGAAATAAAATTTAGTAAAGCAACTCCAGTGCTCCTACCCACCCTAAAACCAAATTGATTCTCACTCAGAGTCTTTGTGAAGTTAAAAAAGTTAAGCAATAGAGAATACATAAGTTTCTTCAATATTTTTACGAATATGGATAGTAGCAAGATATGTCTATAGTTGTTTGGGTCCTCTCTATCTACATTCTTAAAAACTGGAACAACAACAGCATATTTCAATTTAGTAGAAAAACACCAGTCTCAAAGCTATTGAACTGGACAAATATTGTAAATGTAAGTGAGAATTGGTGCAATTTTCTCTGTTTCAAGCTTAACAAGTTTCGTAGTTGTACCATTATAACCAGGTGCTTTTTTCACTTTAAGAGACTTTATTATCTTTAGGACCTCATCTGATAAAAGTAACAAGCATAGATGCCGAATCAGAAACTGTGCCAAAACCTCGTTATACCCATCTATAGAACTTCCAAATTTCCATATTTTTATTTTTGTCAACTTTAACAACAGATGAGAAGTGATTATTGAGAGAATTAGCAATATTAATAGATGACGTATACACGTTATTTTCATAAACAATTTGACCAATACTATTTTTATAAGAATGTATTTAGCCTGTTAAGTATTTTACATACCCTCTTTAAGATTAAACTCATTCATGTAAGAGCTCTCTTTTAAATTTATAATTTCTTGATTTAATCTATTTCTAAAACTAACATAATATATTTTAGGAATGATATTACTTTTATGTTTCTTAACCCTCTTAAATAGTTTATTCGTATGATCAATCTTACATTCTAATTCATCTGTAATCCAATCTTTTAATTTAATTTTATTATTCCCCATCTTGCATAGTTCTCTACCACTAACCAAACAGTTATTAAAAATGGAAATAAACTCATCATTAGCTTCCGATGCACTATTATTGTTAAACACTGTATCTCAATTTAAGGATCTAAATTCCCATAAATAAACATTATTATTGATTCTACTGACCCTTCTCTTTAACTGATTACTTCTGTGACTATCATTTACATTCTGATAATGTAAGAAAACAAAGCATAAACCAATTAAACTATGATCAGATATACCTAAATTCAATATAAAAGGTACTTGTACAACATTTAAAATTACTTGTTTTAGCAAACTAACCAATATATGGTCTATGCAGATAGAGGATATATTTGTTGTTCTAGTTCCCTCATTTACAAGAGACAGAGAGCCATATTTACTCATAATATTTAGATATCGGGCATTTTTAAATTTATGTATATCTTATTTTATTTATACATTGATATGTGTATGTAAATCATATTTGTTAATAAATATACTCATACGTTTACTATGTATAATGTTTTATTTCAACTACCTCATGTGTAGGCCTAACTATAACTTATTATAGTTTTATAAATATCTAAATAAAGTTTTTTTGAATAAAAAAAATAATATTATTGAAAAATAGTTTCATCAAAATCTAAATAGAGTTTTTTGAAACTATAATATTATTATTAAAAAATAGAATTTTATTTTAAAACTTTCACTCTAACATTATTATAGTTTCATCAAAATCATAATAGGGTTATTTTAAAACAAACTTTCACACTAACATTATTATAGTTTCATCAAAATCTATATAGAGTTATTTAAAAACTTTCACATTAACATTAAGTGTCATCTAAGTGAAGGTCAACAAATAATAACGTTGAAATTTATATATTTGTGTTGTACTACACAATAGTTCATAAACAAGTTCAAGTAATATAATATTCTTAGAAATAAATGTTTACAAATTATATACTTTCATTAACATTTGTATAAAACAATTGCAATCTAAAATAGTTTATACACATATTCAAACAGATTACTTTAATTTCAGATAACAACAAGTCTTTATTAATAGTTTCACTTTTTAAAACACTTATGTCCATTTCGTTCAAAATATTTACTAAATAACTTTTTACCACAGAGTCGTATTTTGATGATTCACTTGGTACATTAGTTAATAAGTATTTGATGATTTAGAAACGAGCGTTGTTACAAAGACCAATGGAAGGAACCTGGTAAAATACATAATAACTAATCATGTAGCGGTCTCCTACCTCATTTCGTATTTAGCCAATAACAAGCCAGCCATCTTGCCGGAACGCAATTGTCTGCACAGTTGTAAAAATATATATACTGACCGCTATATGCTGTTGCTACTACACGGACCGCTTATTTTAAAAACATATATATATTTATAGTATATGTTAATATATTCGTTCAAAACCTTGTAAATGATCAATATATACCAAAACTTCTATTTAAAACGTTACTGTATTCAAAATAAAAGGGGGGTCCCATGGAACGCTTTCTTATTTTGAATTTTACAGGACCGCTTGTTGATGGAGTTACACAAATATATATATATATATATATATATATATATATAATTCATAAATAACTAAAGGTGTGTTTTTTTACATAAATAAATAAATAAAAATTTACATAGATAACTGTTTTTTTTCTACATACGAATTTATAATTCTGTTTTTGATAACTTTGTACCCACATGATTTAAGTCAGTCATTAAAATTATCTAAATTGTTTTGGGCAAGTTCTTAAGTTTTATTATAATTGTGATTTTAATCTAAAAATTAAATATCACTTAGTCGATTGGATAGACTACCCAACATGAAGTTTTCAAATAGTCTATTGCAGGTTTGTTAAATAAACTTGGAATTCTCCAGTTGTCTCTACCACGTGGCACACGGTGGTGACAGTTAACCTGCGGTTGTATTATACAAACTATCTGAAACTGTAGTTCTAAAAGAAACTTTTTTTAGGTTTTATTACTGACCACATATCACTTGAATTAAAAGTGTCAAATAATATAAAATATTTGCTTCAATTGTATATTAATTAAAATTAATGTAGTACGTTACAGCATTAGTGATATTCTTAATACCTGAATGTATATTTCATTATGAGCGTCGTATTTAATATGAAAACTAAAGATCAAATGAATCATTTACTGAGAGAGTACCTATATAAAATATATAATCAATTCTGGTTTAAAGTGATTTTATAATGATTGATTATTCTTATGATTAATATGGTTTAATCGTACATTTCCCATCGTTTGTGTATACATTTGTACACGACATTTCGAGAATATTAATCAACATTGTTATCAAGTGTTAATATACAAAGCTTTCGGAGTATCCTATTAAAAAACCAAGTTTATACATAAGGCCGTTATGACTTCCGTTAATAAAAACCTAATTAAAAAATGTGGAATAAATTATTCTACTTTAAATAAGGCTTTTTTTAACGTTCAATTTTGCCGCTTCTTCCAGAAATGGAAATCATGAGGCGATCGATGCCTAACTTTTGAAAGAGGTGACAAAACGTTGTTTACCCCGATAAATAGTTAGGACTAATTTCTTTTTGTTCCATTCCTTTAACAATCAGTTGATTGCCGTTCTTTGCGTAGTGTAGACCTGTGTGTTGTGGTTTTATCTAATCACGCTTGTACTTAGTTTTAGCTTTGACGGCTCAGACCTAGATTTACTGTTGCATTCTTTTCTTGGGTTCTAGATTTAGTTTTAGTTACCAACATGGCCATAGGCACTAGGCTATCTTGGTGTTTCCTCTTTTATGCATTAAGTTTTATACTTGATAACGAGAGTTGATTTGTACTTTGAAATGTCGTTTGTTAGATTTTATAAACAAAAACGAAGGAAAATATCCGATTAAATCATTTTAATAATATAACATCAGTTAAATATTTACAAATTTAAAGAAATTATACGAAAACTCGACAAAGTTTAAAATAAAATTAAACTTATATTCAAATAAAATTATAGTCTAGGTAACATGTTTCCACTATAAGATGGAAATTGTATCATAAATCTTTGTTAGGTGTGTATTATCGTTAACTTATTAAACGAGAATTTAAAAATGAAATATGTAACTAAGAAATTGTGATAATCCGAAATAATAATATCTAGGAGAAAAAATTAGTGTCAGCTAAAAACATGGTCTGAAACTCATTACTTACATTTTTCTTACAAAAATATTTGACATTTTATTCTATGTAATTTTGCGGGAGACATTTAAAAGTCATGAATACCAGGAAATTAAAGAATGCAGTCGTCTGAAATCTTATCACTTTCTTCTCGAAATCTAGAAATAAAGTTATGTAACGGGTAGAATTTTTTTCATAAACACCCAAAGCATCATTTTTAGGAAACAAAAATAATAAATATTACCCAGTAGTATATATGAACAGTAGAGAAAATACTGTTTTAAACTGAATTAGTTGGTAACAACTCATAGTGTTTATTTTGTATTTTTGCGAATTATGAATTAAAGTTGTCTTCGAAATACATTATTGCATACGTTAATAAGTCAGAAGTATGAAGAATGTAATCTAGGAAGTAAGTCGTTGAACCTGAATTTCTAGTCTCTGTAACATCTTTCCGCTTATGGTAATGTACATTTTCAAACAAACAACATATTCTCCATGCCTGAAATTGTTGTTATTATAAAACTGAGTTGTTGAAAAATAAGGTAAAATAGTAAGTTTAGTTCTATTTTGTAAACTATTTACTTATTTCAAGTTACAAATTTTAATATGCATTCTACCGCGTGATCCAAAATAACCATACACTAAAATATAATTTATTAATTATAATGAGCTAATATGTATACAGGTTTAACTGCACTTATAGCGAGAATACAGACTTACATTTCACGAGAAACGGAATTATAATTTAAGTCTACAATGAATGTGGGACATTTACTCCACTAGAGTCTGTGCTGGCTTCAGTGTGTTTGGATATTGTTTGCTGTAACCTTTCGCAGAGTCTCTGCATTTGTTCTGACGATTGAAACCCCAATTTTCCGTCTACGTTCATCTAATGTTCGTGAGTTACTTTTATATACATTATGATTTAGGCAACTCCAAAGATAAGTCTGGTGACCTAACCAACCTAATTATGCAGTAGAACTCTTGCAACATGAGCATCGTGGAATTACTTTTTAACCTGTTGCCTGTCTTGCTGTAACCAACACACCCGTTCGTCACTTTCTACAGCATTATAAACCGATGAAATATACCCTAAAATGTTCAGCACAAATTGTAATAATTTGGCCAATGATTCTTTTTCTCGAAATATCATTTTTTTTTCTTTTTGTTAGAATGGAACGACTTCTCGTGAAAATCTGTAGAAGTAGTCTGACTGTTGATGTTTCCGCTAAGATGGAAGCATATTAGTCTCATTTGAGAATAAAACAATATATGGTAGCTGTTCACTCCAAACAATTTTACACAAACGTTGTAATTATGTCTTGATGTGAACATTCACATTCAAGAATAAGTTTAAATTTTGTTTCAATTCTAACTAAAGAAGTAATTTAACCTGTATTTTTATTACGTTTTTGTATTGTTACTTTTATTTATATACTAGACACATTGATAAGGTAGGACATCTTAATATGGAAAACCATCAGGACATCTCATCGATATAAGCTAAACAAGTGAACCTCATATTTAAATGTCTAAATCTAAAATACCTATCACAGCCGAGTTGCAGATAGAAAAGTATAATATCGGAGGCCATATATATTAAAAGATAAATATCAGAAACCTGTTGCATGATAAACTACAATCTAATTTCATTAATGTTGTAAATGTAACTTGCAAAAGTACCACTGATCAGGTGGACTAATAATTAATGATAATTACTTGCCTTCGTGGAACCAAAATAATACTGACAATTTGATAAATTGTAATTTGTAAAATTTGCTAACATTATTAGTGCATTCGTGCTACTGGTCTCTGAAGAATTTATTTAGTAATTGAAAATTATTATGCAAGTTTCTCTGCAATAGTCCATTAGTATATGTATTTATAACTACAAATATGTATAAACTGTGTTGACAAGGTTCACTTGCAATGAGTCGTCACCAACTGAAATAAAATACAATTTCTCACAACAAGTACTTTATGTATGTAAAACATTCAAAGTGTTATTAAAGTTTGTTAACAATAGTAAATATGACTAGACGATCAAAACATGCAGATGTGTTACAGCTATATATATACGCTCTATTATAATTTAACAGAAGGTTTATTATTTATCAGCACACTTTTATCTGTCATTTTGAATCCAACTTTTTTTAAGCAAACTAATAGGCTGAGAATTCTATTTAGATATTATATACATTACCAGAAAATCGTAAAAATTCTCCTGAATAATAAATGGCAAACTTTTTTTTAAATACGCATCACATCAGTGTTCTAATGTTAGTACTGTTTTGTGGGGTAAAAATATATACAATACTTTTTCCCAGTTTCATTTCTTGTGCGATTTTTGCTATCATTGCTTAGCTGATACCTCGAAAACTCAAAAAACTGGTTAAATGATTAATTGTCACCGTATGCTTCATCCGTGAGTTGCTCCTGTTCTTTGTATTGTGCAGTTCTGCGCCTTGTGGTTTTTCTAAACACGTTTGTACTTAGTTTTGACTGTTCAGGCATTTCTTAGGTTATAGATTTAATGTTAGTTCAAGACTACTAGGCCTTGATGGCGTTTTTCAGTTTTCTCATATACTAGGTTTATTAGTTGATATCGAAGATTGTATCATATTCTCAAAACGTCGTGCATTAATTTTTATATACATAAATAACAGCAAATGTTCAATAAAACCACATTAATCATACTGTATGTATATCTAAATTTGGAACACACGGTTTTGCTTAACTAATAGTTTCAATTTGTGTTCGAATTTTCCGTACTGTTGTAAAAAAAAAAAATTTTAGAGTAAGAAATGTTTGTTCAATCTAGCGTTCACCTATTTCTAATATTCACAAATTTTTAATTTAAAAAAAAAATTACATTTAATATACCAATGTTTCTCTATCTAACCAAATAAATTTTACAATATGAAATTCGTTTTTAGCCGATCTTTTCTACTTTTGGATATAACATTTTATAAACAAAATTATAAAAAAATCAACAGACGTTGAAATTAAAAATCAGAAAATGAAACCTGTCCTTCATCAGTTTTTGTTTCTAATTCTTTACAAACAGTTTTTTTATTTTTTTATAGTGGCTTGACACATTGGCTTGGGTTATGCATTCTAATATTTTCTAAAATGTTATGCGATTTGTTTTCAAGGATTTGTCTAGTAGTCTCCTATTTGTTTTATCAATAACTTGCGTTCCGAAGTTTTGAGATATAGCACGTATATATTTTTTTCGTTGCCTTAGTGACATAGATAGACATCGTTTCAAAAATCATTTTATTCAAATTAACACAATATTCCTTAAAACAAAAATATTTCTATAACAAACTCGTCATGGATTATTGAAGCCCATCCAAAATGTTTCTCTGAACAGCGTGTATTTAGAAAGTAAATAAGTTGTTTTGATTTTACCTGACAAAGTTTGAATCCTTACATAACTTTATATGATTCGTACTTTGAGAGTTATTACAGAAATGTTTTTCTTTAATGGGAATTCCAAGAGAAACTATGAAAATTAGTGTAAACATTAGCAGCCTGTTTTGAATTATTATAATTTCATTTCTCCTCCGGCAATATTTGTAGTAACTTCTAATTAGTTAGTTAGTGTATTAGGGTGTTCCGATACCAATTACAAGTACATAAATTGTATAGTTTGTAAGACATCACGATGAAAGTTTGTCCCCACAGGGCCCGCAATGTGTACTCAGTTCCCACTGCGCCACGCTGTTATAATTTTACGCTTCAGATATTTGTGATTACATATTCTAGGAGTAAATTGCTCAGGTAAAAGCGGGTAAATTAAAATATGAAGCACACTAGATAATTATGCTATATGAAAAAGAATTTCAGTAATTTTATGTTATTTTTTGTATTACAAAGAACTATAAACAAAACGTGTATATTTTTGTCTTTTCATTTCCTATTTATTAATTTCGTTTTAATGAAATTATTATATTTAGTAAAATTAAATATATCAGTTTTATAGCATTTCATAAAACCTGTGTAGAGAGAATCAAATGTTACTCTGTAACTTAAAATAATGTATACAAGAACCTTTTTCATTATTTTAACTTATCGTTCTGAAAATTCCATATTTTCATTTTAAAGCAAAATTATCGTGTGTCTACCTATAGTGATCAATTAACAGTTGTTACATTATTCAGTGTAGCTTGCCTATTAAATAAAGTTAGAGGTTCTTATATTGTTTAACCTATTGCCTATCCAGGTTAAAACTAACTGATCTCCCTTCTAATCACTCGATATTATTTTTTATTTATTCTTTTGACGGCCCATTGCCTACTCAGTTTAGAAGTTTGCCTGGGCCCTTGCAATCATTATTTATTATTTTGACGGCCCTTCGGGCTGTCCACATTTTCCTTTTTTTTTAAATTTACTTTTCTATAATGGCAATAAAACCTAGGCAGTGTTGGTGTTCTCTGTTTAACAGTTCAGTGCAGAGCTCTGGAGATTGCTGTAGAGTATAGATTGTGGTGTTACCTGCTGATGTCTGCGGTGGTGTGAGAATTAAGCACCCAACAGTATTCATCAAGCCCCTAATCAGTTCTTGACAGTAACTGCAAATGTCCCTACTTCAAACAAAGTGGAAAGTTAAAAACTTTGGCAAGTATCAAGCGAGAGGGACCATCAGCCTCGTTGCACTCTGGAAGTTTATTAGAATTCTGTTAACCTTCGAAGGACATCAGTAGTGTTTTATTACAAATAATTACTGTTTACTCAATATTATACTACAAAATAGGTATTGTCTTTATACCTTGACTAAGGCAATATAATACGAAAGTATAAATAAATTTGCTTATTGCTAATTGGGGCTCTTGCAATGATCCATTAAAGACCAATAAAAGCAGCAAAAACTTCAACCAGTTTCTTTTCGGTATGTCGGAACACCAGAGCTTCTTTATTGTGACTATTGATTCTGGATGTGAAAAGTAAGGTTGTCTGGAAGAGAAGGTGTAAAAAGATTGTTGGAAGAATCATCCGATATGTTCTAAGGAAGTCAGTGTCGGGTGGTTGCCTGTAACCAATGATCCAACCCTTAGAGATACCCAAGAAATTAGTGAAAAATAAAATACTAAATTCCGTCTGGTTATTTTGGGCATGAAAGGGAGAATAGTTTGCATTTCTATGAACATTAAGTATAAATTATTGACCTAATATTACATTATTATATAGTAAGGAGAAGTTTTAAATAATTATATAAAAGAGAAAATACAACAGAAAATTTTTAAAGTCAAAGTACCCATGTATTTTTATATAAAAAACATAGTATCCACGAGATTTTATCAAAATAAGCCATAATAATTCTAAATTCCGGTTGGATAAGTTGGACAAGAAGGGAAGGGAAGTGTCTTATCTATATTTATCCTTCTCCTTCTTTACATTACGACTAAGAAGATAAAAACTTGTATAGCTATCTCTTACAATAATAGCGATTTAACCTTGTAGCGATCTCTACATAAGGCCATCACAACTATATTTGATCCAAATTACATCAAAACTTCCAAAATAATATTCCTATAAAATTTAATAAATATGTAGATGTAGTTAAAAGTATGTACTATTATATTTGCTGTATAGAAATATTTACGTAAAATTCTAACAATGTAAAATAGAAATTTTTGGCCTCTCCAAAAACCTGACCTAAACCTTAAAAAAATATGTTAAATTTGGTGTTTTGGACCTAAATTTGTATCCTAATTATTGTTGGAACTATCGACATCCTCGTTTATACCGTTGGTATTGCTTCGGTATTAAAAGTTCCTAAAAAAATAAGGAAGTAGCAGACGTGTTAGTTTTGACAAACATCCATAACTACGTCTTATGATACTTCAGATCAGTCTACGAAATCCGCGGACAAAGAGGAGCGTAACTCCTTCCCACGTTTTCTGCACAAACTAAAAAATACCAATTTTATTAGTTTTCATAGTTTCGTTCTTAATAATTAATTAATGTTTGTGTACTCCAAATACACTTTTGTAAAATATTTTCATTTTTCGTAACCTATTTATACTCTTTATAAACGTCATTAAATATAATTTTCTAAATTGGTCTGCCGTATTGGATTCGAATTTTTCGATTTTTGCAATTTTGGTATCAGATTTATATTCAGCGACCACAAACAATCCTATTCTATTCTTTTTGTAACAAATTAATTAGAATTGTTTAAAATTTGTTCGCCATATTTGATCCGTCACCATGAATTTCGGGATTTTGACATCAAATGCAGTCAACGACCCCAAACACCCTCATACTCCTACTTTTGTGCGCTTTAAATCCAATTTTAGTTTTTTCTAATTCTCGACCACTGTGCAATATTTTGAACTACAAGATATTTCACAAATCTGTAAATATAATAAAAATATAAAATTTTGAAAGACTTTTGTCGTAATGCAGAAATCTACTATCAAGTCATTTGAAAATTTTCAGATATATGTATTTGAATTATTGTTTTGTCTGTAGAATTTGAAGATTTGAGGTAATTTTTTTAAAAACTGTCAAATAAGACACATCAATTTAAAAATCATTGTATGAATTTTTTATATTAATATTTTTTTTTTCTTGCCGTAATAATCAAGACGCAAATGATCGTATATATCTTAGGCCGTCTGTAGAAATAGTAAAAGGTAAAACAAAAATAAAACAATAATAAACTATATCCCAAAATATTTGGTTTTCAAAGAACTTTAAAATAAGTTTCAACTAATGACAGCTATATCATTAAATGAGCTTGACATCTGAAAATATCTAGAAACATACCCATTCAAAAAAAGCTCTTTTGTAACCCTCAAATTCTTCATATGCAAACTGATGAGGTTAGGTTAGGTTAAGTTAGGTTAAAGCACCAATTTTGTAGCTCAAATCGTTTGCCACAATAAATTTTAAAAGCGTGGTCTGAATGACAATAGCCTATATATTGCTATTTTGTAATCTCTGTAGCTCTGGAAAAATCATTCTCATAAAGATTTCAGTCAAGTTAGTTAACCAGTGAATTTCGTTTACAAATTTCAAAATGGCGGTCTTTCATAATCTTTAGATACCTCAGTTTCATTTCATTTATCATTATTGACAGTTTTAGTTCACCGTTGAAATAAAAATACATTACAATTCATTTTGAAATAAGCTTGAAGAGTTTTAGTTTTTAATAAAATAAATAAACAAACTCAGTATAGTAGACCACTACATTCCTTATGCTGAATGTTTCCACTTATAATAATACAAAATTCAATCACAAGGTCGATGCAGTAACGAATGTTTATTTATTAGAAACACATTCATTGCGAGGGCGTGCCGTCAATATTTTTTACATAATTTAATGAGTCACTATAAAATCGGAAATTCACTTATGGAACCATACGTGTGATTCTGTATTGAATAAATATTAATGGAAAGTTTTTTCCCAGGTTCAATTTTCAGGTAAAAGGAAAGCTAGCCCGGGCTTAGGTGCTAACTGATGACCGCTAGTGGGTAATAATCTGTCTCAAAGGGTAAGCCACCGCCCTTCCTGTCCCTTGAGAAGAAAGGAAATGGGATAGAGCGTATATCACTTATTAATGTACGTAATCGTACTTTCTATTGAGGAACAGTGCAATTTATTAAATGGTAAAACAGGGCAAATCGAGTTCAATTATTTCGATTCAATTTGGTGCCTCGTATTACAACTGTATTTGTAGTGTTGTATTCTTTACTATTTGGTGTAATAATAATAAACGTCGCAAAACATTGCACAAACTTTCTCCCTCAAACTTCCTCAAAGACCAAATAAAACCAACGGAAAGTTTTTTTTTTGTATCTTCATCAATAATGTCAATATAGTAGTTCTCAGTAAAAAATTTAATGTACCCTGTACGCTGTTTTAGTAAACTATTTTTCGTTATTCCGCTTCAAAAACAGCTGTTTTCTATACATGCATTGAGATGCTAAAGTTGTTCTTTTTGGTCCTAGGACCTAAAAACATCAGCTGTTGTCGAGGTATCAGCTGTTACTTCGTTTGTACGAATTAACTATTGTAAAGCAACTATAAAAACAACCCATACTCTCGATTGTAAATAACCGTTAAAACAGCTGTTACCATCGATTTGAAGGTAAATAGGTTATAACATTTTACTTTTTGTGAAATTGTTTTCTTATATTATTTCCAGTATAACGAAAAATATAGTTCATGACTTGGATCAAAAGAAGCTTTTTGATCCTCGCTCATTTTCCTTGATTCCTCGCTCAAGTTAAACTTGAGATTGTATCAAAAAGCTTCACTTTTGGTCTTAGTGATGGAATATACTATTAATATATATTTTAATCGGACGTAAGTTTGCTTCACTTCGAGTCCTTAGCTCAAACAGAATTTGATTAAAAACGAGCTTTAAATGGCGGCGGTCATTTGATTTTTGCCAATTATTCGTTAACTGTAATGTTATTTTTCTTGCGATTTTTAACGTTTATGAGTTATCAATCTTAACAATTCAATACATTTTTAAGGAAATCAATTTACAAAAACTGCGTCTTTTATAACAGTTCCATAGCCGTTTTAAATGTTTTAACCTATAACTCACATACCAGGAAAATTGGAGAGATAATAAGAGACCAATAAGATTTTGGGGCTCTTGGAAGCTACATTTAGATTTTGAAAAAAAAAAAAAAAAGTAATGTTGTGTTTTTTAGTCGTGTGACAGCTAGTTCCAAATCGTGAAGTATCAAAACAATTTTTTAAATGTCCCAAAATATACCCACATTTTTATTCAAATCGATTTACGTATTTGGGCTGTAGAGCTAGTACAAACGACAAAAAAAAATTTAAAAACTTTTTTTTTTAACTTAGACATTTAATACACCATATAAAAATGTATGTCACGATGTAAATCAATAAAGTATATAAAATTTCAAATTCTTTGTTTTCGATGTAGTTTTATTTATAATTTTAATCTAAGTATTTATAAAGAACAAAATCCGATATTTAACTTCTTGTCTTGCAGAGTGGCTTGACATATTTTGGGGATAGGTTCGACTTATCGTGAACTTATCGACAACGTGAGCCTAACCTATATTTGATTTGTAAACATTACAACTTCAATATTAATTAACCTCAATATTTTGTGGTTACGGTGGCATTCAAGCACAATTAATTATTAAAACCATCGCTGCCTTTGAAAAGTTCTCTTCCTTTTGTCACAGATGGGTCGTTGTCTTACAACTTTCAACCGGCTCTGTAATAAATAACTTCAGCAACTCCATTACAAATAAATCTGCTCACGTTTTCAGCTCAATGTGCTTTCTTCGCAATACCATTCTTTACTATTACGAGATGTTTTGCACAAATACCAAACTTTATTATGTGATATTGTTATTTATTACACATAAAGCTTTTGTTTACAATGCATTAATTGTTTACTTCATTCTTTCTTATATTTATTCGGAGGTGAAGTCAAGATCTATTTTATTTATCAACGAGGTAAACAAATAATTCAAACTAAAGTCATTTTTAAACTACATCAATAGTATGTATTTAAAATATATGTACTTGCTAAAATACAAAAATTATATTGACAGTTTATAAGCACAGTTTAACTTATCATAAATGGAATTTAATCTAACTATATGACAATTCTTGGTTGTAATAAGACGAAATTTAATTATAAACTTAAATTTGCTTACAAGTACATTTTTGGATCGAAGGGTTTAAAATCGAATTGTAACGAACGCTGTATTTCAAAAAAACTATTTGACTGACCATCATTTTTGTTTGCACAAATTAGAAGTTAACAACATGCCTGTCATGATGAAGGTAATGATAACCAATTTTACAAATGTAACAACAGCTTTTTCAAAAAAAATTAGGATAAAATCAATTTTAGGTTACGTTGACCAACTAGATAGACGTAAGATTATCATATTATTATGTTTTTCTTTATTTGTGAGTAACTATCACAAAAACTTCCTTACTAAACCTCATATGTTCAACAATAAGCTATCTGTTAATATATATTTTACTATGTAATTCTGTAAATTAAATATTTATTTCTTTATTATTTCCATTTTTTATTAGATTAATTTGTTCATTAGGACAATATATCATATATACCGAGAAAATTTCTCCGCTCCATTTTCTATCATTTGGTGACTTTAGATTATTTACAGTCTACATTCTGCAGGTTATGGGGTCTCTTGTTTAATATAAAGTGGAAATAAACCAAAATTAGTTCAAGTAAAAACAATTAACAAATTAATATTTAAGTTTTTTATAACGTTTATATATCGTGAGAAAATAATTTGTTTATGTATAAATCAAACCAGGAGCGAACTCGCAGAATCGCCATTATTTTTATCAACTTTCTAATATATAACATTATATTGTCACACACAATTTAAAATTTTGTCTAAGCTAGCTTACAAGTTGTCGCGTCTACCTCGAGCCTAAATTAATATTTGCGAACCCTCTTTGTTTGTTTTTAGAATTTATACTTCAAAATTTTAAAATTATCCACATCTTTGATTAAGTGGAGGGTCAATTTTACAATCAATTGATATCAAATAAGAACTTAGCACCTTCAAAAGATATATATAAACATAAAGCACTATGGAAATTGTATTTTTTTTTTTTTAATATGGCGCTATCTAGAAAATAACAAAATTGTTCGAACATTTAATTTAGTAAATTGATTTTAAAATAATTTTATAATCAAATAATAACTTAAGACATTAACCATATATTAGTGTTCTCAATTCTGCAAGGTCTACGTTACTAGTCTAAAATTGTTGAACCAATCAATAATACATGTTCTATCAATGAATCTAATATAAGCTTGTATTCTTCGAGAACCACACAATCGATTTTCATATTTGTCTATACTTAAATTACTAGTTTTTTATTTCCTAATACTGATTATATTTTTGTTTCTTTACAGGTAAGGATTTAACTAATTATAAGAAGCAACTTTTGAAGTTTATGTAAGTATTTATTTAATTACCATTTTAGAAACATTATTTACAAACTTAATAATAATAATAAATACATTTTTCTCGCTTTATCTAAAATATCAATAAATTTATTAATTTATTGATAATAACGAGATGATGAGAAAATACACTAATATTTCCAAACAGCCCATTCGCTGATATTTGGATATATTGCAACCTACTGAAAATAGAAATATCTTATATCAATTCTATTGTACTCCATAAACAAACCTAAATATTACGCCATGGTCATTAAAAGGAGAAAAACTCCATTGCTACCAATACCTTTGTTTGCATCGGAATTCAGATACGAAAAAACTTTATTCCACATTGCCAATGTTTATTTTCACTTAAGACATTCTCTCGTTGTGATATTGAATGACGAAGTAGTGAAGTTTGTTATTAAGTAAAGAACATTATTTCAAACGAATTTTCCGCCTTGGAGCGGCTCCAACAGATGTCCTTTGCGAAGTGATTTGTCGCCTACAAAGGCCGGATTATTGCTCCTTTTATCTCCGGTGTCTTCAGGATTACACGTTTCACATCTTCTTATACTGAAAACAAGGTAACGTTTGTTTCGCATTTTTTAATTCAACTTTTTGTTTACACCCACTTACACACTCATGGATGCATGCACTAACATGTGAATATATTGAAAGTAGGTATTTAAACTCTTCTTACATAATAACTTCCTAGAATGAAACTTGATAAATAGGTGAATATTTGTTTATTTAGCTATAGAATACAGTTAGTAAGAATGATGTAGAGTATATTAAGTAAATATCCAGTAACACTACAGGGTGATAGAAAAGTATGAAAACAGTTTTATATTTCTGACTTATTCAAGTTAAAAAAGACGTGCAACTCATCTTTGCAAACCTTAGCTATCTACAGGGTATTTAAATTTTTTACTTAATACAAGTGGCTCCAAAAGTCTATAGCAAGGTGTTTTTAGTTTATGTACTAAAGTTATTTTATGATTAAAACGCTAACAATATTTTATAGAGTTATAGAAAAGTGTAGCAGTATACATGCAGTGTGTCCCACGAACGTACTTACATTTTTAAACAACCACCAAGTACATATGCATAAACCAAACTGTAAGATTTTTTCATACATATTGGAAACATATCCAAAAGTGTGCCAACAAATGTTTACGCTGATATCTGCAATAGAAATAATATGGCGGCTGTTGACAGCGATTTATTGTTTAAACGATAGTAGCAATAATATAACTTTTTATTCTTTTATAGACTTTAATAACTTTTTAATTTAATTACCACAATATAACAAACAATAAAATTTCTTTTTATGGTAAAACAAGTTTCTTAACAACAAAGAAATCATTCAAATTGAAACCCGTTTGCTGCTACACACTGGTAGCATCGATGAACCAAAGCTTCAAAGACATTCCTGAAGAATTCCTTAGGGATATTAGGCATTTCGTCTTCGATTAGCCTTTTTAAATACTCATCGGTTTCTATGTCGTGGAAGTATACCTTAGCTACCCACATAGAAAAAAGTCACAAACTGTTAAGTCCGGCGATTCGGCGTTCAAATTGTCGTTTAAATTGTATTTCTATCAACAGCGTCCGTTTTATTTCAATTGCAATATCAGTGTACAAATTTGTTGGTATACTTTTGGATATGTTTCCAATATGTATGAAAAAATCTTACAATTTGATAGACGCATATGTACTTGGTGGTTGTTTAAAAATGTAAAAACCTTCGTGGGGCGCACCGTATAAAAAAAGAATTAAACAAAAGTTGTATATTTATGGAATTATTTCGATTATTACAAACTTATTCGTAGAACAATAGAAGATATAAATTTATTCTAAAAAAATGTTTTATTTATATATATGAGAAGAAATATTTATAACCTGTTAGTATTTCTTTAGAAAAAAAACATATTCGGATTTTGAATATCAGACATTCTGACGGTGTAAAAAACCCAAGCAAATATCTAAAACATGTTAGTTAAGCTATTAGATTTCTCTGTTAACATTTTTAGGATATCGAATATTCGTTCTTAATACGTTCCTGTACATGCTATTTACGCAAATAATATTGTTCTACAGTTTGTAGAGTTGTAGAGAATTTCTTACTAAATATAAATAGATATAAATGTGAAATTACTAAATGTTATTAAAACTAACACTGTTATAATTCACTGAAAAGGAGACATTTTTAACATTAATATTTTTTAATAAGATAATAATGAAGTTGAAAGTTCTGCAAAAGGATGTTAAAAATCCATTTTTTCACTTGATTTAATTTCCTTGTAAATTAATAACACCTAAAAATAATCAATTAGCCCTACCACTCGTATTTATACCTCAGAACAGTGACTAACTGTTTTGAGTGGACGTAATTTTTTTTTTTAAGGAAAAATACCATTACAATCTTTTGAAATGAATAATAGAACTTGAACATGTTGATCATTACATAAATTTCATTGCGATTAGTTCACCCGTTTGTTTCCAACTGCGTAAAAAACACAAACGAAATACCAAATGGTCGAGTTACAATACAAACTCACTCTACTTGTTTAATAAAATGTCTTCATTTCTTTCTATTGTTATTTATACTACCTAATTTTAATCAAAAGGAAACTATTGTAAAATTGTAGTACACACTCACACAAATGTAAACATATATAAAGTACATTTAAAATTTATAATATTCAAGTAATTAAATTAATGAACAGAAAGTACATAACTATAAGAATATCTTAATTGTTACACTATACATAAAGACATTTAGCAGCAATGTACCCAGTGACACTTTATATAGTAATTAAAGTCATCTTTCATTTCCTTGGCAACATTAGGTATGCAACAGCTGTTAACTAAACACCAACTGTTAGATATGATCAACTAGGTAATACACGGTTTTAACTCTTACAGACACTAGGTACTATTATTTTCTAATATACCATATAGTTAATTATTTACGTAGAAATTTCTAAGTTATGTATTTATTATCTAAAACAAATGAATATATAAAATACAGTTTAATATCATAATATTTCTAATATTGGCTACTTAAATAAAACAAATAAAAAGTTAAAATTTTTAATCCAAAATTCTGATCATTTGATAGCTAATAAACCGCGTATTCTGTAATTGTATGCAAACTGTATTAATTGAAATATATTTTGTATTATTAAACCATAAATAGTAACGTATAAATCAAATATGGCGGCTTAGTACTCTGTCTTTGTTTCAATATTATGTTAGTCTTATTCCTTATACTAACTATGTGATCCTAGTAAACCTTTATCATTTTAAATTAACATCAAACATTAAGTACCTCAAATTGTATCAAATCTATAGATAAAATTATCAATCGTGTGCTAAAACTTCGTAGACATATGAGGACAGTTATTTTTATAAAATAGAAGTCTTTTAAACAGCCTGGGGCTAACATAAATAAATAAGTCTTCGTCAAATAAACATACTGTACATATTCGTAATCAGAATAACTTCTAGTTTTATTTCATAAGCCACATAATATTATCCAAAATATAATTTTCAACTTATAGTTTTTGCCGCGTAACAACCCCAAGGTCATTTTATTTTTTTACTTTATGTGGGACACTACAAAGAATATAAATGGAAAGTTTGAAATATATAGTATTTATAATAAATATTACTCATAAGGATAAAACAATGAAAATAATCCATCTTCTTTTTTCTCACAAAAACTGCTTTTTAAACCTTATCAGTAAGAATTTCTCATTGTGTGGTTATATTAAGTTGTATTCATCATACACAAAACTAAATTATATGATTTCATACTGCAATTTAATTTCAAAACCAAATATTATTATTTTTTTCAGATTTGTATATCACGCCGGGTTCAAGTTGGGGGATTGGGGGGGGGCATGTTATACGACACATTAAATTTGGCGTAACACCAACAAATTAATTTGTTCGTCAATTAAACATACATATTCATAATCAGAATAACTGCTAGGATTATTTGATATCTCACACATTATATTTCTAAATTTATTTTTTAAACTCGATAGTTTTTGCCTATCGATATGTGAAAAAAAAAATTACACGAGCCCTAAAAACCACTTTACTAAAATTTGAACAACATTGGCCGATTTTGGGATATTTTCGGATAACTTAAAAATCGGACATTTTAGAGAGATTTCAACCGATTCGTTTTGTTTGGGGCCTTGAGAAAAATATGATCAAAATCAGTCATTAGATTTTTATTCAATGACTGTTACCCCAAATTTTGAGGGCCGAACAAATTTAAAAAATCTCTCAATATATCTCGAAATTTGCTAACGAACAAAAAGATAAAAATCGGCCCACGCAATTGAATTACAGCTCAAACGACAGAATGCATTCTAAACCTTGTTTTTAAATTCAGGATGTCTGAAAACAGATTTATCAGTAAGACATACCGATGTCTTGACCCATCACGAAACTTTTTCTATACTACACATTGATAACACGGTAAAAATATAAAATTAAAATATATTCATACCTCTCAAAAATCATAAATTTGTGTTCTAGTGATGGTATTAACCTCCAAACTTAACCAATATATTCCCGAGTTTCATTCAGGTTGAATAACGCTAACAAATATTCTATAGGTGCTAGGGTAAAATAATAAATTCGCTAATCATTTATTCAGAAAGTCAACCAGATTTTATAATACAACACTTTAATGCTAACAATAGTTTTCTGAAACAAGAACAAACCAACAACAATAACAAATGAAACCGCAATAAAATCGATAGTTGAAGTTTTTAATTTAGAACACCCACTCGATTCATGAAATGGGACAGACTATTTGTTCCACTCTATATGTTGTGGTTGCCATAGAAACTGCAAGTTAAGGATTTCAGGCATGAAGTTTTCCAATATATATTCAAGGTAATATCAAATTATACAGGACTATAATATGTAAACAATGACAAGGGACATAAATCCACAATATAATTTGTTTAGGGGCTTGTACTCGTATCGATTATTCTCAATTGAAACCACCCTACAATTCAATTTTAATCCCTTCTTTCTCTAAAATAAAACGAGCAACACATTTAATATATTTTTATACAACTACTGTTAATAAATATTACTTAAGCTTGTATTTTTGGTATTGATAATATTTAACTTAATGAAATTGTATTAACGATATTTGTTAGATGAACCATCATAAACTATAAAATCGTAGTGTTATGCTCGAACATTGTGCCGTAACAACTTTTATAGGAATACTATCATGTTTTGATGGAGTTTTTTTTTTTTTTTTCAGGAGCCTTCAGAACAACTAATTCATTACAGATAATTTAATCAGCAAATACATAATAAATTTAAACATTACAATCAGAATAAGTTAGATAATTAAAGTATATATAAATATTATATGTATACGGGTGTTTCAGACCACATGGACACTTACTGTAGCGCCTAAACGAAACCAGATAAAAATTTCCTTCCAATTAGAACACCCTTTTTTTGACCCAAAAGAATTCAGGAAAATTATTTTCGACACTCCTCAATGACCCAAAAGGGCACTTTTGGAGGGCAGGGTGGTGTTTTTGGAAAAATTTCAAATAGGTCGTGTGATACCTCATTTTAAAGGTCTCTCTTTTCTGAACTATTTAAAAAGCAACTCCCCTGAACTTTTATAGTGTCTTATTTCGAGGTTTTCAAATTTTGATACCATCAGCCACTTTTCCAATATGGCAGGCTACTTTAGAGAAACACCTGCGGATTTTTTAATACTATTGCATCTTGTGTAGTTCTATGCATCTGACTGTTTAGGAGCTGAAGAGGCTCAAAGTAGTGAAAAACAAGTTTTTTGGCGTTTTAAGATATCCATTTCCTAAAACATTTGAACCAAGATTAAAATGGGAACGTAGATACAGTATAATATAATAATAAGTAATAAAAATTTTAAAATCAACAAAACAGATATTATTACTCACGTTGCAGGTCTAATAAGTGGAAATATTTAGCAAACAATTAATTAATAATTAATTTTCCTGATTAACGTTTTACATTATCAGTCTGAAGTTTTTTCAAAAAAATTACTAGCTTTAATTCCCTTAATGGTAAGCAAGATAATATATTTACTTTTATCCATTATAATTTTTAGCATAGATGTCGGTAGTAAAAATTCTTGTTAATTTACTAGATCATACAATAGTCCATTTTTAACACGCCATTTGTTGATTTTCAAACGTCAAGTAGTTTTTATTGTACTATTACTTTATCTACTTTCCAATTTTAATCTCGGTTCAACTGTTTCAAGTACAGAAAATGAACCTCCAAAAACACCTAAAATATTGTTGTTCACTATTTTAAATCTCTGTGCGCCAAACCTGTTGTATGTATCTACAATTATACAAAAATAAAAAAGATTTAAAGTTGGTCGCTATATTGAAAAAATGGCTGTTAAAATTAAAATTCTAAGATCCCCCCCCCATATAAGGCAACATAAAAAATTCAGAGGAGTTGCTATTTGCCTTTTTTAAATATATCAAATAATTTATAATTATCTGGCAAATATCTTCCAAATACTGGGACACTTATATCAATCATTTTCTAATTATATATTTTCTTTCTAATGAAATACTAACAGATTATAAATATATCTGCTTATATATAAATGATTAAAATATATAAAATATAAAATGGATTATTCTTATTCTCATATAGTCTAATTCTAAAATTTCTTTGCACTATATAAATAGAACCTAATTATATCTTCTGAATACACTTATTTTTTTCTTTTTCTGCACAATCACGATTTTGTTTAAATTATTCAATTTACAATAGCCATATTTATTACAATTTATATATTTCTTAAGATTTTGATGAAGGCCTATTATGGACATTATTATCAGCTCTCGTCAACAAAGTATAATATTTTTAGGCGGAGACTGATCATTGACGTCAAAACTCATTTACTATTTCACTTGAGAAAAACATGAGATTCTAAAACGCATCAGTGTGTCTCCTCCATTGGGCCTAGAATAAACAATTCAACTCAACCTCACTGATATAGGTTTCTGGTGGCTGTGTATATTCCAGAATAGTAATAACCTGATAAACTTAATTTAATTGAAAGGAAGCTGTTTATTAAATTACTATTTCACAGAATGTAGAATGGAAGCTAGGTTTGATAACTTAAGGTTTATGGGTGTTAATTAAATAAATGCGTTATCAAAGTTATAAGACTTCGTTATATTACCTCGATATATTATATAAACGACAAATCACCACAGCAACACACACATACTGGAACTTTGCCATCAAGTCTCAGCAAGGCTTTTCATTCCGTAGAGTTTCATTAGAGGGGTTTTAATTCCGAGTTATAAAAAACTCTTGAAATTTGATCATTTGTGTAAATAAGTAGCTAATGATTTAAAAATTTAATACATTTTCCTTTACCAGTTTCTTGAAACTGTATTAAGTTTTTTTTTTTTAAATTACATATGTTTTGTTGTGTTTAACATCATCATTAATTCTCCAAAAAACATTAAAAACATGTTCACATTCACGGATGTTAACACACTTCCAACTTAACTTTTAAATTGTTTTAAAATAAATTCAAACGGACTCAAGGAGTTCTCACATTCAAGTAAGTCCGAATATTCCTTTACTGATAACGAGAATATGTCAGATCTAACCACATCGAAGACGGGTTCTTATTATAGATTTTGCATTTAAAAGACACTCTCCGTGACATAAATTGTTAAGGATTTCTATTCCAAAGGAGGTCTTTTAAATAAAAAAATCTGTAATGGAACCAACCACATTTTAATATGTATACACGTCTGAAAGATAATAAGTAGCCTCATAATAATAAATAGGGAACTGAATTATGTCTGCGGACTACTATAGAGTGACGCAAAGTGTGCAACATATGTTTATATCTGTGTATATGTAGTATGTGTTTTTAATTTTTCTTGAAGACCAGATGTTGCTATCAAAGACAACAAAACATAGTTGAGTGGAAAAAGTAATAAAGTTTTAAGAAAATATTAAGTTAAATATTACTTATTAATAACAACATAACCTTTTTTCCTTTCTGTTACGTAAGGCTGTATAATCCTTACATAATTTGCACGATTTGAACAATTAATCAGATAATTGTGTTTTATTTTAAAGTTTCTAGTGATTGTGGTTAGGGGCAAATTCGAATCATTATTATTCTAACCTACTCTCAATTCCAATAGTCGCAACTGAATCATATAAATGACTTTCTTACTAAGTATAAACAAATAATTGTGTCACCCCGAAATGGGAATCTACAGACATATCGAATTAAAAATGAAAGACATGAAATTATTTGATCCATATTTGAATTCACTTAATTATAGTCATGTGTAACATTAAATTAAAGATCATACATAAATATAATGACTTTAATGAAATGGTTAAGAAACCTATTTAAATAAAAATACAAAAACAGAGTCTGGCAAATTTCTTTGAGTATTTATTTTAACTGACGAATTTGAGAATATTTCTAGCGAATTTATGTTAATAGCAGTCTTTATTTACATCATTCTCATCTCCAGAAATGTCCGATAAGAAAGATGGTAATTAAAAAGTGTTAAACGAGAGAGATCGCTTTAAATACTACTACATATTGATATCGCGTTGTGAAGGATTAGAGTAAAAAACAAAGCGGCTAAAATGTTCAACTTGTCCTTCCATCCAATGCAAATCTTATTAGATTACTTGTGAATAGTAGATGTGATAAATGAGCTATGTGGTTTGTGTTCTTCGTCGGGGGAACAATATTTTGACATTGTGGCCAACGAACGTTATACATTGTGTCCACAGGGGTTAACATAAAGGGGGAGTTCAGTGCCACTTTGTTTTAAGGTCTAATATGACTAATACATACAGGTAAATCAGTTTTCAGTAAAGGCTCAGAATTATTGTCTTAATAATATTCTCCATTTACATACAAAAAAAAGGTATCACTCAGTAACTTGGATGAAAATTGTTCAAATTGAAGAAAATCCAATTCTTAACACCTTTCTTATATTTAATAAACAAATGTTTTTTGTCTGCTTCGTAAGGGGAGTTTCAAAATCACACAATGCAATATATTTAATGTCATATTTGTTGGGTAGTTATTTATCTAAATTTATTAAACTGGAGATTTTTGTTACTTCAGAGTGTTTTATATGACATGAATATAGGTGATTTTTATATTCTGTTCACATTTAAAATTATATTATATAACTAGCTCTTAGCTACCCGAAATAATTATTATTATTTCTACATAAGAAGATAATTTATATTTTTATAAATACTAAAATACCGAATTTAGATTTAAGAAATGTATTAGATTTTTTTTATGGCACAATTAATACAATTCATATATGAAACTCTGCATATTTCAATATTTTGTACGTTCTACTTTTATAACTATATAATTTTTTATTTATTTAATTGTTGATACAATCTTATTGTGTAGATTTTTTGAGGTCCATAGTTCAATTTTACTTTTTTGTGTAAGAAAATCGTTCAAAGAAAACATTCTACACTGGAGGTGCTCATTCCAAACGATTTGTCGACTACAAAGACTGGTTATTGCCGTTTTCAATCGAGTTTCGTAAAGATATTCGCTTCAAATCTTCCCAATATAGTACTAGATTGGAAAAATCTATATAAAACGAAAACGTTGAATAAGAGTATTCATTCATACACACATAGAAAAATGTTTTGTGTGCATTAAACTTAATGTTTTAAGAAGTGCTGGTTTACTCGTAACTTTACGACCTAATCAATATTTCTTCTTACACTCGGGACGTTATTGTAAAGTTGTTTCCACGGTTGATTAATTAGTGACATCGGTCTACCATTATAAATGACTAAATTTAACCCACTCTATGTGTTTAACTATAACGAGCGTATCTGTATAGTATGTATTGTTGAAAGGCAGGTGGTAAAATGAAGGTGTTGAAGTATCAACAGTTTTAGAACTATATTGAACTTACGACGCGAGCTTGTAGAACGTGTCAGCAGTTAAAGCAGACATTACAACCACTTATCATTAGTTTAAATAATCATTTAACTATTTACAAATGTCATTATTAACAATAACTCGCTTACCAATATCAATACATTTCATTAGATAAATACAGGATGTTCAAAAAGAATGTTGCAAAAATTAACAGTTGTTGTAAGAGTAACCAAAGTAAAAACAAACGTATCTTGAGAAAGCGTCCACGTTTCAAGACATACTGACTACAATAATTAGTCCAAGAGTTGAAATCGTAGGACAAGCCTAAACTCCAGGAAATTTGCACTAAATTGCAGCGCCAATTAGAAAAGGACAGATTCTCTGAGCGACTCATTTTCAGTACCGAGGCAACGGTCCACCTAAGTGGAAGAGTTAACTGGCACAACTTTGGGATCCACGTTGAGTAGTGAGAACCGACATTTCATCGTTGGGCATATAAGGGACTCTCCTACTATGAGAAGAGCGGTAAGTATATAGTCCCTTCTTTGTTGATGAGAAAACAATCACCGATTGGCGTATGCCTCAGTTGGAAGAACATATTTCAAATATTGTCTTTCAACAAGATGGCGATCCCCTTCCTTTCTATCTGGATGTTGTAGGATACTTTAATGATGTGATTTTTTTCAGAACGTTGTATCGGCCTAGCCGTGGAATAGGATTCACCGATGCTTACATATTACATGGCCCAAAACGCCGCATTATTTAAGAAGTGTAGTCGATATCCGGGGATTTTCTGGTACGGACCTGAGCAGAGGCCTAATACCGCGTGGACATTTGTCCTGTCACACCAATGGGCCTCACATCAAACAATTGTGATAAAAGTATTTTAACTTTTGATGAGTTCATGCATGTTTTTAATTTAAAAATATTTTTTCTATAACCATGCATCTATCAATTTCAATTAAAAACGTTTCCACCATTATTTTAAACGACCCTGTTTTTACCTAATGTTGGTAAAAATTTAACGCGTTCAAATTCATTAACATCCTTCACGGTGCGTTGTTGTGTAATTATTGAAGTTGAAGTTTTATTTCGGGTTTACGCAGAAATACATTTTGCATCGTTGCACTCTTTTAGCGACTAAAGGTTGCCTATGTTTCTCGATTTCCAGATCAATTCTCTCATTGAAAATTCTCTGATTGAAGGAAAATAATGAATTTACGTGTTATTGGTGGTATTCATATTTCAAGCATTCCGAATATATTGCCTCCACACCCGGTAATTTTATGAAGTTACTTATTGTATAACTTTATATTAAGGATATATTGATAATATATTAAGGACCTAAAGTAAACGAAAAAAATGTATTTGATGAATATATGTCACTTTTATTTTATTATCACATTGCATTAAGTGGTGTTACTAAATATGTAAACATACACTATCAAAATCACAGGATAATTTGTATTTCAATTACGAAACATGATGAATCATTCAGTAAACAGAAATTAATGCAGTTCACACGTTACTAAAGTTGACATTAACCTTTGCGTTGATATTACAAGGAAATATATGTATTGTATTAATATAATGATGTCTAAAATATTAATGAAAACTACATAGCACTATGACAATGATTACATGTTTAGCAATTTCCAATAGAAACTTCTGTTGAGGCCATCCTCGTGATTATGAATAGGCACCAATACCAAAATATGTTTTGAGTGTTCATTAAAACTTGTTTATATAAACTTTTATCAGATGTAATTCTAACCATGTTTTCATCAATATAAGCTCTACATGTAACCTGTAAGGACATATATCATTTACAATTACTTGAACAAGATCGCTGTCTATCAAAATTATATTATATTATATTATACAAAATAGTTATATTGTGAAAATGTTCAGCATTGTTCCCTTTAGATTTTTATACTTGATTCTTTGTTACAAATCAGTCCAATTTGGCACAATATTACTTTATTTATTTATTTATTTATTTTCCTTTATAATAACTTACACTAACCTTCACGAGTCGAAATAAAATAAAATATTGTCCTTTTGGCTTCTCTTTTTTTGCCTTTTCCAACTCATTTGTTCTTTTTAAAAAAAACCTACTTTTTCCCCTCGGATAATTAAATTTATTAACGGCTGTTAAGTTTCAGCTGTTAAGTTTGGGTTGATTTTATTTTATTATTTTAAAATTCCATTATTTTACGTTTGGCTAATTTGTTTGCTTTACAACCGATCTAAAGACATTTGAAATTTTTTGTGACAGGTATTTGGGAATATAGAGTACTATTTTGTACTTCTTGAGATGTATTCAAAATATGTACATAGACATTTTATTAACCTCTTGTAAGATTTCGAAATAGAATATTTTCTAAAAGTATCGGCATCAATATTTTTTTTTTATATACAGAGGGTTAAGTAAGCTGCCAAACTTTAGATTTGTAAGCCAGGATAAAGAAAAAAAATATAAGAAACAAGTTGTTAAAATATTTATCACGACAAAATTAAAAAGTCGTCGTTTTTAAATAGATAATCATCGCATTTAAATTTTTTCTATTCAAAGCAATGGATTTTATTATTTATTTATTTTGTTTTTGTATTATATTTTGTTGTAGACAACGTCCGAGAAATTATGTTTCCTGTTTTTTTGTCCTTTGTCCTACAGAAAAATACAAAATAGTTTTGTTTACGATAAAAAAAGAAAACCTTTTGTCTCTTGTGATTTTTGTGTAAAGATATTGGTTTTCGAGATGTTCAAAATTAAATTTTTAAACGGCCGTCATTTTGAAAATATACAAAATGAAGTTTTTATTTTCGGTACAGTACTCTTATTTAACGTAATATACAAAATGTGTACACCTAATCTGAACAGCATATTTTTTCCAATTTCCAAATTTATAATATTTTTGTACAAAACAAAATGGCAGATATCTGGAAAACCAACGTTTTCTGAAAAATTTATATTTTTAATTAATTCTTTATCCAGGCACACAAAATCGTTTCCTAAAGTTTAATAGCTTACTTACGGGACCCTGTAATCTTTATGCTATCAATATGTAAGTAAACAAATCAATAAAATGACGTATTATAAAAATATAATAAGAATTATTTTCCTACCAGAGTTGATGAGCTAAGCTAAACTTCACTTATCCTCAAGCATAGACAGAGGGTTCACTCTCTTGGCTGTGCCTTATACGTTAATAACTTTGCAATTTTACTCATTCATGATTACATGGATTATGTTCTTCCATGTTCACACACACTTATACATTTTTGAGTATTTTTGTCTCTACATCAATTACTGTCTGTTTTACTTACTACAATTTGATGTGTTTTAATCTGTAAGTTTTTTTAAATTTTTTATTTGTTTAAAACGGAAATATTTTATAATGTACAAATTAATAATTTATACCATTCGTCTCAAACTTAGGCATTTTTTGTTTAAATATTTATTAAATATGTTTTAAGTAATTTTATATCGATTATTTTATTTGCTGGAATTCCAAAAATCAAAAATTATACCAACCCGAAATTCAACAAATAAACTAATAACAATATTTATATTTACAAAAATAAAAAGGGGTCTTTAAACTGCCATAAAAATTCATTTTCGTTATTCTAGTTCAGTTAACAATATTTACTATTACAGAAACTTTCTCTTCATTTTGTTCAAAACTTGAAGTTTATGAAGTTTGTTATTATAAAAAAAAAACAAATACTTCAAAGGGGTTTACTTCTTGGAGTTCGTCCAACAGATGTCCCCCGCCAAGTGATTTGTTACTTTACAAAGACTGGATTATTGCTTCTTTTATCTCCGGTTTCCTGAGAATTGCACATTTCACATCTTACTCGTGTCGAACTTATTTAACAAATTCATTTCATCTAAAAAATAAATCATGCTCAAGGCGTTCGTTCTTGTTTGAGCGTCCTTTTTTCTCAAACCGAAAGTTCAATTCACATTTGGTGAAATGGCCTTATTTAAACCCAACTCAATTATGTGAGCATGTGAATCGATCGTCAATAATTAATTGTTACATAATGCAGACCTACAGTTGGCAGTAATTAATGACTTGAAGTACCTAGGGACTCTATGTTCAACAATTTTGACACATCTTAACTGTTAAAATGTCTCTACGTTATATGAGCTGCGAAATATGTAAATTACATATTACTACTCAACACATTTCTATTAACGTAGACAAATTATATTTTAATGTTATAAATTATGAAAACTCGCATGCATGTTTAAAAACAAATTAGAGCATAAACGAGTGAATATAATCGGACAACCTGAGCAAACCTGAAATTATTTTATATGATAGTTGTTTCGTTTATACTCAGGCATCATCAGGTAATTTGAACACATTTAAATATGTTTACATAAAGTTTACAAAAAACACTTGGATCGTATCAAAAATTAAATTTTTAATTAGTAATGAATTCGTGTTTATTATATAACTTCAGGTTAAGTAAGGGTAACAAGTAAATATATATATATATATATATATATATATATATATATATATATATATATTCCATCAAACATATGTCCTAAAAATTTTAGTTTTCTTTCTGTCTGAAATTTTGAATTTTTTACAAAAAAAAAAAATTATATTTTTGGAGATAAATTAGATACTAAGCCAAAATTTGGTGTACATATTTTTATGTGACGTTTTATCAATGTATCAGAAAATAGGACTTTGTTTCCATAATGACGGAAGTAATAATTTTTTATGTCTAATATATCAAAACACATTAACTTTACAACAAATTTTAAACTTTACCGTCATTTTGAAAACATGCAAAACAAAGTCCTGGTTTTTGGTACATTGATGAGAAATAAATATGTAGGCTATACCACCAAATATATATTCGGTAAATAATTTATTTCCAAAAATATCATGTTTTTGTAAAAAAAAAAAGGGGGGGAAAGGGAAAAAAAGACAAATAGACAGAAAACTACGCATTTTACGACATATGTTCAATAGAACATTTTTATTTGTTTTTATCCAAAGAACCGTCATACCCTAAAGTTATGGAACGTAGTTTGCAAACACCATATACATATACATATATATACTGTAATGTAAATATAACCCACTTAATGTGCATAGCTTTATTTTACTAAATATTTATATTATTGAAGTGTACTGTAATTATTATTAATATTTTTTTTAAATTTTCTGAATTAAAAATATAAACTATTTAAAAAAGGTTTAATCTTAATGAACAAAGTTTTTTTTTTACATGGAAATGTGCGTGTACATAGAAAAATAATTGATGCAAAAATATTGCACTAAATATCCCATCCATCTTAGATAGCAAATAAAACCAACCAAAATTATTCGTCTCCAAAAATGTCAGTTTGATAATTGTGAAAAAGAACCATGGACACAGTCTTTGAAAAATATTTATATATATTTAAATAGGGCCTAAACTTGTTTTATTGTGTGATAATCGTGTCCTGAATGTAAATCATATTTGATTATAATTGACCTTTTAACGACGGCGGTAACGGATAATTTTTGTTTTTTGCCAACTATTTCGTTATTTTTGTGGGGGTAGGCTGTTTTGATTGGTTAAACAAAAAAAAAGAATAATTAATAAACTGTTAGTATGACTATTTTAAAGTACAAATTAAAGAGATAGTTCATCCCTGTTTGGTCTTTATAATAAAATGGAAAAAGAGGAATTTGGGTAATTTGACCAACACACAATACAAATTGTTTAAATATTATTTAAAATAACATTACATCTTTTATGGTTGAAGATAATTTTTGTTTTTGGAAATATACCAATTTTAATACATGTCATGTTTCAACGTAGTTTTAAAAATCTATTAAGTAATTTTATTTATCACGTTATTTACACATACTGTATACAAATTTTCTTGAATTGTAAAAAAAATTTAATAAAGAAGTTTATTATTATTATCAAGTTAATTTAAAAGGTAAGTAAATCGAACGGCAAAAAAATGAATGTCAATAAATATTAATGTGCAGAAACTTAATCGAAACAGCTTTGATGACAGAAATTAAATCTCATATTTCTATACAAATTTAATGAGATAAGAATAAAAAAATAACAAATAAATGTATGTAATCGTTACTAGAAAAAAAGTTACAGTAAAATACGACAAAACGATCCTGGAATTCTGTCATTAACAATATTTTGATAAAATTTAAGTGAAGAGATATTTTGCAACACCAGGTTTTTATTATCTCAGCAAATGTTTGAATAATTATGATGTGAGAGTGTGTAAAGTTAATGCTCTGATGGTCCTATTTAATTTAATTTACACAAACACAATTCATGCCATGTCTTACATCGTACAAATAATAATACTAGCACAATTTTTGCCTTTTATTTTACAACGAAGAGAATTTTATTCATATTACCAGAGGTTCACAATAGACACGAATAGAAATAGTCCTATTGAAAAGATCATATAACAGTGCCGTCACTTTCTTATGATAACTTAAATGAGATTAAACCTAAACAAAGCAAACCATTATTCCGATCTCGGTAAATCTTTTCAGCTTAACTTGTAAAAGCCTATTCTGAGCTCTGATCCATTGTTTACAAATACCTACAATGACTAGAATAAACCTTTATTATTATTTTTATTTACGAAGATAGGATCGTAGTTTGTCTCCTCCACTCAAACTCAACAATAGTTACAATAATAATAATATAATATAATGCAATTATATTAACAAAAATAATTGATAATTAAAATATAACATAATAATTGGTGTTACAATATCTAAAAATAAATGTTGTTATGCAAATAAATCCCAAATAATATAAATTGAAGTAACTAAATGACCAATGATTGAAATACGTACAATAGCACAATAAGTTGTTTTGTATCGTAAATAAAATAATTTAAGATTAGTTTAATTTTAAGTAACAGGTGGAACGTAGTTTATACTATTTGTTTTCAATGTTCACAAAGGCGGAACTGAGAACATGGTGATATAAGATTGCAAATTTATGGCAAACCTCCAGAATACCCGCCAAAATGATTTGTCGCCCTCATATGTCAGAACATTGCCACACCACTTGCTACTTGGCCAACCCTATTCATTTAGAAAATTACCCCTTTATATTCAGTTTCTGTATTTGAAATGTTTTCATAATTCAATAAAGTTAATTTAAGAAACTCAGTAAATTAGATTTGTTTTATTAACAATTTAACAAACGTTTATAAATAAAAACAGTTAAAAGACCAACAAGTAATATCAAAAGTAAGACTAATCAAACACATTTATACCTGAAATATAAATATAAATAATATCTCTTTTAATAAAAAGCTTTCGATTGAAGTTTGTATTGTATTATGTTTCGTTATTGCTTACTGATTTATTATTTAAATCATTTTGTAAACTTTACACAATGAATGAAAATCCAGCGATTTCAACTTGGTCAGTTCACAAAACGTTTAATAAAACAATATTTTCAAAGTAATATTATTTTACTTTTTAATAAAGTATCTATGAAACGTTTAGTTGGAAATACAATGGACTCATAAATAATATTTCACATTAAAAGTTTCTTTGTCTTAAAAAAAATATGAGATACGAGGAATTGTTTTCAGGTATTGTAAACACTCCTTTAAACGGCTAATTATGATTTTAATTGTCTTTTATTGATTCATTAAGTTTTAAATACTCAATACATAATCACAAAAAATAAATCTAACATTTGAAAAACCTAAAATTACTCTGAATTTCTCTTTTCTAAGCTAAAATAACATACAGTTCTTAAAACATAATAAACTGTTCAACAAAAAAAAATTAGCTTATAAATCTTGATTACTGAAGCCGAAAAAATAGAAGTATTGCCGTTAAAAGTTCGTTAAAAAAAAAATTGACCTAGTCGACGATTTCTTTGTATATGTTATGTGTGTTTGTTAGGCAGTTACGTTCAAACTCGTTTACCAATCGTTATGAATAAAGTTACTTTGTAACATAGACGAACAATGTATGTACAAGTTTGATTTATTTTATTTTCCGTTTTAAAATGGCGACCACTCAGATAGTGTTTATACTTTTCCAAGGTGTGGACGAGGCTGTTCTGATTATAAACACAACGTGTGCCATAAATTATGAAAAATAATGTTGTGAACAAAAATAACACAACTGTACAAATCACTTTTCTTTCTCGCATGAGATGTCTGACCAAAATTTATAAAAACTTTTTGGTTTACTACTTGTTCATGTTTTCATATATAAATTGAGTACTTTTCGATTTTCATAGGATTTAAAAAAAAATCAAAACAAATCATTATTTACACGAAAGATACATTTTTTGTTCCCTATGATTTCCTCTATAACTTGATTCAACTTTCGTGTAACTTATTTGTATGTCTGGATCATTGAACTATAGTAAATAAATAGCTATTTTAAAATAGCTACATCACAAAATTAAACTGTAAATATTGTTTCTCATATAAATGAAATCCAAAATTTTGTTTTATATTTTGCGTTTTCAGTCTTTTTTTTGATAAAAAAGTCGCAAAAACGTTACTACTATTGTTTTAATATTTTGTAACAAACTTTTTCCATTCACGTATCTGCCATAGGTACATACGTAAATACTAGAATGTACACTACACTAGAATAAGACTCTGTCTGTAGTCATTAATATTATTATCACTATTAAAAAGCAATAAAATAATTTACTCAATATTCATTACAAGTATGAGTATAAATAGTATCAAATAGTATCAGCATTATAAAAAATTTAATATGTGTCATACCGTTTTTAATAGGCTCTGAACACGTTAAATTCCCATTAACCATTGATTAATGATGAAATTGTAATCTCAATATTTTGTAAATATATACCGCATGCCTACACTATATATCACGAGATACTAATAATTTTATTGTTACAAATTTAACCAACACACATAACAATTCAGGGTTTATTAAATGATGAATTGTACACAATAACCAATTCTATGTTGTATATTTTTAGAATGAATCCCGAAACTTATATTTATATAAGTTTGTTAAGAGAAGATCCTTTCTCGATTTCAATAGAAATGCTTCAATCCACTTAGTCATCCCTGACACTTACTTAAAGAAACCAATTTATTTACCAGCCCCCCCCCCTCACTCCAGTTTTCAAGTAACCCAATTAAAACTTTGTATAACATACAATTATCTTTTAGATTCATAAAAGCATTTTCTGCATGTGTAAATAAATTAAATCAGTTTTGCAACAATCTGTTGGTGTTCTTTAAGGTAACTACCTCTGAGTGATTGTTTAATCTGGAATTTTTACTTAATGATTTTGAGAAATACATTGAAAATAGTAGAACTAAAGCATTAGAGATAAACAAGATTACAATATATCGTTATGTTATTTATCTGCGTTCAGGATTATTATAAAAACAAATACAGTTTTAAATTATGTTCTCATTTATTTATTTATTATTTTATATTTTGTTTACTTAACCTAGATATAGACTTCTGTATTTACTTATTGACTTTCTCAGCAAAAAAAAAAATCATTTACATTTTCCAGAAATATATTTGTTTCAATTTTAATAAATTTAGTGTTTAAAAGTCAATAAATAAAACAAACAATTATTTTCACAATAAAATAATTTCAACGATAAAAAGTTTCTTCGACTATTTTATCATCCTCATTTGTTCACTAGTTTTCAAACACAAACAAATCCTCTTTCAGTCTATTATAATCGTCATAGAGTCACTTTATATTGTGAACAACTGAGGATGTCAATTAAGTAGTTAAAACGTAGTCTTGTTTAAATATTTATTTTGTGACATAATTGCGTTATTTTATGTATTAATTGTACATTTTAGTTAACAGAATTAAAGCACATTATTTCACAATTAAATATTACGAATCTAACTATAACTCAAACTCGGTCTACTTAAATATATATTATGAACTTCTATAATATTCATTAGTAAATTAAAATGGTGGAATTTTAATATTTATTTTATATTTTTCGAGTAGCTGTGAAAAGCATGTGAAAACCGATGTCAAATTTAAAGTAGGTGTTGCAATATATGTAAATATTACACATTTCCAAAAAAGGACTTATAATTTTAGTTAGCGTAGATTTTTCAATGGCCCTAAATAGTTTTTTATCAAAATAAATCACTATAATGTATATTTAAAAAAAAAGCTTAACGTGGACAGATAGATATTTCGGATTTAAACCAAATGTATTCTTCTGGATTCCAAAAGTCGAAACACATCAGAAAGCTCAAAAAATCTCCTTACAACGATTGGACAAAAATTAAATGGAAGGAGAATAAAAAGAAACTTTGCTAAACATTAAAATTAGTTTATGATTAATTTGAAGTTTTAAAGTTATTTAAATATTAACAACAGTATAGAAAATATTTTGTTTGCAGCATTTCAAAAATTGTAGCAGCTTTTCTTAGAGACTCTGATGACAGTTAAGATTGAAATGATTTATTAGAACTAATTTTTTATCTTGTATTTACAATTAATTGAAAAGAGATACAAAATGTGTATTTTAGTTTCTCACTTATAAGAAGTAGAGAATGTGAGAAAAGGGTTATTTCAGTTTTGAGATCTCCCGAACCTAAAAAGTAGTTATTTTTATTGATGTCTATCTGTCTTAAATCGTCATGTCCAATGATGTGTAACAAAAAGATCCGATTTTTATTTATTTGGTATTTGATAATATATTGTCCATGACTCGAGAGTACAAAATTATACCTCAAAACTTTTGAAGTAACTCCCATAAGAATTAAATATTTTTTAGTAAACTACAAAACCTTTGATGTTTTCATAATCGGGTCTAACGATTTTGATCAAAAGTCATCACTAAAGATCTAAACAAAAATGTGATCGCCATCTTCCCAATAACTGGATCGTGGCTTATCGATAACAAAAGAATATTTGCAGGAGATCTTATTAAAAGGTGTAACTATATGAAGATTAATTTACGTACAGTGCCTAAAGTGAAAGAAAACTACGGTTAAGGTATGATTGTGAAAAAATTAAACGGCGTCATTAAAACTCCATTTTAGTTAAATTGAATTTATTTTTACAAAGAGTTTATGGCAAAACAAGCTATTTAAAAAACACAATAAATTCATATGTAAATCCCCTTTGTTTCGACTTATATTTCTAATAAAAAATAGTAACAGGAAAAATACTTTTCTTCCATCGTGTATAAAATTGGAATAAGGGCATTATTGTGGATTTAACGATACGTGTTATTTTTTATTTTGTGCAAGAGAAAGTTAAAACATCATTTTGTCCCCGTTTAAAAATACGTTTTGGTTATTCGTTTTTAGTATATAAACTACAAAATTAAAAAGTCTTGCACCTTAATGGTAGATCAAATCTACTATAAAATAATAAATGTAAGTGTTGTGAACCTTATAATACCGATATTAGTAACGAAAAATGATAATAAGTAACTATTAATAAGAGGAGAAGATGCTCCATCCAACATTATTATGGGGAATCATATTTTACAACTCCGTTTCAAATATAACGTAATAACTTAACATTTTGTTTTAATTTTAAAACATGGCTTCAAGTTATACAGAGGTATTTTATTTAAAATATTAATGGGAAAAAGCTAATGTCATGAACTGCTAACATCTTACAAACTATATACTATTACAGTAAATTATTTCATAAAAAGTATTCAGAATGAATATACAATATCCCTGCTTTCATTGCTGGAGATTTTTATAATTTGTTGACTTAATGTATTAAATTCTAGAGACATTCATGTTATACAAAAAACGGACAAACATTTTTCTCTAAATCAAAAGTTTATTCATGAACAGTTATTTTCCACTTTTTCTATTCATACAATTCTGTTAATTACATTAGTATGACATGTCCCCTCTTGAGACTTTGAATCGTGTATATAAATGACGGAATGAAAATGCATAATTAGTTTAGTGATGGTGATGAATAATTACAACGAAAATACAGTTTAGAGCTAACTCTCAGCTGAACGCCCCTAATCTAAGGTAATATATATTATAACAAAGACATTTCATAAAAATTAGTTGGGCGTACATTTTCTAGTGTGAAATAGTATATTTAGTAACTATTTATTTGATTATTATTGGCATCCCAATTTATTTCCAATAAATTAACTCCTGAAAGCTTCAGATTATTTTAATTACTAACCAAGCCAATTCTTCGCAAGATATAAATAGGTCTCTGAGTAAATAATGAATACAATTTTATGTAGCTTCTTCACTTTTGAACTTAACCAATTAAAACTTTGTATAAAATACAGTCAACTTCAATGCAATAGCAAGATCTGAGATGAACAGGATTGAACAGCTTATAGAACTTTCAATTGTTTTAAAGTTTGTCGAAATGTTTGGTACTGGTTTCATACTTTTTACAAAATTATTTATACTGATTCTTTTATTGATTTCTGGACGAGAAGAAGTTACTTAACATCACCACCAATATTAATTTAGCTATTTTAAATTGAATACAAATTCCTAAGACGGAGCTGGAAATGACGGAAGATTGTTCTCAATTTAATTACGTACATAATATCAAAAATATAATACGTTTGTTTATTATAATTCGTACTAACTAAAAATCATTTACTTCATCCACGAAGTCAAAAAAATATAATGTAAAAACTTTTGATAAAATTCGATTTATTTTGTTCTATTGTTTCAATTGTGGATAGAAAAGAATTTAAAATTATTTTTTAATTAGATGTTTCTTTTTTAACTATTGTTATAATTCGATTTATTTTTTCTATTGTCTCCATGTGGCTAGAACAAAATATAATAAATATCTATTTGAATCAGTTGTGTCTTTATTTTTTCTTACGAAGAATAAATTCTGTTTTTGGTTTTTAATAATACAATTGTCAACTCAAAGCTAAAATAATAACAAATGAAGAACTTTAATTATAATGAACATTTATCTTGTAGGTATGATAAACAGTTTTTTTTCTAAAGTTATTTTTTCTTCTGGTTGGCATTCATCGCTTACGTTTTATAATAATAAAGTATCAATCTTGACAAATTTACAATAATTGATTACAAAGTCAATTCAATATTTAAATGCATTACAAATTGTTCCACGAAGAGATCCCAATTTTTAAATGGATGGACATAACTAAAACGCATCATAAATGGCTAATAAGTTAGTGAAGAACTGAAAAGTATTTCTTGTAAATGTCCTATTTGTATCTCTTATCAAAACAAAATGGTGGATTTTAAAGAAACACCTTTAGTTTTTACAGTGCATGACAATGTATTGCCATAATCAATTATGCGTTCAACGGAAAGTTGAATATTTAAAATTCCTAAATTTGTTTGAAATTAAAAAATTATAAACAGAAAGAACGTATTATTAAATACACAAAAAACTAAACATTTTAAGACTCTATAAAACTGGTGTACGTATAGCATGACGAAACAAAAGAGATTCTTAAATTTTTCTAAAGAAGTTTCGTGGAATTGATGAAAAATCCTCTCGAACTAACCTCTTCTAGTGGTGTTTTTAAAACCAACAGCGTACATATGTATTTTCAAAGCAATAGACCAAGCACAATATATTATTACATCCCCCTCCCCCTCCCCTCCCCGTCGAATAACCACTATTTTGAGGATATTCAACCAACAATTATTATTACACTTGTTTATTACAATTTAAACAAACGGATGTTTAACAATTAATTTGAGTTCATGGATGTTTAATTACCGTATTTTTTTAATAACAAAAATCGTTAGCGTAACATATCTTTGTATGCCTAGGCCTGCTAGACATTTTTTCGTCGGATGATGTGTGGTCAGAACATTGCGTTTCCGTTCCCATAATTTGAGCTTTCATGACCAGGATTTGGTATTGATTGGAGCTTCCTACTTTACCTACCGACGGTAGGTAAACACCGACACATTTTTAAGCATCTACAGGAATGTTGTTGGAACCTCTTTCACACAAGGAGAGATCTGATAATTACAGTAATCAAAATAATTTTCCTATTATACATCACAAGCACAAAAAAGCATTTTATCTTAAAATTTAATGTTTTTATGTAAAAATCAACGATTTTCTTTTTACAAAAACTTAAATCTTAAATTTGTAAAGATGTGTTTCAGGGATTGGCAATATAACTAAAAAGCTTCACTTTTATTGAGAATTATTTACTTCCAGTATAACCATATAAAAATATCTACTCCTTATATTTATTTACTCCATTTATCGAAAATATTTAAACGATAAAGTTCATAAATAACGTATTTACGATAATTCAAAAACGTAATAAAAGTTCCATGGATTTTATTTTCGAATAATTTCAAACAAAATACAAGTTTTTGGCTTGATTGTACTGGGAAACATTCTACGAGATTGCTAATGGCAAACCTCCAGAATACTCTACCAAAATGATTTGTCGACCCATATGTCGAATATTACCTCCCACTTACTGCTTGGCCACTCCATTCATCTTGAAAATTGCCACTCTAAATGCAATTTCTTTCCTTTTAAACCTTTCCCCTTCCCTTGTGAAACAAAACAAACTGACGCATTTACCAAAGTACTTACAAATCGTATCTCCTTCTCAAAAATAAATAATAACAGGTAATATGTTTCGATAACACCTGTATAAAAAACATTAATTGATATGTAACAATAATAAATTAGTAGCTGTTGGTGAGTTAACTGAAGAGAATAAGTATTAGGCTATATACTTCCAGTGAAATGAGCGATACTTGTGAAAATTTCAAACGAAAGAAAAACCACTTTCACCAAATTGCTTCCTTCCGCTCTCTGTTTGAAACATTAGCTTTTTTTATTGTAGTTAACTACCAAAAAGACTTGTGTACAAGTAACAACTGAAGATGGCGGCTTACAATTGAAACACCGCGTCATCATTTACAAATAAAGAGTTTATTGAAACAAATTGTATTTTCTTTCTTTTGGTGGTACATATTAGTTTATTGTTTATATGGTAAAAGAAACCATATTATCTAACTAAACATTGTGATTTGCTTATTTATCCGAAATTTAAAATTTGGTTTTGTAATAACAAGAAACTAATTTCACTTTTTTTTTAACATTATTATCAGGGTAAATCAACAAAGCTTGATTTGAAATAAACTCAATTATTTTAAAAAAGCATCTAACCTACTTCTTTTAAAATCGGCATGAATATTCTTATGATATGTCATTTTTAAATGACAAATAAAAATGATTTTTAAAATTTAAAAATTCTTTAAATTGTTTCAAAATGAAGGCCGTTAAAAATTATTTTTCTTTTTCTGAGAATCCTGTACGTCTATAAATGACGTTCTAAGAAATCGATATTCTGTATACAATCACAGTTATAAGAATGAATAATGGTTTTATAGTTAAATAACAGAATTTTAACCGGATAACCTACTTCACCGAAAAATGTTGTTACCGTTCTAGGTGTCATGGTTTCAACCTTATTTCCTTTAAATGTTGTACATAAAAGGCCACAAATAAGGAGATATTTTGTCAATTTTATTGGAAAATATTTTTAAACCCACACAATATATAAGTAGTAATCAAATAACAAAACCTGAAACGAAGGACGTTTCTTAGTAATATTATATATTGCTTTCTATTGAACATTTAACTGTACACAAAACATAAAAAAACCTAGGCAACTAGAGTTTTTATTTCCGTGATTAAATAATAAAATGTATAATAAGATTGAGACAGCTGACGTCATCGATTGAACGCTTGTCTCTCCTTGTAAGAATTGTCGATTGCAACCTGAAGTGATGCGATATAAGCTTGTAAGCATGTAACAAACATTCATTACTAGACAAAATTATATGATAAGTTAAAAACTTACAATGATCTAAATAATAAACTTAAGTTTCATATACAAAATTTATTTCCTAAAATCAATTGATATTTTAATGTACATTTAAATCATTAAGTGTAGAAATGAGTTGCGTAATAAATTTGTAACTACTTTTTAATTGACACAAAAGTCGTATTTATTTAGAAATAACAATCTATGCAACTTATCCTTCTTTTATAAAGTAAATTATTACTTTCATATCAACCAATTGTAATTTCAAAATCATGAAAATCTCTACATTTATATCTTATAATATTAAAAACGTAATTAATTTTTCACTCCCATGTAGTATATTGAACGATTACTTAAAAGTAAATCTTTTTCAATTAATTGATGGATACAAGTTTTTATGCTGATGCCGGATCCTTTGTTTTATTATCTATGCACTCAAAGCCGTTTGAAAGCTGAAAATCATATTATTTATAATGAGTAGGAAATATTCACGACATAGAGGATGGGAAATGTGACAGCACAAAGGCAATACGTCATTAGTGAAATGAATGTAGCTGTTCTTTGTGAACATAAAAGTATCAAGATACTTCTCTTCTTGTGTACATTAATTACAGTTACGCAACATAAAAGTGGATAAGATCAGGTGCAAATGTTTGGTGAATTTCATAATCGTAATGATTATAGAACGATATATATTTTATAATTAAATTTAAAACATTTTAAGAACAAATTATTTTTAATTTTCGATATCCATATAATACATTCACTAGAAACCAAATGTCTAAATAGTATATAGTAGTAGTTATGAAATAGGGGATGTGGAGTAATTGTGCTCCCCCCCTTTACTTCATTTAAGACGAGGAACTCCGGTTAATAGAAAGTACAGCACATGAAGGAGGTCGGTGTTTTAATTAATCTGATACTCTTCCAGATTTCTAGCTCTTTTGTGCATTACTACATTACTAATAGATGGTTTGGGGTCTCATTCCTCTCTTGGCAGAAACTACAGGTCCCAATTTTTCCGAATTCAATTCTTCTAAGGTGTTCATGAGTTTATCAACGCCCTGTCAACGTTTTAAGTTTATCTCACTTAGTTTTATGGATACTCTCAACCTTCTCCAGTTATAGCTCCCTGGAATTCTTCGACATGTCTTAAACCTGGTATTCATTCTCATAAGTGTGTTCTTAGTGTGTTCTCTTGGAGTTTTTTCGCTTCCAAATGATATAAACTTTAAGACCAATGCAATAGAAAATATGAAATTTACTGGCAGAAATGTGGAATATCTTCATATAGAATGTATAATCACTATAGTGTGAGATTCATTCTAACTAAAAATAACCTCACTTTCCTGTTAGTATATCAATCACATGCACAAGGAGCCTGGAAAAGTTTTCCATGTAGCAACAAAAAAAAGCTGTGTTCATGGTTTGATCGGGAAAGTTTTTTTTTTAAAATGCTGTTCGCGCAAAAAGCTAGATTAAAGACCAAACTGAAAAGAGTAGTTAAAAATTATCTCGTGAGATAGCCCAATAAAAGAACCACTTTGATAGATGAACAGAGCAACAATTAGTGATCGCTATTGTTATTGTTGTCCAGAACCTCTTGGGGCCAAGGGAAAGTCTTTTTTAATCCAAAGTCAAAAAAAGATTTAAAAAATAGTTGAAATAATAGTTATAGATTATCAAATAGCAAACAGTATTGTACAAAAGGTAGAAGGATTTTTTAATATATTAAATATAAAACTGTTTTTATTATTAAATAAAAATATATGTAAAATTTTAACTTGCTTCAATAGATCCATATTCACGTAATAAAAAAAAAACAATGAAACTTAATATTTTATTTTTAAATATTTATTTTAATGAAATATTGTACAAAAATCTACGTAAATTAACACTTTTATTTGGTATAACGATTTTATCTTTTAGGATAATTACCAAACTTAAAATATTTATCCAAAGAAATGTTCGATCCCCCCCCCCTCATCTTCCCAGAAAGCCTGGACTTCGATGGCGACGTCAACTCTTTTTACTCTTTCTGGTCTGTTAAAGAATAAAACATACAGAATTTCAAAAATGTACACGCACATCTCCTTCTTATGCCTAATCGAAATTGAAATAAACATTCAAATGTGGCATTCTGTATGCAACTACGTCTGCCAGCTCCATCTCATAAATGTTAATTAAGGAATTCGCGGCATCTTCGTTACCCTTTTCTGATAGAAACTACTGAGATTCTAGCGTTACGCAACTGCGTTCGCCTACAACTTCTGTAAGAGAAACAATATGCAGATATGTTGGTAATGTTTGCGAAGTGTTAGGGCTAGACGGTGTTATGAGATCGGCCATGTGCCAGGGACAGCGACCGTCAGTGTTTATCTAGTGTTTTATTACTCGTCTAGCAAAGTGTTGATGGTGGGAGTGAGCCACTTTGTATAGCTGGCTAGCTAAACGTTGTATGTGTTGTTTTACAAACAACACGTTTAAAACAGAGGAGGATAATTACTAAGTTAGCTGAGAGAAGAACCTTATAGAGAATGGTAGTAAATTGAAGAGAAAAAATTCCAATGAGTCCAGTGTCATAAAATTAGTCATATATTTACAGTTTACTATAAAAATCGTAGAATAACAGCATAGATTATGTAAATAAATTCAAATATATGTATCTATATATTAATTAAAACTATGTGATAAAATATTGCATTAAAGAGTAAACCTAAATTGATAAACAAACTTTTCAAATCCTAAAAGATTTGAATTATCTTTCAATGTTTCGTATTATTTTATTACATTATTCATGAAATTTATTAATGTATATTTTTATTAAGTAATTAATAATCTACTATTTTATTTGATACCATTTATATATAAATAAATATTGAGATTGACATGTGAGATAATATTAGATAAAATAAAACTTGAACACAGGATCTTTAAAAAAAATACGTTTACTTAATCAAACGCGTTTCAACGACAATTGCCATCCGTTGTCGTGGATCTAAAGTTCAGTGGGTGGCGACTTTGTTGTTGAAAGGGGTTTGATTAAGTAAACGTAATTTTTGTGAGGTACTGTATTCAAGTTTTATTTTAACCATTAATATATTATTATTTTATTATTATATTGTAATGTTATTATTAATCTGATATAATTGTAATCATTGGATTTTTACCCACTAAATACAACTATAGATTTAGATTTGGAAACTTCTGTTTCCGGGACACTATCTTCTATTTCCGGTAACAGGGTTATTTTTAAATGTATCTTTTAAATTACAAAAATTAACTGTTTTTTTTGTTTCTAAAACTCTGAAATTTTCTCTTTAACCCTGATTGGTAAATTAGTAAATCATACATATCCTTGCTTCCTTGATTTTTGAATATATGTATTTTAGTAAATACACACAAAAATTCTATGAATGTAAACCTTGTTCCATAATATTTCGTACCACAACAAATCTCAGTATAACTTGATCTAAATTAACACTCACAAGTTCAAGCCTTGACATTGCTAACGGAACAAATAGCGGTATAACGAAAGTGCATAATATGTTTTTTCGCCATGACGATAAAAAAAAAACTATTTTGGTAGTAAAATGGTAAAATCATTTATACTTCTTAACACATAAACTTAAGTCATAAATAAAAGCAGATTCTTATAAATCTAACCTATACATTGTAAATGATTAATAACCAAGTCTACCGTGCTTGGCTTGTTTTGGATGTCAAATATTCCTTGTGTAGGTTATAAATATCATACTGACATTGTTAGGGTTGACAATATCATTCAGCCACATTAACAGAGTACTCTTTCACTTCACTAAAACACTCAGATGCCAACGTGGTTCCTAGATTTTAATGTGTTACACTCTAGATATCTTGTATTTGTGCAAGTTGTAAATTTCATACTAATATTCTATTCTTTTACAATATCACTCCACCTACATTACTTGAGTTCCACGCTCCTATAATTTATCCACTGTAGAAATAATATTCGGTGTATTAGACTGTTAAATGCTTTATCTTTGATAATGGTATAATTTTCCATTTGTTAAAGTTATCCAAGATGCCATCAGCAAAACTACACTGTATAAGTGAAAAAAGTTCCTAACAAAATCTTCGTTAAGAAATAGTTAATTAAAACCACTATACAAATTGTTGTGTACAATACCCTTCAATATAAAATCTAAAATCAAAAGATGTATCCAAATTTAAAAATTAGAACGATATTCAATAATAACGACAACTTAGCTAAACTTGTCATGATAAAATTTGTTACCAGGGGACTTAAATTTAAGAAAAGGCGGAACCAAAATGGTAACAATGTTTGAAAAAGAAAAGTAAAAAAAGACAAAGACAAATTTAGTAATTAACAAGGCTCAAGTTTATTGAAACAAAAGAAATTTCGACGTTTCAGATTTTATCATTTACAACTGAGAAAGACATCCTGAGACAAATCATCAATAAAAGCTTATGATTAACAATATTATAATTGATATAAGTTATACGCCCTTAATGTAACATGTAATAATTTAAATAAAAAAAATTAATCAATAGATTCTGAAAATTTATCCCCCCTTTTAGTTTATATATATTTATAGTTACAAAATTTAACAATAAAAAAAAAAGACAATGAGCACAGCTTAATAATTAACAGGATTATAATTAATCCAAAAAAAAAGATTATACGCCCTTAAATGTAAAAACTTGCAAAATAAAAAAAAAAAAAATGAAAAGATACTGATATTTATTCCCCCCTTTTTACTTTATGAAATGATAGTTTTTTTTTTTTTTTAAACATTTACAGAATTTAACAATGAGAAAAAAAAAATTATAAATGAGTTTGATGTTTTAAATTCAAAAATTCATATCAATAGCAATCAGGTTCATCACTACACTAAAAATTACATAATATTACTTGTTTGATAAATTTCTTAAGTGCTATATTGGCCAATAAATTTATATATTTTAAAATACAAGAATTTATTATAAAAAAAAAATAAATTTAAATTTTGAATATTGAAAATTTTTAATTGACGTCAATTATATTAATTTAGAAAATAACCTCTTGGAGGTTGTTAGGACCGAAAGTTTGCATGCAGGCTCCACCCAAAGATTTGTTATATAATTTACGAATAACTACACAAGTCTACATCTAAAGATAGCTTTAAGAAAAACATATACAATATGAGTTTAGTTAAAGTTCTGTAAAGTCAGTTTTTTTTTTTATTAACATCACTTTTGTGCACATGAAACTCTGAAGGTATGTTGAACAAAACGTGTTTTGCAAACAGGACGAAACATGTTTAAATCTTTAGCTGGTCTATGCAATATGAGGCAAGAATTGCTGTGTTTCTTCTACCAGCGTATTAGCTATGGCAAAAAAAACACGTTTTTTAGCGTCTGTGCAAAATCAGACATGTTGTAGCATTAATGTTCTTTACTGAAGAAAATATCTGGTTATTTGTCAAAATTAAAGAAAATTAATTGCATCACAGAAATTCGTTATGATTGTAATTAAAAGCTTCTTAGATGATTATAAATCTATTTATATATATTTAGTTTTGTTTAAAACAAAGCTTGTATAAGACTTGCAAGAATCTGCAAAAGTCTGCAAAACGAAATTTTCTGTTTTAGAAGAGATTTCTCTAATTGTTTTATATTTGACATGTTCAATAAGATATTCTGATCATTTAATGTTCAACATTAGTTTGCACCAATTTCACATAATTGTTCAAAACTTAAAATGTGCCTTTGCAAGGTTTTGTAAAATATGTTTTAAGAAAAGAAAATTTTTATAATCATTCAGTTTCAAAAGAAAATAGAATATTAAATAAAACATGAAATACATATTTTAAAGAATACATGATAATTAACAAATTATTTTAAAACATTAACAAAATTTAAGATATGATAAAATCTGTAAAGCTGAATACCTGGAAAATCCTGTCGCAGTTCACGTGAGCTTGTGCCGTGAAAACAAAAATTTATTTAACATTTTGAAAACTAAAACGCACTAAACTGTAGATTAACATATCGTTAAAAAAAAACTGAGCAGTAAATTTTGAGAACCAAAAAAAAATATTTCTAACGTAGCTATGAAAGAATGTAGAACATTGTGAGTGACTACAGGTAGACTAGACAACGGGTATTAGAGCAGATAGGCTGTCCAGCCGTTGTACTTTGTACTTAGATGTCATGCGATGCTTAGTTTTGGGCAAGGTCGCCAGGTGCCAGCATCTGTCAAGGGACGGAAGTTGAATATGTGGAAAACGAGTGAATGAATTTAATTACGAATTTGAGGTTTTGAATTTGGATGTTACAAATTAAAGCTGCTTTTGATATTATTTTTCATAAAGTGTTACAATTATTCTGAAATACCCAGGCATCTTATTGAAAATGTACCTTCTTTATGTACATATATTATTACAAACAGTTTTTTTGTGACTTTTTTTAAGAAAAACATACGCAATACAATAGAAACCCAACATTCGCCGAACCCAAACAATTACTGTTCGTTTATGTTTTGTCATCTGTTCCTGTATTTAATTAAAAGTCAGTTAATTTGAGCAATGTTTAAATTTTAAAATCATACTATTCTTTTTTCAGTATTCGCAATTTTTGCATATTTCCTCTTCCCGCTTTACTTTTTCTTTTATGACACCGCAGGGGAATTGAGAGTACTTTCTATAAGTGTTGCCTTAATATTTCTACATATGGAACGTATTTTCAATAACTGAGCGGTTTCATTTCCAATGTTTCTGTTATTCTTGTTTATTCGTTTGAAATGTGCTGACTAGCATTTCTCTTGACAATACTATGTTACATACATATTTACCAACCTACGAAATGTTTACCTTTCATATTTCTATATAATCTGTAAATATTTATTCAACAGAACTATTCACAGTTATTTCATATTCCACATTTACTAAGAATCGATTCTATCTCACATTTTATAGATATCCCTTCTAACCACTTAGTCAACCCTGACACTTACTTTAAGAAACCAATTTATTTAAATGTTTCCCCATCCCTCAACCCGGGCCCACCCTATCACTTTTCAAGTCACCCAATTAAAAGTTTCTTTAAATTACAATTATCTTTTAGATCGAGGAAAGCGTTTTATGCACATGTAAATATATATAACAAAGCTCGTATAGTTGCTTAACCCGTTTTATGTCGCAACTACGTGTTCCTCTAATAAAACATTATAAAAGTGAATTGGTTTCATCTAAAGTTAAATTTAAATAGAAATTTGTAAAATATTTCAATAGCGGAGTTAAGCAGCATTTATATCATAGGATGTTACAAACTTATACGATAATGAAGTAACTGCTCCCATAAAACAAACACAGTAACCTACCTCTTTATTTTATTGCAACTTTGTTTTCCTCTAATAAAACATTATAAAAGTGAATTGGTTTCATCTAGAGTTAAATTTAAATAGAAATTTGTAAAATATTTCAATAGCGGAGTTAAGCAGCATTTATATCATAGGATGTTACAAAACTTATACGATAATGAAGTAACTGCTCCCATAAAACAAACACAGTAACTTACCTCTTTATTTTATTGCAACTTTGTTTTCCTCTAATAAAACATTATAAAAGTGAATTGGTTTCATCTAGAGTTAAATTTAAATAGAAATTTGTAAAATATTTCAATAGCGGAGTTAAGCAGCATTTATATCATAGGATGTTACAAAACTTATACGATAATGAAGTAACTGCTCCCATAAAACAAACACAGTAACCTACCTCTTTATTTTATTGCAACTTTGTTTTCCTCTAATAAAACATTATAAAAGTGAATTGGTTTCATCTAAAGTTAAATTTAAATAGAAATTTGTAAAATATTTCAATAGCGGAGTTAAGCAGCATTTATATCATAGGATGTTACAAAACTTATACGATAATGAAGTAACTGCTCCCATAAAACAAACACAGTAACCTACCTCTTTATTTTATTGCAACTTTGTTTTCCTCTAATAAAACATTATAAAGGTGAATTGTTTTCATCTAAAGTTGAATTTAAATTGAAGTTTTGTAAAATATTTTAATATTGGAGTTAAGCAGCATTTATATCATAGGATGTTACAAAACTTATACGATAATGAAGTAACTGCTCCCATAAAACAAACACAGTAACTTACCTCTTTATTTTATTGCAACTACGTGTTCCTCTAAGAAAACATTATAAAGATGAATTGTTTTCATCTAAAGTTAAATTTAAATAGAATTTTTGTAAAATATTTCAATATTGGAGTTAAGCAGCATTTATATCATAGGATGTTACAAAACTTATACGATAATGAAGTAACTGCTCCCATAAAACAAACACAGTAACCTACCTCTTTATTTTATTGCAACTTTGTTTTCCTCTAATAAAACATTATAAAAGTGAATTGGTTTCATCTAAAGTTAAATTTAAATTGAAGTTTTGTAAAATATTTCAATATTGGAGTTAAGCAGCATTTATATCATAGGATGTTACCAACTTATACGATAATGAAGTAACTGCTCCCATAAAACAAACACAGTAACTTACCTCTTTATTTTATTGCAACTACGTGTTCCTCTAAGAAAACATTATAAAGATGAATTGTTTTCATCTAAAGTTGAATTTAAATTGAAGTTTTGTAAAATATTTCAATATTGGAGTTAAGCAGCATTTATATCATAGGATGTTACAAAACTTATTTTACAGCAAAGTAACTACTGTACTTACATAAAACAATCACAGTAACTTACCTCTTTATTTTATTGCAACTTGGTGTTCCTCTAATAAAACATTATAAAGGTGAATTGTTTCCATCTAAAGTTAAATTTAAATAGAAGTTTTGTAAAATATTTCAATATTGGAGTTAAGCAGCATTTATATCATATGATGTTACAAAACTTATACGATAATGAAGTAACTGCTCCCATAAAACAAACACAGTAACCTACCTCTTTATTTTATTGCAACTTTGTTTTCCTCTAATAAAACATTATAAAGGTGAATTGTTTTCATCTAAAGTTGAATTTAAATTGAAGTTTTGTAAAATATTTTAATATTGGAGTTAAGCAGCATTTATATCATAGGATGTTACAAAACTTATACGATAATGAAGTAACTGCTCCCATAAAACAAACACAGTAACTTACCTCTTTATTTTATTGCAACTACGTGTTCCTCTAAGAAAACATTATAAAGATGAATTGTTTTCATCTAAAGTTAAATTTAAATAGAATTTTTGTAAAATATTTCAATATTGGAGTTAAGCAGCATTTATATCATAGGATGTTACAAAACTTATACGATAATGAAGTAACTGCTCCCATAAAACAAACACAGTAACCTACCTCTTTATTTTATTGCAACTTTGTTTTCCTCTAATAAAACATTATAAAAGTGAATTGGTTTCATCTAAAGTTAAATTTAAATTGAAGTTTTGTAAAATATTTCAATATTGGAGTTAAGCAGCATTTATATCATAGGATGTTACCAACTTATACGATAATGAAGTAACTGCTCCCATAAAACAAACACAGTAACTTACCTCTTTATTTTATTGCAACTACGTGTTCCTCTAAGAAAACATTATAAAGATGAATTGTTTTCATCTAAAGTTGAATTTAAATTGAAGTTTTGTAAAATATTTCAATATTGGAGTTAAGCAGCATTTATATCATAGGATGTTACAAAACTTATTTTACAGCAAAGTAACTACTGTACTTACATAAAACAATCACAGTAACTTACCTCTTTATTTTATTGCAACTTGGTGTTCCTCTAATAAAACATTATAAAGGTGAATTGTTTCCATCTAAAGTTAAATTTAAATAGAAGTTTTGTAAAATATTTCAATATTGGAGTTAAGCAGCATTTATATCATATGATGTTACAAAACTTATACGATAATGAAGTAACTGCTCCCATAATCAAACACAGTAACATACATCTTTATTTTATTGCAACTTTGAGCTACTTTTTCTTAATATGCATTTTTAATATATTATTGTTCCAATATCACATTACTAAATTATGAATAAAAATGTTTTGTTAAACTGCAATACCATAGACGATTAAATGACTTATGATCCTATCTACAAACTACCTTTTTTTAGAGACTTACGTTTTTGTTTTAGTAAACATTTTAGGGTCACAATTGGTATCCTATAAAATACATAATGTGGGGTACGCTTTAACAAATATTAATACAAATTTAAAAAAAATAATAAACTGTTATCATTTTTAAGTGTAATAAAATAGTTTTTCAACAATAACTTTCTGATGGTTCAAAATGGTCTACAATAGTGCATTATGTGTACTAATAAAATCTTCAAAAAAACGCTTCCAAATGTGATCGTACAACAAAAAATGAAAGCGTTAGGCCTAACCATAAAATCTTTATCAATGCAACTTCAAAATGAATTGTAAAATATTTGAAATAGTATCCAAAGTTTAGTTTGATTTTAGTAAAATTTGGTACATATTTCTTATTTCATAAATATCATTGTGAATAGAAATTAATATAATCAAACATTTTAAAATTACAACTGTTTTTCGGTAGATGCTTCTTCTCTCTAATTTCTACATAAACGTATCAAAGCTTTTTTTGTAAATATAGATCTAGCTTGTCAAATGAACCGATCCAAACAAACAAGAAGAAAAAATCACTTGCCATATTGTAAGCGTGCCTAGTATATTATCACTAATTCAATTAAGATTGACTGTATTCTAAAATATATGTTTTTAACTTCTATTTACGTTTAAGATATGTGATAATTTTTTGCTTTAAAATGAAAAACTTTTTAAATAAATACTAATATTTAAATGTAAATGATATACTATTGAACTTGCAAAATTACCTTTAAATCACATTCTTCATTGAATTAAGTCCATTGTATCAACAGTGTCTTATGTTTTGTTCAGAATAAGTATTTTACAGAGCGACTCTATTGTTTTCAGTTTCGTTTATGGGTTAAGAGATAAATTAATTTGCTCCCATAAACGAAACTGATATTTGATTTTTTTTTTTTAAATTAACAATTCAATTTTTAAGAAACTTTTGTGTATGTACTCTCTAGAGCTGATTTACATAGAAACCTATTAATATAATTTGACCTGTTTTTACCCATCTTGCAATATTTATGTTTTTATTTTATATAATTGAAAAAACATGCGTACTATTTTTGTATGTTACTGATAATATTTTTACGATATATTTTTCCTCGCAGACAATCATTTTTTTTAACACGTGTAAACAAGGCACTTGACTATGTATTAATGTACTTAGATGTGTTTTCATTGTGTTGTTAAAATGAGAATAATCACGCTGAATACAACTCTCAAAACAAAACCTTTAATGAACCTCAATAATGCTTTCTAATGGTGACATTGTTGTTGAGACTAAGGATGATGACATTTGCAGTCAAACAAAATTAATTCAATAAATTTTATTTTCAATGTGAATAATATATTATAAATTAGATTATGCAAAACTATTTTTTGATTCGGGCCAGTGCCTAAAAATATTTCATCTAAATAACCGATTATATTTTTAATCATGAACCGATTCAAATGCATTTTCCTATGGTTTCCTTATATTACTTTAGATTTGAAGTATGAAAATTGATTTTCGGTTTCTGCCCCACAAAAAACTCATTTAATTATTCACATTCCTTTTTTCTTACAACCTACTCTGAAACTCGTCAAACAAATTTTACCTTACGGTTCAATTACAAACCTACAATTTTAATTTCGGCTTTGCTTTGTACAGTAACTATAGTATTTATATAACCCGTTATAAATATACAGCTGTTACTTTACACGACTAATATTTACTCTAATTAACAACCATTTGAGTGGGCATAGTCTATAATGTATTATTACATTGTTATTCGAAGTTTGTATGTATGCTATAGTGATATAATGACTAGTCAGTGCAATAGTTCAAAATTACACTACTTTTTTTTAAGATTTCTAGTCGCTAGGACTTGACAATAGTAATGTGTAAATTGTAATGATTTAGTTTCTTTACAAATGTTGATGAAACTGATTTTTCATATATTATCAGACTCTAAATTTTTATGCTGAATTTAATCCAAACATCACACTTTTTAAATTTTTCACGAAACTAGTGACCTAAGATAAAAAGTAATTATACCTCTTAGCAAATTAAAAAAAAAAAATCTGTTTTGTTACTATCGTATGCTCAGTTTTGATTTTGAATTTTACATAATTAGACACCAACAAAATAATATAAACGAAATAGTGTAATTGTTGCCGAAGGATTACAAACAAGCATTGTTAGTTTGATCTTCTAAGGAAGCTGTGGGAGTTTGCTCTTGATCACGTAAAGGATACCGGATATTGAGGAATTCCATAAAATTAGAACAAATTCTTACTCAAACCTAAAACAACTAAATCAAACCTCAAACCTAAATTACATAAAAACAAGCTTGGACGAGTTCTGAACACTAGACAAGAGAGTTTCTTTATTAGAGATAAGACAAAGGGTTAAAATTGAAATGTTTCAAACTTTGTTATCTTAAAAACTTTTAACCATTCACTGTTATTTTTTTTCAAACACTTATACCTGAACAATGTGTCTGTCTTGAAGGTAGATATATAATTTTCGACTAATTAGTTCTAATTACCCAAAAACGTCAACTACACTGACCCTATCTATAACTGTCTAATTTTGTCTAAATATAAAACCATTTCTAAGATAATAACAATGCATTTTACACATTTATTAACTGTTCATACATTACCCCCAAATAAATTTTAGATTAAATTCACCAAATTGATCTAAATGTTTTTGTTATATACGATCATATTGATATGTTTTCCGTATTTTAGGTAAAAAATCTGTTACAAAAAAAAATAGAAGTTAATTTATTTCAAAGGCTTTAAAGTTACAACAATATTCTAAAATATATGTTGTGCATATACGACGAAAATTGTGTCAATATGTCATATGGATTTTTGTATTTTCAGGCGTGTATGACAGAACATCGTTTTGATACAGTCCGTTTTCGGTGTATGTTGTTTTAATGTACAAATAATATTATAATAAAGAATTCTGAATGAGCCTGAACGTTTAATAAATAATGATAGTAGGCGTAGTATTTCCTATTATTTTTATATTATTTTAACAATGATTTGAAATTTAAACTATTTTCATTCTCCTTTTTGACAACTTTATTTATCGACTAAATGAATTAAAACATTTTTTTCAAAAACAAATCACTTAATGCAACGCAAATACAAGACGACGTTTGAATGACTAAGTCATCATCCTCAGCTGCTAGATGCACACAAACCCTACTGACAGTAGACTAAATCAGTTTTTTATAAAAGCCTTCTGATATTTATGATTATATAAAGCTTTGTAACATATATTCGTTAATGTACTTATTACTCACTATATTGTGCAATATTATGTATAGCATTTAAATAAAAGAAACCAAATCTAATATTACTATAAATACCTTATTGGTTGTCCACACTTCGATAAGTATCAAAGGCAAACAATAAGATTAAAAAAATATAATAATTTACTTTAATAATAATTTAATTACTAACAGTACATATATTATAATTTGTGTTTTACATATGTAATAAATATCATAACTACTAATTCTTCTAAAGACATTTCAGTTTATTAAACACGTTGTTATTAAAACTACAAAAAAAAACGACAATCAAATGCCTTTAACTTTCTAAATATAATTGAATAAAGAAACTTTTTTTTCCTTTCGGCGCATTGTGTATTTTTATGAAGATTCTATACAAACAGCAATTTTTTTATCCCTTATAATTGCACCTTTCCGCTTCAGAACAATTCCTCCCTTAGCTACATACACAACTTTATTGTATGGACTTCCTTTCACTCCCCTTTCACAGGTCGTTTGTAATACACAAGCGCCTGGACGTCACCCTGGTCTTTATATTCAAGGTGGCGACAAATATTTAGTAGCATTTAATTAACTTTAGGTATTAACAATTAAAATTACATAAGGTATTACAAAAACAAATAAAATACAATTTCATTTTCCTAATGACGTTGTATTATGTATCTTTACATAAAATAAAACCAAAATATAAATAACATCGGTTTAACAATCGCATGGGAACCTTTATTAAATTCATTTAAATTTTGGGATATTCATTTTTTAAGGTAAAAGTTAATTTATAATAATGAATTTTTCATTATTTCTATCATCTGAAATCTTTGATTTAGTAGTAATTTTTTTTATTATTATTCACACGACTGTCGTTCTTAAAATTTAAAAAAATCGATATTTATGAAAGTATGCCACAAGTTAACCTTGAATTATATTTCTAAGCTTTGAAAGTCTTGGGCGGAAAACATCAATTACTACACAAAGCTTTTACATTGAATTTTGTCCTGGTACAAAGAATTCCTTTATTTTTCATTCGTCTCTTTCAAGAAGGCAATATCCAACTACAAAACGAAAAGAAGAAATTTAACCAATTTTCCAAATCCATGCCTTGTTTCGATAAGAGTAATACAATAGGCTACATATTTGCTTTATATGACATATTTTTATTTTGTTGCAATAAAATAAATTTAAGCTATTTAAATAATAAGGTTTCTAGTTTTATACGTTATACAACAATATTGCTTTCCAAGTATCATTTTATGTACATATTAACAGACTCTAACCATCATTGCACAACGATCTAGCTTAAATTTTCGTATTAGTCTTAGGAGTGTGATCATTCATATTATAAATCATACTTATCATACACACCAGGTGAAATATCCTCATACATTTCATAGGTAATAAATTATCTCTAAGATATATTCGTTAAATAATGTGTTCGGTTTAACTAAAACCTCAAAAACAACTGAGAAACCAAACACATGATTAGTTTTTTTGTTATCAACAAAGGCACTAAGAAATTGTACTTAGGCTGATAAAATGATGCATATCTCCCTCTCTCGAAAAAAAACTTTCTTTCTTTTTTAAACTCGGCCATATCAAACTAGTTTAATTATAATAGGATCAACTATTAGACTATCTTCTATAATAGCATAAGTAAATATTTTTAAATTGAGTTTCACAGAACTTAAAACTTCAATATTATTTCAAGTTATTTTTCAAACAATTAAGAAAGGTTTCTTATTTCGGAGTACTACATTTCGTTTCAAAATAATGACGGTTTTAAAATAGTTTTATCTCCATAATTAAGCAATAATACGTCTTGCTACGCACTTAAGTAATTCAAAATACCCCTTTATTTCAATTTTATATACAATAGTAACAACCTTCAAATTTCTTAATTATAAAATTATAATGTATGACTGACCTCCTAATGTATCGGAATTGAAAATACAGAAACAAATCAAACTTGATCACACCATAAAAGAACATACTCAAGATCGTAAGCAAAGAACTTCCATAACAAAAAATATATTTCGTGAACAAAATTGTAATTTTTTTATGGAATACAAGATTTTGACTTCTAGATAAATAGACCAAAAACTCTTTCCGCCATATTGCTATTAAATTATATTTTCGTTGTCATTTTGTAAAGACGCCATTATGAATGAAAAACTATGATATTGAATAAATGATTGGTAATTTAAGATATTAAGAATTTTTAACGAATATATCAATTATAACAACAAATGTGCAATAGAAGGAAAATACGATGGCTTCTCCAACAACAAATCAAAAATCTACCTCAATAAACAAGTTAAGCAAGAAGCCATAGATTATACAGGAATGTGTTGAAACGATAATTAATGGGATAAGACATTATTCATTCCTTGAAGACTATCTTTAGATAGAACTTATTACATTTTTTTAAATATTTTTTTCTGGCACAGAAGCCTTTTAAAACTACGTTATTTAAAACCTACATTATCAACATTAACAGCTCCTTAAAACTTAATAGAAACCTCATTTCACCAGTTCCCTTGCCTTTCATATTTAGTAAAATTTCACAAAATCGTAGACACAGGTCAAAGTCGTCCTCCAGTAAACTGTGGGTGAATTTGGACGATACAACTTTTAAACCAACACAACGTTGCATCCTCTTCAAGCACCTTCTAGAAACAGTGCGATTTCTACGGTACATTATTAATATTAACAGTAACCTCGGTCCTTACTATGACAGGTTACACACATTTATTTCTGTAGTCTACAAATCGGATTTTGTAAAGGTTTTATCTCGATCGAGGACACACACAGTTTCAGTATTCTCAAATTTACAGTATTGCTTTCCAGATACAAGGCACACTGGTTGTTTAATTTTCAGTTATTGTCAAATAATCACGAACCTAACATTAAATTTTAAAAAGACGTTAGGAGAAGGGCCATAAAAAAAAAATCTAATTGTTATAATGAAACTAAACTAAAATCCATGACTCCGGTGGAAATTCTAGACCTGCTAGACAAATTTTCAGTTGGGTAATCAGTTGGACACATTGAAATTCCCGTCGCCTTTGTTCTAGCCTTCTCAACCAGAGTTGGCTACTAATTGTATCCACCCAATCTTCCTCACGAAGGTGAGTCAATTCGGTAAAGCTCGAGCCCCATGGGATTAATCCTTAAACGTCTCACTCATGAAGCCAGAGCGCTAACCACTGAGGCTCATTTGAATACCATGAACTGACACTAGCAATTTCTTGTATCAATTTTTGCAACAGATCTTCTTAAGTGTAAACAAGACTTTTGAAAATTGCAAGAAGGTGAACGAATGAAATTTTACTATCGGTACAACAACGCTTGAGGGTTCAGCCTTGGAAACCCTTATTTTATAAATATAAAAATGTACATCACCTATTTAGAAGAGATTACAACTTGTATTCATGAAGTAACTTGTCCCATTCAATGTATTATAAAGTGAAAGCAAACTATATTAACGCCAAAGTCTAACGTCTGTATGTAGATTAATAGCACCTCTCTACAAACTCATATTGTTAATACAAATAGCTCATTAATATCTCTTCTAATGTAGGTGCGACTTCTGCGGGTACCTTCGATTCCCTCAGCAATTACAATATCTCATTATTGCTGGCAAGATATATTAATAATTTCCATTCGTTTACAAACGTTATATAATTATTTAATGATGAATTGAAATAATTAAAGACGTTCATAACACAAACTTACATAATTATATGCTAACTCTTACGTTATTAACCGATATGGATGTTTAGTATTTCAGGACATCCGTTTTGAGATCCTCTTAGTAAAAACAAAAGAAATAGGTTTTGGGAACTATATCTCAACTTTTTATGTTGTCCAAAAGAACGGAATGATTTTATAGAAGTTTTTTTGATAAGTTAAAATTTGTAAATGTGCAAGTATAAAACACAAAATTTCCATTTTATAAAATACGACTCACATGGTATTTATCGTATTTTGATATAATGTAGCAGATTAGGTGCCAAAGCAAAGAATTAGTTCCACTGCCTAAAAAAACAGTCTCTGCATTTTATAAATATTCCACTATTGTTTTATATTTATTGCCACAATTAGGTGTACAGCAGTACACATTTGTATTGACACGATTCAATATAATACAGTTAATAATATAGTCACTGACAATAAGATTATATACACACATAACCTTACCAATAAATAACACAAACAGGTTTTACATAATATTATGACAGCTCCAAGTACTCTTTAACCGAATAAATTGCCCTTTGAAGAAACTCTGCAAATGCTTCTTGAACTCAACAACAGATTTTCCCTTTTTTTAAATTGTGGCAGTTTATTAGGTAACTTCAAGTCGGAGTAGTGTTCAGTCTATGAACTGGGCACTGAAGTATCTCACTCCGGATTATTTGGGGCGCCGAGTGACATCATTCTGATTGTATTTAAAGAATTAATAAAACATTTAAAATATAAATACTAGGCAGTGTTAAATTATTTAATTTATTAAATGAATTTTGACACGATTGTCTAAATTTCAAAATTTTCAAATTTTTTTTTTAACACTGATTATTTTGACCGACTCTGCAGAATTATCCCAAATAAATACCACATATTTGAGGTGAGCGTAAACATAATACACTGTATTGATAATGAAAAACTGAAAACGTGTGAAATAACAGTGAGTGCAAAACATGCTGAATTACGTTTAGCAGAAACAGAACGGATATATTTATTCCAGTTTAGGTTTTTCTCAATTACCACTCCAAGAAACTTTGAATAGTTTGTACTTGCAATATAATATGAAAAAGTCAAGGATATTTTATTTTTTAAACATTTGGAACTAAAATTAATTATTTGGTTTGACTTGTATTTAATTTTAGACCATTTACAGAAGAACAATCTTCGTCGTTATTAATGTTAAATAATCTAAATCTGGAATATTTTTTCAAGTGGTATCATCAGCAAATAGTACACATTTTGTTTTCCTAAAATTATATGGTAAATCATTTATATAGATCAGAAACATTAGAGGCCCCAATATTGAGCTCTGGGGACTCTTCATGAGTTGTTGAGTTGGTTTCCCACGATGAATAATAAGATGTACTAGAGTTCGTAAACACTACTTTTTGTCTTCTGCCGGATAAGTAAAATCGTATTCAATTATTTGACTTTCCACATGTGCTATAGGAATTAAGTTTGGAAAAATTGAATGATCAACACAATCAAAATCTTTTGAGAGGTCACACATAAAGATGCCACATGGCCTCTTCCATCAATTGACAGTATTATAGATTCGACTAGGTAGTATATAGCTGATTTTATAGATAGCTATTCGTATTAGCAATTTGTTAAAATTTTAGACTTATCAAAAAAATTTAAAATTCTGCATAATATTACCCTTTTAACATGTTTTGAAAATATCGGTTTAACGGCTAAAGGACTGTAATTGGTAATATTTGCAATACCTGCTTTCTTGTGAATACGTTTCCTAAGAGTGCATTTACGTTTTTTAGGAAAACCACCATTTTCAAATGACTGATTATTAATAAAAGATAAGGATTGTGAAATAATCTGTGAAGAAGCTTTTAAGATTATTTTTTTACTTTTTTATTCCTTAACCCGTTTATTACTGTATGAACTTTTGTTAGGGTTGTCGGATCTAGTATTGAATTTGGAAATGAGTGTTTGTTAGTTTTATATTTGTATTCACGTAATCATGCTTCACTTTAATATTTAATTTTTCAGTTGTATGGATAAAAATTGATGTTGACAATTTCAAGTGGGTTTTCAAAATTGGATCTTTAACTGTTAAGTCTTATATTACACGGCGTGTTAGCACCACCCATCTCTCTTCTAACTACCACCCAAACAGCTTTAGTACAGTCAGAGTTGAAGAAATATAGCAAACATAAGAGTACCAAGAATTAGCAAAATGTTATATCAACTCCTATACACCAACATTTCATCAAGAATATCCTCATCAAAGTCAGAAATTAAGCAATATTTATTAAGATTACCATGACCTAGACTAAGGAGTACAAATTACAACAAAAACATTTTTCATGTTACATCTTAATTCTATAGTTTCTTAAATATGTAGTACTAGCATTTTTGAGCTGATGTTTATTTTTGTGAATAGCTTTAAATAACGAGATAAAATAAATTATAGTAAAGAATAGCCACTCCAATTCAGCTTTTTTTTGTCAAATAATAGTATTTTTTATTTAATAACGTCACACAAACGGTCTTTGTCCTAGTTGTACCCTATATTTTTCATTCCCTAAGATTTCTCCCTCATAATAATCCATTTATAATTTGTAATTTTATAAGTATTTAATATTGATTAACATTTATTGTTTTGTGTTGTATTAATGTGATTATTTTGTACTGGTTGAAAGAAAAATCAATGAATTTCATTAAATACATTGTCAATATTCAATTATTATTATTTTTTAAATAGTAACACTATTTTTAAATGCCTGTATTTTTATTATTCTAATGCATCATTTTTGTTACAGGTAAGTTCACAGTTGGGCTTTTAGTCATTTTTACATCATTACACTGTTGTAAGTATTTTAAATTAATTATTAACTTTTTAATCACCCTCAACATTTTCTGTCTCTTACTTTATTGTATTAAACAATAACACTTTTATATCGGCAAATGAATGTAAAGGAAATGTTCCTTGTCCGATTAAAAAGTCATTAGGCTACGTTTAAACAATAGGCAAGGGAAGCTACCCACCCCCATAAAGTACGTTGCTAGCGAGGGCAATTTTTCAAATGTCAAAAGCATGCAGTCGTTTTAATTTGAATTCCTCGAGCTAGGTAACTGTAAACTAAGGGTTAGAACCGACAAATACACTGCAAAGTGGATACAATTTTTCCCGTTTGTTTATATTGGGATTTCGTTGTAAATGTATTAGTCTGTGTATTCTCTACAGACATTATTTACGCTTGAAACATGGAAAACGAATTTACTCTTGGTGATATGTCAGACAGAGTAATGAGTAATGAACTTAGAAAACCTTGTTTAGTCTGTATAGCGTAGAATTCCTTCTTCTTTATTAGAATATAGATTGCCTTTTTTTAATACAATATCCTTAGCCGTCTTCTGACAAATTATTTATTTATTTCTTCTTTTACGTGTATTTACTTTATGTTTTGAAATTGAAATTATTCTGGAAGAATTTTATCCAAACCTACGTAATTTGTCTAAAAACATATTCACCTGAAAATGTGCTTAGAAAATATTCTTCATAGATTTTATTGTAGAGACACGGATGTGATTTTCATAAAAATATATATAAATATATACTCCCATAAAGATCGTATGGGAAGAGGTGGAGAGAAACTTAGTAATACAAAATTTAGTACAGAATATTTTATCGCTCCAAAAACCATTTTGTTGAACAGTTTATCTTAGTTTAATAATACGTCAGGATGTTAATTGTTCATTTAACAACAAAATACTGTAATTCTACATCACTTTCTAGTAATTTACTGTTTGGCAATAAATAATTATTGCATTACCTTTCACTTTGTAGTAATCAAATTAATTTTACATGGACAAATCATTTTATTAAACAAAGTGTGTGAAAAATATGGAAACATCCTAATATTTCAAGAAATTCTTTAGATATAAACATGTTCTACCTCTCATTTTAAATCAGTTAACTTGAGTTATCTAGAGTTTGGTACAAAAGTTTAGTAGGCTATACACCTTGTTCCAAAATTTAAAAACCATGATTTTTTCCGAATTTTTAATTGTAATATTATTACTACTTAATAGATCAATGTAAGATACTTAAAAGGAATTTTTAATTTAATATTTAATATCAACCGAGTCAAGGTGTTTTAAAATTCCCAATATTAACTGATCTCTTCAAGGCTGAATGAATAGTGATTTATTATTTAATTATTGTAATGTAAAGTAAGACGAGATGTATTGAAAATTACGTATCCAGTATAGAATGCTTTAAAAAGCATAATTGTAAGTTTATATATTTCATAATTACAGTAAACACATTTTTTTTCCGTGGAGGTGGGGAATGCATTAAGCACCATAAGGTGGTCGCACGTACCACCCCGTGTGTGGGACTCCCTTTAGAAAGGTATACCTCCTAACTAAACCCTACCTCCTAATTCCCAGGGCTCCTTGCCAAACACGGAACTACCTTCCGGGTATATCCATCGTGTCGGCGGCCCTCCTTCCTTGCTTGTTCCCAGTTTACTTTCTTTTCATGATTCTGTCAATGACGTTGGCTATATGTTCCCACTTATTCATTGACTCCAGCATTACGTTGACCATGTTGTCAGCGTCGACCTCTACACCCACGTCTTCACTCATCTTCTTTCTGTCTTCTTCCCATGCTTTGCATGTGAACAACGTATGCCCCACGTCATCGCAGAAGTCGCACGCGGAATCTTCTCTAATCGTGAAACGCTTCAGGTAACTGTTGAAGCATCCGTGTCCTGATTGGGCCTGAGTCAGGTAAAAATTTACCTCTCCATGCTTCCTGCTAGTCCATTTCTCCACATTTGGTATTAACCGGTGGGTCCATCTTCCATTGTCTTCTGCGTCCCATTTCAATTGACATGTATAAAATAGCGTTTTTCTGGCTTCTGTCTTTATTTTCCTTGGCTCCATTTCCGATTTCCAATTTATTAGATTATCAATTATACTAATATATCAATTGGAAATCTAGGACATAAATAATGAAGTGTAATAAAAGTTTAATTTCATATACACAACATTTTTTTAACGTTTGCTTTTTCTATTTTTTTTTATTTTTTAAATACTTTCCCAAGAAATAAAACATGTGCATTATTTTCACTCTAAGGTAATTAATAAGTAAATTCTTTATTCTTGGTTTTTAAATTAACTAAGACACAGTTTTTCATAAGAAAACATTCAAATCTTGATTTGCGATCTCGCAAAAAAAAACATATATTTCTATGACATAAATGAACTTTGCTTTAAAATTAAACGAATATTTTTAGGTTACCTATCATTTTCAGTGACAAGGGAACAAACAAAAATGCACGCCTTTAAAGCATTCTGTAAAACAATTTTCTTTTAATAAATAAAGTATATGAATTCAATTTTGTAATCATAAATACAAATGTACTACTTTGAAATAGATTTCCAAGTATTTAGCACACATTATATTATGGTGAACAAAACAGTCCTATAGGAGCCTGATGGTTGGCATACTCACAAAAACAAATTGGTATGTTTGCCTGGGAACTGTGTTGCTATGGCAACCATTAAATATTTACACTTCATCTCTCCTGGCCTGTTGTAGCGGAAATAATCTATTGAACATTTTCCCTTTCTTGTTTTAACTTATTACATGGGATTGGATTATACGAATCTGCACAGCACAACTACCCTATATTAAATAAACTGAACAAATATAGTATGGATCTATTTACAGTTTTATTCACATAAGATAAAGTTTTTTTTTCAATTTACTGAAGTAATTTCCAAATAACTGAAACTAATTTCTATTGTAAATTTACATTTTTCAGTAATCAAATAATATGAAGTTAACGTTTTTTGTTTAAACAAGCTTCTGTTTCATATTTGTGTATTTTACTTCTAACATTTTTTTATATCCCCTATGGGGCTCACTTCAGTAAGTACTAGCTGGGTAATCGTAAGGGACCGTAGGTAGATCTACGCCTTTTTGACCCTGATCTTGTTCTTCACCGACCTTGAAGCTATACGAGTTACTCGATAAATAAGAGTCTTTATTTTATGATCTTTCCTTCATTTTTTAAAAAGCGATTATGGACAAGAAGTTTTTGTCTTTAATCAACAACAAAAAATTAACATTAAACCAACTCAGTGTATTGACAGACAAAATCCGAAACTTCGTTTTGTGTCGCTAAAGTAATATTGAAATTTATCGGTTAATTTCCTTTTTTTTCGTTTATCATCCTACCTTTACTTAATTAACATAAATTTTAAAACATATTTGGGTAAATATAACTATATATACCGGGTGTTCAATCCTGGATATCCCAGGATTTTTTTTATCGATTAAACATACAAAATGGAATTCTATGGTTATCTCCTTACTCTAGTTAACAACATTTTGATACACTTAAGTGTCACATATCACTACGGGTGGGGGGGAGGTAGTCTGAAAAATTCTCAATGAAATCAAAGGTCAAATAACACCTTATTCTAAAGATATTTGTTAGTTGAACACATTGCCACAAACCCGAATCCAAAAGAAAAATCCAATCGGAAATGACAGCCAATCAAAGTTTGTCTGCCCCTAGTCTAACTCACAAGGCAAATCAGTAGGGACTAATACAGTATTTTAACGTATATAATTTGTTTTGTTTCTGTTACGTTAATTATTTACTTTAAATTAAAACCCATAAACATTAGGTATTTTGAAGATTGTTTACATTGAAGATGTTAGGTTAGGTTACGTTAGGTTAGGTTAGTTTACAAAATATGGCAATTAAGAGTATCAAAGTGTTCTTAATTAGAGTAAGAACATAACCCTAGAATTGCATTGTTTTAGGTTTATTCGCAAACAAAATATCCTAAATCCAGACTTTTTAAACATCGGGTATATAAAATCAATTGCCTTGTGTGACTCATTAAAGCTCAGCCCAAATCACTGAATATACAGAATATAAAAATATGTAATTCGCAGAGTTTATACCGTCCATAACGTAAAAACTCTCTACGAAGAGATTTTCCTAAGTTCCATTACTAAGAGAGTTCAAAAAGTGTAAAATATGTTTTCACATATATCTCTGAGACACAATACCCTTATAAATTGCTCTTATAACTACTTAGATTACCTTTAAAACTGCATAAAAACATAATTCCGAAAATAAGTCGTATTATAAATATATTGGTTCTGCCCGGTTGGAACATAGAAACAACAAGAAATTCGCAAATTAAATTCTTTTCATATCTTAAGAAGGAAGTTTGTGAATATGCTTGGTCCATATTATCCTAATTTCTTATCCGTTCAATGCCAGATATAACAAAAAGTATGTTTTACATAACGTATAAAAATAAGTTACATTAAGATTAAAAAACATTTTTATCTTTCTTTATAAGAGAGACTTAAATAACTTATATGTTTCCAAACCTTTAAAATCATTATAATCTGAGAAAACATGGTTGTAGTCTAAATAATTGGGATTTTTAAAGTTTGGCATTATATTATATTTAAAAAAATAGTTATTTATATAGGACGTGCATAAATCATTTAGAAATGGAATTCAATAATTGTTTAATTATATACAAATATATACAATCTAAGGAACTCATTATGTTTAAAAGAGACCAAATACACTTCTGTAACCCTTACAGTTCCTTTGTACAAGATTACGTATCAAGCTAGATTGACATAAAGACAAGTCAGAATTTTTACTAACTAGAAGTTCCATGTTCGCTCCTTGGATTTTTAATACATTCAATAAATAATTCTGCTTATCGCACGACATACATTACAGTATCCAAAAACCAATTAACATTAAATTAAAAGACTGTTACAGTATTTTTAAATAAAACACCACTCATATGGAGAAATATTAAAACTTAAATACTCTATGAGTTGAATTACATTGTGATTGTGGGATTTCATTGGTTGTTAATACTATGCTACACCAATCGATGTGTATAATCCTTGAAGTGCTGAGTGCCTTAACTTACAAACAAACTTTTACCGCCTTCACTGAAGATCCTTAAAGGTTGGTGGCCCGATTCTTCGAAAGCATAAATGTTGTGCATATTTCACTCTGTTTCTATATATAACTGATTATATTATTCGTAATTCACATTGATGAATACACATCATTACCATCAAGTTTTATAAAAAGTCGGTAAGTAACAAAGAGTTAAAACATTTAGGTAAAAATTTTTTGTTTATAACCCTATGAAACTATAAAATGTTTAAATTCATGTAATTGAAATTACCGACGAAATAATGAAGACATTTTTTTATAGGTAAAAACTTCCTGCAGAGAAAGTTTTAAGTACAGTTAAAATAAAATTTTCGTTTGAAATTACTTTTTATAACACTGCTCGTTATAAATCGTTCAATCCATTACATTAATACTTTAGAGCAGTTTATTCTTAGTCCGCCAGCATTGTTGCAACATTTTGATTTTAAAATCGAAAATAATAATGTAAAATTCTTGTATATACAACCTGGGTGCAAAGAACCTGATTTCTAAATTTCATTACGAATTGTATACACCTTTAACCGTATCTGCGTAATAAATACACAGACGTAATGACAAAAAAATAGTCTAATTACAATAATAATAATTCTAATACAGTATCTCGCTTTGCCGGTCAATACATTTTAAAGTCTTGGCCTTCAGATTAACGTAAACTAAATTTGTATCTTGGTCTTTAATATTTCTAAGATTTTTTTTTTTTTTTAGTTAAATGAATAATTTGAAGATTGATTATTTATTATTATCTTGTATTATTGTACTATATTTTAGTCACGATATATATATATATATATATATATATATATATATATATATATATATATACAACTTTTTAAAACATTCTATTGAAATACTGTACCTTATACGAAAAATTGTTCAGCCCTAAGTTTTTGTTAATATTTTAAAAGCAATATACGATGATTAAATTTAATATAACCTCAAAAATAATCATACGTTTCGTTAATGATTAAAGCCAAGTCAATCATTAACTTAATTAACAAGTATTACATTAAGAAAATATACTTTTCTAATTTCATTTTAATTATTAGAAAATCCCGAGGGATTTACTTGATAACATGACAACCATTCGAAAGTTACTACGTTTGGTTATTGCTATATAAACATACGTATTACAAAACAAAATTGCGTTTAACAGGAAAATTTAAATTCATCGACTATCTTTACTGACTTACAGCAAAGCAAAATGTTGTGGTTCAAATCTACGTTCCATATGAACCTAAATCTTTATATTTTCTCTTAAACCCTATGAAAACACTAATAAAACGTGACATTTATCCCCCAGAATGAATGGGGCCGTACACGGCAATTGTTGGTGCAGACGAAGTGTTTGTTTCAACAAGACTAGAGCCTAATTATATGCAGTGAGTTTCATTGTTGTCCGGGAAGCTAATGAAAGCTCCCGGGCTGGCCCTATTGTCAAGCTACGTCATTATGAGACACTTTGCTCAAGATATCACGGCTCTCGGCATCTTGCTCACAAGGAGTGACAAGGGTAGTGTGGGAAAGTTTTATGATAAGATGGAAAATAAATTGGAGACGGAAATAGACTTTTTTAAGTTCAAATTAGAGCTTTGTTGTGGTATTGATGTTTACATATTTGAAACTAACTTGTGCTGACAATTAAATTTGAATACTTAATTGTAGGCATTTACAGGATGATACTTATCACTCAATATAGATACAAGAGACAAAAGTTATTGAAAATTATATTATAAAAAATATTTTATATTCAAAAACAGGCACTGTGTCCATTGAATGAATAATCTGTGTATTCAATTTTTACAATATATATATATATATATATATATATATATATATATATATAAATTACACCTAATTACAATTACATGAATAAAAACTAAAAACATAACAATTATTATGAATAACAATAATTTATTTTCCTTAATAGTTTACACACAGAAAATACAAACATTTATGAAAACAAATTAAGTATCTCTTTGGGCAATAGTACCTTTTTAGAGACCATATTTTGTAAAAAAATAATAATAATAATAATTAATTTTAAAAAAATAATAATTAAATAATCTATTTATTGAGTTTTATTAACTTACTGCACACGCCACGACAGCTAATCCTAAATACTATTTATTTATTTTTTAAATTTGTTTTATGAATTGAATTATGTTTTTAAGAGCACCAACTTTTTCTGATTTTAACGGTTACCTCAAAGAAATATGAACTAAACTTTAATTAATAATAATAAATATACATTATAATAAACTTGAAATAAACAAAAAATGAAAATTCATTACTGAGGTTTATTAACCACAGCGACAAAACAGAGCATCGATCTCTTCCATGTCCATTGTTTAATTTTCTTTGAAAAAACTTTCTGTTTGACACATTACTTTATTATATCCAGTAACTAATAAATAATATTGATGCAACATATGAATAAAAATTAATAAAACATTTTTAGTTTAGCATTTGGAATTGGAAAGTGCCTTTTAAAACGTAATGGCAATTTATATTCATTTATAAAATTTGTTAGGTCATTATTTTTCTTAAAGAGAATATTAAATAAATGTGTCTTAATGATAGAACCTCAATTTTTTTATACAAATTATGTAGTTTATTCCCTTAAATAACCAGATGTTTATTTCAATAACATGGTCATCATCAGAGGATTCTACTGCCAAACTGGAACTCACATTTAAATCTTATCAGAACTAAAGATGGCCTTGCATCTTTTCCACTCCACAGATGTACCTGAGGGGAGGGATATATGGGTGCTAACCTTACAAAACAAATAACAATATGCTATCTGCTACCTGTATAAATATTATCCGTTTTCATGAGCTAAATATACGAAAAATAATTAAGTTTATCAGATTTAAAACAAAACTATTTTAATAGTTATTATAAAAATTCTTATTTTTTAAATACATTTATGATACTAGTTCGGATGCAGAGAAGTATTACAATTGAAAACATTTTAATCTGAAATCAAATTACAGATAAAACATATCTCCAGCTCTTTTCTTCATATTTTATTTGATTTAGTTTATACTTAAGGTTAGACAATAAAGTGAATCTCGCTTGATTTTTTATTGTCTTTTTTTTTTTTTTAATGTAAACAAATCCTTTTAATTTTGCATTATAATTTACAAAAAGTTATATATTGTCAGACGTATCTAGTTATCGCAAAGAACAACACAACAATAAGTGGTTTAATATAGAAGGTATATATTAACGTATTGTTAAATTTAATTATATTTAATATTTTCATTATGAACCAACAACAAAAAGTTTCACCACGCTAAAGTGCTGCACGTTCCCTGGGTCGGGGCTTAGCAAGACTAATTAGACGGGGAAAGAATGTAAATAAATCACGGTTGCAGCCCTTAATTTACTTCTCACTGTGAGATATTGCCGTCTTACTTTTTTAAAGGTTTTTGTCTTCAACCTGTTATTTTCAGACGTGTTGGGCATGCAATAACTACGTCTGTGTAATAACCGCGTCTATTTCAATAACCAAACAAATACATTTTTTTTTCTGCTTTCTCTGCTTAAAAATATATAAATAAATACATATAAACTGGAGTCCTGAAGTCCATTGAAAACATTTTTCGTTCAAATGAACGGAAGAAATTAAATCTGTGAATGATTATGCTTCTAGAGTTATTTCTGCAGTTATAATATGTAACCACGTAACTTGAACCTCGAAATAAGGAGACGAAACGAAAAATCAAATCATTTAATTTTTATAAAATTCTAGCGGAGTACCTCTCCTTCATACAAGGTTGACGTATATTTGTATTGAGTGAGTGTTAAGGGAGTTTTCAAGGTCAGTGGGGCGGTGCCCTGATGGAATTTATAAATACAAATAGGCCTATGTGTTAACCAGGGAGTCTAAGAATGTCCATGTACAATTTCAGCTCAATGGATCCAGTAGTTTTTACGTGATTGAGTAACACACACACACACACACACAGACAGACAGACAAACACACACACACACACACACACACACACACACGCACACACACAGACAGACAGACAGACAGACAGACACCATTAGATTTTTCTATAATAGTATAGATGAAATTCTAAAGTACAAAACCAGACTATCATTACTTTGCAACGATATTGTCAATCAAAACCTACAATTAAAACAAATATACGAGATATATGATATGTAATTGTCTATCATACAATTGTGAGTTATTTACTATACCTTAAAAATTAAATAATACTCAGTTTCAAAATAACCGGGATATTTAATTTAAAATACCGAACTCTATTGATTGCTGTAGCGTGATGAAGTATAATTACAAATAATATAAATATTCATTCATAGAACTGTAAATAAGATATTATGCTGATTTCAATTCATGATTTATTATGCTTTAATATATTCATAAATTATTCAACTTTTAATTTTTGTAGAAATAATTTAACATAAATTAAATATATTTTCATATTTTGAGAAGATAATATGCAACATTTTGATTGGAATTTTAAATAAATTTACAGCATTCACTTATTGCACTAGAGAATGCAACACATTCATTTTCACAAAAATAGTGTTATTTAAACAAGTCGTTCCTCTGACTAAGCTGTCATCCTCAATTGTTCACTAGTATACTCAAGGAAGAAGAATTGAACAGAAATCAGTCGAATTCAGTCTCTTTGCGTTTGTGATCTTTTGAATAACTAAGGATGAAGGCTTAGTCGTTGAAAGGTCATATTCTTGAAACACAACTCTAATTGTTGAATCAAAGTAGAGCTGGGCTTGTGATAAGTCGATCTTCTAAGAATAATTAACAGAATATAAGTTTTTATAAAATAACGTTTTCGTTATACTGCTTCAAAAACAGCTGTTTTCAATACATACATTGCGATGGTAAAGTTGTTATTTTTAGTCCTAGGACCTAAAAACATCAGCTGAGGTCGAGGTCATCAGCTGTTACTTCATTTATACTAATTAATTAACGATTGTAAAGCATCTATAAAAACAACAACCGATACTCACGATTGGAAATAACCTATAAAACAGCTGTTATCATCGATTTGAAAGTTATAACAAATAGGTTATAACATTTTAGTTTTTAGAAATTGTTTATTTAAGTTGTTTACAGTGTAACGAAAAATATAGCTCATCACTTGGACCAAAAGAAGCTTTTGGATCCTCGCTCATTTTCCGGGTTTTTTTTGGTTTTTTTTTACAAATACTTCCCTGCTGCTATCTGATTGGATCATTGATCAGGTTACCACGAAAGGTTGTGTACTTGCGACAAATGAAGATGATGACTTAGGCGATAAAATGTCTTCTTGTTACAAATAAAGTGTTTATTGTGGAAACACGATCTTCGTTCGTTTGGTAAATGAAATTTCCATAACAAATGTTCGTTTCAAGCAAATTTTTTTAGCTACTGTATTTCAGATCTGCGGATTTTCATTGTTAAATATGTTGATATATACAGGGTGTTTCCAAAAATCATTCCTAAATTTCAGGATCTTATTCGTCACATAAAAACCAATCAAAACGTTAATATAAATATATTTCCTAAAATACTTAGTTCTCTATCTTTTTAAATAACAAAAAATATCTTTTTAATGATATATTATATGGAGTTGACATTTTGCATGCTACTTAGAGTTATAAAAACCCAATTGGAAAAAAATAATAATCAACAGATTTCTTTCACTCGTTTCAAAATGTCGGCTACGTTTTAAACTTTTTAACGTCAAATATCTCAAAAACGTAAATTTTACAAAATATTTACAAGAATAAAGAGATAATAGTTGTTACATATTATTATTGTATTATCAAAACTCAGTTTTCCTTTAAGCTAAAGGAACATTTAGAGATACAAATTTGCAGAATTTAAACTATAATTTTATTTTTATGCTAATCTTTGGTGTTGTAGACAATTACCAAGACAATATATTCAGTTTTTGACGATAACTCAGGTATCCTTTAAACTACATCAATAATAAAACAAATATCTTCTTTAGTTGTAAAAAAAGGAAATTTTTTGTACCATGTACATTTTTTTTAACTATCGGTTTTTGAGATATTCGATGTTAAAAAGATTACATAGCCACAATTTCTAATAGAGTTAACGAAATCGGTTGATATTTTGTTTCAAATTGCGTCTTTACAACAATAAGTAGTATGAAAAATTTCAATTTCATATCATTTACCGTTAAAAAGATTCGAATTGTTTTGTAATAAACACAACATTGCAGCTAGATAGAAAACTAATCATTTTATGAAATATGTTTATATACACTTTTTTATTGGTTGTTATGTGACGAATAGGCTCCCGAAGTTTTGGAACGAGATTTGAAAACAATCTATACGTTTCCTCTTAACCAAATATTCATTTTTATTTTCTACTTAAACAAAGAAAACATTAAATTAACAAATTACGTTAAAATGTTAATGGCGAAAAACAACAACATAAAATGGCGAATATTTACATTTTGAGAATGCTACTAGTAACATCTTATGATATTTATTTGATATGTTATCATACCCAATTTGATTGCATATGTTTAAAACCGTTAAAAAAAAGTTAAAAAGGTGAAAAAATTTCCTAATATCATGACTGATTCGTTGTTAAACAATCTATCCTTTAAGTTAATATGTCTAGGGGTGAAGAATATTAAAATATAACTGCATTTAAAAGCTGTAAACTATATTTATGTTTTTAACGTTTAAGTTTAATATTGATTAACTTTAGACACAGATAAATAACTGAACTGCATGTAAATCGATACTAAAACTAGGTCATTGTGTGGCAAATAGATAAACGTAATTTGTCACTTGTATTATATTCTTTCATGTAAACACTATCTCGCCGTCAATGTATTACACTCAAGTCATGGACTTCAGTCCCTCCAGTTCAAGAGGCACATAATGACCTTCCACGACAATAGACAAATCCGAAGAGACCTTCATTATCTTCCAGGCAAACAATACCCCCGTCCTGTATAAATTAGAGTTTCGCTTCTTGAAAGACAATTACTTGTATCGTGTCTTCATCTTGTAACCAATAATGCCTACTTTTGCAAATAGAAATTAGGTTATTCTCTATGGTTGCAGTTTTAAAACACCAAGAGATAAAGTTTTTTTCTGTATGCGGACTCTCAACATCCAAGTATTCATTTAACAGTTTTGACACTCAGTCATACAATACGACTTTCACATATTTTGTTCAAATTAATATTTTTGAGTTATTTTTAAGTTTCGAACTGAGAAAGGGTATAATAGTAACTAATTAAATGAACCGTTCTAACCCGTTTTCACCCACCCATTCCCAAAACCAAAACTATGCGTCACCTAAAATTTGGTATTTTTCATTCAAAAAGTGAAAATTAACCATGGACTCTTTTAAGGAGTATTTTTATATTTCAAAATAAGCTACCAATGGTTAGGGACATGTTGGGAACAGAAATCATAACTGAATACTAAAAAAGAAATCCAGAGCTAAAGTTAGACTGAGTGGTCAAAAAGACAATGGATAGATACGTAATCAGGAAAACCACTAGTCATAGAACTACAAAACAGAAGGTATATCAAACACCTTGTTTGCACGAAAGCTAAAGGTAATACTGGTTTACTAACTAAATGGGGGGTTGTTTGCCAACGGTTTGGTTACCTAACTGTTTATCGAAATGAAAAACATTTTGACCCTCTTTTAAAGGTGTAGCTTGTGACCTAGTGCTCATTCCTTGGAAATTTGACCAGATAATGTCAGCCATATTTAAAGAACAAGATATTTATTTTCTTTTTTTATTTAAAAAAAGCCATGTCAATTTATTTCTACTGGTTTGGCTGATAAGATTGTCCACAGCTGATTTTAAATCGTTCACATGTTCTATGTTTATCACTTGATAACGGGAGTTGATTCATATTCGCGAAACGTCTTGTATTAGTGGTTTTGTAATCAAGTGTAGACAAATGACCGATTAAGTTAATTAATTAATTAATCAATAATATGAACAATCCACAATTATCCAATAACTTTAAAACTGGAATATATTCAAGGCTACGAGTATATAATTTTCATTGATTTTCAATATATAACAAATTTATGTAAATATACTTAGGCTTACACTATGTTAAAAACTGTCTGACAGAGAAATATAACTGGCAATTTCTGGGCTAATATGAAATTCAATATTTGCAAAAAATATAGGTAATACAGTTGCCCAAAGATTTTGTAATTTTTTTTTAAGACTGCCTACAAATTATATACTTGTATAAATATCATATATTTTATGAGCTATAAATAAACTTTTTATTTTAATTTATTCATATTGTAGATTATTAACTACAAAGATTGCATTAGATAAATGATTACTTTAATTTGTCCGTCTGCAATCTTCTATTTCTTCAAATAATTAGTAGTTTCGACAGTGTACTGTCACCATCAGATCTTCACTAAAATTATTGATGTCTTGATGTCAAAAACGAACACATTATAACAATGAAGCTACACCTGCTTTGCTAATTATTTTAATTTCACCTTTAATTATTTAAGCCACACGTTGGAATGCCAAATATAACATTTAAGATGTTAGATTTACTTATTTATTTTTAAAAAATCACACGTTGGTGAGCCAGATATAACAATGGAAGTTTGTTATATGTTTTTATCTTGCAACACTACTAAAAAGGAACAACTTATGATTATTCCTCATAAACAACACCGTTTACCTGGATAAAACAATCTCTTTCTTTTAATTTTTTAAAAGAACAAAATTACAATAGCAATAAACATATACATGGAATTTATACTTACTTATCTAGAAAACATTTACTCTCCATTCATTCCTTAAGATTAATTTATTTATCATAGACAATTTTTTAAAATTACAAATTTACTTTATTTTAACTCTTGTTAAAATCTTCAAATTATCAGTTCCTTTTAGTTTAATATTTTTCTTTACAATTTTATTTAAGACTTTAAATTATTATTAACATTGATCATCTTTTTATTTAATCTCGGCTAGCTCAGTTCTTTACAATTAATTTAAAAAAAACAACAAAATCTTAATCTCGGGTCTTGGGTTTTTTTGAATGGCTCAATCGAAAGTGAAATCAATTCTAGGTGAATTTAATAATTAACAATTAATTGGTTTTGTACTTATCAAATCTGCTGGTCCTTCTTGCTCGGTCAGTTAGCACTTTACACTCCACCTAACTTTAATTTATCCTTTTATTAAACGAAAAAAAACACAAAACACCACACTGCTTAAACACTTTCCGTTGGTATTTAACGTTGTCTCTCTTTCCCAGATGCCGTTCCAAATAGGCCTCTCCTTCCTCGAAATCGTCCCAAAATCTGTCTCTCCTTCCTTGTAGTCGTTCCAAAATTACAGCGCCTGTTCTACGATGATTGGTCCCTCCTTCCTCTGGTGAATTTAAACTCCTTTTCCAAATCTGTCTTTTTGTTAAGAACTCCACAAACTCCAAATCTAATTTCCTTTACTAATTCAAACTTTCTTTACTTCAATTCAACTTTACTTTCAACTTATCAAAAACCTTTAAATATAACGAGACTTCCTGTCCCTTACTCGCTGAAAAGAAAAACTATTCTTTTGTACACAGCGCACTTTTGCTGTGTACGCGACCTTCCGTCGTGGCGACTCTGGTAAGACTCCCCTAACAAACTATTTTCTAATGTTCCTTCTCTAAACACTGTTTTTCGCGCCCTGTTCGCTGATTTGTCGATTTCTACCAACTTTCTCTGCTTACGACTTTCGCAATTCCTACTGGTTGTTTTTGAATTCTGCCGTTGTGTTTTTTAAGTTTGGAGCGTCTCCGATTGGCCGACCTACTTTCTACTTGCGTTTTTCTAAAATACCGTTATAATGATGCTTTCCCTTGATTTCTCTTTTTTTTTTCTAGTAAAAACTCTGCTACCCTAAGAATTCCGTTATGTACACACGTGTTGGCCTCAAGGTTCTTGAAATCTTAGTGTTATTGTAGCCTAGCACGTACAATTTTTATTACAGGCGGCATCTGCCGTTTTCTCTTCATTTGTTTCTTAACATGGTTCTATATTTATTATTTTATTCAAGTTATATTTTAATTTATTTATTTTTAGATTTCATGATTGATGATTTTATTTAGTTTAATTTAATTGATATCATGATATCGTTACAGTGTCCCCAGATAAAATTAATTTCCTTTGGAATACTAAGAAATAAATTTTTATCTTAGCCCGTTCACTTATGAACTACAATTTTGTAAAAGAACCTTTTCTAACAATGCCTTCGTCCATTGCGGTTGGCCACATAACCATACAATAGACCCTTACTTTCTTTTGTCTACTTGCAGGGAATTTCTGACCATTTGTTGTGGGTCATAAATCCTTTCTCCTTCCTTGTTTACATTTTTCTATTGTTATTTTCTCCAGTATTTATTTACACTTTAGCCTAATATTACCTAACTATGATATTTTTTTAACATCCTACAATTAAATACTCCTCTTTCCTTATCTTTATTAATGTATCCTAACTTATATGTGGTATTTCCTATTTTATTCCTAATTACATATGGTCCCTCGTACAGTTCACAAAACTTATGATATCGCTTTAGGATTAATTTCGATGGTACGCATGCTCTCACCAAAACTCGTTCTCCTAATTCATACTCCGTGGGTGGGTGTTGTTCATTATACTTCCTCGCATACTTCTCTCGCTTTTCTTTTATCCTAAGATATATTTCCGCATCGCTGGTTATTGGTTCCTTTTGATTATCCGGTTTTATGAGGTATCTTGTCCAACTGCGTGTCGGTTTTCGTTTGAACTGTGCTTCTATGGGAGTTGTTTCGATGGTTTCGTGGTATGATTCGTTGATGCAAGCTTCAATGATTTCCAATATTTTTCCCCAGTCTTGATGTTTGTCCTTCAATAGAATTCGGCAAAACTGTCCCAGCTGACGCATGATTCGTTCCGCCATGTTTCCTTGTGGATTCCGTATCGCGACTACCTTCTTCCTTATTCCTAGTTCGGCTAGCCCTGCTTCCCATTTCGGTGATGTAAATTGCGTCCCGTTGTCGGATAAAATGCATTTTGGTTCCTGTACTTCCTGTATGTATTTCTTCACCTGTTTTAATGTAGTTATGGTTGTTGTATTTCGGACTTTATATAATTTTGTGTACTTTGTAAAAGCGTCTATCATTACGAAAATATATTTACATCCTCCAACTGATTTTGGCAAAGGTCCATAGTAATCTACACAGACTAACTCCCCTACCCCTTTTGGTACTATTGGTGATAACTCCGCGTTTCGGTGCTTAAGGTCAAATTTACATTTTTGACACCTTGGACATTTAATTAGCTCATCTCTGATGTATTTTGCGATGTGGTCTCCTGTAAAATCTTCCTTAAATATCCGGTAACATTTATTAATTCCTACATGTCCATATACTTCGTGTATCTCCTTAGCTAAAATTTTTACAAAGTTACTAGGTATCATTAATTTCCAAATTTCTTTTTCCTTCCTAAATAGTTTTCCCTGATATAATTGATAATGTTCCTGAATTTTCTGATTATTTTTATATAAATTTTCTATAATGTTTTTGCAATTTTGATCCCCATTCTGTACCTTTTCAAAGTTTTTTAAAGTTTTTCCTATTTCTAAATTAAATCCTTTCGCTAATATCAATATCTCTATCAATCTTTCATCGCTTGTTTCCCGTATTTCCGCGTTGTCTTCTGGGAATCTACTTAATGTGTCCGCTACAACGTTGTCCTTTCCTTTACAATGTTTAATGATTATATTGTACTCCTGGATGAGTAAGATCCATCTAGTCATACGGGCATTTAAAAGTCTACAATTATTCATGAATGTAATGGCCTTATTATCTGTGATTACCGTTAATCGCTTCCCTAACACATATGTTCTAAATTTCTTTAGACAGATTACTATACTGTACAGTTCCTTCTCTGCTGTACTGTAAAATTGCTCTGCCCCTTTAAATGTACGGCTGGTGTATGCTATCACTGCGACCTCTTGATCGTCCCCAATCTGGTATAGTTGACCTCCTGCTGCGATGTCACTTGCGTCGGTTTGTAAATAAAACATTTTGTTATGGTCTGGGTGGCGTAGCGTGACTACTTCCTCGAACTCTTTCTTAACCTTTTTTAAAACTTTCATCTATTTCGCTGGTCCATTTGAACTTCGCTCCTTTCTTTAATAACTCTTGTAGCGGTGCTGTTACAGATGCATATTTTTTTGAAAATTTGTGATAAAAGTTGGTAAGTCCTAGAAAACCTTTTAATTGTCTCGCTGTCTTTGGTCGTGGAAAATTTCTTATAGCGGCCATCTTGTTTTCCTGTGGTTTAATCCCTTGAGTAGTTAATAAAAATCCTAAATATTCTATCTCCTGCCTACAGAAATTTGATTTATTTATATTCACCGTTAAATTAGCGTTTTTTAATACCTCCAAAACTTTTTCAATTTGATTTATGTGTTCCGTCCAATTTTCTGCCAGACACAAACAATCATCAACATACAAGGTAAGAAATTGTTTTACTTCGTCGGTTAATATTGAATTTAGGCCCCTTGTTAGACTGGCTAAACTAGTACTCAACCCAAACGGCACGGTCTTGTAGCGGTAGCATAACCCTTTATGTAAGAAATCGGTGTAATCTCTACTTTCTACATGTAGTGGTATCTGCCAAAAACTACTAGTTAAGTCGAAGCTGCTCATCCATTTAATCCTTTTCTCTATTGTTAAAAGTTCTTGTATTGGCTGCGATCCCTCATAATCCGGAACAGTTCGTGCGTTTATGATCCTTGCGTCCAAACATATCCTTACACTCCCATCCTTTTTACAGACTGGAACTATAGGGTTGATATATGGGCTGTTGCACCTTTCAATTATGCCGTATTCTAGCATTCTTTTTATTTCAAGGTCAACACTCTCTCTGAACTTCATCGCAATAGGCCAACTCCTTTGACAGTATGGGCTTTGGTCTGTTACTTTTAATTTATGCTGATATGTTTTTATTAATCCTGGTTTTTTACAAAATACATTTTTATACTTAATCAAAATTTTGCTTAATTGCTGCCTTTGTTCTTCTGAAATATGCCCTAACTCATTAATTTTACTAAAAATTTCTTCCTGACTGGTTTCATAATCTTCCTTAATCATGTGTTGGATTAGCGTTTGATTGTATTTTTCTTCCGGGTCCTCAAACATAATTTCTCCCTTTATACCATAATTATTATCTTCAGCAATGGTATTTAATTCTAACTTATTACTAATAAAATCGACGACAGCCTTATTTTTCACTAAAAAGTCTAATCCTAATATGCAATTCCTAATTAATTCTGGTACTATGATGAAGTGAATGTCTATCATGAACTGTCCTACTTTTGTCTTAATAATAATCTGTTTTTTCACATTTTTCGAACGTAAGCCTGTAGCCCCTATTACCTTTACTCCGGCAACTGGTAATTCTTCAAATTTTCCCATTATTTCTTTGTTTTCGAAATAATACCGTTCCGACAAGGAATTAAACTCGCAACCTGTATCCACTAACGCTTGTAATTTTAATTTATTAAATTCTATTTTTATTTCGGGACATTTAGTTAAATTCTTATCTATTAAACATGGGTTATCCTTGGCTTCTAAACAATCCTTTAGGTCTGTAAATAACGTATTCATTATGCTAGTATGTCGTAAATCTCCTTGTCGGTCATGGCTTACGTCCCCTTGTGAATTTCACTTTTCCTTTCTGTTTGGAATTTGTTCCTTTACAACTCGCCTGTCTTGACTTCTAGGGTCATTGCTCGCACGTGCATTGTACCCTGCCCCTCGCCATTCTTGTCGTCGGTCATTGTTTTCACGCCAATGGGTCGGTCTGTCATTCATCGGTCTACCCCAATTGTTTTGTCTGTTGTCATACTCCCTTTTATTTTCATCGGTTCTTTCCCTTTCTTGAAACCGCTCGATTTTTGCATAATCGAACTCCATTAATAATTTAATAAAATCCTGCTTCTTTTTAATTCCCCTTGTAATTACAGCTATTAACACGTTAGGGTGAAAATGTTTCCCTGTCTTATAGACTAGCTGATCTTCTGTTAAAGGTGGGCTTAACTCCGAACACTGTAGCATTAAATTCTCTACATACGAAATAGCTTCACCGCCCATTCTCCCGTGAAATTTTCCGAACTCTAGATGGTCCCTTATCTTAGCCTGAATTATTTCATTAAAATACTTTTCCCTAAATTGTTCCTCAAATTCCTTGAATTCCTTTACACTACTTCGATGCAATTCCCACCAAATCAACGCCTCGTCTTTAAGATATCTGCCGATCCAATTAATACTATTTGTTAGGGTACTTTCGCTTATTTCTTTCATAATATTAAGAAATTGTATCGGAAAACGCTCCTTCCCTGAAAAACTGATATTTCTTATTTCCGGTTCGTTAATATAGCCTTCACCTGTGTTTCGTACATTCTTAATTTTCCTATCTAAATCGACGAGCTTCTGCGCAACTTCAGCCGTCTTCTTCGCAACTTCGTCGATTTTTGCGTTGCTACTTTCAAAAATTTTCACGCATTTCTCCCCGATTTCTACGTCCTTTTCCGCGAGTTCTTCTATTCTTGCGTTCACGATCACTCCACGGTTTTCGATCTCTTTTACGCGATTCTCCGATTCCGCGCGATATCCACTTATTCGAACGCCGATTTCTTCCTCCGTTTTCTTCAGCTTTTCGTCGAAGCCCGATCTAATTTCCGCGACCGATTGTTCGATTTTTTCGACGCGACTGTTCATTCCGTTAAAACGCTCCTCGATTTTCTTGTTTAATCTTACTTCAACTGAGGCTACACTATTTTTGATTTCTTCCGCGTTTTTCTTATTTTCTTCCCTCATTTTACGGATTTCCTCCCATTTTTCTTTTTCGGATTTTTCCCTGATTTTTTCTGATTTCTCCCTAGTTTCTTCCATATTTTTCAGAAAAGCTAGTAAACTTGCCATGTTCGCGTCTCCCGACTGTCCTTCTGACGTTGTTGCTATGCCTACATTTCTGTCTACTGTCCCCGCCCGTGAATCTACGCTATTTTCTAATTCTGGGTTTCTATTATTGTCTAACATTCCTAATTCATTCCCTTCTTGATTAAAATTTTCGGCCTCTAACCCCAATTGATTATTAATTTCATTTTCATTAGCCATTTTTAAATCCAATACCCTTTTCCTACTTCTAGTTAGCATAAAAAACACAATTCTACTTTTATTCTATAATATAACCTAACACAAATTTTCCTGCAACAATATTATATTACTTATTCTACAAACAATCTTATTACTAACAATTAATGTTTCACTTTAATTGAGCCACCGCGGTTGGACGCCAAATATAACAATGGAAGTTGTTATATATAATTATTTTGATTATAATTTATGATTTAATCTTGCCACACGTTGTGCGACAAATATAACAATGAAGCTACACCTGCTTTGCTAATTATTTTAATTTCACCTTTAATTATTTAAGCCACACGTTGGAATGCCAAATATAACATTTAAGATGTTAGATTTACTTATTTATTTTTAAAAAATCACACGTTGGTGAGCCAGATATAACAATGGAAGTTTGTTATATGTTTTTATCTTGCAACACTACTAAAAAGGAACAACTTATGATTATTCCTCATAAACAACACCGTTTACCTGGATAAAACAATCTCTTTCTTTTAATTTTTTAAAAGAACAAAATTACAATAGCAATAAACATATACATGGAATTTATACTTACTTATCTAGAAAACATTTACTCTCCATTCATTCCTTAAGATTAATTTATTTATCATAGACAATTTTTTAAAATTACAAATTTACTTTATTTTAACTCTTGTTAAAATCTTCAAATTATCAGTTCCTTTTAGTTTAATATTTTTCTTTACAATTTTATTTAAGACTTTAAATTATTATTAACATTGATCATCTTTTTATTTAATCTCGGCTAGCTCAGTTCTTTACAATTAATTTAAAAAACAACAACAAAATCTTAATCTCGGGTCTTGGGTTTTTTTGAATGGCTCAATCGAAAGTGAAATCAATTCTAGGTGAATTTAATAATTAACAATTAATTGGTTTTGTACTTATCAAATCTGCTGGTCCTTCTTGCTCGGTCAGTTAGCACTTTACACTCCACCTAACTTTAATTTATCCTTTTATTAAACGAAAAAAAACACAAAACACCACACTGCTTAAACACTTTCCGTTGGTATTTAACGTTGTCTCTCTTTCCCAGATGCCGTTCCAAATAGGCCTCTCCTTCCTCGAAATCGTCCCAAAATCTGTCTCTCCTTCCTTGTAGTCGTTCCAAAATTACAGCGCCTGTTCTACGATGATTGGTCCCTCCTTCCTCTGGTGAATTTAAACTCCTTTTCCAAATCTGTCTTTTTGTTAAGAACTCCACAAACTCCAAATCTAATTTCCTTTACTAATTCAAACTTTCTTTACTTCAATTCAACTTTACTTTCAACTTATCAAAAACCTTTAAATATAACGAGACTTCCTGTCCCTTACTCGCTGAAAAGAAAAACTATTCTTTTGTACACAGCGCACTTTTGCTGTGTACGCGACCTTCCGTCGTGGCGACTCTGGTAAGACTCCCCTAACAAACTATTTTCTAATGTTCCTTCTCTAAACACTGTTTTTCGCGCCCTGTTCGCTGATTTGTCGATTTCTACCAACTTTCTCTGCTTACGACTTTCGCAATTCCTACTGGTTGTTTTTGAATTCTGCCGTTGTGTTTTTTAAGTTTGGAGCGTCTCCGATTGGCCGACCTACTTTCTACTTGCGTTTTTCTAAAATACCGTTATAATGATGCTTTCCCTTGATTTCTCTTTTTTTTTCTAGTAAAAACTCTGCTACCCTAAGAATTCCGTTATGTACACACGTGTTGGCCTCAAGGTTCTTGAAATCTTAGTGTTATTGTAGCCTAGCACGTACAATTTTTATTACAGGCGGCATCTGCCGTTTTCTCTTCATTTGTTTCTTAACATGGTTCTATATTTATTATTTTATTCAAGTTATATTTTAATTTATTTATTTTTAGATTTCATGATTGATGATTTTATTTAGTTTAATTTAATTGATATCATGATATCGTTACAACATGTTATATAAGATAGTAAATATTGAACAAACATCTCAAACACTATTGTATCCATAACCATATTTAGTCGATTACAGTAATCTGTCGAAATTAGTAATCATTTGAAGAAAAAAGGGGGGAAAAAAAAAACGTAATTTTTCAGACGGGCAAATTAAGGTAATCGTTTATTATTTAATGTTAGTAAATAAAAACATTATTAATTTATGTTTATCAATGTAATAATTAAAACACCAATATATTCTTGTGAGAGAGTTAGATACTTTTTTTGTAGAAATTGAATAAGGTGACAGATATTTCTTGTCATATTATTTTCTACAACAGAGCACAAATCAACATTATAACAAGAAATACTACTTTATCATGTTATATTATTTTCTCTGAAGAGAAATGTTGAGAACGCCAGCACATGTACAAAACCTATCCATCATAAAGTTTGCATGTAAATATCACAAGACCTATTGTATTTTAGCCAGAGTATAAAGCACCGTAGGTCAGGCAACACTGGGAATAGGTTTAGGTTAGTAGATTTATGGTCACGAATATTTATTTTGTTTTATTGAAGCCTTATTTACCGAAATTAAAGGGGAATAAGTATAAATATCTTTAGAAACTTTATCGTGTTAAATTTCTACTGTTTTCATACCCAAATTGTGTAAGAACGGTTTAACATGTAAAGTGTCATTTTGAAATCATCTTGGGTTAATAATCTGTTGTTTTTTTTATAACAAAAATTAATTTTTTATTTGTTCTTTTTTTTGTGTGGTTCAACGTTTTTTCTCGCTATGATAAAACACAACATCCCATTTTATACAATTAACTGTATTTACGTCATTCGGTATCACCGTATGTCCCATGAATCTTAAACATAATTATACTATCAATGTAGCTATTTAAATTTTTAAATAGCTAGACGAGTCTTTATTCATTTTTACTCTCTCACAATTACGAATTCAGAGAAATATATGCGATTTTCCAAAATCGATATTTATTTAAAAAAATAAACATTGAATTTAACTTGTCTGATGTTTTACAATTTCTCACAATTTACGTTTATTAAATGAAACGCATTTCAACGACAATGTGATGTTGATACATCTTCAGTGATGTATGAGATACAGTTATAGTTTGATTATTGTAGCTCATGCATCACTAAAGATTGTAACATTGCGGTTAAAACGCGTTTGATTTAATAAACGTAAATTGTGAGAAATTGTATTCAAGTTTTATTATAATTTTGAGTTTTTCGTAGATATGTAGCTTTGTGAGATCCGCTGAGCCCAAATGAGTCAACTCATTTTAATTAAAATTGGTATGCTGTGTATATTTTTGTAATACCTAAACATTAATTTTTTTTTCAATAGACAAAATTTGGGGAGTAGTTGACATAAAACCAAAATTAAAGATTTTATCAAAATTAGTTTTAACTATTTTTTTTGATTTTTTATTATACTAAAATCTAACCTTTCAGAACCCTCCAAAAAACATATTAGACGCAATCACTCCAAAAATGAATGTTCCTGAGTCATCGGTAAAAAGCACGACAAAATCTGTCAACGTTAACGAAAGATTATTCTATACCAACCATCTTATTTCCCCATAAGAAGTACATGGGGGGGGGGGAGGGAGACAATATAAATAAAAAACTTACATTTTTTATCACTTAAATACAATTTAGAATCTTTTTGGAGAGATAGTTTTGGAGTGAAGTCGTTGGATTTTCTCACTTCAATATAATATAGAAAAGTTTTTGGGGGAGATAGCAACGAATATTATTTTGGATTTGCTTATGGGTGTATGAGAACATTAATACAATGTTTGTATACAGTTAATTTCCGGTTTCAAATTTTTTATTTGATTTTATGAATTGTGTATTATATAAATGTCTATTTTACAAAAAAAAAACTTTTTTTGCATAAAATACAGTTTTCGATTATTGCGTTGTTGATGAGATTACTGCATTACCCTTTCAAATTTTATGTTAGTAGACAAGTACTAAACTGTTTATATTTTCCTTTTCGTCAGATATAATTTTAATATTTATTCATTAAGTTTATAATCAAGTTTTAATTTGCAATGTTACATTTTGCAACAACTATGTTTTGGGCAAAAGTTAAACCTTCGATTGAAATTAGTTCACTAATCATATAAACACAAATTTAAAAATATATGTGTGTATAATAATAAATTCTTTTAAATAGTGTTTATTTCAATAAGATTACATACACATATTATTGATATTTATAGCCATAGTATGTTAATTCTTATTTATTATTGATATAGATTATTCAAACATTGTCATTATTTGTCTGTATAAACAAAATAATATACCACATTTTGAAATGGTTATATCTACTCATTTTATCAAATGATAAACATAGAACATAAATATTATGAATTTAACTATTATAGTCAGTAGCCTAGGATTGTGTTAGAAACTGAAACAAAAACTAGTTCCTACGACAAGAATCCAAACTATAAATAATTTTATTTTTAACATACTTCTAAGCAACTACGTCCTATTTCATACTTTATAGCCTATTCTAGGATTATCACTTGATAACGAGAGTTGATCTACACTCTCGAAACGTCATGTATTAATATATGTATACACTACTGATTCCAAATATCCTATAAATTATTCCAGTCAACGAACATTCCACCATTATCCGATAACTTTTAAAAACACAATACGTATTTATTTTCTTATCCACGTGTAACTATAAACGTATTAAATATTTCGTGTTTCTTATATTTACCAATAGTATATTGAAACTTTATAAATAAATATATAAACAGGAAAAAATTTTAGTTTTGTACTTTCATTTTCTATTCAATTTTACAAGATACAATATTTATTTTTCTCGGAAAGTGTAACAAGTAGACGAAAAAATACATCAACTTTGTATCAACATTTTATTATAATTTATTTCACAACATATCCAATTTTACAGAATGGTTGTAAACGACACTCCAGTCAAATGGCTTGGAGTTTCTTCTCTTGTATAAAATATGGTAGAAGCAAGTTCAGGATTGCCAACGTGTCATCTCTTATCACATTTTGTGTCACGTCTTGGCAGTGCTACCAACCCCAGTTTGTTTGCACCAGACCTCGCGCTCATTGTTATTCCAAGGGTGTCTGTAGAATACTCCAACTCTTTACCTCGTGCCAGTAAATTATTCCCCCACTCTTCACCCCCGCCGTGAACTATTACACGAAGCTACAGTAGCAGGTCAGTCAGTCTGCAAATACTACTGACAGATAGCAACAAATATGTCACTTTCTTAGGTTTTTGCAGTTTAGTGCTGCATGGTATGTCACTGTGCAGCAGTCAATCGTCATTTATGGTTCCTTTTTTACTTATTCAACATAAGTATAGGGTAAGTTTGGCAATCGACAAATATCTCGACCTCTATTTTTTTACTTTCTTCAACGATTCATGGCCTCAAGAAACAAAAAAAAATTTTTTTGATAAGCCGTCCGTCCGTCCGTCCATCGTCGTTGTCGTCTGTACGTAAGCACGATACGGTCAAAAAAATAAGAATGGGACGAGAATTTTGGTTTAGGGGACTATAGTAGAAAAAACGAATTTAAGTATTGGTGACATAAAACAGTTTTTTTAAATCATTTCGTATGTTATTCAACTTAGGACACAGTAATTAGATCAAATCTGCAATATGTACCAACCTTTTATCTCTACGATAACAAATAGCGAAGTTATGCGAATATGTAATTTTGAATCCTGTCTTCCTAAGATAATATGGTAGTATCATTATTAAGATATCCTAGGCCGAGTCACCGCCACGAGCGTAGGTAGTGGAGGCATTTTCATATATATAGCTTCGGGACTCGCTCAGGCTGACAACCTGACAAGCGAAAAGACCCTTTATCTAGTAATAAAATTTAACATTTCCTGCAAGGCCAACAAAACTATTTTTTGGCATTGCATTTGGACTATCTTCTTGTTTTACATTGTACTCGTATAATTGGGTTGGAACTGTAATATGATGGGGCCATCAACTTCTTTCATTATTAAACTACTTTAAATTGAAACAAACCAAATTGTGCTTGTATGCAAAATTTATAAGTATTTCAACATATAATATTAAGAAAATTGTTTACTGTGGGTTATTTACTTTAGTTTAGTTGTGTAACGTAGGGCTTCGTAATCAAACCTAACATTGACAGCACTAGGTTGCCTAGCCTACAATTACGTTTGTATTGATTAAAGCACATAATGGAACAGAAACTAAGCTAAGCACGTTGTCTAGATTTGTGTTGATTTATCATTAACTTGTGTTTAGTCTAGTCTCTATATATGTAATTGATCTTAAATACATTGAAAGGTTTGGTCTGAAATAATAATATGAAGTTTAAGCAGGTAGGTAAGGAATTGTATTGCTAGTCGAAATGTAAAAGTTTACTTTGTAATATTTGAAATTGGTAATTACTAAGTCATGGTGTTTTATTCAATCTGACTTCACGTCTATGCAGTTGGACATTAGTTCCCGTGTACTCTAGAGGGAATAAAGTGCAGTCTAGGATAAAGAAAAGTCTTGTAAAACGAATAATCTACAAAGAACTGGAGTAGTGAGGGTAGTTCGACTGAGTTGTAACTCTCAAAAAACAAAATACCTTTTGAATTACTTTCAACCGGGTACGGATGTAGTTCAGCTTTGAATTCATTTTATTTACTTTAAAAACACTTAACAAGCTAGATAATTTGTTTCCTTCAATTTGTTTTGTAGAGCAGGGTGTTTTTTGTCGTTATTTTACCTGTGTTAATGAACACGGAATGAAAATAACAAATTAGCATTGTTATTTTGTTTTAATGTTTTAGGGATTTAGTTTAATTTGGATTTAAATCAAATCTTTAAACTAATGAAAACATTTATTAATTTATTAGAGTCAAAATTTTATTTTTTTAATTTAAGTTCGGCTTTTGAGTACATAATACAATTAATTGTAAATTTGAAATGACGAATAATTTTGAGGTAAGAAGGTAGGAGCGATAAAGAGAGTGGGAGGGAGGGAGGAAGGGAGGGAGGGAGAGAGAGAGAGAGAGAGAGAGAGAGAGAGAGAGAGAGAGAGAGAGAGAGAGAGAGAGAGAGAGAGAGAGAGAGAGAGAGAGAGAGAGAGAGAGAGGGAGAGTAGAAATTGTATGTAACTTTTGAAGCTGTAATAAGCTATAACATATATCTACTTTATAATTAAAAATAATATATTAAACCCAAAATTTATCAGAATGATTTCTAATTTTTATACCTGTATTCTCAAAAATAAATAATCATTACACACTTTCCAAGTTAAAATATAGTAACCTACGTTAAATTTCACAATAGCCTATTCACATAATAGCAGGATAGGAACTCATTTATGCATGAATTATTTACGAATGTATAATGAATTAAAATACCTAAACAACATATAATAATGTGATTGGATTAGATTGAAAACCATATTTACATGCCATCATAAATTCACACAAATATGTATAACGTCTCTGGACATACACGGTAATGAATCAGAACTATTTACATTTCTGAGTCACTTTTGGTTTTAATAACAATAATATGGAGTCAGCGTTCTTTAATAAAAACTGTCTAATACTGTCGTAATAAGTTTTACTAGTTTGCTACATAAAATCAAATAAAATCTAACTTTGTGCTGTGACAAGGATTTAGTTGTTTGAATCGTTGCCAACTATTACGCTCTCCATCTTAAATTTGAAGCATTAACTATTTAAATGTTTGTGATTAGTTTGATTATTTGATACAGGGTTTTAGGTGATGCTAATAACATTTTAGGTTTTAGGCTAATCTTAATGGAAACTTTTGAAATTTAATCTATACATAATAATAAATAAGCACATACAAAATTGTTCCTACATATTTAGAAGCGAAACACTTATTTTTACCGTCCGATTTGGTAGCGTAGTATTTGCCGAATTTATTTGATTTCTGCACTGTCTCAATTTAAAAGAAAGTTAAATCAAAGTAGACCTACTTACGACCAATTTAAGAATAGCAATAAAATCATTAATCGTTTACTCTATAATTACAAATACGATTAAACAGACATTTTAACTTTTTGTTAAAACACTTTTACATTTTTTACTAAGGTTGTATAATCTATAATGGCTTAACTACTTGGAATTATAAATCTTCTAACTACTTGGAAAATACAGATCTAAAAAATATAACAAAGATTTGTTATTCCAAATTCTTTATTAATGGTTTTGTGTAGACCTTGCTCTGAGTGTGTTTTAAACAAATCTCACCTTCACATTTAAGTAAATCAGTCTTGTAAACCCACACGCTTCTCTCATCACATAAGAGTACAGTAATATTCTCAAACCAAGAAGTCACAGTATGTATTAATACAACTACTGTAAACAAGAGAATAATTCACAGGAAGAAAAATATAATTAAATACTTTGTAGATGTGATTTATCATTCATTAGAATCACACTGGTGGAAATATTATGTTGAACCCGTCAATGTATATATACTCTGGAATTTTTCTACCTTAAAAACGATTCTTTATCACCACCACTGTTGGACTTCGGTGGCTGTCAGCCCATTTCGTTGGAAGCGTAAGAGATTCAACTATTGTTTGTATTTTACTCTGATTCACCTAGATACTATACATAACTTAGTTGAGAGTTTTGTAGGAAAACTTCATGAACCGAAACAGAGTAAGTGTTTTGTAAAATAATGTATTTGATGTTTTTGTAAACCTATAAAATTCTGAAAGCTTTCAGTTCAAATAAATTGAAATGTCAAGAAATTAATGATTGAGGATATTTTATATTATTAGATCAACAAAAATTATCTGTAATAGAGTTTAAAAAAAGTTTGAATTAATTTTTTGTTTAGAGTTTTTATTTTATTACTGCGCATTATATCACTTTCACACTATTATACTTTTGAAACGAAAACTCTATGTCTAATCGAAGCACCAGCATCCATAACCGTGGAATAACAGTTTTGAGGTAAAACTGGAAAATAAAAATTAAACTTATAAATAAAATAAATCAGTCTTATTCTTAAATTGCATATCAATTTGTACACCTGTTTGGCTGTAACCAGACCTCGGTTAACTCGATAAAGAAAAAGTATTAATTCTATTAACATTAAAGGTTGTTAAAATTTTAATATTAATTTAAGTAATCCCCATCTTCCAAGTCTTAACTGTAATAAAGACGATTCAATGTTGAATACATATGACAATAGTACATTAAGCAAAGACAATTTTCTAAAAATAAACAGTTACATTCGTCATCGTCTGTAATATATTTTGTGACATAAAACAAACGTTATTTCCTTTTACAAATGTCACTATTAAATACAATACCATGCTTATGTGTTTTAAAAGAGTGAGTTTAGGAAAGCTCGTCTATGTTAATAATGTCTAATAATATTCAACGGACTTGCAAGCTGAAGGGTTACGTGATCTGCATGCATTTAGCCTACCAAAGCTTCAGCAAAATATACATTACTTCTAATAAGACTGAGTAAGTAAAGATTTTCTATTCGGAAATAGAGGGCATACTTTGAATATAGCGTCTGGCTTATTGTAAGATTTCATCACTAGGGTGCTTATAAAAAATCCATTAATATATTAGAGATTTTTATTTTAACAGATACTTATTAGTAAACGTGTCCACTAATTCACTAGTGTGTTAAAGAAATTCTGTTTTATTAAGTATATTCCATCATTATTCATAAAATATCAAACTCATACCATTTGTTTACTGATTCAAAGAGGACTCGTATACAAAGGATTACTATATTGATTTGATTTTGGAGATAAAAATAGGACAATATTTTTCTTTTTCGCATATTATTATCATAAAATAATAATCATTTAATACATAACATTTATCATAGTCATTAGATCCGATTCTAAGGAAAACGTAATATTTTTTTTTTTTTGTCTTCAGTCCGAGTGATTCTTTGTTAATGTGATTTCACGTTCGCTTTTAATCATGTCTGACACCAGGTTACGAATTTTCTCACTGTACACAATCTTTTTTATGTACTCTCCTACCTCAAAAAGGACTATTAGAGTAAGCTTTTAGGAGACCAAAAGATAGACCTACTACCTCACCAATCATTCTTGAACCAAACGTTGGTCAAGAAAGATATTACAGGGAAAACGAAAAAGTGAGATCTAACCCAATATTGCATGAAAATCGGTGTAGATACAACTCGAACCCCTGGGATTACCAAGCCTCTACTCAATTTAAGAGCCCCAAAGGAGTAATTGTTACTCCAAAAAGCACGAGCTATTGACTTTTGTCGTCTCATAACACATGGTAAACAAATGTGCTCTAAATAAACAAACTGTCCGCAGACTAGTGGGCAGTTCATAGACACAAATTCACCATTTCTTATTGGGAGAAGAAAACTTACATTTTTACACATTCTAACGATAAAATATTTCAAATATATTGAACCTTTGTTAAAGAATTTTGTTTTATCGTTATTATTTTCTATAAAACTCTATATCCAGAAGACGTATTTATTGTGCTAATGAAATAGAAATAAGAAGTACCTTAAATTAGGTGCCCATTTTAATAATATAACGACTTTTTAAGTAACACGCTTTTTCCACATGCATTAAAACCTAATTAAGCTGAAACTCAAACTTTACCTTACAAAATAGTTTGAATTTTTTAATTACTAGTTACGAGGTTTAGAAATTTCATTATTAGTGATAACACTTTTGTGTATAGTCGTGTATAATTTCATTTCATTTATTTACAATGGCTATGAACAAAATACAATTGTATAGCCATATTCGTCATTTAATTTTATAACAACAATACAATAAATAAATAAATTAAAGAGTCTCCGACAGTTAGTCAATAGATATTAAACAAATTAAAAAAACCATACTAAATCAATTATTTTAATTATTATTTAATTACAATACAACAGTAAAAACAAATATTGACAAAATATAGTAAATAACAAAATTTTACATAATATAAAAAACTTTTTTTTTTCATAGCTATTGCCGCGACATTTACAATGTACAGTATTAATATTATTATTTACGTACACAATAATATAGAACCATTTAAACAGTATAATTACAAAGATATAATACAATTTAGAATATAAAACTTCAATTAATTAATTAACATGATACTACAAATATAACATTAACTAAACTAAATAAAACATGAAGGAGATAAAATATCAATCAATTTTCCAGCAGAAGACATCTTTAGTTTTTAAACATCTTATAGTCTTGTATATTAACATTTTGAGAAGGTCTATTAAATATTTTGCATCAGATTGTAAAGAAAGATTAGTGTAAAAACTTAACCAGTAGTGTTCAACAGGATAGTTACAAGCTTGTCTGGTGCTATATTCTGGACATGGTGACACTCTAATTTGGAATAGAGTACCGCTTTATTACATTGTATACAGTTTTCTGATTATCAAGTTAAATTTTAAAATTAGATTAGATCCCTCTCTTCCATCTATCCTATCAGGTCTCTTTTGACCAACTCTTTTTCTCCTCATACCATAACGCTATTACAATACTCAGAAAGGTCTTTATTTTATGATTTTTATAAAGAGTTAATAACTGAGAGGATATTCGTATAAAACAAGAAAATAAAATAGAATAATTTTGCAATTCGAGTTTTGTGAAAACAGTAATGATCGAACCACAACATAAACTGTATGGATGGATATTAAATTCAATTTAATTAGAACGAAAAAACTGTTTCGAAAGAGAAATAACTTTTGAAATAAAACCCCTTGTAATTCTTTAAGGAAACGTATTACCACGTACCAAGGAAGAGATCTTAAAATACAATCCTCCTGAGAGGGTAGTACAATTGACATCCAATCTTGCATTGCAGCCAAGGATTTCCTCCGGGAGCTACCATTCGTTCCCAAAGACTGTTTAAACTGATTAAAGCTTTACAGTTTCTATTTATAGATGTTATATTAGACTAAAATTCGGTTAAATGGTTATATTATTCGTGAAATGCTCTCGATTATATTATATGTAACCTAACCTAATTCTTAGCTGGTTTGTTTCAACTTTTCAAATGTGATTTTCATAATGATAACTTATAATTGATGAAAAACTACTTCATGAGAGAAAAATCAGTAAACGTTAAATTGGTAAATTAGTAGGTCTATTAATTATTACGTTTATACTTGTTATTAATTACAATAAAATGCTATGGTACTTTACAATGTTGTAACGTTCATGTAAATGTATTTCCTTCTAATTAGTCTACCGAATAAAATCCTCTCTTAAAATCAGATTCTAAAATTAAATTCATCTCACTTAAAGAGGTATTCCTAAAATTACATACCACTAAATAATCTAATTCACATAATAGTTATCAAATCAAGCAACAGAATCCGACATCAAACCAATGCTCTGAATCTAATCATCTTATCTAGATAACAAACAGCTGTAGTTCATGTGATTACACATTTCCTGTTGGTGAGTTATCAGTAAAAACAAAAAACAAATATCCTCCAGGGGGGTGTTATAAAATACATAAATTATCAAAATCTGCACAACCGATTTCATGACCATATTACAAATAATGACCTAATTTCGTGAGAAAAATTGCAAATAAAAAAAAAATTACAGCTCAGTAATAATTGAGAAAAAACAAAAAAAAAATTATCTGTGACCTCCGACAATAAATAAATGCTCAGTTTTTATCAACGATTTATGCTGAGGACGCATTTATGCCACAAGAAAAGTAAGTTTAGCCCCTATTAAATGCATAAAGACAACGTCCTTTTAACGTTCATTTTCACTTTTTGCTTGACAACAATCGAATTGATGTTCAAGGTGAATAATTTTGGTTGGCTTTGGAGATGGGGTGAGTGAAAAAAATCTGTGACACGTTTTTGCACAGTCTACTTTAATAATTGTGTTTCATGTTGTACTTTAATGTCTCCTCGTTTAAAATGTCATAACTTTAACATATACCATAATATAACTAACAATAGGACATTAGAGTATAATGACGTGGTTCTTCCACGTAAAATTTGCAGTTTTCTACTCAGAATTGCTTTGTATATAAATACCTTCTAAAAATAATGTACTTCTTGATAAGGTAGTACATTACGCTTTCACAAAAGCCCTTTGTTAAACGTATATTGTATTATATTCCACTCCCTGTATTATCTAATGTTTCCTCCATTTTAATACGAATATTCAGTTTTTATTTTATGTAAAACGTAAGGATCATTGTCTTTTTTTACATTCTTGTCTAAACAATGCACAATTTATGTGAACTTGAAATCAAATATATATTTGTGAAATGTATTGTAAAATTTTTTTTAATACTTTTTTTTACATGTAAATAAACTGAATATTTATTTAATAGATGGAATTGAAATATTTTTTTTTATTAAAGAATGAACGATATCATTTTATTTCGTAAGATTAATTAATTGAATGAAAAATTGTTATTTTAATTGAGCAATTATTTATTTAAAACAATAAGTTATTTTTATAAGGTTATGTTATTAATCAATCACTTGTCAAGAGAGTGAAATTGTAATTCTACAGGTCAGCGTAAATATATTATAGTTTAATATAAGTAATGCTTTATCGATTATTTGTTTTTATAAAGCTACAATACAAAATCATATCCTGTTGTGAGGCTAGGCCGGCTTTCCATCGAGTTCCCATGGCCTTCCCAATAGCTTTCGTGACCAGGATTCGACACTAATCATGGTACTCCACTTTTTCCTCACAATATTGTGTAAACCCACGGAGATCTAAGCAGGAACTTCTAACACACAAAGCGAGAAATATATCCACGAGACCAACCCTGGGATCTTTTATAAACTTATTTAGTTTTACTAATTTTTTATGCTATTATGTAATCCTATATAAGTATCGCACTTCAAAACATTAATGTTTTGAGTTTTTAAGAGGAATTCAACTATAAATTCGTAATATTGAACAGCTATTGTCAAAATCACATTTATCAAATCTGGATTGTACGTTTTATTTTCTCAGTCATGGGCCGTTCCAAATAGATTACGTACACATATTGATAAGAAGTTTTTTTTCTTTCCTAAATCTATACATCATATTATATTGTGTACTATTTTGTTACATTTGTCCGAGGCTTAGTTATTTTAAAATTATAAATACTTACAAACTATGTATGTATATTTTATTTTCAATTTTAATTATTGTGTGAAACTAATCTGCATCTACACCACATTCAAACGTAACCTAATTTATAATAACCTAACCTAACCTAACCTACACCACATTCAAATTGCAATAAATACTGATAAAATACTTTCATAAAGATCTTTCCATAAAACTGAAAGTTCATATGTTTAAAATAATAAATCTAAACTACTTAATAGTACGTGAGTGTATTTTTTCTGAAAGTCTCTCTTTGAATTTTTACCAAATCATCTAATTAATTATAACTTTTTATTAATTAAGAACCACCTACTAATAACCTAACAAAATATATAACAATATAAAAGTCATTGTATGGAAAAATATAAAATTTAAAAAATGTATTTCAAGACTGTAACCGATTTATATTTTAAATAATGATAAACAATCATCGTGTCAAGGTTACAAACCCTAAACATTAAAGCTCCTTTAATTTTTATTTCATAACATTTTATTAATATTGTCATATATAATGCAGTCTGCCTAATCTAGCACTATATATAGCTTGAGTTTGCTTTCCTTGCCTATTTGAGCAAGTACCACATCTAAGGACACTCCAACGGTTTCTCTCCTACACTTCATTGTTCTGTTTTAATTGCTGTTCTTCTTATTTATGTCTGCCTCTTCTTTCATTACTCGCCTTCATTTTCAAGTAGTAAAATAGAAAAAACTAAAACAAAACCTAGTTAATAGACTTTTTTATTATTTTTTATTTTATTTTCCTTGTTGTTTAAAAGTGAAAAACATTTAGGTCATCATAGCCTAAGAAAAGAAAATAGAAAAAAAAACTATAATAAAATAAAAACTTCTAGCACTAAAATATTCTAATAGTGTCAGGGTCGGGAGGGAACATGAGTTGGTCAAGATATATACCTAACTATTAGAAAAGATGAAAAGAAAAAAGCGAAAAGAAAAATAATATAATAAAATAAAAACTTCTTGCCCTAGAATATTCTAATAATGTCACAGTTGGAAGAGAACAAATGGTGGTCAAGATATAATATATACTTGAATGATAGTAAAGGTGAAAGAGAGAGATCTAATCCAAAACTATATGAAGAAAGATGTAGTTCCAGCTAGGCTCCCACGGAATTAGATGCGCATACTCATTTGAGCAATCCTAAACAATAATCGTCCTGGCCCAAAATGACTGCTGTCCTCTCTGCCAGTTCTCCCGAATGGACGCCCTTCACCTTATGACATACACCAACCTAACGAACATGCCCGATGACATCGCAACATGCTACTGGAAGGCTCGTCGTCTAATGGCCGAACTGCCAAGGACGGATGGCGTTGGATAAAGTAAAGTAAAGTCATTTGAGCAATGAGGGCCTTATTTAATAATAGCAGTTTCATAACTTTTCTACTTCGATATATTGTTTTTAAGTAACTAGCCATTATTTTAAGTGTCTTGTAGCGTGGGAAGCGCGGAACTGTTGGTCCGTTACAATTTTAATTAACACACAAAAATTATCCTTCAAAAATATCTTTTTTTAAATATAAAAGAAAAACCTATGAAATAATGTTAAAACTGTGTTTTGCCATTTGATGTAATGTATATGTGCAAGGAGGGAGATATAGTTGGTTGTCCTATCGTAGGCCTACATCATTCACAATGCTCTTTTTGTACTCCACCCTTCGTGACTGATTGTAAGAAAAGACAGCTTATCCTAAAGGAAAGCAGAACTATATAGAGGTTCCTTTTTATTTCGTTCGGTTAAGTTCAACTTCAGGAGCATGAGAAGAAGAAGACAGTTTGGTTAGGTTAGATTTGGTCTGGTTAGGTTGGGTTTGGTTTCGTTAGGTTAGGTTAGGTTTTGTGTGTGTGTGTGTGTGTGTGTGTGTGTGTGTGTGTGTGTGTGTGTGTGTGTGTGTGTGTGTGTGTGTGTGTGTGTGTGTGTGTGTGTGTGTGTGTGTGTGTGTGTGTGTGTGTGTGCGTGCGTGCGTGCGTGCGTGCGTGCGTGCGTGCGTGTGTGTAGTTTCTCTTATTCTTTTATTTAAAATAAACAACACAAGACATAATGGAAGTCACTTAATACACCATCCTCCTAATCAATACGTGGAAGTGTTAAGTCGTAAATTTAAACATTTTTGGCTTCCCCGCCCGTCTATTGACTTCCAGAAAATGTTAAACTCTATAAATAAATTAAAGCTACAAAACAATCATTCATTTTATTTATCCAATCATTGCGCGTCTTTCAGTGAATTGCATAGTACTGGAGCTGCATAGACAAGTCCTATGTTAATTTTAACATTGTTCACTTAATGAAACCGTCATTTCATTGATCATCAATTGTATGCAAGTCTGTCTCCCGATAAATAAATATTTCTCGCTTAATATAAGATAACGCAAGATTAATTTAGATCAATTCCTGCTATCAAATTGGATTTGAAAAAATATAATAACTGTTTTCTGTAGATTTATTACGTTAACATGTCATATATATTAAGTTCATAGGTAAGCAGAAATTTAACAAGTATGAATTACCACTGGATATCGTTATGGTACTTCAGAGGTGTGAAACTTATTGACAGGTCGGCTTCCATACAATTAGGGAAAAGTGTAATGACTGATTGTTAAGTTGCATGAAGTTGACATTTCTTAAATTGTATTTTTTTTATAGTTAATAGGAAATACAAATTCAACAATAATTAATTTAATGTAGGATTTCTCCATGGGGATTGAGCAAACGCAGCACCCTGTATAAATAGACTCTTAGGTCGTGTCCACACAGAAGATTACAAGCCCACTGTTAAGATCGGAAGCTGTTAATTTACCAGTGTGGTTATTCAACATCTTTAGATGAGAACTAGCCAGCCAAGTATCCTGTTCTATGAACACGAATGTGGCTCCTACGTTTGATTTAGACAGAGAATATTGTTGTCTTTCACCCTGAATATTTCAAACCGTTCAGATATTTGATTTAAAAACTAGAACATCTAACAACACTATACCAATGGAGATATAATTTCAGCAGATTTTAGCAATAAAAGAACAAACGCTAAAGCATGGGTATGGAAATCAACAGCAACAGTTTACATACTGTAGCAAAAACCTCCTCCAATCTAATAAATCAACTAATAATTATATGATTGTAATATATTGGATTTTGTTACGTGTGTATGAAATCCTACGAAACCTGATTACTTGAACATTGCAACTCAATGTAGTGTCTCTCAAACGCTCAGATAATAGTTATCTTATGAAATCGCCTTTTAAAGGCGTTGTCTTAAGTTTTTGACATCAAACACTGACATCATGTAAAGGTATCAAATATGAACGAGAATATGTGAACGGCTCCAAAACATCCCATGTGAAAATAGTAATTGTCTGTGTATACAGCAGACATACGAGCCGTGTACAAGCTCATAAAGCCGTATAACCGTTTCGCTAACTATAGTCTTGTATGTTGAATTAACGAGTTATTACGATAACAGCATCAGCCGTCAATAGATGAATCTACCGTTTAAACTAGCTCTTATAATAAATACATTTTTTTATCTCATTTATGACTCCTACCAGTTTCTATGGGTAAGCGATATTCCTGTCACCAATATTATCGTCTATTTAGAACAATGAACTAAACTCTCACACTTAGAATTTGTCGTAAATTACCAATTTTTGTAACATGCTCACAAAAATTATATTAAAAAATATGCCCCCCCCCCCTGTAGTTAATATTCGACGCTGAAATCCGCATATTTTAATTGTTTCGATTTAACAATTTACAATTCACAATAAAATCTAAATACTTTATGTGGATGTTAATATGCGTTATTCATTGTTTTGCTTTAGAACTACTTTACTAAATGAACATACCTTATTTCAAGTCGATAGTAGTTCTTTATATTATAGTAATGGCTACATGTTTCGCTTCCATAGACAGCATCATCAGGCCAGCTAATAACATTAACACTTTGTTCACATACAAATCGCAAACACGTATAAAAATCCCGGTCTGGCACAAATAATCGTGCAGAAACGGCACTCGTTAAAAGTTAATTTTTTCCCAGTATTTTGGCCACATGTTCACTAACTGAGTTAGATTGGGATAAACCATTGACTTGAAATAAGGTGTGTTAAATAAATTATTTATCTCTATAGTAGTAACTTTACAATAATTGTGGCGCAACTGAAACCACATTCGTAAACTAAATTCTACGAAAGCTAAGCTCACAAATAACATAAAATCATTTATTATACATCATCGTGTGTTAACCTCATAAACGCGTTCATTCATATTTCATGTTACAATATTTTTTCCCTCATTATATTCAAAATATTCGCATTTCTAATGACAAGCCTACACAATCTACATTGAAGAGATTCGTGTAAAAGTTCCCAATGAAGTATTATTGAACCCCTTTCTTGTTCACAGGAAAAGAGGGTTGACGAGATCACATTCCCTGTCTGGTTTATCCTTATAACGTAGATTCAAAATGGATCCATTGAAATTTTACCACTTATAGGTTCATCCCTCTTTACTGTGTTTCATACAGCGTATCTAATCTCTTTATTGGAAGTTGGATTCTTGATACGCATTAAAATTTTCGTATCACGATAAATGACACATTGTGTACTAATATTTTTAACTTGATTACTTTGGGTCACATGTTTATGAACCACTGATATAATTATTAAATATCCGTAAGAAAAATGAACTATTGCATCCGCATTTAAAGTAAAATTGGCACAGAGGGTGAAATTCTGACACATAAAACACGTTTTAATGATTTTGAAAAGTTTTATATAAATATTTTAAACTAATTGTGTAGCACCAAGTAAAAAATAGTCTAACTATAAATATTACCTTGATTCCGTCATATGACTTCGTTGTTTGCATAGTTTATGACGCGTTTCGAAACATATGTTTCATCATCAGGTACGTAAAAAGTTATAATAGTTCACATCACATAACATATAAATACAATATACAATACACAACATATTCAACATTATGGTACACCTGATCTAGTGGTCGGCTACTATGAGTCGGTAGTCCTTCGACCACTGGACAACTTGTACCATAATGTTGAATATCTTGTGCAATGTACGTTGTGTGTTGTTAAATGTAAAGTTTTACATACCTGATGATGAAACGTATGTTTCGAAACGCGTCATAAACTACCCAAACAACAAAGTCACACGACGGTAACAATGTAATATCCTATAGTTATTTTACATAAATATGTATACATGCTTTTTTAAATAACGATAGAGATAAACTCTTTAACAGATTAAAAAATATTATTTCAAACATGTATTAAAATTGCTCCATTTCGAGTAAATACAAATCATTAAAAAATTAAAAAATAATCCGATCATATGAATTACAATGTACTTTCCATATCTATTAAGTAGTTTTATTAATCCAGTTGTTTTAAAAAAAAGAGTGACAAACATTTCGAAAAAAATCTTATATCAATATGTATATTTTCATTCTAGCTGTCGCAATTGCTATCTCATTTTGTTCAAATTTGATACATACGTTGTTTTAATAATATCTTGTTGAACTCCATTAAGGAGCAAAATCTTTCAAGTAATTACAAAAAGACGGTCTAGATTTCAAAAATCTTTCTTGTTTTGTAATAATTCATTTAAAAATATGTTTTAAAATCTCAGAACCACGGGTAGTGACTCAGCTATGTGAAAATTACGAAATAATGGACATTATAATTCTCCACCTTTAACACCATGATCTAAACCAGAATAATGAGTATATACAATACACGAAACAGATAATCATTAATTAATGAAACACTCCAATTCCCACTACAAACAAACACCAACAAGACGACGTTTCAATGACTTGCTCAGTGCACAAACCTTGTTGATGTGGCTCTCAATAGTTGGTATTAATAAGGGAGTGTTTCACTAACGATTGATTTAAAATTTCTACAAGTTTTATTCAATATATTTAAATTATAAACTAATATTTATTATTAATATGGTTTAATCAGAAATTAACCATCGTTTGGGTATCTAAAAACTAATACCCGAAGTTTTAAGAGTATAAATCAACGGCCGTTATCAAGTGAAACCTTGAGTATAAATGTGTAAAACACCAACATAACCTCGTATCCTAGGACCACGTTAAGCACTAAAACAAAATCCACAATCTAAGGAAGGAACCTAATCCTAAAGCTAGGCCTAAGCAGTTAAAACTAGTATTCGTTCTAAAGAATGGTAAAATCGTAGTCACATTTTGTTACAGTTACAGTTTTTGTTTTCCTTTACAATTACACAACAGTTTTCTGCAATGAGGAAATTTGCTTTACTCACGTGATAGCTTTCTATGTATTTCATTAATCGAGATTATAAATATTATCAAATTAAAACAACATCCTATAGTGTTATTTATTAATTAATTTGATTTCTTTAAATAATCCAGTAAAAGCTATGTATTATTGAATATAATTTTAGTTTGTGAATGATAGGAAATTATGAAAAATCACACAATATAGTGCTTCCCAGACTTGTCTCTTATCTGCTGTAGCTTGTGGCACTTGGTTTGGGAAGAAGGGTCACATTTACTATAATGAGAACAATATATTATCATTCATTACTTTCTGTGTTTGAAATAATATGCTAGTTTGTTAATAGATATATTTATTAACGAGTATACACTCTTTATATTACAGACACTGCTCATTATAGTATAAAACAAAACATGTAGAATTTGTGCTACCTTGATAGTGTAATCTAAAATATACTTCTTATTTTTAACTTTAGTGTGAACGATTTTATGAATGTTAATACTCTGCGTGGGGTCATTTCAATTAGACTCTGTATGATGAGAGGAAGCTGCAAAATATTTTCTTTGCATATTTCTTGCTCATATTTCCAAACATAAAATTAATTCATATAATATGATGTATTCTAGCCAATAGCTTTAATTTTTTTATTTTTTTACATCTTATAAAATTTTAAAAGAAAAATATAAATATTTTTGAATACTAGTAATTTTAGAAACAATTTTGTGGCAATGCCACTATTTTGTTTGTATGCAGCCATCTGAACATCGTATTTTCCTGTATTAACAACATCTGAATTTCAAATTCGCAGTCAAGTCAAATCCTATAGCTACAAACTTACATAGATAGACAAAATAATTAAGATTATTTTACGTCCTAATTAAAAGGTTGTCATCACCAGAATTATTTCAAGTTCAGATATGTATTTCAAGATTTACTAATACAGATATTTGTCCAAAAATAATTAAATTAACTATTCAAAACATTGCGCACACTTAATCCATAACACAAGTCAGGGTTTCTTTGCCTTGTTGCTAATAATATTTATGTCTTTATGTATATATATATATATATATATATATATATATATATATATATATATATATATATATATTAGATAAGTACTTTCAAATTAAGAGGAACATTTGCATTTTGGTTGGGTTTTAACTTTATTTAAAATTGATTTTATTTTAATATGTGTTTGTAAATCATTTTAACAATAATATAAAATTTGTTTCAAGAGATACATATTGTTCTATTGTCTTAACTTTCAGAAACCTTTTTAATAAAGATATATATTCTATTAAATTCAGTTCTCTCTCTCTGTAACCTAAAGTGTTGTTGTACTTGGCACAAAGTTTGCCTCTATCATAAGTACAAAGAATGCGAAAAGAGAATCTACGATGCTCATCATGCCACCACACAGAACAGTAATTTACAATGAATCTTTTACCTTTACTGCCTGCCGTTTATGGCGCTCCCTGGTGATATTAAATCTGTAGATATTCGTGTGCCATTTTCAAAAGTTTAAAATTATATTTTTTTAGCTAGAATGAATTACTTATCCTTAGATTTGATTAAGTATATCTTCAGTTAATATTGGTGTGAAATATTGTTGCTTATAAACACACGGAAAGGTATTTTAAACTATACAGAGTAAAATATATTAGATGCGCAAAAAACCAAGCAACTTTGTTCTTTTATTCTGAACGGAAATGATGAATGGGGAAGTTTAATCACCCTCAAGGGCCTTAGTGAGTAAGGGTGTAGCAAATCCGCGGGATCCTAGCCAGATCTACACCTTTTTCATAAGTCTTGGGTTAAATCCCTCTCTTTAATCTTTCCTTTTAGGTCTCTCTTGACCAACTCTATTTCTCTTCCGACCCTAAAGGTATTAGAGTATTTCGAGGGATACACGTCTATATTTTATGTTGTTTTCCTTTTCATTTATAGGCGGTGATTACCGAAATTATTTTCCGCCTTTAAAAACAACAACGAACGCGAAGATAAAACTCCTTTGGCAACTCAGTCCGATAAAAAGTAGTCGTTAAACCTTATTAGGTTAAACGTTGACGGTCTGAGAATGACACAATTTTGAAAATGAATAAAACAAAATCTATTTCCAAACAGTAAAAACTTAAATTTATCAATCCGTAAGGAATAAAAGTAAATTTGAAAATGAACAACATGACTATGATAAGAGAACCTAAGAATTTCTATTGGGAAACAAATTCAAAATTTTAGAGTAATAAACAACCCTCGCATTTTAATAATTTAAAGTCCAAAAAAAATACTTTATGTGATTGCATTAAACAGTGTAAAGTATTAAGATTAAGAGCTTATGCATAATATGAACACATGTATTTGCCATGAAGTTTATCGGTAAATAATACCAGTTTCGTGAATGGAACATAGTAAGTGTATATTCTGAATTATAGTTAATCGCGAAACTTACGTTTTTGTTAAGCGGTAGTTGGTTTGACAACAGTTTTCCAACATGATTGTATATAGAGCAACCAGCCTTGTCCTCTTCAAATCTATTCCGATTTTATTTTGTCTATGAACGCAATTGGCCAAACATCTTCAAACTTTACACGCTGTCAAGATACTTTATTGCGTTTAAATATGTTTAGTAGTAAGAAAGCCATTTATCAATTTTCTAAAACTCTACAATTCCTGCTAAATAACTTCAGAAATCCAGAAACGTTTAAGTTTTTAGCAGAGAAGAAAAGAGCATTATCCTGAAGAACTTTTTTTAAATGAATTTTATTTTTCTCATTGAAGAAAAAATAGAATATTATGGTTACGTGAAATCTCATTCAGGACTAGTGACTTTAGTGAAAATATAGTAACAAGTAATTGGTACATATGATGTGGATTCATTTCCAGAACAAGTTCTGGAGTTACTTGGATTTATTGAACTTTCTTAGAAAGTGCTAAAGTAAACCAACAAGACATGCATGCTCTTGAATTACATGATTTTATTAAATTTTTTCTTAGAAAGTGCTAAAATAAACCCACAAGACTTGCAAGTTCTTGAGTTACTTGGTTTTATTGAACTTTTTTTAGAAAGTGCTAAAGTAAACCAACAAGACTTACATGTTTTTGAGTTATTTAGTTTTATTGAACTTTTTTTAGAAAGTGCTAAAGTAAACCAACAAGACTTACATGCTCTTGAGTTACGTGGTTTTATTGAACTTTCTTAGATAGTTCTAAAGTAAACCACATTTATCTTTAAAAAGGTGATATAAATGTCCTAATATTTGATTTCATCCAAAGAAATTGATCTCTTTGATAATAATATGTTGGTCATATTGTCGAACAAAACACGAATTTCTTCATGTTTGATAACAATATGTACACGGTACACTATCCTAGACAGGAATGTGTATCCAACTCTTGGCCACATGCTTCCAAGTTTTCGAGCAGTATTTTCGATATCAAAGTTTGCATCGTTATACACTACCGATTTATCAAATCAATAAAATTATTATAAAAACGAGTGAATTTCACGATACTATAATTGTATACCTCACAAAATTGTAATGGGAACAAAGAAATAATTTGGTAACAAAATAAAATAGACAAATAATTGCACACACCTAATGCTGTTAGGCTAGAAAACAGTATTATCGATGGAAACAGCACAGAAAACCTTGATTTCTACACAACTATACAGACACGTTCCTGGGTCGGTAGCAGAGATATATCAATTTGCTCATTGTAGCTACGGTAGATGTAACTATATTTTTTAATTTAAATGAAAAGCTGCAAAGAATAAGTCATCTATTGATGAATAACAAATAAAAGAACAAATCTGTAGAATTGACCGAGTTCCCCCAGACCGTTCTTTCTCGTTACTTCGCCGTATTTCTGCTAGTACTTCTTTCATACCGCCATAGACAAATAAACCCATAGATAATAATCACTATTGGTTGTTTATAATACAGCTCTGCTTTAAGAATAGTGCGTAGAGAGGAGCAACCTTCCCCTCCACTCATTATACTGTTTGTTCTAGGCTTCTACAGGTAATCTCTTTTGAAAAATGTAATTATCCGAGCACCTTCCCACAAGTATGTATCACTTTGCGTGGCAATTTTACCTAATCAATCAAGAAAAACACAATTGTTTTGTTTTCTACTCCAATCGCGTATATGTATATATATTAAATTGGGTATATTTATTATAACATTATTTTTTGTGAATTCTTAACGTATCTCCATTATCAGTAAAATAATAAATATAAACGTTTCAAGTGAAATGTCCGTGTATGAAATACCTATGTCGAGCCCAACGAAATACCAAGTAATTTCACACATCTATTAATATTAATATATCACTTGTATCTTACAGTGTAATTATTCTTAACTTTAAAGGATCTCTGTTCTCTGATGAAACGAGAGAAGAAACATTAAAATAAGACATAAATTCATCTAAATGATGGTGTATTATTCCCCACCCCTTGCCTATTCTCCGAAGCTTCCTACATACAAATGGAAGACCTAATCAAATGTGGACTTGAAAGTTCACTGACGCGTTCATTCATGTTTTGCATGTCTTGATTGTAACGAGTTGTTTCCATGATACGTCTTGCCTTCACATTTACTTATATCATTTAATCTCAGACATATCTCTTATACAATATTAACTTTAAAATAGTTAACCTGCATTTAAAAGTAAAACACTACTAATTAAAATTGGTTATTATTACTATTTTTCCTATATTGGGTCAAAAGATTCAAAGAGCAGCTTACTAAGCGCAGACGAAACTCATAGGTCAAAACCTTAATAGGACATTCTTAAAAGAATCAAATATTCAAAGGTATTTCTAAATCTTTGTTCATATTAGACAGAGCAAGAATGAGGAAGACTGCCCGAATCGTTGGCTACTGCCTGGGCAAAACATCTACGGAAAATGGGGCTATTCAAAGAGGATGCAATTTACCGGCTATGTAAGGAGACTGAAGAGACTTCTGAATATTTTCTATTAGATGTGGGACTCTGGAGAGCAGGCATCATGTTTTGCGACCCTCACGCTCTAGGAGTTGATGGTTCGAATCTAGTAGCGCGGGTCCTAGAAGCTTATCATGACCTTTGCTATTTGGTTTATTAAAATAGTTACAAAAGTAGAGCATAAAAAGAAAAAGCGACTAAGGACGCCCAACCCACTAACTAAAAAAAATGAAAAATATAATTATTACAAGTTAAATTATTTTCATTGTTATACGTCTAAAAACATCTACATCTTTCTACCTGTTTTATACATGCAACTCACTGAATAAAATAGCCTACTGTTGTCAATTAAACAGTAAAAATACATCTACTTCATCAGCAACAACATGCAGGAAATAAATAAACTAAGTTAACTGTTAATGGTACGTTTTTCTACCTTTCAACTAATTACTGATGAATACAGCAGTCAATTAATCTTACCCTAGCTTAACCACTTAGGATAGTCGTTCCGAACATGCACATAAGCACTAGACGCGATCAGGGAGAGAGTGCATGCACTTTTATACATACAATAATAATATTAATTAAAAGACCGTTTGTGTGTTTCTAATAGAAAATGTCTGATGTTGCGAAACTCGTTACCAGCTGATAGTTGATGCGATAGATCACGAAATCGTTTATTTGGTTTTCTCTATGATGTAATAAAAATGTGCGTTTTTAGCAAATTTCCTAATGTGTATAAAATAAAAAAATATGGATAACACTGTATGCGGTATTTCAAGTTGTATACAATATGCTAGTGTGAAGTATGGTAGGTAATGTAAATATATTTTTAAGGTTTTCCTCACAAAATATTTAAAATAACTGTCATTTTGAAATATCTCAACGAGTTTTCTTAACCAACGAACTTGTTATTGTGACAAAGTATATTTGTATCAAGTTTGATGAAAATCGGACAAAAATTCCTACCTCCAACTTTAGAGCGGATTTTGTTTAAAATGAGGATGGATATTCAACATCTTAGTGGCTTGGTGGACTCATTTTTAATAAAACCCGACTCATACACTATAATTTATCTGTGACGGTGCGTCACTGCGATCGCCACCTACTTCAGCAGAATCCATTTTTGCCGAACTCAGGCCGTCCTTACCATTTAACAGCTGACTTAATAGCAGATTTAAGCTGACCACGCTAGTCAAACTGTAACGTTCCGTCACTAAGCTCAACACTTACTTGAGCAAGGTACATTTTTGTCCAACTCAGACTGTCCTTAACAGGCAGTAGCTGATTTCATAGCTAGGTTGAGCAGATCACGCTGGTCCAGGCAACCAGTTATGATCTGAAATATCCGTTGTTTTAGTTTTTGGTTTCAATATCCAATTTCTAAATTAACCATGGCTGATTAAATAGTAGGGGTCACGGCGTTCGGAGTTTTTCCGGAGGCCCAATCTCCAAATCGGACGGGATAATTTATTATTTAAAACTAGAAGAGTTTGAAAATTACAAGTTTCGCTCAAGGTCAGGTCTATTCTTAATTGGTTTGGTGTTGTGTAAGTGTTTAATTAGTAATTAGCGTTACATATGTAATGTAATGTTAATTAAATTAATCTTTTAAAAGCTGGCTATCCACTGGCGAGTGGGCAGACCTGGGTAACGATTTTGGTGTCGAAATGTGCATGGGACAAAAACAGGCTTGTTTCCAAAATGTTGACTATAGGTTAGGGCTTAATATACAGTTGCTGTCTCAAATGGTTAACAATGTTTACAATCTAACAGTTTTAGTTTTAATATCCGTTCGTGTAATGTACTTTGTGTTGTGTTCAATTGTGGTCAGCCTGATGAGGTCAACGGATTTAACGAAACAACTGTCGCAACAAAAGATAGAAACACATTTGTTGCCCACGAGGTAAAAATAGTATAATTAAATACAGTAAGTCGGAATTCAACCATGAAATTAATAGTATGGGAGTTTTATGGTATCAGGTCATAATTTTCCAAGAGGGTAATTAGCTGAAGTGGCAATATTCTCCAGTAGCTTATAATACAATAACTTATAGATATTATGTTAAATATGTCCTACCTTGCATTAACCAAAATAAACTGTTGAACAACTGTTAACAATTTTATTTGTGGGAAAAAGTTTCGAATTGAGTGGCAAAACCACAAGGGGAAGTTAGTGACCCTTTCCATACACAAAGTACAGTCAATTTCATTCGTTATTAACGACACTTGGATGGAGAAATATTGCCTGACCGTGTTAAATATTAACTACATAAGATGGAAAACCAGAGCGCATATTTCATGTTTGTCCCCAGATCCACGAAATATGTTTCCACACAGCGACTGGGCTATAAATCTTATCGACGGTGGTGAATAGAAATTTTACATGAATGGTCAGAAGGAAATATATTTCATTGAAACTGAAATAGAAACTTTTTTAAATAAAAGGTGCAAAAACAAAGCACAAACTTTCCCACTGACCCGTTTTCAAAAAAGAAAAATACCAACTGAAACTATTCAAACCAAAAATATCAGTTCAATAGTTATCAATCAAAAAGTGAGAATGAAACATGCATCCTGTCATCGAATATATATATATATATATATATATATATATATATATATATATATATATATATATATATATATGGTTTAAAATTTCTTGTGCGATAAACGCGTCATCAAAGTAGATGGTATTTGATTAAGATTGAGCTTTGAGTTACTGTTGTCAAGGTTTATTTTCTTTTTTGTCAATTATTCCAGAACCGTAAATTTGGTTTACTTGGATTTTTTTTCTGGCTCTTTAATCTCCATATTTTACTAAAATATTTATGAAATCAGTAAAACCGATTTTTAAAAATTAAGGTTTTTATAACATCCTAATGGGAGATTTTGTAATTTCTTACCAATAACTCACGGACCGGTAATTTTTTAGAAATGGTGACCATTACGTTTTGTTTGCGACTTTAGAGGTTAGGTTGAAACCAATTTTGAGAAAATCGTAATTTTGTGATTATTTCTTATTGCAGCTAGCTTCAAATTTTGAGTTTTGACAAAATTATGTCCTAAGATATGGCCAAAATAAGCCGACATAGGAAATTTGATTACTATCGATCCATGCGTTTGAGCTATATAACACTGCAGAGACGACTGGCGCCAGAGAAAGTATTCCAAAACGACTTAGGGGACCTCAAAACAGAATTATCAGCGAGAAACTCAACATCAATGTTTTACAATTATAAGACTTTCTCTTTACCGCGTATTAGTGAAAAAATTAAATTATAGAAAATTATTTAAAATGCATATTATTTTAACATTTTTTGTTATTCGCCATTCCAAATATTGATATATTAAATAATAAATGTAAGACTTACCGTATACAATATTCTGATTCTGTCGTTTATACGACGGCTGTTTCGGCTATTCCGCCATTTTCAAGTTAATATATTCATTTTTCCCTTCGTCAAACATAAACACTTACACAAAGTTACATATAAACACAAACACAAACACTGATTTGCACTTAATATATTAAAATGTATTTAAACTATTATTATTTTATTAGCGTATTATTATTGGTGCTATGCACTTTTATTTTTTATTTAATTTTCTGTTGACACTGATAATAACATAAATTGTAAACCGTAAGAAACTTCACAAGAATCAATGTCTTTTCCCACTCCCATTGTAACTACAGTATTTTATAACGAATTTAAAACATAAAAACTACCACTTTCTGTAAGTACGATAACTAAGGAACGAGTAATTTGATTGCTACGAGTTAGTATAAGGGTTAACATTTCAAAATGGCTCCTGTTTAACCTCTAATGCAACTCGCTCACTCATCTATACTAATTCTAAACTACTACGAGCTAAGAACTTGAAATTTAGCAAATTTAACCTGTAGCTTTTAGCCTGTAATTGATGGAAAATTCCAAAAAAGGTAAAAATTTTAATCTTTAACGCCGAAAAATATTCAAAATGACGAACTTTAAAGGTAGTCTATAGACATTTTTTGGAGGTCTATTGCTGTAAGAACTATTGAAAAACGGATTGCCCCAGCAATTTTCACAAGATCAACATATTTGTTTCTATGACTTTTTCCTATCTCCATCGGTTATACTTTATAGAGATATATTTTTATTTTAGGTAATTTTTTACATTTTCTACGAATTATTTAATCTTATATAATCACTTATAGGACAGCTGAATCATCAAAATTGACACGCTTTGACATTATGCTGCCAAATATAACGGTTCTAGTTGTACTATAAGTGTCTCAAAATATTAAATAATGTGTGAAAATAATTATTAAGTTTTGATGAACAACTTTCATCCAATGTCACTCCCCCCCCCACTCTTTTTCCCGGTATGTCAAAACTCACTGGTGCTTTGGGGAGAAGCCTTGGGGTTTGGAGCGAAATGAGTTTGCTTTTATACGTTGTATAAGGTCAAGAATATCTCATTTTATACAGGTTTAAAAATACCCATTTGACCTTTCTATAATAACAATTAATTAAAAAGATTACAGTTAAAAATCAATAATAGAAGGAATACATAAATCATATTAAAATACTAGAACTGTCACTCCGCTCAGATTACACAGCCGTGCTGTATTCTACTTATTTCAATCTTACTCGTGGTAACGGCTTCACCCGTAGTTAACTAAAATCTTCATCACTCCAAACCTTAGAAAGATTCGAAACCGTTTTTGGGCCACTGTTTACGTGAGTTAGTAAATTCTCTAGAAGTTGCTGTTTGTATCAAATTTTACTGAAATTTGATATGTGTAGGTTCGGTTTACTAATCGTGGGACAAATCTATCAAAATTTATAGTCAATTTAAAAATAGTAGCAGATTTCATTGATTATTCTATTTTAACATTTTACTTGTAGTTCCTACAACAATTTACAAACTTTCAACTACAAAATCTGAGTCCCAAATGTATTTAGAAATATATACAGGGTGTTTCCGAACTCTCTTTACAAACTTCGGCGTATTGTTCCTTGGGTAAAAGGAAACAAAAACTTAGCACAATCAGGAGTCTATCTGGTTTTGTTGTCCGTATGTGCTTTTTACAAAAACATTTGTTTAAAAAAAACCCTTAACAGAATTAAACAAATTTGGTTGCATTGTTGTTATTGGTAGTTTTCAGTTAGTATGTTAAGTTTCATTATTGTAGCCCAAATTGTTTCAAAATGGCGATCATTCGAAGCTTTTAAATTAAAATAACTCTAATAGCCATTTGACAAAAAAATAACAAGAACAACTTTTTTAAGTAATTTTTATGACAAATCCATAGTTGGTTTTGTTTTTAAAATTAGGTAAAAATTAAACGAAATTTGGAATTTCTTTTCAGGGAGTACAAGTAGCTTAAATTTTAGTTGATTTGTTTTAAATATTGGAAATATGTTTGATTTTACTCTTCGTTCTATAAGATATGATACAAAAAAGAATATTGTGAGTTTGAAATAATTTTTCTGTAGTCAAATCAAATTGATGCATGGCTTTATCACGCGCATTCCAATTATTTTATAATAAATTAATGAAAACAAATTGTTGATTCGGCAAATTTCCTTTAGTAGAATATATTCTATAATTCAAGTTTTCCAATTATTTTACAGTAAATTAACTTCAAATGTATATTTTTTTCTTTATTTACTTTTTAAACAAGTTGGTGGGCGCCATCATTGTACTGACCCTACCCCGGAATACAATGTAAATACAAGCAGATCCTCTAAATTTAATGTCCACGTGGTTTCATAGGAGTTGTAGTAAATTTTAAATTATATTGGTAGGTCAATGCGTCTTATCCAGTAGAGTAAACTTGTTTAAAACGGTTGTTACACAGGTTTTCTGAACCTTGTATTTTTCCTTATCTACACTTTCTTGACGTCGATAAGGCCCTAACGAGCCTCGTAGATGTGGTTATATTCAAAAGTCTCCAAGTCGGCCCTAGCGGACCTTGAAACTGTACATATGTGACGGGGGATCCACTAGTTGAGCTCCTGGCGATGACTTAACCCTCGTGACTCTGGGGAGTTCAGGGAGATTAGAACAATAACTTTACTATTTGTTATCGAAGAGATGTGTAACTGGTAACATTACATGAAGAATATAAATCTATCAAATTATATCTAGTTATTATAACACATGGGATACGAACAAAACAACTGTTTAAAATGGCCGCAATTTGACATTTTCATTTCTATTTTTCTGACCTTCAATAGGGTTCTGTATTAATACACTATTGTCTCCTATACTATTTCATGTTCCTATCTTAAGTTGTATGGCCGCTATCGTGCTTATGCACCGACGACAACAACGACGGACGGACAGCAAGCCGAAAATCACTTTTTCGATATTCTGAGGTCAATAAACGTAATGATGAATCAAATATGAAAGTCGAAATTTTTGACGATTGCAAAACTTAACATACACTTCGTATACTGTGTAACTAAATTTTATTAAAGTATAAATGAATTGACTTTTATATAAATTTATAGTATTAAAAGCTAAATCTACAAATTTATTACTGCATTAATCATTATGTTAAGAAACACACGCGCGCGCCATTTGTTAGATTTCTTTATTTTTCTCCATCATAAATATAAGTATTTAATATTGAATGCCTGATATGATGATACTTACTGCTCCGTTTAGTACAGTTAGGTAACCTTGTAAATATGAAATAAGTAGATAAATAAATGCCAGAATAAGTTATTAAACTCTTTTTAGTAGAGGCTACCTACATGTTATGATTGGATGAAGTGGATCTTCCTTACATTACATTTAGTTCAGTTATAAGTTAAATACAAAAGTTTGGAGATCACTAAGAAATACGTTGATCATCTCTAAACATATTTAACTAAAATAATCTGCGATTTTTCTCGTCCACTAAGAATCTGTTTCGTGTTGCAGGACTGTTTGATGGTGGGGTGAGGTCGGGGGGATCATTGATCCGTGTAAGTCTGCGACACATCCGAACCTACATCCACAGGACATTGTTTGATAGTAACCAATGTTTCTGATCTAATGACATTGGTCCTTCTGTTGACTTTGTTTTCTACGTGTTTTTATTATTTCAATAAAATACTCTGACCAATTATTTACAAAGACTGTATGTGATTTTGCATCGCGAAAACTACTATATTTAATAAATATGTATCTACATCAATGTTTAAGCTAATAATTTATTAAATCTCGATTATCCTCATTAAGTTCGTTCATTAATTACCTTTGACGAATTTTAATTGTTCATATTTCAATGTTCGTATTGAAAAATTTTATCTTTGTTGAAGTGGAAACAACATTAAAACTGCTTAAATAAAAATATAGAAAGTATGAATAAGTGAGTGTATAACTTTTTTTAGTTTGATTAGGATTGCATGAAATAATCCTACAAAAATCAAAACAGGAGTGTAATTAAAAGATTACTAGTGTTGACGTTTTACAATTAATTTTAAATGTTGCTTAAGTTAAACATAAAGTCGTGACAACATCTGTTTCTGCATTCCAAAAAGGCAAGGGTTCGTTGATTCATATCAAAATTATAAAGAAAAAAGTTGAAATTTGCAAAATTGTACAGAATTGTATTAATGTAATTTAAGTTGCACAAAGTCATGTCAGTGTCACGAAAACATTTAACTTAGTTTCATCGAAATTGATACATTTTTTAAAAGGTAAAAATTACGTTACCCATTCTGAATATTTATAAGTTTTGTAGTTGTGTAATTCTACATTAAACACAATAAAGTCAAATTTCAAAATCTAGGATGAGATCGTAATGTTCAGCCAGATCTATATAACTTCTGTCTCCTTCTCCTTTGCAGTTTGTCCACGATTTCGCTACATTTCGTAGGCAGTTTAGCCCATAACATAACTGCTTTGCCTCACAAGTTTAGTCCAAGTCTTAGCTACTTTTCTTCACCAGTGTAGCACATGAATTTTTGTTTACCCTTACTAATTTAGCCCATTACGTAGAAGCTTCGTCTAGCAAGTTTAGCCCATGACTTAACTGTTTCGCTGCATACTTTAAGCTATGACTTAGCTAATTTTCCTCTCTAGTGTAGGGAATGATTTATTTACTTTTTCTTATAATAATTGTGGCCCATAACTCACTTGTTTACTTTAACTAATTGAACCCATTACTCAACTGCTATGCCCCAAATATTTTGCATATGACTTAGCTACTTTTCCTCTCTAGTGTAGGGCATGATTTATTTATTATTATTATTATTATTATTATTATTATTATTATTTATTATTATTATTTTTTTCATTACTGTTGAGACCGATGATCTACAATGATTTATTTACTTTTTCTTATCATTGTAGCCCATAACTTACTTGTTTACTTTAACTAATTGAACCCATTGCTCAACTGCTATGCCCCAAATATTTTGCATATGACTTAGCTACTTTTCCTCTCTAGTGTAGGGCATGATTTATTTTTTATTTTTTTTTTTTATTATTTTTTTTTTTTTCATTACTGTTGAGACCGATGATCTACAATGATTTATTTACTTTTTCTTATCATTGTAGCCCATAACTTACTTGTTTACCTTAACTAATTGAACCTATTACTCAACTGCTATGCCCCAAATATTTTGCATATGACTTTTTCTCATCAGTTCCATAACTTAGGTTATTTAAATCACCAATTTATCCTATGACTTAGCTGCTTTTCCTCATCGGTTTTGTCCATAACGTAGCTGCTTCACCTAACTAGTATTTCATATTATCTACGCTACTTCTTGTTATGTTTTGATTTAGCTTTACGCACAGTAATTGCGGAAAATAATAATATGCAATTTGAATAACATTTAAATAGATCAAATGTCTTAATTTACATTTAAAAGAATATAAATTGAATCGTCAGAAACTTTATGAAAGTAATTTGCATATTTAGTAAGTAAACTTTAACTCAAAAGTTGTAAAACAAATGTAAATCTTGCTTGAATAAAGTATTTGTTGAACTTTGCATCAACGAGATATTCGTGAAGGAAGAAATTTAACTTTATTTGTTGCTCTGTTCAGTTCGACAGAGATAGTTTTCAACTAGATAAGCATTCTAATAATTTAAGGACATTATTATAGGACTCATTCTCTTCTTGACGCACATTTAGTTTAGTTGATTGTAACTTACCTAAGATATTGAGTGCGAAAATTTGCACGAACTTTCTCTCACCATTACTGTGTAAAAAACCAAATCCTAAGAAAAGAAAAAGTATGCATTGTCATCTTTAGAAAAAATACCGATTCCACAGTTGTTAGTCCAAAAGCGAAAATGAACTTTGGTTGGCGTATTAAGGCTGATAACGTGACCCCTGAAATGTGAAGGTGTACGCCCAAACCCCGTGTAAAAGATAATTTTATTACTGGTCGCGAATAAATTGGGGGAAAATAATTTAGTCAAAATGCCGTCTAGTTTCATTACTACTAATATGACCAAAGTATCTCTAACGTTAGGCTATGTTTAAAATGTGCAGAAATTATTTATAATTTTTTTTCACGCATCAAATTTGGTTTAATATGAACGTGATTCAAATTAATCTACAAATGTTTAGCAAAAAATAAATCTTCAAAATGAAAGGATATGCCCTTCAAAAGGCATCCATAATTGTTAGTAATACTTTTTTTTTCAAATTAGGTTTATATAACACATTGAAATACAGAAATAAAATTGAGGCGCTTACGAAGGAAAAAACTTTTTTCCTCTTCATTAAATAAAAGAAAACATTTAATCTCCACAACAAACACCTTAATTTCTTATTTAATGTAACAGCATATATTTCTTGTTGACACTCCATATTCAAGGATTAAATAAAGCAATAAAGCTAAAGTTTCAAAATTATTTTATTAATATAAATAAGCCACAATTGTTTCGCTTTGCGGCATCATCGGGAAACTGATAATTAACAAGTATTGACAACTATTTATACATACACAAGTAACAGGAAACTGAAATAGTAAAAAGAAATCGAGAAAGGTAGGGGGAATGACCTAGCAGGTAGATGAAGGTTGATGAACTATGTTAAGGATGGACTTTAGAAGGGGTGAAGAATTTAATACAATTTGGTCATTTAAATTGAAAAAGGCCTAAGTGAAATAGATCTATTTATTTCTAAATATTCTAAATTATTTAATCTATTGCTTTTATTTTCTATAGCCTATATAACAGTTTAACATTCAAGTTCGGATCAAAATTGTGACCCGAGTCCAAAAGGTGGTTACCAAAGTTACAGTTTCTATAGGCATGTTTCCAGATATTTACAAGTTCTTTAATCCTAACTTTTATAGATCTACATGTACCTACATAAACCTAGTGAATTAGATCAGGCATGGCCAATTGTTCCACCAGTAGGGAGGCAATATCTCCCCCTTCAATAACAACACCTTTGAAATATTTACAGGTGTCTTTTTTAACTGGGACACCATTGAGATTTCTGAAACTATAAAATTTACAGAAAACTTCAAATGGGGGATATTACCTACTATTTCCTCTGTATTAAAAAGGTGTATTTGAATGTGTAAAGTTTTACTGTCATTTTCCAATATGACGGTTGATTTTGGATTTTAAGTTTTTTTTGTATTTTTTATATTCTGACTCGTTTAATAAATACAGTATAAGTCTCGGAAATTCCCAAAAGTTCCGTTTAAAGTACATCAGAATAAGAACCAATTTCTTTATACTCTTATTAATTTCGGTTATACATGGAATAATTTTTGAACACTGTTAAATTTAATGTTTTATAAGATTGAAAGTTGTATGAAACTTGAGAGGAGCTATCTACCTCACCGCCTTCAAAAGTATATATTATAAAATTTATTTTAAAAGACTGTATTTTTAAATGTCGAAGACCTTAGTTGAGCAACTTCCAAAATGATCCACTTTAGCTAAATTTACAAATTTTGAAGCTGTACCTAATTAAATTTTTAAATAACCTAATAAAATATTTAGTAAACTATTGTAAATTCCAATTTTATATTTTAAAATTGTTTTAATGAGTTATGAATAGATTTTGACCAATTCTCGAACTGATTCTATGGCATGCTTAAAACTATTTTTAATATATGTTTAGTTTGAAATAAATATTTTTTTCGTCTTTTTAAAATAATACAAACATATGTTTCAAGGCCTATGCCTTGAATTTGAAACACGAATTCTTGTTCATGAAAAATATCAAGATTATCTAAATTAACATAAAAAGTGATCCTTATGTTTTTTAACATTTATATATATATATATATATATATATATATATATATATATATATATATATATATATATATATATATATATATATATATATATATATATATATATATAATTTTGTTTTAGAAATTGAGAGCAAAGGAAAGGAACATTCACTTTTATTTTATAATTCATTATCTTTAACGTTTTTCTTATACTTATAAAACATTTATGAAAGAAAACACTTAATAGGTTAGTAAAGGAATACCTAAATATCTTTACATATCTATGATTTATCTAAGGCTAATATTACCACTCACTGACTGAACAAAGATTTCACGTCGAGAAGAAATTCCTGAAATTCCAATGGCTTTCCCTTCGTAACTGTGAAATAACAATGGTTCCAGCTTTTGTATGACGATCCCCATAGAATGTAGGCCAGGCAATTTCATTTTGACCTTTAATAATATTTAGTTTATAGATTTTTCCACGCAAAAGTGACAGAAATAAAAGACAATTTCTGAGATAAGAATATTAGAGAAGAATTCTCTGTTTTTATATTCTTGGTATTTATAAAACCTGAATTAAATAAGGCGTCGTTTGTTTTATTTTAAAATATCTTAAATATTTTTTAAGTCTGTTTTCCAATAAAGTACAACTATACTGTCTAAACTGATTGTAATCAAATTTTGTAGGTGAGGATATTTTAATAACTTAATATTTGGGAGTGGCAGTCATAAGACGAAAAGCAATATTCCGAATGTTTAAAATCAACTGAAGTCCACACTTTTTGAACTGTAAAGAACTGCACAGATGTCAGATATCATTACAAAAACTACTGAATATATCCGTCATGAGGTCCCCTGAGTCCACGAAAGTGGTTTTTGGATTGACATCTGTCTGTCTAGCGTTTAAGTTATTTGTCATCTTTGGAGTGCTTACAACCCAAACGAGTGGCCATAATTATAACGAAATTTGTTGTGTGGGCATATTTCGGCCATATCTTGGGCTTAAATTTTTATTTATTAACTTTTTCGATCAATATAAATTTAGAGGCAGAAGGAAAAAAAACATCAAAATTTTGATTTTCTCAAAATTGGCTCTAACGATTTTTATCAAATTTTATTGAAAAGTTGTTTGTAAGGACCTAAACAAAATGCGGATTACCATCTCTAGAAAAATCCCTGTTTGTCTGTTATCGGTTAAAAGTAAAAAATCTGTCTTGGAGCTTTTATAAATACTTAATTTATTTTAGCAAATGTAAAGGTTTAATGATCCGAATCAGAGTGTTAAATAGCAAGGGTGTCGTAACATTTCGTCCCGGTAACATCTCGTCCCGATTCCACGAGTGAGGGGTTGGGGATGAACTCTCTACTTGCCCACTAGTAACATCTCGTCCTGGCACATACGCTAGGTTAGGTTAGGTTAAGTTAGGGTAGGTTAGGTTAGGTTAGGTTAGGTTAGGTTAGGTTAGGTTAGGTTAGGTTAGGTTATAATATAATATAAAAAATAATTGTTTTTACAAATTTTAAAAATATGTTAATAGTAATAACACATCTCATATGAAAATGTTTTTATCGAATTTGCTAAAACTAGATAAAATACTTTAAAATTTATTCAATTTATTAAATTTTGTCTCCCCAATGGGAAAAAAAGAAATATATTACCTTACTAACAAGTAAAATTTACAAATTTTTCGAGCGGGATGAAATGGTTATTTTTTTCTAGGAAATTGGCAGCGGGACGAAATGTTACCGGGACGAAATGTTACTGAAACATAGCAAGTAAAAATATTACAGAAATAATTGGCAAAAACAAAAAAGGAACCTTGACAAAAATTAATTTAAACTAGATTTCATCTTATAGTATTTATCCTTAAATCGAGTTTATGACACAAGTCAAGACGTTGAATCTTTATATGAATTTCTTTTTTAAATACTCTACAAATTCTAAGATAGCCTCCATAGTATACTTTTGCTACTGATAACTACGGAACTGAAATTTTTAACAACGAGTAGATGTGTTTGGTTAGAATTTCGATTATGAATATATCGTGACAAAGTTTGTGCAATGTTTTTGCACCGGTTATTTTTGTCTGCTAACAAAAGAACCATAATTAATAAATTACGTTCAGACGTTTAAATAACTATTGAACTTATTTTCAGTTAGATTCTTTGCTTCCTAGGAGAATCCTAATTAATTTTGACGGTACAGTGCTCCAGCATTTCTTCTTCTTTTTTTTAATTCTAAGAGCTGTAGAGAAACACTAATTGAAGATACGAAAGAAATATATATATAAAGTACAGAGGATGTTGTAAGATGACTTGGCGAGTGTTCTCTATAGTTACGATGTTGCTAAGGAGCAGGATGTCTAATTGGGGTACAACCCTGCCGGCTCTTGTCAACGTAGGATGTCGTCACATACTTGGGTACAAGAGGACATTTCATTAAAAGTCTTGTTTACACTATACTGACTTTATATATCAAACACAACATACGGTTTAAATTAATTTCATTACCTTTGATCTTAATAAGTGAATTAAATAACCAATAGCATCATTTATGTTCTGGATCATTTAAATTTAAGTTTATTTATTAAAGTTTTCCTGGATGATTTACACGGAAATAATTGGTATATTGTTCTCATTTCATTTCTCTGAAAATCCCGTTTTCTCATATAGTTGAATCTATTTAATATCCATGTTGATTGAATATATTGTATATAGATGTCTATATACACAGAGTTGGACAAAAGTCTAAAATATCTTATGTTTAATTCCCTAAGGAATTTCTGCGCCTGTCGCGTTTCTTTACTGTAGGGACGATTTTAATGGTAACGTCAAATTAAATAGTGTTAGCTGCGGATGTACCGAAAAGTATTAATTTTGTTTGGAAACACTTTTTTGTAATAAATTCATCATTTAAATAACATACCTGTTATGATTAAATAACATGTTTCACTATAAACATTTTTTTTTTAATTTTAAACAGCTGTTTTAAATTATTTCTAGGTTAACCTAATAAATTATCATTTAAATAACATGTTTCACAGCAAAAATAATTTTATATGTTCAAGATTATTAGTATAAACCTATTCAACTCCGGTTCGAAAATTTTTTAAACGAAGAAGGGAAATATAAAATATGTATTTAAGCCAACAATGTCCTTATATATAAATAAATACGTATATACTTATGTGTTCATTTCTCTATAGTTCTTAAATATAGCCGAAAAACTATGTTTAAAAAAATTTCAGTTTTACCGCTTCAAACCTGTAAAACAAATTAATTATCGTATACAGTAAATACTTTTGTAATTATTAAATACAAGATTATACTCGTACAGTACATAATATTATAAACACGTACATTCATCGGCATACAATTAACTTAGACTGACTAAATTGAAAAATAACTTTCTCGTAAAATTTACATTTCACTTATTTTGAGAAGGAAACCTTTTAAGCGAATTTGTATCTCCGAACACCTCCTTTAAAGACTTCAAAAGCATGAACTTAGAGACGAAGTGCTGGTCTTCTGATCTTCGATTTACATTCACAATAAGGCACTTGAGATGGAATTCAATTCTTTGAATAGATTGTAGATAGATTGGGGCACGAATGTTCTACCGAATTTCTTATAAAAAAAGAATTAATTTTCATAAAAAAAAAAAAAAAGATTTTCTGAATATATTTTATATTTGCAAAATTTTACAATAAAAAGATGAAATTCAACTTCTATACTTCTTTGTAGACCATCAAATGAAAAATAATCCTACGATTTTCCACTATAAATACTTTATTAATAGCAAAACAAAGTTTCAATTATTAAGAAGGTTTGTGTACATGTAACAACTTGAAATGATGACTTGATCATTGAAACGTCGACTTGCTAGAAATAAAGGTTTATTGTGGAACATTGTCGGTTCTTTCCAGTTGATGATCTACAAAGAACTATTTATCTTTGAACTATGCAAAATAAGCTACTAGATAAGATTGTATCTTAGTTGTAGTTAAACAAAAATAAAAAAAATAAAAAAAAATAAAAAAAAATCTTTGAACTTTATCTTTTTATTGTAAAGTTTTGCAACTATTATAAAATACTCGTATATTCAGAAAACTCTAAGTTATTTCATTAGATAATTGACGTTTACAGAAGTGTTACTCATTTCTAGAGAATATTCTTCATAGTGTTACGCCTACTTTCTTAATATGATATGGTCATCATAAAATGACGCAGAGCGGAAGCAATTTATTTATTGATTATTATCATCGTCATTAAAAGGACGATGTCGTGAAAGTACCCTACAATATTTTTTCTTAGTGGGAATTTGCGTTTGAAAGATTTTAGCGGTAATTTTGTCATTTAACTAATTATTAATTGAAATCTTGTATGTATAATATCGCAAGTAAAAATAAATATTACGTTGACAGGCCTCATTAAATACTCAATTTTAATTTCATCCTACTTGCGCTGAGAACGCATTTATGGTACAAACAAACCAAGTTTAGGCCCTATTTAAATATATATTGTTTTATTCACTTTCTTAGAGACATCTACCGTTTGACCAATAGATTTGGTTGATTTTTATGTAGTTATGGTGATGAGATACAATGTTTTTGCACTGTTTATTTATATTAATTTTTCAGCAAAATAAACACACCTGTTACATTTTTATATCATTGTATTTAACAAAATAAAGAAGCGAGGAATGTTTAATTCGGTTGAGTTGTTTCAATACCTGAATATATACGATGTTAAGATTATGTAAACAAAACAATAAGTCACCCTAAATGTGCTATCAATATTACAGCTCAATGAATGTGACAAAAAAAAAGGTGGGTGAGTTACTTATCGAAACAAAATATGAAAGGGTGTTTTGTTTTACCTTTGTAAAGCAGTGTAAGCACAACACGTTGAAGCTTAATTTAAAATTACTTTTTAGTTACAAACCACTAATCGTATTAGAGCAACGAGCGAGGGTTGAATTCCAAAGCGTGTTAGTCCTTCCCCCTTCCACGACACGCGACAGATTCGCGTTGCTGACAGGAATTCATAACAAACGGAGGGGATCACTCCATTGTCACTCCCGTTTGTATTACAACAAAACAAGGTGACAAAAAATCATGTCAGATTTAATGTCGAAGAATAATTTGGTTTATTTTAGTATAAATTAACTCTGTAGGCAGCGCTACATGTTTCATTTACTTCAACCGTTAACACGATTTTATTAATCGTCTGAATATTTAATTAGGAATATATTTGACATGAACTGTGCAAAAACATTGCATTAACTTTCTCATATACTCCTACATAAAAACAAAAATAATGTGCATTGCTATCTCCTAATAATATGTCTCTGTACTAATTTTTTAAATGAGGGACAAAATGTATATTTTTGAATAATTTTTTTATCCCATTTATTTTTTATATGGAACAAGATAATTTATCAAATTTAAATAATCTTATCTGGTTTTAAAGTTATTTGAAAATGTTGGATTGATCATATTACCAATATGCTTTAATCGGACACCCGATACACGATGTTTGTAAAGTATAAATCAACTGGAGCGTTTCACACTTGAAACGAGAGTTTCAACTGTTTTCAAAACTGTTTTTTGATAACGAGAGTTTATTTATACTCGCGAAACGTCATTTACAAGTTTTTTATATAGAAATGATGACAAATCTACTATATAACCAAATTCCATAACTTGTCATAATCTTAAATCGTATTTAATATATACAAGCTTAATATGCCAGTTAATGTACATTTGTTTGCCAATTATTCCTGAATTATAATTTTCTTTTACGTGCGATGTGACACACTAGTCAGGGACATTAATCTTTAAGTTACCAAAATTTGAACTAAATCGGTAGATCCTATTTTTTTTAATTTTATCTCACGTAATAAAATTAGTTTTCACTTTTTTGGTGATAACTCCCAAACTAATTTATTTTATGTAAAAAAAAAAAAAAAAAAAAAACATAATGAAATCGTATCGAGATGACCAACATATCCCATATACTAAATTTATTGTAACTTTTAAGTTGTATTGCACTGCATAGAAAACTGATAATAAACTATAGACAAACGGACGACAAACAAATATCATTCCAAAAACCAAATTTTTGGACTCAGAAGATGTCACCGAAAAAGGGGGAAATAAAAGATTCAAGCTATAACTAAAAAACTTTGATAAATAAAATCGGCCCACTCGTTTACGATGCAAGGATGTATTCCGATTACAAAACGTCAACCAATACGTTTTTATGGGTTTGTAGAAATATTTTTTGGAACAATTGGATGGAAAGTCATTAGAGTCGATTTTCAGAAAAAGCAGTTTTTATTTTTATCTTATTGCAACTTCTCCAAAATTTTCAACTATCGGGGGGGGGGTGTAAAACAATTTGAGATGACGCCAAAATATACCCGCATACCAAATTTTATTGAAATCTGTCCACTTGCTTGAGCTGCAGAAAACAAAAAAAGTATTAGACAGCCATTATCCAATTTTGGGCTTATTGCACCACAAATCGAATATTTTCATTAAAAAATCGAAATTAAAAATGTTGACCCATCACATAAACTGTCTCTTGTTATAAGTATATGTGAGAATATAATATACGATTAATTATAACCCTGTTTTATAACTTTTATGTTACTTATATTTTATAGTTTCTATTTTGCAATTATTCGGAACACGAATAAGTCTGAACAGTCAAATTTCAATATACCAATTGATAAAATAAACATTATTGTTTATAAAATTTATATTTACAACCGTGTAAAAGGACTCTTTTATGCGGCATTTATTTCAAACGTAACCGGTATTTACATATTTTAGCAATTTAAAAAAAGTCTCTTGAAACTAAAACTCATTCATTTTTTTAAGTACAAATATATTTCGTGCATCGTTTAATAATTTCAAGTTTTATTTTAATTTTTGTTTATTGAATCAAACCGTACGTTACAAAAATACGTAATATTTTTCTAGTAAAGGATCAGTTACATTAGATCCTTTACTAGAAAAATATTAGGTATTGACAATTCTTTAATCGTTCTATAGAAATTTATTTCCCTTTTCATTTTATCATTTACAAATGGCTCAAGTGATCACACACAATAATGTTCTATTAATTAAAAATAAGTAGTTAGCATTAAATTTTATGGATTCTAACTAGATTCAAAGTTAACCTGGAAGATGCTACATACATTAAAAACAATTTGATTAAATATATTAAATTCCATCTTAAATCAATTGTAATTTGAAACTATTGCGAACTAAATGTTGTAATTCAAAATTGAAACTTGCTATTGAAATTTGGGAAGGATCATAAAGTAAACCTGGGTCCCTTAGGGGCTTACAGTAAATACAGAATTGGCAACCCCAAAGTAACCTACTAGATCAAGATTTGTTTATTTAGTCTTAAGTTAAATCTCTTTCTTTCATCTTTCCTACGAGGTCTCTCTTAACCAACTCTTGTTCTTTTACGACTATGAAGCTGTTAGAATATTCGAGAGCTAAGGAACTTATTTTATGTTGTTTTCTTCCTTTGATTATAAAGCGATGATGACCGCCAGGTTTTTTTTTGTTTTTAAACAATAAGAACAAATAAAACCCATGATTGTGTTGCTAAAGACATTTATTATAATTTATTAACACAGAAAATCTAAGTTCAACACCTCCCTTTAGAATGTTTAAAATTGAACCTTTAAGATAATTGTGCGTATTCAAAGTATTGATTTTTTTTTTTTTTTTTTTTTTTTTTTACTGAGGAGGGATGTCAGGAGAGTCTGCGATTAAATAATCTAAAGAATAAAATAAATGATGGTGTTACAAGTGGTAAAGTAGATTAACAACTTTTAAGAAGTTTTATTCACATTTTGCTCTCCTACCTTTTTTAATCTTTTGTCAGGTGAAATAAAGTTAAGTCTAAATAAGAAAATAGATGCAAATACCTATTTAAAGAGTTCTTAACCGGAGAAGATAGAATTAATAGATCTTATAACACCTAAGTGTGAATGAATCGAGTGTGAGGATTTTTATGAAAGAACACACCAAGTGCTGTATGACTTTTTGGTTTGTGTTAGTAAGTGTTGTACCTGTTTTCTTTCTTATCATGTGTGGAATAGTGAAATCAATTTATTTACGAAAATGTGTCTCTAATATTGAACTAAGGCCGTCAGAAAAGAATTATTTAATTATATGTGTACATGTAAATTAAGTGATAATAGAAACCTGTCTGTCTAACCCTTATTCACCTCAGATATAGGAGTTACTTTTGTTCGTTTAAAACTCAATATCCTAAACATAATTGAGATTAATTAATTAATTAATCATTAAATATAAAGTTTTTTAGACAATTATATGCTTTACTTTTTTTCTTGTGAACTTGTAAATGAAGAACAATGAATCACTACTAATATTATTATTTTTTCAGTTCTAAGAGTTCCAATACAGATTTATCAACTATTGAAACTGTTTATACTTAGTTCTAAATGTTTTTTACCTACAAGTATGAAACGTTGATATTTTATGTTCGTATAGGAAGAACTACGATATATAAAACACTTTTTTATCTTAAAAGCAAAGCATCATTAACTTGTCTTGAATATGATAAATGTTTACAAAGGATTTAAGAGAGTTCTTCTATATAGGAAGAGATGACTCTTACGATATGTCTGTGAATACGAAGGCCAAGAGGTGCGGGGTATTCATGCGTGTTATGTGCTCTCCTTTCAAAGTCATGTTTTATGTACCGTGCACCAACTACCAACTCGTCGCCCCTTTTTTCAAATTGCTTTCACATTTTCTTCTGCTCCTTTTTTAATGTGTGTATTTTTATTTAAAAATTAGGTGTGGAGATTCATCTAGGGGGAGATTTAATTTTAGTCGTTTTCAATGTTACGACATGATATATAATCTCCAAAGTGCACTGTAATGTTGAAATTTATGTTGTCGTGTATGTGTATTTAAACCTTGAATACTTAAAATAAGTAAGTCTGATTGATTCTATTCCACAAATAGATTCATTATTTTTCTTTACATAACCACTAAGAATGAACCCTGTGTTAATACAAAGAGTATTATAAATTTCTAAATCTTTACAACCAGGAAAATAGAACACTTTACTTCTAATATTTTATACATAAGAGATTATTTTAAAGTTCTCTGTAGGTTTGAAATTTTGCGAAGTAATATTTCCAATTTTAATGTCGAACTTCGAAATTATTTTAGCAAGTAATGAATTAAATATTGGCAAAACTTAATTAAACTTGCTACTAAAACTAACACAACTATGTGCAACCAGCAATGTTAAATACTGGATTAAAGGAATGTTTACTATAGTACAGTTACTATATTCAGCATTTTTGTTTTAATTTGACTAAAATCCAGGTCTTGAATGTTTACTGTAACTAGAACTAAAACAAAAGTAACAACTTGTTATCAACTAAAACAATTATCTTACACGTAATTATTTAAAGTCTTTGCTGTTAAAAATATATAATGTCCGTTTTATTGCATTTTGTTTAGTGAGTTATTTAACCTTTTCATTAACTTTTTTTTTTCATTTTTTTACATTTCTTTTTACACTTTCACATATAGTGTAGGTGATGGAAAAAAATTCTATGTCAAATTGTTTACCGATAAATTCATTTTGAGATCACATGAGTCAAAAAAATTGGTTTTGGGAATTATGTCCGTCTGCTTGTTTGAAGGTTAACGTGTAATATACAATGCACTACAGGTGGGTTTTTATTTCGTTTCGGGATGTGTGATTAAGAGAGTTTGTGAAATGTTTTTGCGCATTTATTTTATTTGAATTTTACGAGTAACAATTTAATTCAATACTTTTAACGTAGGAAATATTTTGATAGGTTATATGAATTCCCATCTCAGGAATTTAGATTCAACTACATACCCAACAATGATTTTAACACCCAACAATGTTACATCATGTTTTGTGTTGTTCACTTGTAAACATGTAAACCCTCCACTAGCTTACATTTTAGTTTATAATTCGGTTCGGGCTTAGTGTTTCTTCATATTTTAATATAGTTTTACTTGCCCGTGTTTGGGACTCCGCTCTTGAGCAATTTTTAGTAAAACCAATTTACCAGCAATTGTTGGGACTTTTCTGGTTGTCTCCAAACGTAGTGAAATAGTGTTCAGCTCGTAAATCAGCTAATTATTTTCTTGCGTTTCAAAATGGCGGCCGTTCTAAATATGTAAAATCAAGTTGCCTTTGACGTGAAATGTTGTATCAGTATAAAACACATGCAAAATATAATTATATTGTATATACATTTGTGTAATTTTAAATTTTAATAAACTCCGGTCAGTGATAAACTATACATCTTGAGGTATATTTTTATAAACACTCAGCTTCTGAAGAGAATTGTCAATAATTTAAAAGTTTTGGATTAAAATCTATACTATTTCACATTATGTTAACTTAATTGGTCTGTTTATTTCGTGAATTGTTTACAAATAGCAGCAGTTTGAAAAGCAAGTAATAAAGCATATAAAAGTGTAGCGGTAGTTGCAGGTACTGTATTGCCAAAATACTATTACATTTAAATTGTGTTATTGCCAATTGATTACAAAAAATATTTCATGGTTATAGAAAATTCGGTTACTTATGTTGAATTAAGAAAGGAAATTTATGTTCATATTCCCAATTCTTATATAAATATAATTATTATTTACTCACGTCATTAAAATTTTTTCTTCTTCTTAATATAAAGTAAATCTTAACAAAAAATTATATAAATACAAGTTTCAACGAATAATATACTTCCCTATAAAATTATAAATCCATCACTATAATAGTAATATAAATTTAACAGCAATATTTAGATATTAAACATAATTTAACCTATGTTATTACATATTAAATAAAACTTTTAACATCTTGATATAACTAATGTTGATATTATTTTAATCTTTAACTCAATGAATGACATGTTTATAGTAACATTTTTCAATTATTATTATTAATGAGGGACTTGTCGAGTGCAGAATATTACTCTTTGCAACAAATCAAAGAGTTTAGAATTGCAATCATAAGACCGGACGCATGAGGAATGACTGGATATCTCCGGAAATTTCCAATCAACTTCGAATCTACCCCTATCTTGAGATATTGATCGTTTGACATAATTTACTTATTATTTGTAAAACATCATATTATAATGTATAACAACGTTCTTTTGTATCTAGAACGTTAAATCTGTATTCAGAGAAGATTAAATACAATTTGATAATATTTCTCAGTAGATACGTAACCTTAAAAGTTTAAACTTCAATTTTTACTTACGTTTAAATTCTTACAAAAATAAAATAAAAAAACAATCTTATATTAATCCATCCGAATATAAAAACTAATATATCAAACAAATACTTTTGTTTCTGACGAAAATGGTATATGAAACATTTTTGTGTTCTATTTTTAAAGTTAAGAGATAAAGATGATTCATATTTTTTGGTAAAATTAGAACACATAAATCATAAAAAAGGCTATGATAAAAACTAAAAATAGTTAGAACTCTCATGAGCTATCAAAACAACAAAGAATATATGAAACTTGATCAGAAAAATCACAAGTCAACAGAACTACATACACAAGAAATATCAAACCACAAGTTGATACGAGGACATACGCTATTCAACTGAACAAGTGGGGTGTGTGTCGACGAGCTGGTTACCGAACGGTTTTCCAGAGTTTAGAATATGACCTTTTAGTCACTCCCTGCTGAGAATTAACCGGAACAATTTCAGCCTCTCTTTAGAGGAATTTATATTTATTATATTTATTTCAGTTGTTATTAACTGAAATTTATCACTCGAAAACGAGAATTTATCCACATTCTCAGAATGTCATATATTCATTTTTTTATAACCTAAATTTTGGAAAACAATTTTATATTTGACATTTTTCTTTAATCAAGTTCTAAAATCAGGACTTATCAATGTTTACGTTTGAAATAATCCAACTCTCTCTCTGCCCTAACACCTCAGAGCGATGGGTACCGGTAGTGATATAACCCCTCATCACATAATAGAATAATGATTTGAATGAGATACGCGTTAGTATTGCTCGTCCTGTTAATTATTTTATAATTTAAATAGATTCAGTGACATAATTAATCAACTTTAACGTTCTAAAAACCATGGAATTAACATAATTTTTAATTAATGGGTGAGTGAAGGGAATTGTTTTTCTTCATTATTAGTTACAAAAAAAACTTATCTCACATAAATTCATTATAAGAAAAACAATGTCATTTTTTATATTTATTGATAAACATTTTAAAAAGATTAGTCTTTGTTTCAAAACAAACCCTCCTTTCACTTCCCTCCTCCTCCCCTTGTTTATCCCGAATCCCGCTTTTGCAATTGGACGACACTTCAATTAAACCTCCGCTCCGGCAGTCCCAATTAGTGGATTAATTGGAGGGTAAAGAATAAGGGATTTTTTCGAGATACGGTGAAGTTACACAGTTTTGTTTTTACCTCACCAGTCGAGAGCGCTCCTAGCGGTAAACGCAGAAACGAGGTGGGTTTAACTGTAATTATTTGGTTCCTTAGACTACAATTTTCTCTTCCAATCTTAATTTAGTAAATTTCTTTAACATTTTTTTAAAGTTAAATAGGTTAGAATTACTATGTCTCCCAATTAACGTAATTTGCAACTCAAATCGCGAATTTTAAAGTTATTAAAATATTATTCAAGTAATATAGTAAATGCCTCAAATTATGACAGGAAAATTAGTGTTTACTATGTATCCAGTATACGACGTAAAGGATGCGTTTGACAATCGAAAACAATCTACTGTTTTGACTGATCATTGCATTTCTTCGTGTTACACTGGTTTTCCGAAACTCTAATTGTGTATGTCAATTTAGTGGTTCATTCACGGTGAGATTTATTGCGATACATAAGTTTGTATCTTGTGGAGTAGACCACACACATTGATACCAGTATCTGACACAGTAGTGCGGACAGCATTGTTAAACTGTGTGAATGGTTCTCAGGAAAGAAGTTCTTATTCCTATTGGTATAGCAATGTCTCTGACCGTGAAGAAAAATATAAGACCTAAAAGTAAATTATGCTAAAACTGGTTACTAGATAAGGAAAGGTTTTTAAGAAAAATGTATTAAAACATTGCTACAATTGAAACAAAGGATTTAAAAAACTATTTATATGTGGACGAATCGTAAATTTGTTGGAGGGTGTGGATCACTGGATTGAGGAAACCGTAGGAATTGCATCAACTAATTACGTAATTTATGAACTGGATTAGATGTTGTGCTCATGTACAGAGTGTTCAACAACTAACTCATGAAACAATGTAAATGCAGTTATAGGTATCATAAATTTGATTATGGTATTGTTAATTTTTGTAACCAGTTATAAAGTTTAAATTAATAATAACATAATAAAATGTATATTAAACATAACCACATTTTCTTGGTTAAAATCCTTCAGGCGCTCATTTATAGGGAGTACGGGTGTGGCAATGCCGTGGTACCCTACTTTCCTTCATGTAAACCTGGGTTATACCCCTCTCTTGCATCATGTTTTTTTTCAATCATATCGCTATTAAAGTATTCGAAGGCTGGTGGTCTCTATTTTATCTTTTTGTTTTAAGGCAGTAATGACCGCAAGGGTTTTCGCCTTTAAATAAAAACAACTTCTTTGTTAAAATTACAACACATTGGACTTCGTTACATGAATTGTAGAACACTCTGTAAATGACTAATAACTTTCATTTACCTCAGTTCGTAAATTAAGTAATCTGGTTTTAAAATCTTTATTGTGCGAGTTTTGAACTTGACTAAGTTATCATAAAGTAAAAATGCAAGCCTTCACATCAAAATTTGCAACGAACCATATTTTTTTATGGTAAACACGATGCACCATTTGAAAATGTAAAAATTATGTTATACTTCCATATAATCAAATTTGTTATTTTTTTGGAACATCCAATATTTTTTAACGCAGGTTTTTTATTTACACTGTGCATAGCTGTAATAAGAAGCTATCCAATGCTGGTTAGCTTTTGTATCTTGTGTACATAAAATAGAAACCGAGATAATAAATATATTCTATACTTTTACCCAGCCCTGTAGAATTATTAGTAAGATAACTAATTGCTAAAAATACTCATTGGGCATGATAGAATAGTTTTATATTTTTCACAGTTTTATCGTTGAAAAATTTAATGTTATTTTGAGAGAATTTGTGTTGTGTTCATTATTTTTACAATATAAAAATAAGTATGTGTACTTACAATTTTAGTGGAGGTTTCAAGTATTAAGTAACAAATTGTATTCTCTGAAACATATGACGGAATGAATGAGTCATGTTACAAAATATTTCAAATCCTTGGTGACTCGTCACGTTCCAGTTCAGCCGGTGAACTGCATTGCGACATCACTCAAGTGCTAAGAGAGTTCTGCATAAAACACTGCCTTCTGTATAATTACTTCCTGATCAAGGCTCGACATTTTGTATTCTATATAAATATTATGCAATACTATAATATTTTAAATTTTTATATTAAATGTTACATTGAGTGAAAATAGTCAGTATTGATTTTTAGTATTTAATAAAAATATTTAATGATTATTTCGAAATTGTTAATATTTTGTAAAGTCTATATTGAACTATAAGTATAACACTTATCAATTATTAAAGTCAAGTTTATTTTCTCTTGCTGCTGATAAACTACATTATTAATATAGCAAGGGTCACGTTAAAAAACTTACAACTAAACTAAAATTAGCGTAATTACATACATCAATTAATTAACCATTTAACTAGATAGGCTTTATATATGGACAGATATATACACAAATCAACAAATAAATCGACACATTCAAATCAACCGCTGCCACTAAAATATATTAAAAGATAATTACAATTTTATTTACAGACAGGTCATTTATATACGTAAATGAAACAATAAATAATTATAAAAGTAACTAAAAAGTTAAATAAACAAAATTAGTTTACTTTCTTACACATAAAACGTTGCACAGTATAACAAACACACAGAACACAATTCTCACTAAAAATACGCCTAAGTATCAGACGCGTTTCAACGACAAGCTCGTCCTCTTCAGTGATACACGAGCTACACCAATCAAACATAGTTCGTTGAAAAGCGTCTGATACTTAGGCGTATTTTTTGTGAGAATTGTGTTCTGTGTGTTTCTTATACTGTATAATTTGTCTCATAAGTCAAGCTCAACATTTAACATACATAAAACGTTGTTTATTCAAAAAACAATATCCAGATTTTTACTGAAATTTTCAATTTGACGTTTTTATAGACAAAGTGTTTTGAAAATACGGCCTGTCAGTATATTCACCTAATGGGCCAACAGATTGATTGAATTTTTTTTTTTTTTTTTTTTCAATTTTGTAATAGGGGTATTTATGAAATAAGGCTGAGTTTCGAAATCATATGTTAAAATTAATAAAACTTACCATAAAACCAAAATTGACCTTATAAAAATTTGCTCTTATAACTTACTAAATTTTACTCAATATATTCCTTCAGATTAAAACTTTATATAGTAGATACTCTTTTCCCGAAAATTCGGAGTTCCAAATTATTTGTTTACAAATTAAAATAAACAATAAACTTCAATGGAAATTCGAATATTTCAAAATTGTTACAAACAGTTTTAAAAAAAATTAAAGTCTAAAACTCTGCCAAGTCGCATGAAAAATAAAATTACTGTTCATTCTTGGTTTATTTTATTTTTTGTAAACGTACACATTCATCAATTATTTTGACCTGAACTGGAAGACAAATTCCTATCCGAATGATAGATCAATACTTTTTTTATATTTAAGAGTATATTTTATGTTCACGAGGGAATTTGCACAATTTTTTTTTGCATATTTTATTTTCCTAAATGTGTTGAAGTTTTCGATAATTCATAAAGTTTTGAAGCAAAAATACTTTTATTGGTGAGTTTATAACCTAAAAACACACTTAAAATGAATATTGTCTATATTTATAATTTGCTAAATGTTTTAATTTATGAAGAAAAAAGAAAATGTTGAAATAGGGGAAACCCCGGATTCCAGATTTTTACAGATATAATTTGATGATCCAAATAAATATGTTTTTAAGATGATTTATTGTTGAAATAATGATCCTTTGAAATGCCCTTCACATTTCATACAACGAGTTGTAACTTAACGGTTGTAACGGTTGTATTTATTTTTTTTACAAATGTTCAAATCTTTCGCTATATCTGTAAAAATATTTTTATCTGGTAGTAACTAGACCACTTATCTAATAATTTCATTAAATTTAAATTGATAAATATCACAACAAAGTAGCACAAACTTTCTCACCCGTATTTAAACATTTTAAACCCAAATACCACACATATTCTCAATTTGAGGATAAAACTTCTGTAAAACAAACTCGAATTTTTTTAAATAATAGTATCTAACGACGGCGTAATGGGTGATTTCGGTATTTTTCATATCACTAACTAACCGTATATATATGCACCTTTAATTTTGTATTTCAAATTTTACATTTCATCATTGCGCCAATTTTGAGATATGCTGACATCTCCAACGTCACCCGTGGGTTCATTTCCTATAAAAACCGAATAGGAATTTTTGAGATGATGCAAAAAATACGCTCTGTTTAGGTCAGAAGCGAATAATATCTTAGATACATTCCATGAAGATCGATAAAGCCAAATAGTAGAAGATCGAAATTTTGTATTTTTGTCATATTATAGGTAATTTTGAGTAATCGAATACATAAAAAACAAGATCCTAAGAAATGATCACATACCAAATTTGATTAAAATTTTCGCCGTAGACCATTGCACAAATAGCAGACATCATACACCCAACCGACAGACATTCCCAAAACTACTTTTTGGACCAGAAAACGAATATTTCAGCGACCAATCACTTAATCTATGTAAATGTGAAAAGTTAGGAGTATAGTGTCTAAATACTGAAATGAAACTAATACTAAAGTAAAAAAGTTAAATAAGTTTGAACGTAAAAAGTTTTTTTATCCAATTTTTACCTCTATTAAAAATCTATTAATGTATTATTACATTAACATTATCTAACTACAAGTGTTATTTTACCGACAGTGAAAAATAATGTATATTCATGAAAATATCCACGTTATGCATCCAAGTGATAAATGACAATAAACGTTGTGGATCAAGCCAGTCCACGTTGCTAAGCAACCGAGACAGGGATGCCCGTGGCGACATAACAGTGTTACCAACATGCTCATGGTTGTGATTGCAGATTATCAAGTTGTAGTTGAGAGTAAGGAAGATATTTCCCGTCAGCGTTTTCAGTTTAGCGCGTGGTTGCACTTTATGATGAAGATGTAATTCTTATATAAAATAATTAAACTATGGAGACGTTGTTGTATTAATTTATTATTTATAACAAACTTAATACAAATAAATCAATGTTAAACCGCAGTGATTTGCGTTTCTCAATTTATATCCTTTCTTGAGTATTGTATTTCTAAATAAAATCGTATCGTCAAAAGTAGTTTTATGTCAGTGAAACAGTGAACATCACTGGAGCTATTTCTTTCCATTAGAGTACACAACTAATAACATACATCCGGTTATCGTTAACTGGCTTGGCAGACAAATGCATGCTAGTTGTATAATAAGGTTTCATTTGCTAAGCTCTGAAAGTTGTATTTTTTTTTATTTCTGAAAGGCTAGAGTTTTATTTACGTGGGCTTGTAGCTCTGTATAGTCACATGGGACTGCGTACAAGAAGCTTTTGGGGAGAGGGACCAGGCAACTAGATAAAGTACCTTAGCTTAAGTATTAAGTTTGAATCACAAGAAGTAATACAATACGTCGGTTTACACTTTGCGTTTACCTGTGTAAGTTCTTTGGAAACCCTTTCACTTTCCTAAAATAAAAAAAGTTGTGCGCAAAAACCTAGAAAAAGCAAATTTCAAAGCGTAACATATTTATATTAAGAGTTTCCGTTTTTACTCTCTCACATATACACAGTATAGAGAAAGTTATGCGGTACGTCAAATAATTGATGTAGCAGTTTGATATATCGAATTTCATTCTTCTTCTTTTCCTTCTTCTAGGCACAAAACTACTCAGCCATCATCACTTTATAAAAAGTAAAAAAACTTTTCATTAAATGAAGATTCCTAACTTTGAAAAGAACAAAAGTCGATCAAGAGAGACCAGATAAGAAAGATAAAAGGAAAGGATCCAACCCGAGACTACATTAAAAAAAGTGTAGATCCAGCTGGGGCCCTTGCTATTCCAAGACAGTACTCACTATAGTGTGCCCTTGAGGGGTATCCATTTTGAGGTCCCGTGAGTCAAAAAATTGGTAAGAAATTTTATCTGTCCGTTGTCTGTTAAGTGCTCTACAGTCCAAACGTGTTAACAGATTTTAATTAAATTTAGTACCTGGGCATATTATGACTATATTATCTCAGAACTTTTATTTATTTTTTTGATAACTTAAAATTTGCTTGTAGCTGCTGTCAGAAAAACACAAAATTACGATTTTCTCAAAATCGTCTCAAAAGATGTGATCGAATTTTACGAAGAACTTTTTACATAGGAAAACATATCCGTTGCAATCTCGTTAAATTTCCTGTAGGGAAGTTATTGGTAAAATCAACAAAATTTACCATGGGGTTGTTATAAAAGACTTTATTTCTGGGGTTGTTATAAAAGTTTTGATTTCTAATATTGGCAATAGAGTTTTCGTTTAAATTTTAGTGAAACATGAAAACGTTTTTAAAATTGAAAACGCTTTCTTCGATCACCATTGCTTTATAAAAAAAAGAAGAAAAGAGCATAAAATAAAAACCCCTAGTCCTCGAATACCCTAATAGCTTCAGGGTTGGAAGAGAACAAGAGTTGGTCAAAAGATACCTGATAGGAACTATAAAAGAGAGGGACCTAACCCAAGACTAGATGAAGAAACGTCTTCGGTTCCACCACACCCACACTTATTTTAAGTAAGCCCCTGAGGGTAAATATGAAGATATATGACCCAAACGAGTGTAGAAAATAGCAAATAAAAAATATTATGGTTCAGGAATAATTAGCAAAAATATTAATTAACCTTGACTACCCTCTTTAAAAATTCCATTTTAATTAAATACCATTTACCTTCAGGACACGTTCACGTCAGAAGTGGAGCAAGTTTAGGGTCTATTTAAATATTGTATCAATGAGAATCTCAATGGTTCATTTTTACTTTTTGACTGACCATTATAAATAATTTTGACTTTTATTTGATTTTGGGGATTGGTGAGTTAGAAAATTTACCCAAAGTTTATTTCATAACAGTTAAATTTTAATTACATGTATCATCATGTAAAAAGTTTACACAATATTTGAAAAAATAATTTAGGTCGAAATTTACTAATCGTTGAAAAACACTAATCAAACTAATTGGAAGTCACAGTAGTTGAGACCAAGTATCACACAGAATGTATTGATTTCACAATAACTGCCTTCTATATACAGACAGTACGGCTCTGGTTTGAGTTTAGTCAATAATCGATTTTATGTCAAATCACTTTTATCGTAACTTTATTAATGTACTCCTCCATGTCAGATATTATGTAAACGGAAAGTTTGATTGTAAAAATGTCAAGTTATTTTAATGTATTTCTACATCTATTGGTTCTTTGTAGATGTTTTGAATTATAAAGCGTTATTAATTATTCTGTTCCTACTGCAATCATATCTAATGTTCTTTTATTATTGAAGTTGTTTTGTAATGAACAAATCTTAATCATATCTAAATGACATAAAATTTTGAATTATTAATTTAAAAAACTCGTTCTTTATCAAATAGTGTACAGTTCTTATATAAAGAGATAAAATAATGCTACCACAAAGGTTGACATATCATGTAAGCGTAAGAAATAGATCAGTTACGAAGAGTATTACACTGCAGCGAAAAATTAAAAGAATGGAGGAATTAAGATATTAGAAGCAAAGTGGAGAGTAATCAATTTGTTAACTGAATAAAGTTATTTTGGATCATTTGAAAATAATTATTTCATAGTAAACATTTTAGAAAAATTACTTGTTTTGTTTTGTTTTTTTAAGTACAGATGAAACAAGAAGAAACTTAAAGAATTCTCTTACGGATTTAATATACAAGTTAATGACGTCATCGTGATACATTGTATTACAAGCAGATCGTGTAAATGTAATGATCAAAAGTTGTTTTTAGATGTGTATAAATTGTACTGCTTCAAGGGTTCTTATTCAGTAAGGAAGTTTGTTTAAAATAGGTTTTCTGAACTTTATAACTATTTTTATCACTACTTTCATGACTTCAACTTCTCGTAGATCTCAATATATTAAGAAGTTTCCACTCGCTTCGCTCGTGTCAATGTGTCTGCCATTGAGAACCCTCCACTCGCTACGTTCGTGTCGGTGAAGGTCACAGTTAGAAATTACATGTTGGACAATAACTTCACTATTTTGTCATTGTAGATAGAGATAGTAAGGTAGTATTGCATACAGAATTGAAATTTGCAAATTTGTGTCTAAATTAGTATATTATAAGTTATATAATATACGAAAAATATACTAAAACTTTTGAAACCGCCATTTTGACAGTTCAATTCGATTTTTTGAATTGCAAAAAGGTTTTATAAATAGAGTAGACTAAAGTCCCCTATACTAAATTTCATCTTCATGAAATGATATTTTATTTTTTCTGGTCGATATCGAACTTAAGTAGTCTACAGACGACAAAGACAAGCGCCATGTCGAAAATTTTCGATTTCCTAAGACTATGAAAAGTCGAAATTCGACGTCAAAATTTTTTACGATTACCAAACTTATTCTATAAATCGTATCCTGAGTAAAAATAAAGATAGTTGGAACATTCGTTTGAAATGTCCAGCACTTGTGGGGACTTGAATCACCAAATGGAAGAAAGAAAATATAAATTTTTACAATAAACAGTTCATTTTTCGATGATTCTGTGTGACGCATTGACCTTGCCAGTCGTGATTCAGTTCTAAGTAAATGGCTATAAATGAAAAAACCGAGGTTGATGACTTGATCATTCAAACGTCGTATTTATTTATTCACTCCCAATAACAGTTAGATATTTTTTTAGATAAATTAAATTACAGACTAGTACAACTAATAGAATCAAAGTAAAACAAAAATAACAATCTTTCAATCTTTATTCAGTTACTCAAAACAAAACTTTCTGTATCACTTTTGGAAAAATATAGACAAACTGTCACAAAATTTTCGGCTCTGATTTATTGATTAAGTGCAAAGTTCTATTTAAGTGGTATTGGAATGATAAATTTTTATTACTCTTTTACTGAAAATAATGAAAAACGTCTTTGTCTATATAACGGCGCAAGAAAATTGTATGTATATTTATTAGGACATTAGAACATCGAATAAACTGTTTAAAATTTTGAATAAAAACACTAATTAAGAAAAATCAAACCTTGTTTATAACAAACTGTAAAGATGGACCTTAGTATATTAATTTGTAGAAAAACCACGAGTACAAGATTGTTTATAATATAAAAAGTGAAGAAAAATATATTGTATAATTTCATATTAGTATAAATTTGTTGATATGGGTACTAAATTATTATTTCATATTTACATTTTCAACGTACTAAACCAAAACATACCTTTGAAAGTACTATAGTGAATTAATATTTACAACTTAATTTCTATTAACAAATTTCAGCGATTTGTTGGCAGATTTGATAACGTACTTTATATGTTTTTATGTTAATCTAGAATAAATATCAATACAAAGATCTCGAATGCTTCTACCAGTTGTTACTATTCGCCATTAATTGTATAATTAAATATCTCTACTGTAACTGCAATACTTGTTTAGCACCATTAATTTAAATGTATTGACAATTAACTCTAGCTTGTTTTTAATGCACCATTTGTATATTTTATTTAGTTCTTTTTTAATAAACAAGCAACCCTTCCGTCTATAAATTCTACCGTATTAAACAAATAAAGTGGTTATTGCGAAATGTTGAATTTTCTCTCATTTAGTAAATACAACTAAATATGAGCATATGAAGTAAACGCTTGGTTTTTTTTTTTTTTTTTCAGAAATATTGTAAGAAATTAGACGCTGAATCGAAATTCTCATTTACATAAACAAATATTAATTAATATCTCTTAAATATGTACTTACATAAGTATTTTTCTTAGGTTTAGAAAAATATATTTCATAAACAAAGATTTACTATAAATATTATTACTCATTGCAATTATTTATCCTAATAAACTATTAAATAACCTAATCCACCCCTTCAGGCAATTAAATACACATCTATTTAGTCAGTTCCTACAGGAACAAATTAATATTTTCGTCGTAGCAATTATTTGCTATTCACTGTAACCTAGTTTGAAACGTAAACTCAATATTACAATCCATTTTAAAATAAAATCCATAATTTATCAAATTACATCCGTTTTTAGTAATTTCTCAGTGTGGAAAATAGGTTTCTATGTGAATAGATGGTAGCTAAATCAAAATTAGAGACAAAAATACGTTCATTAAATGTACCATTTACTCAAACAAACAATTAACATCAAAGATAATTTGATTGTCTGATTCCATCACTTAATAATTCCTCTTTGAAGTGAAATATAAATTATGAACTGATTAACAAACATAATAACATGATTCCCTTGGGGCATTGTTACCATAGCAAAGAGTACCTCTATTACACGCTCAATAATATGAAGCTATGGAAACAAATTTAGGAGAGGTCAATAGAAGTATTCCATGTATTATAAGAATAATTAAAAACATAGGTTGTATATTTAAATACACATAATATGTTATTAGCTGCTTTACTGTTTAATTAAAGCTTGATGACATGCTATTTGTTTTATTGAGATTAATAATAAAATTGGTTTGATTGAAATGGTCACATTTCTGTTAATTTAAAGATTGTTTAAAATTTAATATTTAAACTTAATGCATTCTGTCTGATATTGGTACAATACATACAATACACAATTATTGATCAACTTCTAAAAACCCTTTTGGTGTCGTTATACAGTATGTAGTAAACTCAATTCGTTAAAAAAGTCAAACGAAATTTTTTGCTTTAAACATCGCTATGTAATGAAATAAATAGTGTAAAAAAACATTGCATAAACTTTCTCACGCAGAAATTCATTATCGAAATACTAACCAAATCAAAAAATGTCATTTCAGTAGTTGTCAGTAAAAAAGTTAAATCCACCATGGACACCGTCGCTACCTATACGAGAGAAAGTGAAACAAAAAAATTTTACAACTGCTATAAAATAAACTATTCCTAAAGCAATAACCTTCTTTGTTTACAATAAATATAGAAGAAGAATAATTAATATCTTAAATTTGTATTACAAATAAATCTGATAAAGTTATCTATTTGTAAATTGGTTCATATAAATTTCTTGTTTAATCTAGTTTGCGGTAACTTCAAACGTGTGCAAAAACCTAATTGGAACATTAACAAATTGGTTTGATGGGAGTATGTTCATTGATTTTACAGGGAATTGGGTTTGTTAATGTATTTTACGTAATCTCGAACATGTAATGTAATTAAAAACAAGTTTCGTATACACGGAGTGGTAAGGGGGATCAAATGTATTTACGAATCTGGAATCTCCAATTACATCGCTTACAATTATCTAACTGGTATGTGGTTCTATTTGTGTGTTGATAAATAACAGCAATTGTTCATTTATTCATTCCAATAATTAATAAAGATAAAACTAAATATCATGCCGCAACAATCCGTTAAAAACCTGAGCCTGTAGACGAGTTGTAGGTCGAGTAACCATCGAAATTCCCATCGACGATGTTCTGGTTTTCTCTGCTAGAGTTAGAAACTTATAATTGTTTCTTCTCACGATGCTGGGTCATCACCGTAAATGTTTGCGCTCCCAAAGGGACTGAACTCTGAACCTCTCACTCGTAAAACGAGAAAACTAATCTTTAGACCAGCTGAGGTGTCTCTTAATAAGGAACGTTTTGTATATTTAATCATGGTAAAAATTGTCCTTAATCATAATTTTTGAGGTTTATATTTCAGTTTTGACATATGGTAGTGTTCGACGACTGTGTTTAATATTTAAGGTCTTGGTCGTGTATCGTCGGTTTGGAGGTCAATGTACGCATGTCTTTATGTGTCCTGCATTGCTATCTGTGGGCTATTCAAACAAGCAGTTGAACAGAAAGGACTGTGTACACAGTGTATCGTACCCTACTGGAAGCCCAAGGATCACGAGCCAGACGACACTGTTTACTCAAAGTCCCATCAATAAAAACCTTGCACAGAGAGAGCAACGTAAAACAGGCCTACATTGAAGTTTTAGGATTGAGTAGTGTTTCGCGACAATACCGATATTGTCGAATGTTTTTTATTTACTATTCCTATATGTTGTTGTCATTTGTAAATTACTATTGCTTCAGAGACTTAACAGCAACACTACTTTTTCTACTATTATTGTTTTGGTTTATAAGTTTATATGTGGTTTATATGTGGTAGTTGAGTTTTCTCTTTAAGAAAGGATTGCATTATTCGAAGCTTACGTTAGTTCGTAACACTTCAAGAAAACGGGGAAATTAATTATCTCTGATATGTTTCAAATGCAAATATTTCTGCGAAAAGTATTATTCTTTATTTGGTTAAAAACTGTACGTAGCAGGATAGTAGATGTATTTTTAAAAAGTGTAGTTTCATTGATCCAATAAACATGGATAGCAACATTTCTCGACTCTTTAATTTGAAAATCCAGTCAACCGATCCAAAGAAATTTCTCGTACAGATATTTATGATACAATTACATCAAGTAATGCGCACCTGCTATCACTATTAAAAAAATTGCGGGTGTTACATTGTTGGAACAGTTTGTCCTAAATTTTGATTTACTTCGACCGTTGTAAATGACATCCAGTAAAAGGCAAATCATGTGTAGTAGGAGCTTGAAATATGTATTATATTAAATATACAGAATATTAAAACATATTCAAAATCAAAATTGAATAGTCATCTAGTATGACACAAACATTTTGATTTGGAGGCTGACGATTTTAGAGTGATGAATATTCCCTGATTTTTTTTTTTTTTTTTTTTTTTTTTTATTTGCTTAATACTAATGGTCCACATATGATATTCTTTGTTATAAGGTTATATTTTTTTCTCGGAGAAGCCCCATTATCTCTCCCACACCTCCATGGCTACGTCCTTACGTCGTACTTTTAAAACCAGACGTAAAAATAATTATGTAGATCATTTGCTTTGCTATTTTAAACCAATTTATGTTTTTTTATAATAAAAGTTTGCATTTTGTCGATCTTTTAAAAATATGCATAGTTGTTCATTAGAATAGTATCTATTTCGGTTAATCCTAGCTTTTCTTTCTTAATTTTTCAGAGTTCTAAGGGAAATAAAATAAACTAAAGTAACCATGAAGAGTAAACTAGGAATACCCAAAAAAGACTCAAAGTGGTCTAAGTGAAACAATAGCAAAAATGATAACTGTAATTTTTACATTCAGATTCTTTAATTATATAAAAGAGTTTGGTCATGAATATTATATATGTAATTTCTCATTTATCATTGTCCTCATCTATCAAACAGTTGACAGTCAATTAAAATCCACCAATAAATATTTTTCCCCGGAAAGTGTATGAATAACAATTTATTCATATCAAATCTATTCAAGGAATTTACAGGTCGTTAAAAACGAGTTATTTCCTTTTTTATATATTTTTTTTACAATATATGTATATTTTAGAGTTAACATATTTCATAAAAAATAAATATTTGAAAGGTATTTAACTTTTCTTTTTCTTTCTTTTTTTCAGGTAAGAGATACGGAATATGAGATAAGTAACATAGATCACAAGCTGTACGTATCTTTAAAATTCTATAAAATGTTCTGCATCATCCTTGACGACTTATTATGTTATAATTGAAAAGTCATAGAGGGTTTCACAATGAAATGAAAATGAGAGTAAAATATAAAACAATTTGTATTAATTTCAGTTTGACAACCTAAATTGAGTACAAAATTACATTCTATAGCAGTCGACAAGTCTGTAATTATTCCGGAGATTACATTTTTTTTTTCCTTTTTTAAGAAGTTTGATTGCTCATACTTTTTTCTTCTTCCTTTAGCTTGTTTACTTTTAAACGACTTCGTCTTTAATTTAATACCACACTTCAGGAATGGGAAATAACTGCAATTTTGGGATGGTGTGGATAATTTCGTTCTTCATTTATCTTGATTGTAATTTTCAATAGTTAGATTACTAATACTTTAGAATTTGAATTTAAAAAAACACTATTCTAGTATTAAGTTATTGGATAATGAAGTATTGTCCATTTTATCAGTACAGTTTATTTGGCCAATCGCAACCATTCATACATGACTTTTGGAGAGTATGAGTTAAGTCTCGTTATCAAGTGATAAACCTAGGCTTTGGACTATGTTGAAAACTAAAACTAAAAGTAGTAACCTAAGTAAGGTACGCAGAGTAAGCTAGGTTTGGGCAATCAAAAGTGTTCAGGAAAACCACAGGACAACAGAATTACACACCTCACACAAGGAACGGTAAACAAGTGTTGAATCGAGATCGTATACTGCTCAACTAAACAATAAGGGTTGTAAGCCAACGGGGTAGTTACGAGTAGGCTATATAACGGTTTTTAGAATGGAGTGTACAACCTTTTCTCCCTATTTTACGATTTATTACCTAACCTTCTAATTACTTACTGCGGAGAATTAACCGGATCATTTTAGTCTAACATAAATTTTCAATTTATAATTCAGTTACGTAATGGTTGTTCTTTTCGAAGTGAACAACCTTTTGTATCCTCTTTCAAGAGTTTACTACGTGTTCGTGTGGTCACTCCTTGTGGAGGATTAACTGAAACTTTTTAAGCGTTAGTTAAACAAAAGGTTGTTATTTTCAACGTATGATTCAGATTAGATTAATGGAAACGATAACGGCCTTATTTTATTATACTATTTTGACTGAGATATTTGTTAGCTTTAATTATGTTTCGTTGAAGTTTTTTCCAGGTGTAATTACTAGGTTTATTGTTTCTTGATTTGGGAAGTTGATACGTATAAACAAACCTTTTCAAATGGTTTAAAAAAATAAGTAAAAATTAATAAAGCCTACAATAAAGAGGGTTTCCTTAAACTCCTTAACTCAATATTCAATTTGTTATAAGGGTTTATAGCTTTCTGAACCGACTCGTCAAACTTTATTAGCTGTAACTCTGAAACATGTTTTTAATTAAATTAAACTAAACAACTTTTCCAGCAGAGTAATTTTTGTTCATATTTTACATTACTCTAATGACTTTACCCAACTAATTTAATTTCCATTATGTTGAAACGTTAAGTATTCACAAATCGTTAAAACTTTGAAACTTTTAACTTAGAAAATGAACATTGTTCCTAATATCGTTATTCATAAAAATATCGCTGATCATCTTTTAAGTATTTAGTAATTCAAGACAGCCCTAAATTTGTAATGAGTAACTTAATAAATGTGTAAAAATGTTATACCACAGGTAAATAGGATTACTTGTTGCTAACTCCCGAGCTGAATGTGTTTCCTCTTTTGTATGATTAACTAGAGTCTGTTACACACTATTCTAAGTAATCGGAACAATTTCAAATTTAATATACCGGTAGGGTTGTAGGTCAGTTGCCACTAGCAATCCCTAGATTTTGTTTTTTCTAGCGTAGTGGTAGTCAGTTTTAAACTTGGCTGGTGCGTAGTACCCATGTCATTTGATACTAGTAATTTTAAGTTATATTGTTTATTGTTATTTGAGAAACAATCAATATAAAGTTAACTACAAATCTCAAGGTAACTAAAGTTTCCTCAATCAACAAATTATGTTCTATTTTATACAATCCATGAGTTAAGGACAACCGTGACACCAATTTACATTGTAAATATCTGCTAGCCTTCACTTGAGTACAAAGTGGGATTAAGTTAACTAATTATATATGCACATAGTCTGTGATATGTAAGTTGTATGTACAAGAAGCATTTGAAGTATACCAAGTTTCCTTACTGACGCAATGTTTGGAGAAATACCATCTTAGCTATCAAGTAAATTATCTAAACTGCCTTAATAATTGTTTTTCTAAAATGTGATTAAAATTTTTGCAAAAAATACATTATTTACCTGTAGTAACACACAAATCACTTGTCTTTTTCTGAAAAGTTGAACCATTTCAACATTCGTTACCATAACAACCAATTTTACAAATTTAATAACAGGTCGCCGTAAAATCAATTTGAGGTTAGGTTAACCAACAAGGCCCACAAAAGATTATTATCTTATTTATGATTTTTTACATACAGTATTGGTATATTTTCTCTCCTTTAGATGATTCAAAATCACAGAGTTTCTATTTCTCATCTAAACTTTCGTAAGGAAATATATTAATTTTAATAAAAGTACGAGGTTTTGAACGACATTTAGTTCTTATGACAACAATCTAGTCCACTTATCCCTCTGAACGTCTTCTTTGTCTTAAACATTCTTCTTGTCTACACTAGTACAACACCTGTTGTGAATAAATAATTTCTAATTATCTATTATAAATTTTTAATCATGTATTTTACAATGGTTTAATCCAACATAAACGCCACTATTGTAACGCTATTACATTCATTATGATTTTAAACATCAGCTCTCTTTACAAAAAACTAATCAACTAGGCTCTTCTTCTTACTGCGAAAGACCATTTACTCAACGCATTTAAAGGGTTACTGTTCCAAAATGAAGGGTATGTCTGGCTTGTCTACATAGACCAGGGGTGTGGGGCCGTTTAATTATACCTCTAAAAGTCAATTGCTTTCTATCAGCGTCCTTCTAAAATACCCACCAAATGGCACCACTGTACCCGACGTAATTAGAAACTAGCTCTACCATAATGTAAGAGGCTTATATTGTTCTATAAACCTGTATTATATCTTAATTTATAAAACAAGTAGGCTTTATATTTTATACTTAAATACTTCCTTCAATGGTATACAAAATAACGTTCATGAAAGTGTTTATACAGATTGAAAGAAAAGCACGGAAATAGTTTGACAACTTTGAACGAATAACAGTCGAAAAGCAACAATTGGGAAAAAACTTATTGGTTATACAGTGTATTGAACTACCTTTTGTATATAGCCCAATATCGCAAGTAGAAAAAGGATCCTCCAATAATGAAATTCACAATTTTAAAATATAATTTTTTTTATGTTACCAAATAAAATCACATTTAAATCATTTTAGAACATTGTTAAAGTTATAGAACTATCTGCTTGAAACAAAACTGAACTTCCAATCGAAACATTTGAAAGAATAAAGTATCAATAAAAAGTGTTAGGTAAATGTAGCCAGTCTGGTTATAAATTTGTAAAAATTATAATTTTCTTTGTGAAAACGAACCATGAACCCCAAAAGACAACCTTTTTTAAGTTACAACTATATTCACTTTATCTAATGATTTTAGAGCAATTGTATTCTTTTCATCTTTAGATTAGACGGCTTATGTAGAATCTAGGACTGTAAATTCTATAATTTCAAACAACTTTTGTCACCCGCTATCTCTTGGTATATATTTGTTTTTAAAATCATTATAAAATTAACTTTATTTGGAATACTGAAATAAAAATTATACGTTTACATTGGAAAATAATAACTTACACCACATGGAGTAACAAAATTGCTCTGTATAAAAAGGTAGTTCAGTTTTTCCAATAATTGTAGCCCAATTGTTGTTTACTTATCCAGTAAACAAAGAGTAGTGTAAATCTGGTAATTTCATAAAATGTCGACCTCTGTTTTTTAACTGATCTTCACGTTTCATGGCCTTAAGAAACCGAAAAAGATATTTTTCGATATAACATCCTTCTGTCGTTGTTGTTGTCATCTGTACGTAAGATCGATAGCTGCCAAGCGAGTAATGGAGACAAGGACATCTAGTTTGATATAGGGTGCTCAAATAGAACTCTATTGAAATACACAAAAACCTGATTGAACATATCAAAATTTTAAACAGGTTCTAATTCATATGTCTTGTGTTGTTCGATTTAAAACACACTAAATTAGATACAAATTTCAATTCCCCATGTAATGGTACTAACCCCACCCCTCTAGAATGACAAATAGCGAAGTGGTCAAATACGTAGCTTCTACCTAGGCCTCCCAAAAAAAATTAAATATTCGTATAGTTAAGAGATCTTTCAAAACCGAGACATCGACACGAGTGAAGGCTTTTCACATAGGTGACCTTCGAGGCCAGCAAAGGGGAAATACACTAATACGAGTAGTGCCAGTGGAGGTCGGTAAATATATATACATCTGCAATGCCCGTTAGGGACTAGTCGTTGCAACGTCAAGAAAGCGATTTACATAATTAAGAAGTTCAGAATATCTGTGAAACGAACTTAAATAACCTAATGTATACTACATATACTGGGGAAGACCTCTTGATCTACCAATAAGTATAACATTTCCTACAAGGCCCAAGATACCTACTTTTAGGCATTTGTATTTATAGAGGTGTTGTATTACATTGTGTGATGGGCTGGGTAACTACCATGATGTTCTAACACTCTGTTTATTTATCATGTATCCTCACAAATAAGTGGACAGAAAAAAAGTATCTATTAGCATTTAAAACACAAAATTAACGATATAAATAATTCACAAGGGCAGAAACTTCTTCAAATGTTTTGATAACTATTTAATACAACTCCATCAACTTTACTTGTATTTGCATCATATTTTATTGTAGCCTCCCCTAGCTTCGCTCATATCAGTTGATCAAACCCTTTGTGCTTTCTTAAATATTGCTTTTATTTATAGTTTCCACTTGATAAGCTCGTGTAGGTATCTGACCGCATTTAGTGCTTCGTCGCTTCGTATTTATCTATTAAGTTTGTTAAACATAATAATTATTATAGTAATGTAGTATAATAATAACTATGTTACTGTTAGAACCCGGTTTTTGAAGCAGTGGAAGATACTTTTTTATTTATAATGATTTTTTTTCTGGCGATTTTGAAAATAGGGACGTAATTTTGCAATCGATTTGTCGTCTAAGAGACAAAAACAGCAATGTATTCAACACAACAGAAATAATATATGTCATGAGCGTATGTCGTAGATCTATTTGTTAATTGTCCTGAATTAAAATTAATTTTAATGTGAAAACAACTGTTTTAAATTTGTTGAAATGGAGATCGAATGTCATGATCGTTTAAACATTCAAAAGAGCTAAAGTCAATTGAAAAATAGTTTAATAACATTAAAGAATTCGTTTAAGTAAGTTTTACCGATCACTTAGTGATATTTAAATAAGAATACTCGGTTTGAATTTAATACATTGACATGATGCAGGATGTATATTTTATTTTTATTTTCCACGTGTACGCTTAATAAATAATATAATATTTTACATTATTAAATTAATACATTTATTAAATTAATACATTAATTTTTGAATTAATGTAATTTACTTGTTTTATTTTTGCTGACAAAGCAAAAGACGAAGATTACTTATATGTATTATCTGTCTGAGGTCTATTATTTATAATATACAGCGTGTAATGAAAGGCCCGGAGTAGCTTATAAGTCTTTAACAGTTAGAAATAAACACTTGAAATTATCATAACTTGTTTTGGGATTTAGATAAACGCATTCCCATTTTTACTTGTTTGTTGGAGGTGAGGCTAGGTTAGGTTAGATTAGGTTTAGGTTAGGTGAAATGTAAAGTACAAATTTTTTTTAATAGTAATCCTTCTTGATCAGTGACCCATCACGTTAAAGAATTTGTATTATACGAGAAAAATAGCTGAAATTTAGGATTGATACGTTAACTGTACACAAAATACCACCAAACATCTGGGTTGGTAGGCCTAATTGCTTTATTACCACCAATTTATTTAGACAAGTATGCTGAAAAAAATTAATTTAACTATTCATTTTAGATCTTTTCTCTACTATTTATATGAAATAACCAAGTATGCAAATAATTTTAACGTTAGTTTAATAACAGTGGTCTTTACTAAAAGTAAAAATTGTGGTTTCTATTTTGTATTTAACTTTATGCTTTGATAAAGCATTATCTTTAAAATGATGAACTCAATGTGGAACTTAACATTCACATTAGTAGTCATCCCTCTTTGGCACCAGGAAAGAGAATATTGGACTTCCAATTCAAATTTTGGTTTTCATCGTATAAATAATATTGAAAAGGTGACCTAATCGACAAATAAATATTTGAAGTATTTAAATAAAATGGTGGCAACAATGTAATTAGGTTTTGGCCTCTATTTCTGATAGAACTGTCGTGCCGAACATTTTTTTTATTTACGTTATTTCCCTCCTTTAGAAAAACATTTTTGAATGATATGTCACTTGATATTACGGGTTACCATTTATAAATTTTACTTTGTACACTACAACGAATCTCCTCCTTCCCAAATAAGATAAATTTCGTCTTAATTACAAAATGTAGTTTAATTAACCCAAAACATACCCTGATAGTATGAAGGTTTCATTTCTAATTTTTAAAACCCCATCAATTTGTTCCAGGATATTTAGAACAGTCAGTGTATAAGTCGATCACTTCGTGTATGGAAACCTTTACAAACAAGACTACGAAATGTCCATCGATGCGGAGGTAATATATACATATATAGTTATATTATATGTATTATATAGTTTTGACAACTACGCCTATTGATAAGACCACCAGACGATTCATATTATCGATTGTCTTCGTTCCCTTATAGATCACAATAACCAGAATGTCTGTTTAAAAAATTTAGCATTAACCTCATTAACCTTAAAATAAATGTTTTGAATTTTAAATGAACGCCGTTCATAACAATACCGTTTTATTTTACACTGTCTTTATATAGTTTATTGTGCTTGGTATAAGTTACGTATGACGTTAACAATAACTGTAAAGAAGTAAGAAGAAGTGAAACGTCAGTATTAATCGTGCTTTCTTTGCTCCATAAAACATCCAACAAAGTAGTAATATGACCGCTAACAAGCTCCAGGAGGAACATAATCCAGCATCAATTAGGTCATCAAGTAGCAAGAGACTCTTCCAAGCTCTAATTGGTCATTACTAATATTTACTCGTTAAATTTGCATCTATTCTCTTCTACAAAAAAATATTATTCGCGTAATGGATTGTTTTGTTTTGGTGGGTTTTTTTTTTGTATTTCAAACTAACAATTGCGTTAAATAATACAGTCACGCGGTATTAATTAAATTAATACAAGTATTATTCCTTGTTCGTTAAAAAGTACTAATTTAAATTATTTGGAAATCGCTTAGACCAATTATTAGTTGTTGTTTTTTTAATTGGCTAACAATTTTTTTACAGACTACATCAGGACAAAATTTGATAAAAAATTTCAGAGTCAATTTTGAGAAAATGGAAATTGTGTTTTTCGTCTCTATGTACCCCAATTTTGAATTTGTATCAAAACCGTGGAGAGAAGGAAAAAAATGGCAAATAATCCCATATACCAATTTTACCAAAATGTTTTGGTTTGTAGTTTACTGCAAGACCAAAATCAAATTTGTACACTCCGTGGAGATCAAAACAGATATTTTAATGAAATACCGCCATTGATTTATTAGGCTAATTACAAAACATTCAAAGTATGACAAAGGCATTAATTAAAATAAATATAATCTGTGCATACAATATGTGTAAATTATTTTGCTGATATTCTTCTTGAAAGGTCGTAGTAATATTCTTTCGTTATAATCTGGTTTTGACAAAATCTCTGATAACACGTTTTCTGAGCTTTAGTATGAAATGTTTAAACAAAAAACATGTTTTATATTGATAAAGTTCACAACTATACGTAAATGAAATTGTACTTTCCGTTGATTAATTTGACTTAGAAACATTCCAAGGCAGTGCCCTTTTCAAAATTCATATCCTATTTATTCGATTGTAACCTTTGAAATGCAACAAAATAAAGATAACATTATTTTTTGTCCCAAACTCTTTTTTTGTTCAAGACTTAGATAGTAAATAAACCTCTTTAGTACTATCTTAATTTGTCTCAGACTGTTTTGTGTATACGTAAAAATTGAAGATGATGAATTAGTCTATGAAACGTCTTCTTAAAGCAAACAAAATGATTACTGTGTGAAATTGTAATTTATTTCATTTGATGATTGAAGTTTAAACAAATGTTTGTCAAATTAATCTGTAAAAGTAATTGTAATAACAAAATTAATTGAGTAATTTACAGAAATTTATCATCTCATCAGTGGCATTAAGCACTAAATGGAATTCTTTAAACCATACGAGACGTATGTATGGAATGTCACGCAACGGGAGCAAATTGAAGTACTATGTATTCATATAAAATATATCAATGCCATTGCATCATATCATGGCATATAAACAATCCACTCCCTTAAATTTATTTCACTATCCTGTCGTGCACCTCGTAATTTTACAGTATTTATCTCGTTTTTCAACCCTGTTGTGTGAATTGAAACAAGGGAGAAACTGTGTACTTTGATTTACAACAAGAGGGAGTATTATATTCGCGCTGCCGGAAATAAACTACATGAAGTGATATATTAAGTAAATACTGCTAGACTTCTAAATTAAATTAAATTCTTTTTAAAATTAAATAACTGAACATTTTTTTACGACCTACGTGAGGACTATTTTAATTTAAACGAAACAGAGAAAACTGCAAACAGAATATTATAGCCGTATAAATTAAATGTTTGTACAAAATCGTTCTATTGACTTTTTCCAATACGTAAAATACAAACGCATACAAAGAAATAAGATATTGAATTGTAATTTACCTTAATATTGCCATTTAAAGATAAAGTATTCCTTCGTTTGAAAATAACACTTTTAAAAACTATGGCCATGGTTCTTTTCCTCTTTTTTGTAATTTTTTTTAATACATTAACTTATAAATTATATTTATGAAACAAACTTTAATCTCCAATAATCAAATTCATTATTTTGAAACACGTGGAGCGAATTAGAGTTTTATTAAAAGTTCAATTAAGATATAGATGTTATTGTTTTGTGATTATTACCTATTAAATTATCAAAGCTGGTAATGCTTCGTAAAAGACTTCTGATATGACGCCATAGGTCTTTCGCTTAGAACACACCTAAAGAGTACCGGTATGAAGGATAATATAGAGATGTAGCTTTCCCTACCCCCCCCCCCCATTATATTAAATAACGTTTTAAAAACTATTGCCATGGTTCTTTTCCTGTTTAAAAAAAAAAATTAGATAGGGGTAAATATATTTATAAATTACATTTAAGTAACATAATTTAATCTCATAAATCAAATTAATTATTAGAACGTGGAGGTAATTAGAATTTTATTTAAAGTTCAATAAGATATAGCTGTTATTATTTTGTGACTATTACCTAAAGAATAATTGTCAAAGCTGGTAATGGTTCGTAAAATATTTCTGATATGACGTCATAGGTCTTTCGCATAGAACGTACTTATAGAGAACCAGTATGAAGGAAAAGACAGTATAGAGATGGAGCTTTCCCCTACCCCTCTCCCATTATATTACCCCCTTATCTTCATTACATCCCTCCCACTATATTTCCCCATGGCTGACATCTTTACAATTTAAATCCTAAAACGCACAATACCTTACTCAAATATGTTCTGTTACGTTTCATAATTTCAACAACTTACGAGACCCATTACCTCTTTAAAGGTTGTATATTTATTTTAAAGTACCAAGGATAAAATAATCCTTAAATGAGATTAATATGGAAACCTGAAAAAAAAAAACGATACATTTATAAAAAATATTAACTTACACCACATGGAGTAACAAAATTGATCTGTACAAAAAGGTAGTTCAATTTTGCCAATATTGTAGCCCAATTGTATTTTTACTTATCCAGTATAGAAAGTATAGGGTAAATTTGGTAATTTCACAAAATTTCGACCTCCGTTCTGTGAATGATTATCACGTCTCATAACCTCAGGAAACCGAAAAAGAGATTTTTGTTATGGCATCCTTCTGTCGTTGTTGACATCTGTACGTGAGCTCGAAAGCGGCCACACGAAGTATGAAGACAGGGACATCCAATTTGATATAAGCTGGTCACATAAAACCCTATTGAAATTCAGAAAAACCTAATTGAAAAATAACAGCCATTTTAAACCTTTTTTTTTCTGTTATTCAACATATAACACACTAAATTAGATAAATTTACAGATTTCAATTCTGCATAATACCAACCACACCTCTCTAGGATGACAAACAGTGAAGTTATTATCAAACATTTAATTTCGAACCAAGACCTCCCACGAAAATTTGATATTCGTATAGTTAAAAGATCTGTCAAAACCGAGTCATCGACACGAACGTAACGAGTGAACGCTTCTTCACATTGAAGGTCAAAACTCTGACACGAACGAAGGGAGTACATATATACCTACATATCTGCGAGGCGCAACGCAGCCTCAAGAAAGTAGTGATATACACAATTACAAGGTTCAGAAAACCTGTGTAACAACTCCTTCATACATACTTAACCTAACCTACTTCTTATACTAAGACCTTCTGATCTACAAATACATTTCCATATGTTTGGATTACATTTTATGATGGGCTGGGTAAGTAGCACGATTGCGGCCATCAACCTTTTCTGTTGTTTTTCATTAAAAAGTAATTAAACTGTTTCCGTTTTTTCTTACAATCTATATAATTATTTTGTATCTTCACAAATAAAGTAGACTATATACATGAATTTACTTTAGAAATAAACTTGAATTTCTTTTATATTCGTCTCCATTCGACAAACACAATATTTAATGAACTACATTTTACGTAAAGCCTAAGACATCGCTTTAACTCTTAACATCACCCCTCTTATCCATAATTTATACACAAAAAAGGTTTGACACCTTACTGAATTTAAAGTGTGGGGGATTGATGTAGTTTCCGATCTCGGTGCCAAAGAGTCTTTTGAATATAAAAAAATCAGTTGTATTTTGCAATTTCTAAATTTATCTATTCAAAAAATATAGATTTTAAGTAAACGATGAGGTTATATACTTTTAGTAGGTATTCATAATCACATATATTTATATCAATTAAGTTATGATAAATTACCATCACAACATCTGGCTCATTTTTATCAATGACACCGTTATAGCATTAGTAAAACTGATTACTCATATTTGAGTTGATCAAAACACAATTCTTAGCATTTTGAAATTAAAATTGTAAATTAACTTAAAACTAAACTTAGATTATTTTCTTAATTGAAGGTACATTCATTTAACGAAATTCTAAAGATAATGTTAGTAGCTATTCAATATCTTAGTTTAGTTGTTTCACACTACTTAAGCATATTATTCGAACAACAAACGGTTTTGACACTTAGTGAAACACATTGTGACTAGTACTTTCAGTGACATAAATCAAACTATTCAACCTTTTACTTATTTGTTATATTACATGTACAACCTGATGAAAATTGTAAAAACATTTCTTTGTATGAAAACCAAATATTTAAACTCCAGTTTTCATTTTATTTCAACTGAACATTTATTTTAAAACACTCGCTCCTTCTTACCTCCACTTTAATTCAAGTCAGGAGCCTCTCTTCAAAAAGAATTTAATGAGAACGATCTTCGCTGAAATCCTTTTCCTCATTTGCCGCAATGCTTTGTTGTGTCTTCAATGCCAACATTTTGCAACGTAAGAGAGCTATAGATATCCGAGATAATGAAGTCGGAACCGTATCTGATTTCTTCGATCTTTCATCGCTTAATTTTGTATCTCACTATTATTATTATCATTTTTATTTAACTCAATAGATCATCAAAGATATAATTAAATTTCTCTAAAAATACAAGTTCTATAATAATCTTACACTATTAGGTTCACTAAAGTGAGTATGGGAGTGGCAAAACTCGATGGACCATATATCTACACGTTATATCTCGTAGCCTTGGGTCTTTAATCTTTCCTATCAGGGCTCTCTTCAGACCTCGATAATATTAGATGTATAAAAGGGTCTTTATGTTATGTTATTTAATTCATTTTTTCCTAATGCAATGATGATCGAGACTTTTTCGTCTTTAAACAAGAAGAAAAAGGTAATATACTCTTCAGATATGATGAAAGAGGAAAATCTTTGTTGCACAATCATGGTAAACCGGTGTGTGAGCTTCCGACGTTCTCTAATATACCACTAAACACCATGAACCTCCATTTTCTAGACAGTATCTCATACAGAACTCTTTTCTCATTACTGGTGTCATTTCCTTGAACTGTTTTAAGCATTCTTAAAATTCTATCATAATTTTTAATACGTCTTTCCATAGCCTTCCTGCTTACTACAAGTATTCTGTCTTTGTCTATGATAAATCCTCTTCATCATCTGCTACTTTCGTCTATGGTAGGGTTTGGGCACTATCCCACAATTCTCCTCTCTGTTCCTACATTTGTCGCAGAAGAAGGAAATGTATAGTGTTTCGTTTTCGAGAGAGTTTAAGTGCCTACAAGTGGACTTGCATTCTTCCTGTGCAGATATTTCCATGTTCGGACAGTAGTAGTAGTAGTAATAAACATGGCAGTGAATCTATTATATCTCCATACTATTTCTAAAACTGGGCACTTTCGTCTATAGAATCCCTCTAGTCCTAACTCTTTAGGAAGTGCAGAACATGAAAAGGGTTAAGGGTAGGTATCTCCTTTACATTAATCTGGTACCCTCTCAGACATTTAGCTCTTTTGTGCATTACGGCACCGCATTCTATATAGTTTGTGTTCTTCTCCCCCTCTTGTCGGAATCTGGAGATCCCATCATTCTCAGTGGATCATATATCCCGCCAAATTGTCCTAATGGCGGGAACGGGATGTTCCTTTTCCATGTTTCTTAAGTCTTTCTTAAGTATTTTCTCTATTTGTTGGGTGCTTCTTCTACCAGTATAACGATACGACCTAAGTGGCCGTTTGATCTTTCTCTACTATATTTAGGTGTTTTATCTCCGCACTGCCGAGGAAATCTTGAAGCATCGGACTCCCCATGCTGACAGTCAACACAGAGGACAAATTCTATTTTATCAGCAGGTTACGTCCCGGTGACATCCCGCACAAGTTAGTTATTTGTTATTTCTCTCCATGTTTTTCCCACGAGCAGGTAGGGAAAGGATCGTCCACCCGACCAGATCCCCGCGTGGTCGGGTAAGACTAAATACTGTGAGCGGTCACCAAGTATCCCACAGGTCCCATATGCTAGACCTTTTCCCCTGTGCTAGACACCCAATAAACACGGGTCGCTTTACACTATAGGGTTGAACTGAAAAGGCGGGATAAAACATAGCAGGTGAGAGTTATGTGAAAAAGGAGCTGATAGAATAGATCAAGAAATATACACCTGTACGGGAGTGGGAAGTCGTACAGGACACAGAAAGACCCCATAAGATGAAAAGTAGAGATCTAAGACTGTTTACAGTAGATACCCACTGAGTGATGAGTTCACCAACCCCTATCCCAAAATTGGAAAGTAGCTGGGACAAATAAAAGTTGATTTCGTCAAGCCATTAGGCCAAATTTCCAATAAGTATTCCACTCCATCTTCCTATAGATGTGTAACAAACAAAAGAACAAGCATGTGTGTGTGACCAAGTTTCTCTGCTCCATTATTTATCATTGCTCCATAGTAATTTTCCCACCTGTCTATTCATACCCCTCTGTACTCAAGCGTGGTAGGGGGTTATTGAGAATTATTTTATCCCCTCCATTCTCGATACTGCTCTTTTGTTTGTTAAAAACCTATGGTATCTCCCTTCAAAGATACTTTAGGAAGTTACCTTAATAAATTCCTTAAAATTAACTTCCATTATATAAGCCTATTTATTTTGTATGATTATTTAAAACATAGTTTTCTTTATTTATACTATTTATTTAATAAACATTTAGGTTAACGTTTTACCTACTACTAGTTTTTTACGGGCACTGGCAGCACGATAACAATATGATTGGTTGTACAATTCATTTGTTAAAAAAATACTTTATAAGTTTATAATACCAAATATATTACTACCAGACTAATTATAATTTGGGATATTTTATCACTTTAAGTGAAATTTTAAAAAAATTATAATGATTCAATAATATTTGACATTTTGAAACATTTATTAATACATAAATAGAGTCAAATGTTTCCAATTACACTTTCGGCCACTTTGTAACAGACCGAATAAATTAAGAGTTAAATTAGAGACAGTAAACGTCAAAATATTGTTTCTCTGATCTCTAATTTCCCTAATTCACAAATCATTCAAATTCTACGTTTTTTCTTCTTTAATTGTAATGGAGGTTCCAATGGATAACAAAAGGGGATAGTGGTGGAAGGCGAGAGGTAGGAGGTCTCTTCATTACTAATTGAATGTCAATTGGTTTTATAGGAATCCTAGACAATAAAAAACCTCTAAAATTAATTTAACAAAAAATAACGTTTTAGTGGATTATTTTTATTACAGCTCAATCTCACAAAATAATAAGTACAATAAAGAAAGCAAAATATATTTTTTGAAGTTTTAAAACGGTATTCATAAAAGTGATTTTCTTCACCATATTGAATTAAACATATTTTTTAAATATTGTCTTTAATAAGCGTCTGTTTGTGTTTACAGTTACACTGTAATTCTCGTGTAAATATAAGTTTGAAGTTATTTTTTTGGGCTGTATAGTTAAATTCTTCCAACTAATGGAGACTTTCAAACAACTACACAGATGCCTCTAAATTTATAATTAGAAGAAGAAATCCCTTAACATGCTTTATTGTGAAGTTGGGACATGTAAGGCGAACAGTTGTAGAGTTTTGTGATATCTTTATTTCTTCTTAATAATCTCTACAGTACGGCAAGCTGTCCATAAAATTACCTGAAGTCGGTCGTAAGATGGCAACACTAGAGCCTCTAATTTTAAACTTCAAGTCACATTATGGAGGAGGCTTATCAATTATATATGTGAAATCAATGATTTTATTACTCAATTACTCAGCTAGGCTGTGTTATGATTTCAAATGATTTAAGATAAACTCAACTTTAAACAATATTTAGCTTATATGAGTGAAAATAAAAGCTTTTGTTTTTCATGTAGTTTCAAATTCATGTGAATACAATTTAAATTTGATCTTAGATGGAACTTTATATAATACATTTGTATATTGTATGTTCAGGAAATTGTTAAAATATATTCATCTCTTGTTTTATGTTACGAATGAATTTACATAGTTGTAATTTTGAGGAAAATTTGGTGAATCCAAAAATTGAATTTATAATGTGCATAATTATTTCCAAGTTTTTCTCTCATACACATATAAATTCAAATACTAGAAAGCGGTATGGTAAACATTTTTGTTAAAATTTGAACAATTTAAGAATGAAAAATATATATTTTTTAAAAATATTAAACTAGGTGACTACTGTTCAACTTTAAATTGTCTTTAATTACGTATAACAGAAATATCCTTGGGTATTTCATGCTTGGTTTTCATGCTTTTCATCGTTAGTTTGGCGCATTCACCAACATTGTATCGAAATTAAATTTCAATGTCGACTAAACTGTCTTTAATTATTTCCAAGCAGAAACTTCCTTGGGCATACCGTTTTCGTGTTTTTTCATCGTCGACTGTGACACTCTACCAAAATTAAATTGAAATTAAACGTCAGTGTCGACTGAAAAGGGAGACAACAATAAAAGTTGAAATATATTGTTTATAAATAGAATAATAAACCTGTCAAGGAATTAGATAAATAACAGTTAAACCATTGTATTGAGTGAATGTAATGAATAACAACGACATCGTCATGGCAACGATGAGGCAGTGAATGGTTGAACTGATGTCTTTTGGAATCCTACCTATCCGGCATAGCCTAATTATAACATTATGACGTAGATAGATGTCAATTTCTAATTTTACTTTCTTACATACACCACGTATAAAAAAAGTTATGAGATGGGTCAAAAATTTATTTCAAATTTTGCACTTATAATTTCGATTTTGAGGAGTTTAAACCAAGACAAAACAGTTTTTTAGAATGCTGTCTTTGTATAATTTTCAAATTAACATATTTTGATAAAATATTGTAATTGATATACTGTACTTTAAACATACCTCAAAATTATTTTCTTCTTCAATAACTGAAAATTTGGAGGTAGACAAAATTAAATTTTTAGACACAATGTTAAAACTCAAAATTACGATTTTTCTAAAATCGACTCTAACTATTTTGTTCAAATTTTATTATAATGTAGTCTTAATGGCTTTTTAGTAAAGTGGGAAGGAGGATTAATAGTGCTAACTATGCCTTTCAAATAATGGTAATATCTAAGGACCCAAATAAAACGTTTTGGTTTCCATCTTCCCCAAAATACCGGTTTAAGTATACGTAAATTAGTGCAGTGTTTTTACGCCTGTTTATTTTTAGACGAAATAAAGAGAATGTCTGTACGTTTGTATCACAGAGAAAAACCTTTAGTCGTACTAGTAATCCGAAATAAATTGGTCGGCAGAATATGAGTTTTCTATCCGTAGTAATCAAGATAACCTCACTTTGATAAAGTAAACAATGTAGCACTGGATGAGAATAAAATAAGGAAATAAGAACGAAAAAACAACCGGTAAAATTTATCTGTTTTACTCTGCTAGGGGTGCATGAAGATATTAACATAAATTATAATTGTAATACGTCATAATTTAGATGCAATTAAAAACTTGAACACATTTTTGTTTAAACCCTCTCATATTGTGTTGAATAAATTTGACTAATTTGTACCCTCTTCAGGACCATAATTAACTAAGCGTCTCCTAATCAAAAACTTTTCTTCAGGAATACTTACGTCAGGCGTTAATAATATTAATGAATTTCTGTCTTCTCAATAAAGTTAGTTTTTTAAACAACTTTTTCGTTTTTTAATTTAATTTAGCGAAATGTGAAGATCAATTCCAAAACCAATTCACGAAATGTTACTTATTTCCAACTGAAAATAGTTTGATAGAAGTAATTAACTAGACAAAATATTCTCTGTTTGAAGTTATTTGTTAATGAAGGAAGTTCAATTTTATTATTATACATTTTTCGGACATTTGCCATGATTTGTGTGTTTTTTAGTCACTTGATAACGGAATTGATTCTTATTCCCGAAACGTCGTGTTTTGATTTTTAACACACAAATGATGGCAAATGTCCGAAAAATGTATAATAATAAAATAGACAAAATAATTTCTGAATCCTTTATATCTCAGATCCTTTTAAAGTATAAATAAATATTTTACTTTTTCAATTAATGACAATTTTGTGTTAAGTATAAACGTTCGATTTTACATTTTGGACCTTGGATTATAGTACATGATTAAACCTAATCTCCTAATAGTGCTATCTCATAATAATGTACCATCTGGTTCTACAATCTATAAATTACCAAACAAACAAATAACATACAATTTATTAAATTTAATAAAATACAAAACTCTCCACAAAAAGTTATTTTCAACAAGACGACGTTTCAGTTATTTAAGTCATCATCATGTTGTTAGATAAACACAAACCGTCTTCAAACCTGTATTCATTTATAACTTTTATTTCTCGCTATTAAGACGTCGTTTTTGTTGTGTTAATTGAATTTCTCAAGTTTAAGTCACCAAAAATACAAGTAGTTGTTTTTTAGTGTTTATGAATACTTCTCATTTTAATCAACTCATCTCGTCGCATTCAGTTGTTGTTGTTGTTTTATTTTATTTTTTCTATTTAAAGATAATTTATTTTGAGTAAACAGAATGTAAATGTTGTATTTAAAACTGACAAATCTGAAAGACAAACTACAACACTATGCCCACCAGTTTTGTTCCTATTCATAGAAGTGTAATACGAATGCCCCAATAACAATCTCAACTATTATTTCACACCATTTACACTACTTTTTCATATCATAAGTGAGACGCTAATTAAATACAAGATTTTATTTCTTTATTTACCAAAATAAAAATAGCATTATAAATATTTCACAGCGTTTGATCCTATACGGCTAAAATTCGTCAATGAAGAGAACTCACTGCTCATTAGGTTCTTCCTTACGTTGTGGCGCAGTGAAGAGATTAATTTAATTGTATAAAATGGAATAGTGAAGAGAGTTTGATTTGTTTTGCAAAAATGAAAGCAATAAAGTTGAGTGGACACATTTACAACACACCCTCCCCCTTTCCCACCCTTTTGTAACGAATAACGCAAAACACTGTAAATGATTCAATAACTTTGCAACAGTTCCAACAAAAACTTAATTCTTTTATTTAAAACAGCCATCACTTTATGGAAGGAAATTAAAAACTTTTCACTAATTGTGATTGTGATGTTCTTCCAACGTCTCTGTAATTAAACATGAAGATAAACTGGAGACATTTCTTAAGAATGGAACACGCTTATATAGTGTCAGCTAATATTAAGTCAAAGCCTTCATGCGGACAAATTGATTCCATAGAAAATAATATTGTTGATAATTTGATTCTTATACACAGAATATATCAGACTACCTGTCACAAATATATTGTGAGAAACCGTTTAAGCAAAAAAATCTTGGTGTATAGCTTTATCTCAATTATTTGCTTATGAAGAGTCTCAATTAGTTGCATATGAAGAGTTTAGAAGATATAATTGTTTCGAATTTGGAGACCTCAAAAGGGATAGAAGTCTGTAAACATTTAATAAGGTGCCAAGTGTTTTAGTATGAAGTTGTTTCGTTATCTCTCCATATTTAAAAGACGACCTGAAATGTTGGATTTTACGGTTAATTTATACATCTATTATACTTTTTTATTTTTAAAAAAACATAAATCATCATTGGGTTTTTTCCACAAAAAGTACCACAAATTCCTTAAAAAATTTTTTATTTGATATAAATCAAATTAAATATATGTATGTTAACTTTTCAAATTAAACTATAAGTAAAGTTGTAAATCAGATGAAATCATTTGCAAAACCAACCGTTTTTATATATACAGTCTTATAGCTCTTGTCGTTTTAAAGTGGCGGTTCATAAGAAAAAACTTTAATCCCAAAATGGTGTATTTTCAAACTTCATCTATGTTTATATTTGTAAACATACTCTTACCCCTAATATGTGCCTTTTTGAGTTTCCCTAATTCAAAAGAATTTTTATTTTTTTTATATGTAAATTAGTGCTGCAAAAAGTTTACGTCAAGATTTCACCTCAAACCGATTTCCAAGATTCATTTTAAACGAGCAGAAAAAAATAATATTTTAATTTGCATTTAAAATGAAGTTCATTCTCTGTAGTAATTTATTATCTATTCCAACTTTTTATAAACGAAAGTTTACGGTTTTCTCTATATTCAGTGCCTAACTGTTCGGAGTGAGCAACATTTTTAAAGTTTAATACAAGACCGAGTCGTTGGGATTCAAGGTAGAAAATTTCAGCCTTTTTTATTATTTTGGATGAATTTTGTATTCCTTTTTAATTCCTATTTTGTTAACGGAAGCCATAATCACCTTACATTGATTTGCTGATAAAATACACAAATGATGGCAAATAAACTCCCTAAACGTTGTTTATAATTTTTTACAAACACAAATGTAGCCAAATTTCGGATTAAACCATATTAATAACGTGAACAAACCACCATTATCAAATATCTTTGAAACCCGAAAAGTAAGATTTATTACAATTTGTTTTAATTAATCAACTATTAAAATGTTAATTTTTGGTTCATCAGTTTGAAAATATTCGTCGTATAATTTTATATAATATTTCTTTCAATTAATTTTGAAATAAACACCATTAATTGACTTCAAACAAATGTACAAATATTCAATAGGGATATGTCTAGCTTCAACTATTGACTAAAGAAAAATGTTTAAAAATATATGCTATATATTTTAAGATTTGTTTATAACAATAGTTTGTCTACTTTATTTTTAATTACTGCTAATGTATTGTTAATTTACGACTCAAAGAATATTTAATTCCTTTTTAAAATTGTCGTTTTATTGAAGTAATCCTTATTTGTTATATATTTATACATTTCTTATCGCTTTATAATAGTATGAACGCAGCTAATTCCACCAAATATATATATAGTATGACGTTTTATTTATAATGTATGTAAACCCATCTATTGATAGCAAACCATGTAATTATTAAAATTCAAGGTATTTTCTTAAATAAAATATTTAAACTTCATCTAATAAATAAATTATATAGATTGCTTGACTGTTTTTTTATAATCTACAAACATAATATTATGGTGATGATGTATTTATTTATCAGCTATACTTTTACTTTATACCATATTTGTTTAAATAAATTAAAACCGTTTAATCTAAACACACGTATGAATTTGCAATGCATTTTCTATCGCCACTAGTATCCTTCAGTTTCAAACCAAACCAAATGAAGAGACTATTCAGTGTTCCGTTTCATAGAGTTGGCTTTATCTCTTTATTTTAAAACCTTGCAAAACGTCTTAATGATCCACCGTTCCTTCCCTTCTTCATCATATTCCCTCCGCAATTTATTACATCTTTTGAACACTTCTAGAAATGAAGAATGCTCGTAATACTCACCAAATTCTAAAGAATTATGAATTATGATTGAGATTAATTATTTTTTTATAAAGAGGGCAAGATATGTATACAATTAATAAAAATGAATAAAACTACATATTTGCAAAAATTAAATAATATTTTTGCCAAAAGTATAATAATTATAGTTTCATTGCAGTCTTCAGTCTTACATATAAGTTATATAGAGAAAGATAGGTGATTGGGTAAAAAAAACCGGTGTCGAGTTTTTCGCGGAAATGTTCGTTTTGAAAATCATTGAGTTTAAAAATAAAGTGGTTTTGAGAATGATGTCTGTCCGTCGTATGTTTATCTGTCTGTTTGTCTGGCGCCTGACGTCTGGTAAGTTGCTCTACAGTCCAAACGAGTAGACCAGTATTTTGACCATATCTGGACTTTTTTCGATAACAAAATATACACGTACCTGCAATAACAAAAAATCCATACTTTTGTTTCCCTCAAAACTAACTTTACCGGTTTTGATAAAATTTTGCTAAAATAAAGAAATCAAGTACCCAAACAACCCGGATTGTTCGCCATCTCTCCGAAAATTTCCGTTCGTGATTTCATTCAAATTTGGATTAAAAGTGAGGATTAATGATCCAAACTAGTGTGAGACATAAATAATAGAAAATTATAATAAAGAAATAATTTCAAACACAGAATACGTACTTAACGTGATTTAAACTGAAGGTCCTCTTATATTATGTATTTTTAATACTTTTTTGAAAATTACTATATTCATAACAATAATATATTCCATTACAGCTAATACAAGAATTGGTCTCTTCGAAAATATATAAATTTAGAAAATCATTTATATTTTTTACAAAAAACTTACATGATTTTCCATTGGGTTTCTCTTTCGACAATAATTCGCACTATAAATGAAGTTAACAATCTAAAACTTTTGAATTTTACTAGAAACGTTTTAGATATTTAAAGATCAAAATTTCAGTGTTTGTCAATTTTCGTAACTTTATTATTTATCAATAAAATATTAAATATACTTTTGTTAAAAATATAATTGTTTTTATTGTTTTAAATTCATTATGTCATAAAGGAATTTTTGTTATTAATCACATCTCAGCAAACATATTTATATTTAGATTTGATAAAAAACAACTTTTTTTCAACAAAGTGCAATTATTACGTGAAAAAAACTGATATAAGTCCTGTTAACGACAAAATAGTTATCGTTTATACGTACAAGACTTCCCACTGGGATAACGACTTAACGAAAAATGATTCCACCCAGTAAAATTCCGAATCTAGTAAAGATTTTTGAAGAGATAAATTAATACAATTTTTTTGGAAATATGTGTTTGTTTGCTTTAACATTAGGACATAAGGTAAATCAATTTATACATATTTATTATAGTGGGTATTTTAAAACTTTTCTTATATATGTGTTATAAAAATGAACAGTAATACTGTAATTAAAAACTGTATTAAATGATGACGGTACAATAAATACACATTACAACCTTCAATACATTCTTTAAAACAACTTTACTAAAGTATTTATGTATGTAGAGTAATTTTAGATATATTTTTCATAAAAGTTAAGAAGGTCAACTAATCGATTTTACCTATTCTTTATTTTCATGGGTTCATATTTTCAAGACGTAAGATATTAGTGATCTTAAAGATCGTACACGTTTTTCATTAAACGTGAAGCCAAGAAAAATGTTCAAAGTTTATTTGGACAAAAACAATATTTTTTATAAGGTTGGGTTTCTGTACAGTTCAATCTTATTTAAACTTAACTATACTGTAAATGATGTAAATAAACCCACACACACATATAACATCCAAGTGGTATTGAATAGACAACCCACTAATAACAAGACATATTAAAGAATTGTTTGAAAGACAACTGATGCACCAATAAAACTGTTTTTAATTTATATGGTATAAACATTCTTCATATTCTTTAATGTGAAGAAAACAAACATAGAAAATTTTTAATTATAAAAAGGTGATATTAGATATTACCCTAGAAAAGTAAAACTAAGTTACGTATTTTTTTCTCTAATACAAAAATTGTTTTGATTATCATTGTCAAACAAAGTTTATGGTAAAATGAAGTTTAACGTACTAAATATTAATTGCAAATTTGTAATATTTTTTCATAAGTGAAATTTATTCTTTCGTGTATTACAGTTTCTGGCTAACTCATTATTTAGTTTTTCCGGTTAATTCACCGTAAATCGTGACTGCAAAGTATTGCGATTAACACTTGATAAGAGAACAAAAATGTTGTTCTACCGATAATATCAACACTTTTAGCTAGTTGGCCAGTGTTTGATCTCGATTCAACTTGATATCATTTCTTGTTGTAATGTACAGTGATTTTTAGTAATTGTGTAGTGTCACTACATTCTTGTGACACTCTATTGTAATATAAACTCTATTAATTTTTCGTGATATTAGTTAATCAAGCACAGGCTATTGAGAATTATGAAATAACTCAGAAGTTAGCTCCCATTACAGCTTAAGCCACAGCCTTTTCTATCGTAATGGAGATTTAATACGCTTGAAAGCTCAGTTGAAGTCTACCCATGAATTCACCTTTTTGGTTCATAACTCGTGCTTTCTTCTTGCTGAATGCGACTACGCTATCACTATTTTTTTTATTTTCTTACGTTTTAGGCTGCGAAATTATTATAATTTAAAGAAATCTTATGTGGACACATATGAAGTCACATAATAAAATGTATTAATTTGTCTATCTGAAAATTGATATTTGTTTAATACTAACACTTCAAAATAGATATACGTTCAACCTTTAACATAATATTTCACATTTATTGTTCATTCATACATTTTTCTAATAAACATAAGTTTCATCAAGTTACATAAACATTAAATGACAGTTTTGTTAGAAAAATATACTCATTTTTAATATTTCAGCACAATCATCAAAATAATGTATGATTGGTATCTCTTCGTACTTCCTATCATCATTAGGCAACACGAATTGTTGTTTATTTGTATCGGTCTATTTTGTAAAATACACAATTTATTTTATATTATATTGCTATATAATAGAAATACTTGTCAATTACAACTATAAATATTGAAAAGCCTATTAATTTATTAACTGAGAGTAAATAAATGTTCAAAGGCTTCTACAATAATAAATTTATTTAAAATATACTCCATTTATAACAAAGGAAAGTTAAATAAAAAAATTGATTTTAAATTTTGAAATGAAATGTTTCATTAGACGTTTTATATTTCTCAATTACTCAAGACTAAATTTACTGTGATCCTCCGGGCATAGGGAATGGTAATTAGACAATATAACAGGAGAACACCAATAGTGTGCTTTAGGCATTCCTTTTAAATTATGTTATCTTACAATATAAGATGTTTCGTCGTATCTTTTATTTTAAATAAGTAAAGACTATATTATATAAATGTTTAATTGAGTAGTGTAATTAAATTTGTTTGCTTCTGTCCCAGTAAAAGAATACTATGCACAAACATTGCACAAATTGTCTCACACAATCATTCACAAACAACATCTAACCACACAAAACTATTCTTCGCCAAAAATATCAGTTCCGTTAGGTTAGGTTAGTTTAGTTTAGTTGTCACTAAAATCAACGATTTTTAGCAACTTACGTAACGTCTAAACATGCTTCCCTTTTGTCGTAAAGTCGTCTTAAGCATATTAAGGGAGGAAATCAAGATTAAATGACGGTGGACAAGATTAATTTTTGTTTTAAAATTATTCCCTAACTATATCTTTCTATTATTTTCATTTTTACATACTGTTTAGTGTTATCAATCTTGATATTTTACCAAAATCGGTGGAGATGATTTTAAGAAATTACGTCTTTTATTACCGATAATTCATGAACCGGCGTTTGTGGATATTGGCGACCAAGACGTTTACTGTGTTATCGTAATGTGTAAAAGTTTTGATTTATCGCAAAGATATGACCACAATAAGTCCACATATCAAATTTAATTAAAATCTGTCCACGCTTTTGAACTGTAGAGCCAGACACCATTTCCAAAATAACTCAAACGAGCTCGAAACAAATACTACTTATAACTCATCACATAACTTTCTGTATTCTATTTATATGTGAGAAATGTAAAATTGTAAGAATAATATTTTTTAATTTGTCATTATATAACGAGGGTATCTTTTTCTAATATCAGTACAGTTTAATGAATAACTATTTTAGTAATTAAGAATAATTAACGCTATTACCTACATCGTAGAAGAACGATATTTAGAATAGGTTGACAATACAAAATTAATGTGGTAAAAACTAATTCATATCTATAAATGGTTTAGAGAAGCGATTTAAACAGTGTTCTATGGAACGCGGAAGTATTTCACTTTTTATTGCACACATTTAATACATGTGACGGAAAGGAATAGTGAAATTTTTGAATTTATAAATATCAAACAATTTGTGTTTCTCGCGAAAATATGATTTCTAGTTCAAGTGGATGATTATTTAATAATGTAACAATAACACTTTAACCTTCAATTTAATCCAGCTATTTATTCAATTTACAAAAATATAATTTATATATGATTTGAATCTTCACTGAATTTGATATCTTCATAAATTTCGTTATGTTTAAATAATCTAGACACCATTAGAGGTAATCAGTAGATCACTATAGTCAGTAGGCAATCTCCCGAGATACCATAGTTGGGTTTACATCTCCCTTTCATCTTTCTAAACAACTCTCTCTTGACTAATTCTCGTTTTCTTCCGATCCTGACGCTATTAGAGTATTAAAAACAAGGGATATTTATTTTATATTTTATTATTTTTTATAAGGCAATGATAACCGAGAAGTTTTTCACCTTTAAACAACAACAACAAAAAAAAACATTACAACAGATGTGACACCTTTGGGATATTTACAGTAAAAATTACGTAGAAAAATTATGTATTACAAACTAATTTTGTTTGTGAAATAGTGTAAATAAATCTTTTTTCTTGTTACTTAAAGACACAAAAATCTCTAACTTACCATCGCCTTAGAAAAAAATGAAAAAATAACGTAAAATAAAAACCCCTAAATTTCTATATTCTAATAGCGTCAGAATTGAAGAAAACAAGAATTATTCAAGAGAGACCAGATAAGAAAAATGATTAAGAGGAATCTAATGCAAGACGATATGAAAAAAGTGGTGATCTGTACTAGCACTTCAGATAGATGAACGTCTGAAGGAAATACAGCTAAATATTTTACGATATAAATTATAATTAAAAGTCATGAATAATATCGAAAACTTTAATCTTAACGTTCAAAGTAAATGAATTTCTAAAAGTGGCTAATACGATTTGTAAAACACAACGAAAATTAAATTCCGTACATTTAATAACATTTCGACTTATTAACTCCAAAGTAAATTTTTTAAATGATTGTAAATATTCTAAAGTTATAAGATTTATTACAAAAAAAAACGCGAAGTCTTGGTTGGGGCTTCCTTTCATGAACTTCGCATCATTTTTCAACATTTTCTCAAATGAAACTTGGTTATAGATCCTTCCAGGTAAAATGATAAGCAAAGGGATTTGGAGAGTTTATTTCAATAGTCCCGTACCTAGTATTCCCGCAAGTGAAGAGTCTCATTTTGATAATGGACCAAAGAAAATACTTCAAAAGAAACATATTGTATTAAATATTGATTTTATACAAGATTTGAATATATATAGATAATCGAGAGATATACATAACCTTAAAATAATATTTTGTATAAGCTTGTAACTAGTCACATAGTTTGAGCTAAAATTTATGTAAAACATACCATTACGGAAAGCTATAAAATGCATGATACATATACACAAAAATTATAAATAACTAGTTAAAATAATCCTAAATAATAAATTCCTGATATTATAATCTGTTTTGTCAGTGATACTCTCGTTCCCTAGTCAACGTCCGTTTTACTTTATTGAGATCGTCAATGATTATAAGTGATATAAACTATTAAATAACATTAAAAAAATCATAAAAAAAGTAAACATATAAATACAACATAATGAAGTCCAGTCAGCGAAATATCTGATTATGTTGAAGAGTAGATCCCTAACTTTTCTATCATCCCCTTCACCCTTAACTCTAACCTATTCATTGTCTAATGTTTTGCAGTAAATCTTGAATACTTCATCAGCGTGATTCCATATATAGTTGAATAGCAAAACTAACAATTCTCTAATAAAGATTGTGATTCTTTTCGAAATATTACAGAAAGGAAAATTATGTTATTTATCTTTTAAATAAATATAAATAATACGAAATAATTGTGCAATAAAGAATGCGTTGAGATATTTTTGACTCCTAAATATAAAAATGTGTAACTTTAAAGTAAAATAATAATATTTTAAAAACTTTATAGAATAAGTTAAAGAAAGTCACAAGTTATCAAGTTTAAACTTGTAAATTTTAAAATAGATTTGGAATAAAACATTGACAATTATGTAGTATTCACTTGAAATGAGCTGCACTTGTAGAAACTTCAATCATCAAATAAAAAATAAAATTTCCTACAATAGACACTTTATTTGTACAAGATAACTATTCTATTATCCTTAGTTGTTACATGTATACAAAACTTCTTTTTAATTCAATACGTACATGTAACAACTGAGGATGATGACGTAGTTGTTAAAACGTCGTCTTGAGCAAATAAAGTATCTATTCTGAAAAAAAAATATGGATTGTATAGTATTCCATTATTTATGAAATTTCTTCTTTCATAAAAACGTGTTACCCTCACACAAAAAATGACGTCGATTACATTGCTATACTTAAAACATTTAAATGAAATGTCAGGTATTTCATATTATTTAATAAAATTTTATCGCTTATTATTTATTACAAATTATTGATTTAATTAAGTGGCCAGATTTATACATTTGTGGTTTTTACACCAAAACATATATTCAGGTATTTCCACATAACTAATCATGATAATTATACTAAATACATTTTTTTATGGTTATTGTAAATAAAATTATTTACGAGCATACTTATTCGTTTTTATTGGTAATTTTCAACGGAGTATATCACTACCAGGCAAACTTTTCATTTCCCTTTCATTGCAATCTATATACAGGTTAAATAAAGCATAAACCAGATGGAATATGTACTCACTATACATATTATCCTCAACATTCATTTCATCGCACGAAACAGCTAATGTTAGTAGAAATTAATCTTTTAGAAAATGGTATTACAAAAAGCTTGTAAACAAATCCATTTCCTTCTCTATTGTTCAATCCATTATAGATTTAACTTGCAGGAGTGCATACATTAGGGACAAAACAAAATTACCCTACGTTCTTTATATGTATCCAACAATAACCAGAGGTAGGGTTAAAAGTGATGTTTGCTGAGAATTGTACACAAATACGTCAACCAAATGATTTCAAGCGAATGGTAAAAAAAACTTATAGTAAAATAAACATTGATTTGTAAAGTACATAAAATTCAATATATTATATACTATATCTGTACTATTGTTTTAAGATACGTGTTGTTAATACGGAATTGTCTTTTTGAAAGATATCTGTTTTAATTTCTTTTAAACACATTAATACCATATAAATCAATAATGCCATCATATTGACTGTTATCACAAATAAGACTTTAAAATAAATTGTAGACTTGTAACCGCAAATTACCCTCTGACTTAGTTTGAGACCTAAGAACTGTTACATAACAAGTTTTTTGTGTGGCTAAAAATATGTCAGGTGAACCACATGTAGTGTCTTATAAAACGTAGATAGTAGGAGAGCTATACAATACGGCTGGCTGTCCAGAAAGTTACAAACGTGGGCCGTATCATAGCAGCGCTAAACATTTTAGGTTCCAAACTTCAATTAATATTATTTACTTTTCCTTGTTGTTTAAGGGAGAAAGCAACAAAGAAAAAAGGAAATGGCTATCTATATAGTATGGAAAATCAAAGTTTGAAGCTTGATTTATCCTGAATAATTAAATATTTTTCTTCCATCTTTGGAAATCCCGTAAATATCTTCTAGCCTGTGTGCCTTGATAATGATTCAAGATTTATATTTTTAAGTTATTCCTAGAGAAATATTTCTGTACGTTTTTATCAAAATGTAAAAGTAACGCCTTTCGCTTCTTTAGCCTGAAGTAAGTCAAACCATAATATTGTATTAACATCAATTGTTGCAATAGATCAAACGTTTCTCTACACTGTTGGTTCATAAGGGATGATTTTAAATTAAACAATTCCATTGTTTATACAAACTAATCTTTGCAAATTTTGTTATCTAACATGCTCTAAAATTGTTAGAAATATTCAAAACCATAACAATTTGTTTCGCAAGTAGTAAAATATAAATAGTGTATGAAATCAAAAATTATTCAAAGGTTCGACTTATAAAGAGATATAAAAACCTAGTATGTATATATATATATATATATATATATATATTATACATATATATATTAGATTTTATATTATATTATATACTATTATTATTTTAGTTTAAATAATATTTTTAATTAACACACACACATACACACACGCACACACACACACACACACACACACACACACACACACACACACACACACACACACACACACACACACACACACACATACACACACACAAATAAAATAAATCTAAAGCAAACATTAATTTTTCATAATAATTATACATGTCTTAAACTATATAAACTCATTTAGGTTACAGCTGTATTGGTACTGTGGAACTTTTGGGATTGGAATTGTTTTGTTTTCTGTATGACATGTAACTCATCCGTCTTCATTAGCTATAGCATACTGTGAACGTTAATGAACACGCCAGCTTATGTATAACGCTGAAGATATGAAGATAATTTCCACGGATTCTCATTCACAGATCTCCATAAAAGTCCTTAAAGAAATCTATAAAGCGGCATAAAGGTTAATATCGTACATTTTTGTATTCACTTACTTTAAAAACAAAAATACTAAAAAGGCTTTCATAAAGTGATTTAGGATGTTGTCACGTAATAAAAACATAAACATAAAAGTGCAGTGAATTAATTGGTTGAAATTGAAAAAAAAAACATTTATATAAAATACACATGAAAGATTATGTTATGATCCAATACTAAGGTCCAACTTTTCCTTACTTATGCCCAGCAATGTGTATGAGGTGCAACACTAAATCTAAAATAAGACTAAATAATACCTAACGTTTATAAGATGAAAAACCACAACACAGCCCTACACAACATAAAGAGGGCACGCAACTGATTGTAAAGGATGGAAGCCATAATGGCTTATTACTAAGCTGTTTATTTAAAAAATGTTTAGAAATAAGGCCATTGTGATTTCCGTTAATAAAAACTAAATTAAAAATCGGAGATAAAAATTCTTCTACTTTAAATAAGGTTGAAATTTTGCCGCTTATACCACAAATGGGAATCATGTCGCGATCGAAGACAACTCTTGAAAGAAAGGAAAAAAGGTTATTTATAGCTATAAACAGTTAGGACAACATTCTCTTGGCTCCACCCCTTACATTAGATGCTTGCCCTCTTTATGTAGCTTAGGTCTGTGTGTTGTAGTTTTATCTGACCACCTTTTTATTTAGTTTTAGCTTCGACTTAGTCTTGCACCTCATGCACATTGTTAGGCGTACTTTCATTTGAACGGCGGTATGTGTCATATGGAAGATTACCGAACTACTAACCAACCTGTAAACGTTACAGTGTCAAATGTCTGTAGCACCGAGTCATTGAAGGCGCCATTCCAACCAGAAGCATAACACCCTCAACAAGACGGACAAGAGGGGTATAAGAAAATAGTTTTCCCATTATAAAGATTAACAATTAATTATTTGATTTGTGTAAAAACACAGAAACACGTGAATCCCACAAATCGAATAATACAATTGTAAGTTAGTTTCATTGACAATGTCATATTCCTCAGTAACTACTTGCTAAGTTGTAATAATTAATATTAAATATATCTTTTAAAAATTACAACAAATTTATTCTCTTCAATTACGTATATTGATAACTCAACATATACTTAAACTTTTTTACACATGTTTGTATATATTTTGTATTATTACGTTTGATTTACAAAATATACTTTAAAAATCAAAATACTTATAACATAATTTTACTTTTATGGTATGGAATCCGTATTAGGCTAGAGAGGAAGGATTGCCATTTTTAATTAATAGTATCCTCAATTTTTTAATCGTTTTACTTTGAACTTGGTTGAACTGCAAAAAAAGTTAATGAATTTAAATTTACTAAATATAATTACAAGATATTACAAATAATAGTAAAGTTATAGATTCGATGAGAAAAATATAATTTGCGAATTTGTTCACATACTCATCTATTTCCGCCATGAAATATAAAAGTAAGAGGTGTAAGATTTATAGAACTAATCATCTAGCATTTTTTTTTTTAATGCGAAGCTAATATAATTTATTCTGAATAATAATATTAGATGTACAAAATAGTAAAAAAGAGTTAACGAACAGTCAACGATAAGGACAGTCGTCTTGTGAAAAAAATAGTTCTATTCAAATCGTAATAATTAATTTCATTATTTTTAAGTGACACCATTTATTTTTAGTTAGTAACTGGACGATTATTACAATAATTGTAATTAATATTATTTACGATGAAAATAAATCATGAAAGAGATTTTTAATGATTATATTAAATTAATCATTTATTTTTACGTTCAATTCAAGGACAAACATAACAGTTCGTGAAGTCACCAAATTTTTGTAAGAAAGAAAAATCTTTTGAAATAGTCTACACATGTTTTTATTAATTTGGGATTTTAATGATTATGAATGAACTATTTTAAAATTCTATTTTTCTATTTTTTTTATATATATATAATTAATTTTTAAAAGTAAACCATATTCTTATTCATACTAAGGTTTTTAACTATCGCCGTTTTTTCCATAATATGGAACAATTAAAAATAGTTTACATTAATAAACATCGAATTTTTCGGTGTGACAGTGACCGTACTAAATTTAAAGTCACATGGAAAAAAAATCTCCACTAAACACGACTGAAAAAATGAAATTTATAAATCAAATTTAATAGCTGTGTGTTTGAAACATATAAAATTTAATAGTTATAAACAAGTAATTTAAATGAAGAGCAATGTAACTTTTACTTCTTGTGCAAAAAAGGAAGAAAAAAATGTGATTAATCCTTTTAATAGTCTAAGTGGTGGTGATATTTCCATGATAACTCTCATTTGATTTACATTCCTTATGGACTTATTATACTGAAAGATGGACGTTAAATCAAGAGTATGTATTGCTACGTTGGACCTTAGTGTAGGGTCCAGCTCTACCGCAGGGGCTTCATGCTGGTATAATTTTTAAACAAATTTGTGATTCAGAGAATCTTTGTTTTTCCTTAGCTATAACTGCTCAGGCCTAATTTTAGGGTTGTATTCTTTTCTTAGATTATAGATTTATTTTTATTTTCCAACGTGCCCAAGGGTTATGTCAGTGTTTTTAGTGGTATAAGTTTGTTAGTGTTTTTCTCTTTTTTTTTCTTTTTAATGTTCTAGTTCCACACTTGATGAAAAGAGTTGATTTACACTCTCGAAACATTCTGTATTATATTTCTATACACAAATGATGACAAATGTCCGATTAATCCATATTAATAATATGTAAAATCCATCATTATCAAATAACTTTAAGATGGCGGAGAAATTGTAAATATTTTCACTTTTTGGTAACTATTAAGATATCTTAAGTTAAAAATCAAAACACTTCTTTACAAACACCATTAGATGAATACATCCTAATAATTATTATGTTATTTATTTATCATAAAACCTAAAGTTTGGAATAATTCTCTCAATTTACTATTTGTCATATCTCAAGAAACTTAAAGATACTTGAGTCTTGTTTGTTCAGTTTAAAAAAAAACGCTAATAATATCTCTGATTATCTACAAAGCTTTGACAATAATATGAATACCATTTACTTAATTCTTCAAATAACTAACATGAGTAACATCACACGATAGTTGTATGTATGTTGTAATTTCAATAATCCCAAGTGAAATATAATATTAATAATAGAGAGTGGTTTGTGAGAGTGTCTTACCTGGAAACACTGAGGCCAGGTGTATTTCCTAGTCTTAATACTCTATCGCAATGCAGTATCCCTAGGCTTTGCGTCTTCACAAATTTGCATAAGACTACTCACCTTAATTTCACTAAAAATTCATTCTGTCAGAATAACAATCAAAATTCATTTTTAATACTTCTTTTTTATTTATTAATAATAATACTCGATGATTTAACATTAGTTACTAAAAAATGATTTGAGAATGTTAATGTATTCATTCTTAGTACATCATGTATTATAGTCTGGTAAATATATGATTTATTTGTTTGTATGTTTTGTTCATAATTTCAGAAAAATATAAAAATTTAATAATGTAATACGTCATATGTTTTACTTTCTACCTTAGTACGTTTATAAAATTCTACATAAAATAAATGAACTTTACTTTTTGGCGGAATTATTTATTTATTGATTTTAAATCGATATTAGTTACTCTCTCTTTGTCTTAACTTTATCAAGCTAAATGGTTTGATAGGTTTTCTCCAATTTAACATATATTTCAAATAACTTAAGAACCTTTAAGGAACAATACTACTTAAACCTATTATAATGTTTCAATTAATTAAATAATAATGGTTCGTTAGTTATTACAAAATGTATAAAAACAAACTACTATTGCTTTTAAATAAAACTTTATTTTCAAAAGTTATTTTTGATAAAATATTATATTCATACATAAATTTAAGTTTTATTTTGGTATCCGATCCACATAACCCAATAGAAATTCTGTTTAGTAAATATAAAAAAATATATTAACTTAAATTACTTTTTGTAATTTTGTTAGTACACGTCTCGGAGCTGTAATCCCATCTTCAGTTATTCTTTCACTTGCTGGAGGTCGATACATAGTTTTAAATATTCAAATATTTACAATATATACGCATAGCACAATACATACAATTTTCACAATTAAATATATATAACAGTTGAATGATCTCGACTGGCACTCTTTTGGATAGATTAGAATGATAAATTCTAAAAAAATTATAATTTGTATAATATATAATTTAATAGTAACCTACTAAGGTTCTACAGACGGGGAGCAAAACAATTTGTTAGCTGTATTGTAGCTCGGATTTGTTACTGCCAAGTGACATGGGTTAGAACCAGGTTGCCTATGTAGGGATTTTCTGCGCGTTACTCTTCCGTCTTTGTCGAACAAAAGTAAAGATGTTAAACAACAAAAGTAAAACTAAGTAAAATTACAATGAATAACACAAGCCAATTTAATGAATGCACAAGGTTTGTTATATTTTATATAACATTACGAATTATTTGAATAATACTAATATAATCAACAATAAATGAAGTTTATGATAGTCGACCATTCAGGTTCGTTCAGCCTTAACAAAATAAATATAGGAAACTTGTACATTCCTTGACATAACATTGTAAGTGGGTTGCATAGGTTTAATAAACAATCGATTACTTTGTACAAGTATTGACGTTGGTAAAACAATTATTTAGTTAAACTTGAAACACGTCTTTCTTACCTGTGTTTTTATTATTTATAACAACTACCAACATTTCAAAGTAATGTACCATGTATAATATATTACTATTGTATTTATAATGATATCCCTCCGAAAATCGTTTTAATATATCTTGAAGACGAATATCACGACAAATCCATTTTCTGTCACAAGTGATTTTATCGGTTTACATTAACTGATATATAACTAAATCAAATTGCCTTTGATCATGTATAGTGAATAATTACCAAAAATACAAATATTCATTGTAGGAGATATTACTATAAAGTAATTATTTCATTCGATAATGTTTATGTTTAGTTTCCAATAATAAAAGAAGTTAGTTGGTAAGAATCACCATGTTACTTATGCAACCCTGACAAAAAAGGTGTACCTGTAAATAAGTTTACTCAAAAAAAGATTCCTTTCAATCATGTTGGTGTCAGCTTATACTGTACCAACTATTTTGTATTAAAGGTTTAAAAGTTAAAATTTTGAAGCGTGCCAATTAGTCCCCCCATAGATGACTGAGCGTAGAGTGACATCCGGATAAGCTGCGATTATTTTTATGAATTTGTCTTCTCTGTAACACAATATTATTAAGTTTTTCTTAAATTTCTTTAAATATTTAATCTCTCTGTTATTATTTAATTGTAACACGACATTGAACACACTGAAGACCTTTCACCTTTGACGTTTATTCTACCCTTGTTGTCATATCATAACATTGTTACGGTTGGATAATATTATGGATAATTTAGTTCCATAGTATAATTATCTCATCACATATAATATCATATTATATATTATTTATTAACAGTCAAGAGTTTCTCTTTCAATATTGTACACACGTTAACTGTCAGAATAAATTGTAAATTGAAATAAAAATTAAAGCAACCCGACTACAGACGTCGTGAAATATGAGTTCTTGTAGAAGGTTTACTTTTTTAGATGTTTGTGTTCTTGTTTTTCAAAATTTCTATCCAACGTTTAAAATTTAGGCGAGGGGACTTTGAATTTTTTATCTTGTCAATCTCGTATGTTTTAAATCTCTGAATATCATATATATTTCACGAAACTTTTATCAAAATTTAATTTTTTTTTTTTTTTTTAAACAACCATTTTAAATTACCTTCGTCTTATTTTTAAATAAATTGTGCTACAGAGTGTTTGTTTTTACTATTATTATTATTTTATTTTAATTTTATAAAATAAATTGGTCCGTGTGTTTATATAGACGTCAACTTCTTATTATTATCGGTATTGAAGTTATTATGAAAACAATCCAATTTCTACGATTATAAACAAGTGTCTATATATAAATTGTAGCCCTAAACATTGCAATAATTTGATGAACTACAATAATAACAAAGAACAAAAATATTCAGAAACTCTGTTCAAATCTGCCTTACTTTACGCGTAGCAAGTCTGAACTGCAGCGAGCTAGACGCTTGTTTAAATAATAACGCTATCTTTCCCACCTTGACATACATATTTAATGAGATAACTTACATTAATAATCGTAATTTGAAATTAAATCAACAACTAAAAATATATTTATTAGTCAAAATTCTTTCATTTTACCTCTTTTTTTACTCTGTTTCTATTTATTAACTACACAATGTTAAGTTTTGTAAAGAAGAAAAGGTTTTCTAACATTGAAATACCGTGTTATACACATTTTTTTTAGTTACTTATTACAATACAGTTTCCAGCAATACTTTATATAATTTTATTACCGTCCACTTCGATCATACAATGATCTGTATACAAGCAATGATTTAATTGTAATCCTGGAAAGCTGGTTTTCTGATAAGAAATGTTAAATTGTATGGGTAGATCAAGGGGTTTTGCCCAGTAAGTAAGATGTGTACAAAGGTTTTTGAACCTCGAAATTATATATATACAATGCTGATGAAGTTGTGTATAATTGAACCTCGAAACTCTCGGCCTAGCCGATCTCATTGATGTGTTCCTTCTCAATAACTCGCTTCATTCATGTCGGTGACTTGGCCATGCATGGTTTCTATTTCATTTTTTTCTAAATTTCAATAGGATTCTATATGAGGCCACTATAGCACCAAATTTAATTTTGTGAGCGCTACTATTTCGGTTTCCTGAACCCATGAAAAGTAAGATCGATCAAAAACAAAGGTCGCAATTTTCGACAATTACCAAACTAACTCTATACAACGTATACTGCATACGTAAAACAATCATTACGCATTAAAATGGTGTCTGAGAATTGAAGTGATTTGGCACTATATAAATATGACAACATAACAATAATCAAGTTGCAAATACCATCAATATCTGTTAGAGTATTCTGTGAGGCAAGTTGGACCATATGTCGATAGTTTCGAAGTCGTTTAAATATGAAAGCTGTTCCAGTCAACTGTAAAATTCGACATTATGATTTTATTTAATATCAACTCCGGCATCGCATGTTGCCTCTAATGTGATTTAAATTGCCATACACAAACTTTCCACAACTATATTGGCATTATTAAACTTGTTCTTGTTATAAACAAAGTGTTCATGCAATGAAAACATATAAATTTTAAATGTAAAACTAGATAAAAACTTAACAATTGTGGTATTTTATTTCTTCGATTCCGGGTGTAACAAAGCACCATTCTCGGATAATTACGTTTTCAGATAGAGATACGAAATAAATTGTAACTTCACTTAAATGGTCCCTCTAAAGGGCATCTTTTGGGGCAATGGTCTGTTTTAAAAATTTTGAAATGTACGCATGGGTCAAGTGATACCTTGTGTTAAATACGTTTCAACCTCAAACATTTTGTAATAAAGTTTTTTCAATACCTGTCACGATTTCAAAATGGCAGCTCGAAATGTCTGGCAATTATAACGTAACTTAATATTTCAGCTATACCATTCATTACGATATATATCAAAACAAGAATCAGCATTTATACAGGTTTTTAATTATGGGCCATATTAGTATGTTTTCAAAATTTGTCTTGTACTCGCCTAACCCTAAATTTTGAAAACTACATCTCCATATTTCAAAAAAATTGACATATCAGGTCGAGTTGTACATAAATATTGAAAAAATCCCGAGATTTTCTGTATTTACAGTTTCATGATAAGTTACGGTTTCAATATGGCGGCCTTAAAACTTATTTCAGTTGTGTTTCAACCATTTAAGAAAAAAAATCATTTAATAATGGTCGGAAGTGTAGAAAGAACAGCCCTTTTGAGTAGCGAATTTGAACAGCCATATTTTCTCAAGATTGTTGATAAGCAAATTAATGAGTTTACAATTTATTTCGTATTTCTAGCTCAAACTGTTTGACAACAATACATCTGAGACATTTGGTCTCAATGGGTAACAATACCCGTTATAAAAATAATTAAAGTTTTTATTGATTTCTTCAGATTTTTTAGAAGAACTTTTCTAATTAACTTTAACTTTACATAAAAGATTAGATGTAAACGTGTCTTGCAATAAAAAATCGAAACTTTAGAAGACATATATCTCAATTTGACAAATTTTGTAATATATTAATATTTTCTTTCTGCTATTTGTTTTCTGTGTTAGTGTTATTAAAAAACACATACACGAAGAAGTTATTAGCTTACATTAGGAATAATGGTTTTGTAATATGTACAGACACTAACCCCATACAACCTGAAGCAAATAATACATTATTCATACATAACTCTTGATACAGGATTAACTTATTCAGGGCAAAGATGCAACCCATAAATTATTCTATGATGTACCGATACTACAAGTCAGTTCAGTTTTACAAAATGTAGTCTAAAAGACATACAACTAAAAGTAACTGAAAATTCTCTCAAAGTCTAGTCCATTAGAAGTAGAATAAATAGAAAATGACTATATCGATCATATTAAATTATTTAAAGTAAATTGTAAAACAAATAATTTCAAATATTTTCCGTGTTGTGATTTACTCTTTGAAAACATTTAACCTGTTTTCTATTTATTCGATTGAAAAAATCTTTCTTAATATTAAAATCCATCTACAAATTATGTAAAATATATAAAACAACGGTTTTCTTGGACGTTTATATCAAATTGAGCTGTGTAAGACAGCAGAAACTGACCCTTAAATCATTTATATCAATTTCATTAATCGGGTAAATTTAAGCATAAGGTAAAATTGAAAACCACTGAATAATTATTGTATTTTATTTTTCCAAAATTGTTGTTTTCCTATTCATTCAATAAACTAATCAAAGTTATGTATTATCTATTTACTCAATACAACTTTTTCCCTAAAATTAAAAAAAAATCACAAATCAGAAATATAATTATGAACTAAAAACTTAAATTAAAGCTATATTATTATAACTTCTAGATTAGCACAGAACAAACGTAATTAAAGTACGTGTACATATAGACCAAATTGTCTCATAATGTCATGGTGAGGGGGAATATATAATTCAAATTGAGAGTTTACATAGTCTTCGTTTTTAATTTTAGTCACCTCATTATGTTATAATTAATTTTTCTCTAATTATGAAAATTATAATTGTCTGAAACAGGATTCAGAAATTTCGATTGTTACTTATATTTAAAATTACGTGGCATTATACTACAAATTGAAAAGTACAGCTTATTATTCTTAGTATATACAGTGTAAGCCCAAATTCATACAAAATTATTTGATTTATACTTTAACATTTTGACAAAACACTTAAACACACGTCAGAGCTGTAAAGAGTGTCACAGAATAATTTAAGAGCTGCTCCATTACCATATATAAACTAATCCAACACCATCAGCTATATATGAATAATACATTATTTGTCAAAGGATGTAATAGCTTAAAGTCAATATGTTCCGAAATCCATCCTTATTCCTGTACAATATTCCTGGGTGCTCCTCCTTCAACATCTGTGTGGTGTTATTTGTAATTTTATTTATATACCATTATAAAACAGTATTTATAATAAATATAGTAACTACATCATTATAATCAATTTTCATTTAAACTGTGTTGATTGCCTTGCATTGCGTATCAACAATTTATATATTTACTTTTTTGTACTATACAAGATATTATACATTACAATATAATAATTCTAAATAGAAAGAGGGATAGTATAAATTAATTTTCAGTAGTACAATATTGAATGATTCAGTCTTTATTTGAAAAGATTTCAAATATTGGGAACATAAAAAACGGCAAATATTTATTTTGTCACTATTAAAAATTTATAACATTGTGAAATACATTTATATTAAAGACACAGATTATGAAATACTAGTTATTTTTCCAAAGTCGAACTCTCGGGCAGAAAAAATGGATGAACTGCATAAACAATACACAAAATCCAAAGATTTATAAAATCGCACGAAACCTACAACAATTATAGTTATCTGATTGAGGAAAAACGAATATTGTCAACAAGTAAAATGCATTCCCACTTTTAAATAAATTGGTATTGTTATTCTTCTAACCACACAACAATAACAGGATTTAAGGATTAGAAGTGTGGATCGGTATGTTACCATTGAATAGACAGAGAACGACAGGAGTCTAGTAAGGCTTTCAGTGGAGAATATATTTATTTATATATGAACAGCCCTTGTTAATTTTCAATAAAAAATGATTATGCAAGTCCTCCTTTAACAAACCACTATTTATAATATTAATCACACTAAAATCCACTAATATTAATCACACCTAGAGTATTAATCTTGGAGCCAATATTCAGCAGTTGATTTCAATGTTTATGTCTTATACGTACTTGTACTATGCCATATTTAATTTTAAAAGAAAGTGGTTTAAATTTATTTATTGCTTTAAATAATTTGTATTAAATATTCCTCTATTATGAAGAAATCTAGTAAATTCAATAAAAATATTCTACTAAATTAGTGGGATAGTTATCTATTCATTGAAGTAAATTGTTTAAGTAGGAAGTAAAATACAAAAAGAATGTAATTGATGTATTTGTAATTGAAGTTTAAAATAACAACGATCATACAACTATTGATCTATTCAGAAGACCTTACATTAATATCACTGTAAAATTGACGGATGTGCGGCTAGATTAGGTTACTTCTTAGGATAAAACATGTGACATCATGTTTTAACACAGGAAATCACTTGAATAATTAACAAAATTAAGCTGATGGTTGAAACACAAAACATTCAAGAAACAATAATTGAATTTTAAGAGAAAAGACATCAACACACAACCTTGAAATTATTCTTTTGTTTGTAGCACATGAGGCATAAAATAATCATTGACAAATTGTTAGGGGTGTGTTGGTCCTGTATTTATTACAACGTTTGTAATACAAACATTTAGTATTATTGTAAGATACTATAAAACGTAATATATTTTTGGAAGTTAATACAGCATGATTTAAAATGTTATATATTCAATATCAGTTAAAAAATGGTACGATATGAAGTAGAGAAAAATGGGTTACACGGACGTGAGAAGTGCGTAAGGTAAAATATATCCTGAAAATAAATCATGATTTTTAGTATAGCTCATGAACTGATGATTAATGTTTCCTCTAGGACACATTTACTCTTACTTGAGAGGGTGCGAACATAGCATACGCGTAGAATAAACTTTTCATTGTAACATAGAACAATAATATAAATTTCAAATTGTCTTGTATTATATCAAAAATATATATATATTTCATTGCACGAAAACAGTAAAGTTAGTACAAATTAAACTTCTAGAAAACGGTTTTATAAAAAGTTTGTAAACAAATCCATTGGCTTCTCTATTGTTCAATTCTTCATAGATTTTAATTACATGAGTGCATACATTAGGGACAAAGCTAAATTACCCTGCGTTCTTTTATGCGTATCCAACAATTAGCCTACCTGAGCTAGGGTTAAAAGCAATGTTTGCTGAGAATTGTAAGCGAATACATCAACCGAATAATTTGAAGCAATGGTAAAAGTATAAACTTATAACAGCAAAATAACTGTTGGTAACACAAAATAGTCCCATCCATAATTTCAGTGTACGTATTTTAATATTTGTACATTGTACACTATTTTGTTTTACAAATAGTTATTGTGATTACGATACTGCTGTACTATTACAATGTAAACTTCTTTCAATGAACTTAAAGAATTTCAGAATGAAGAACGTTCAGAATTTTAAAGAAAAACCATATTACTAGCCACGAATGGTACTAATAATTTTTAATTATTTTTTTATGTATCAAAACTAGTAACTAAAAATATCTCTCTGACTTTTTATTTACTATATAAGATTATTGAATACACTTAGAAAAGCAGTACAATAATACAGGAATGCAAAATTTTATACTTACGTATTTCTCCATATATATGTGTATTTTTTTATACATTACAAAGTCTTACAAGTAGATAATAAAGGAATAAATCAAAACTCTTAAAAAATAAACATTAACACTTAATTCCACAATATAATGTCTTAGTGCTTCAATTGCTACGTCACAAAAACAATTGACATTTATACAACAAATGGGAGGAACTTAGTACTCGACTAGACGGTGTCCTGTTTCTGGTATACCATCGTAAAATTATAAGTGTCAGTATTCATTTTAAATACGGAAAAAAATCATATAAGTCCATGTTAAGAGTTGAAGCTGAGAAATAAGAGCCTCCAGTGCTGCCATCTAACAGTCCGCTTCTGGTAACTTCAAGGACATCATGCCATATTTCGTGCTCTGACTCCTTCCCTATTAGCAAATTCTGAACCTGAACTAACAATATTGCATCTATTCAACCCACAAATTGTACTCTAACATTAAATCAAATAAAATACAACAGCAGTGACGAAAAACCATTACATAAACAGACTATAAGAAACTCACTTATACATAAAGATCAAATTACATATATACATAACATACAAATATAATTTGTAACGTAAACTTGTAAAACAATAATTGATATTTGTAGAAGATTGTTGCAGCGTAATTGTTAGCTTTACCAAGTTAACTTTGTTACGGTTTAAACACACAAACCGCCAAATTTATGTAGGTTGAGCTCAGTAGCATTGATTTTGTTTGTTTATTTTTCTTTTTTCCATACGATATGCTATTCAACTCTATTTAATTTACTAGCTATACCAAAAAAATGCAAACAAAAGAAACGCACAGCTGGTGTAAATTGAACATAATTTTCAAGTTTTTCATCCACGAATCTGCATAACAAAATATTTCATTGGTACAAAACAATATTTAAGATTATACATAGGCCCAAACAACTAACTTTTGTTTTTCCTTTCTATACAAATAGTATCAAAATATTACTATATATATGATACATGCAAACATTTTTATTTGTTAGATGAATTTTTAGTTTATAGAATTACAATTTTCAATTTGTATCAAATTGCATAAGACCTCTATCAGTGAAAATTAATAAATATTTGATAAAAATTCTAAATTCAGATTTTTCTAGTTAATAAAAATAAATGACCAATTTTGCAATATATATATATATATATATATATATATATATATATATATATTGCAAAAACCCATCGAAACGTGCACTTGGGACCAAGAGAAGAGGGCAATTTCTGTTTTGAATACCGGTTTCATTATTTCGATCACTCAATAACTACTGTATATGCATTTACCCAAACAAAAATTAGGTAAAATATTACCTTCTCACAATTTAATCTTTATTTGTTGACAGCCTCTCAACAGGGATCAGCTATAACATATGATTCATTAATATTCAAACTCTTTCATTGACATTTTTCTTTTAATTCAAATTATGGAGACACAAATATGAAATTGAATTATGAAACTTTTATAATAAACTTTAAATGTGGGAGAAAAGTGTAAATTTCTTCATTATTTTAATTTAATGTTAGTGATATCTTAAGTTATAAATTACTTTTAAACACAATCTGATGAATATGATGTAATCATTTCTAATTTTGTATGTCTAATAAACATACTTCAATTTTTGTCTACTTTTTTATGTCTTGTATAAACTCCCAAGTAATATATTGATATAAGTATTAAATTCATCAATATAATTCACAAGTAAATAAATAAATAAACACACTAACAATAATTTTGTTTTTAAATAATAACAAATCCATGTCTAAAAATAATTTATTTAATTTTTGAAATATCTAATTTTAGTAGCACCCTATTCATATATTATGTATCTTGTACTTATAGTTATAGAAAGTAAAGTGTAATATTAATAATAGAGAGTGGTTTGAGACAGAGAGAGAAGGAAGTCTTACCTCGGAATACTGAAGCCAGGTGTATCTCTTGGTCTTAATACTCTATCGCAATGCAGTGTCCCCAGGCTTTGCGTCTTCACCAATTTGCATTAGCCCACGGATAAAAATAATTCTGTCTGAATTTAAATACATTATTAATACTTTTTGTGTTTTAATAATACTTGTAATACTTAACTTGTAATTGATAAACAAATGATTTGGTAGTTTTATTTTTAGTGAACTGTACATGAAAATTCTTGTAAATATTATTTATTTTCTACGTCTGTTCATTATTTTGAGGTTTAATAATGAACTATGATATGTATTTTAATCGTTATAGTATTACGTAAAACATGAACTACTTTTTTTTCGACAAATTATTTATAGATTTCTTATTTCTAATTATTTATTCTATTTTATATTACTGTCTGTCATTAAATGACTTTCATTGAGCTGAAATTGAACGGTTTAAATGATTTTCTCCAATTTAGAATGTATTGGTTATAACTCAAGGAACATAAGGACCTCTTAATCTCCCTCACTTTTTAACCAAATATAATCATTTTTTGTCCAATGTAATAACGGTTCATAAATTAATACTAAATGTAGAAAACGAAATCATTTAGCCTTAAGCAAAACATGTTTTCAAAATTTATTTTTTTTTAAATTAATACATCAAATTATTTAATACATTCATAAAAGTTGTTGTTTTAATAAATTGGCTATAAACTAAAAAAACCCGTGGTCGCTGTATTTTATAACTTCATGTCAACTAAAACATCTTTTCTTTGTAATACACAACTTTAATTGACGATAACTTCAAAACGGATTTACATATATCATACGACTATCTTCCCATTTAAAAAAAAAAATTAAGTTCATTTCAAGATGGCGGATCCAAGATGGCGGTCAAAAATGTCAAACTCGCCAAAAAGCGGTTATTTTATGGCTGTGAATAACTGCATTTATTTCTATCTCATAAGTTTCGTACATTTTGAAATATTAGGTCGTTTCCAGACTTTTCAAACATCCTGTATTTCCGCAAGAAAGTTCCTGGCGTGTTAATCTTATATTCTTAATACAGTTTTAATCGGTCATTTCCCATTATTTGTTATTATAAAAACTATACATGAGAGTATAGTTAAACTCCAAACTATCTTTCGAAACGTCGAATGCTAGTTTTTATTTACACAAATTTGCCAAATGTCAATCATGATGACGATAATTTTAATTATGAAATTCCTTCGAAAAAACTGTTCAGTGTTTAAAATATATTGTATATCTAATGAGTAATATAACCTTACTGATAAATTGAATTGATATTAAATGTACTGAATAAGCTAATATTAAATTTATAAATTTGGTTGCTAAGGTAATGAATGTAAAATGTGGTTTAAACGTAATTCAATTAAACATGTGTATTTTGCTGCCAATTAGCCAAATGTAGCATACGACATTTACACCCATTTACCCCCCCCCCCCGTTATAAGTTGAAATTCGGTACTTTAACAATGTTTTGCAAATATGCCTGTTACACGATTTCATCGCCACAAAATTGTGAAAGTCGACTGGATTAGAAATAGGTTGTAAGACCCTATATATATATATATATACAAGAATAAATACATAGAGAGAGAGAGAGAGAGAGAGAGAGAGAGAGAGAGAGAGAGAGAGAGAGAGAGAGAGAGAGAGAGAGAGAGAGAGGGGGTTATTTTTATTTTCTAATACAGTTACTGTAGTTAGTTGTAATGTTCAAGTACAGTATTAGAAATGCAATGTTACTCCTTTATTAGCATCACGGCGTTACGTATGCAATTTGTATACCTCTACGTCACACACACAGTTCAGTAAATAACAATAAAATTACCAAAATATAAAACCATTTTTCATTATAAAGATAATTTTACTATAATAGCCTAAAAGTAAGAATAAATATTTATAAGATATTAGAGCTATGATATTAAGTCACACAATAGCGTTGGGAGTCTCTTCGCCTTTTTAAATTCCTTGTTAAATTTATTCCTTTAATAGAATTTGAGATCCTTTCTGCGATATGCGCGGCCAAGTCAGCACTCTGCAATGCATATTTTAAAACATTTTATCATGCAATGTATTGATAATTGTAAACCAAAATGTTATTTGCAAATTTATTTATTCGTAGTATTTATTTTTCTTTGGTTGCATTTAAATTTCTTTTTCTTTTTCTTTTTTTTATAACTATAATTTTTATTTAATTTATTGTCGACTTGTTTTAAATTCAAAGCATTCTTGACTATTAATTACGTTTTTAAAGCTCTTTGTATTGAACAGATATATTAAAAATTATACATTAGTAGCAATCATAATATACGTTGTGGTTGGACAACATTTTAATAGAGGCAAAACATGAAATAATAAATCAAGCATTTATTATATTGTACTTTTTATATAATTATTCATGTTCGTGCATTTTATAAAATACTAAAAAATAATGTGATAAAAGACTAAACTTTTATTATGGCACAAAAGTTCCATATATATCCATTATGTTGGGTATACACATAACATTTTAAAATATATAATAATTCTTACACCTAAGTTAAGTGTTATTAAATTTAAATACTCGTATACCATTTGTATCTTATCAAAAATGAAATTAAAATGTTAACGTATGCTCATTCTTGTACAGTGTTCTTTAAAATAATCAAACCTTGGCTAAAAGACGCGGATAATCTAAATGTTCCATCGCTAATTACTACCAACATGGAGGATGTCGACTTTAAAATCCTCCCTAATACAAATAAATGATAAAATTTGTATATTCTAATGAAAATATGCACTATTTAAAAATCAACTACATAAAAAGGTATGTCTATTTTGAATTCGGCTCATTAAGAAAATTATGTTATAAATATAATTAAAATCAACTCATAAAGATTTTGAAAACTTCGTAGTTATGTTGTTTTATATTCAATATCTCGGAAATATTTACTCTTAGAGATCTGACCGTCATCTCAATGAACTAAAAATATATAATAAAGCAAATAAATTGTTAATTTATATATACAGTATATATATATATATATATATATATATATATATATATATATATATATATATATATATACTGTATATATAAATTAACTTTTAACTTTTACAAATTACAGTATATATATATATATATATATATATATATATATACTGTAATTTGTAAAAGTATCGACCATAAATTTGTAAGTATATAAATGATTAGGTAAATCTACTTTTCATAAGATTTCCTTATTTATTATTGTTATGTACATAATTAATTTTATGCCATTTTTTTGTAGTTTGCAACGTATAAATTAACGGTTTGATTGAGTAATGCGTCTCTCTCTCTCTCTCTCTCTCTCTCTCTCTCTCTCTCTCTCTCTCTCTCTCTCTCTCTCTCTCTCTCTCTCTCTCTCCCCACCCCTCCCCATAACTCTTTCTCTCTGTTTCTATGTCTCTCTCTAAGAATATCAAAATATTGTATAACCTGTCACAATTAAAAGTATCAAACTATTTTTTTGTAATATTTATAAAAATTCTATACTTAGAGAGCTTTGAAAACATTTGTAACAAATACTAATATCAAAAAAAAAATTATATTAGATATTTGAATCTATCTGTCTGTATCTCTCCCTCCTTCCCCCTATATATATTAGCTACTTATATTGGAGGTACAGTTACATAGATTTAGCTGACAACGATGATGAGCTATATAGTCCAGGTTTCCGCTCGCAACAAACAATATGCATTGTTGTTGAATGGAAGACAAAGACACAATATCGTCGTTAAAGACTATCACTCCCAATTCTACACATCATGTAAACGTTATGAGTTTCATTTAGCAGAATAGAAAGATTAGCAAAGCAGGATTTAGGAGGCATATCAGTATATAACAAACAAGAACCAACATCAGATACCAGTTATCAATATTTAGTGTTGTCAGGATGTATTAAAAGTTTAAGAATAAAAATAATATTCTTCTTTTAAATATATCTGGTTATCAGTTTTGCAACTATTTTTATATAAACTTAAGTGCGGCAAACGTGACAAATTCTATATTGGCCAAACCGGTAGAAAATTCAAGGATGGATTTAAAAAAATTTACCTAAAAAAGACATTACACAAAACAAGTATGCTATGCATTTAACTAACAGTAATCATAGGTACAACAATTTATCAGTGAATTTGATCCTTCTACAATTCTGTAGCACAGGTCAACTAATGAACGCAATAGTTTGTATAATACCGCAATATCTACTTATAGAGCTACCTTGACGAAGGAGATAACAGCTGTGTTCTTTCAGTTGACAAGTGAACGTGGCATCTATAACATTACCCAGCGCCAACTGTTTTTAAAAAGTTTTGTATGTGTGTAAACTTTCATATTCTAATATAAATGTGCAGTTCAATGTTACGTGTATATGTGTGGTTTTACTTTAATTTTGACGTGCTTATATTTGAGTGAAGTTCATCAAAACCTGAAGATGGAAACCTGTTCCCGAAACGCGTAGTCACATACTGTAAGAAATATTTGCGAGACGAATTTAAAAAAATATACTTTAACTTAGTTTTAATAAACAATATCAGTCAAACCATAGTAGATATATGATCAATAAACTTCCAAATAAAAACTTAAATTAAAATGTCTGTACTTTCAGAAAGGCTGAAATAAGTTTTGTCCTCCGCATGGAGTGACCACGACGTCACATTACAATCTCTTAGATAATGAGACTAAAGGTTATTCACCGTTTATATTACCAATAATATGAACAATCCATAATTGTCTAATAACTTTAAAACGAGAATTTGTGGTTAATTTTTTTGAGATTTGTATATCCGTGTAATACGTTATATTTTATGTTATGCTTGTGTATTTTGTAATTTTTTTTATTTACAAAGTAAATATCCACATTTGTCTTTAAATATTAAACATATTTATTATATTATGTGAGCATTGTTTTCAAAAATTGAAGTTTGAACATTGAAAGTTTTTCGCAAGGGCTCTTTTAATTTTAATTTTAATTTTAACAACAATGTTTTTAATACAATCGACAATTATCAAATGTTCTCTAGAATGTGTTCAAATATGGAACTATGTTATTGTAAATTAAAGTTTAGAGTATACCTATTTTAAAATTTTATTAGAAAAAATTGTTTATTATTGTAACTTAATTTGAATTCAGGAGCTTTGTTGTGAAAACGAACAAAACTTTTGTGTCGGTTTGTGTAACTTTGGTGGTTTAAAGCTGTACAACCCTGTGTGCTTCTGACACTTCCCATCGTTTTGGCTTAGAGCAATTTAATTTAATTTATTTTACATGCTACTGGTATTTTAAACGTGTAATAAAACTAAGGAAAAGAATTAATAAATGTCCAATTAACATTTGTAATTGAATATAATATTATATAATGAAAATAATTGTAATAAAGTAAATTTGAAATATAACACATTCTGTATAAAACTGATTATGCAATTCACAGTATATTTAGAACCATTTCAACGTAATAAACAGATCATACGATAAGACATGGTTTAATTGTGGTTGGCGAAGAGTAACGTAAGGCAACAAGCTAAATTACCTCCTTGGGGATAAAGTATTGTCACCAGACATGGATATGTGCATACGTTAACTAGGAGGAGGTAACGTATCTGTTAACTTGCTCCTTGTTTCTAAACGGAAGTGGCTCATCGTCCACTTTTATGTTTAGTTATGTTGACTTGGAATTATAAATTTTAATTATAAAATTATTTCATTTTCATGTATCAAGATTATAGTAGTTTCATTTATAATAGAGCTCGTAATACTATTTAAATTGTAATTTACTATTACGTTTACTAATGCGTAGGAATATTTGCGCACTTTCATCACTAAGTAATTCCCCTCAACGGCTCACATATAATGAGTACGGATATGACAATTCCGAGATACTGCAGCTGAATCTACACCTTTCTTTATATATCTAATCTTGGGTTAGATTCTTCTCTTTTTCTTTTCTATTAAGTCTCTCTTCCAACCCTGACACTATTGAGTATTCGAGGACCAGTGGTCTTTATTTTAATTTAAGAATCATGTTGCTAGTATCCAAGTCACTATTGTTTTAACTAACAATTGAATTACCTTATATGGTTTCCGCCAGGTGACTTCTTTTTTTAAACAATAACGCGTTTCAGAGCATCTGCTCCATCTTCAGAGTTCTATTCACTCAGTTGAGATCGTTAACAACATTAAAACATAACTTCATAACTTTATTTTAACTTCTTTTCTTTTAAGGCGATGATGAACTCGATGTTTTTTGCAACAACAACCTCTTTGTTAAATTAAAACAAATAACAATAGACTTTGTTTCGTGAATTATATGACTGTACAGGTGCAATAATTTCTCATATTTAAGTTCATAAATTAATTAATCAGCTTTTTTCAACTTGATTGTGTGAGTTTTTATGTTTATTAAGTTATATATTTTTCCCATCAAAATACCCGATGTCACATTGGAAAAAATATACAAATTGTAATACGTAAATCTAAAAAAAGATTAAATAAATTATATTTTGTTATTTTTTAGAACAACTAGTTCTCTTCAGGCCATTACCGAAGACAATTAATTAGAGGATTCGAATGATAGATGTGTCTTTTTCAATTTTAATCATTAATGACCGCGAGGTTTTTTGTCTTTAAATTATATTAAGTAATCTAACCGGTGAGTTACTTAAATACACATTGAATTATCATTTAATTACTTTATGTTTCAGAAGCAAATATTTTATCTTTCATTTACTTAGTAAGGAAAATACGGCGATACTTTAAACTATTTCTTATCATAGTTACGATAGTCTTTCACTTTATTAAGCCCCTAGAAACACATTTCTGTTTGTCAGTTTGAATCATTTTGCATCGTATGGTCTTACAAACGATATTTTCGATTAACGTAACGTTTTAAGTTTAATGCTAAAGAGGTTTCACAAAGATATATTACATTTCTTTATAAAATCTCTTAAATCTAACAAGAGGTGGATAAACAATAGAAGGTATTTGAAATCACTATGTTTATATATGATGTTGGGTTCGGTTCTCACATAATGATTAGATGTTTTAAAAAATCGCTAAACGTATAAAGTGAATGTTTGTAAAGGTCTTTAATTTATTGAAATTCTATTTATTGTCTGTTTAAGACTTACGTGATGTTTATACAGTGTGAGTCAAAAGTATGGATACACCCTGTTAAATTTTAAATGGATAAAGATAGAAAAATGAAACTCAGAACACCTTTCTAGGAAATAAAAGTGAACTTTTTAGCCACTATCACAACTTTGCCCATTTCCCCAAAATGGGATTTTTGGGGGCAGCTCAAAATTTTTAAATATAAAGACCCATTAAGTGACACCTCATTTTAAAGTCCTTGATTAAAGAAGAAGAACAGTGGAAACTAGAGCTTTCTATCTCAACCCAGTACAAAATGGCAGCTCATTGAAATTAGGTAAAACTTCATTGAGGCACCTGTGAGTCAAAAGTATGGATACATCTGTTAAATTTTAAATGGATAAAGATAGAAAAATGAAAGTCAGGACACCTTTCTAGGAAATAAAAGTGAACGTTTTAGTCACTATTACAACTTTGCTCATTTCCCCAAAATGGGATTTTTGGGGGGCAGCTCAAAACTTTTAAATGTAAAGACCCATTAAGTGACACCTCAAGGACAATTATTAATTAAAGAAGAAGGACAGTGGAAACCAGAGCTTTCTATCTCAACCCAGTACAAAATGGCAGCTCATTGGTTGTCTGTTGGGGTTATTTACCACCTGAATGTGGATGTTCATATTTTGCCTCAATGAAGTTTTACTTAATTTCAATGAGCTGCCATTTTGTACTGGGTTGAGATAGAAAGCTCTGGTTTCCACTGTTCTTCTTCTTTAATCAAGGACTTTAAAATGAGGTGTCACTTAATGGGTATTTACATTTAAAAATTTTGAGCTGCCCCACAAAAATCCCATTTTGGGGAAATGGGAAAAGTTGTAGTAGTGACTAAAAAGTTCACTTTTATTTCCTAGAAAGGTGTTCTGAGTTTCATTTTTCTATCTTTATCCATTTAAAATTTAACAGGGTGTATCCATACTTTTGACTCACACTGTATAGTATTGTTATTTCTGAATCGAATTTTGATTTTTCTGTTTTTACTTTCGTGGATTATAAATCCTCTTTAAATCCAAAATAACCACAACATTTTTAAAATGTTTTTTATTGACCGATTTTGATCAAATATTGTTTTTGCTTGTTTAAACGTTAATTTTTATCCGCAAACGTGGAAATAAGTATTCTGATTAAATCAACTGCTTTGAATTATGAAAGTAAGTGTTTCAATGACTGCCAAAATATGTTTCTTTATTTGACATCCTTTAAGAATTTCTGCGGGAGTGGCGGGGGGAAGAATTGTCTGATTGTGACTTTTGTATTTTAGTTGATATAAATAGAACTCACAACGTTATGACAAAATATATTAAAATTTAGATATATAAAAAAAAATCTCTAATATATTAATCGAGCCTGCAAGTTAAGTACACAGCAAAATGACAAAACTCACCATCCAAAAACTGTTACTTCCAAAGACGTGTTCAAAAGAAGATTCCTTTAAATTGTCTTATTCTCTTTCGAGCAACATTCGGGTTAATGTTCTTATTGTACCCTAATAATGAAGTTTTTCATTAATTAAAAAACCCTAATTGTCTAACGTATTGTTCACTGATGTCAATAACACTACAATTGATTAAAGTATATTACTTAGGAAATGCCTATAGATGTTCAACTAGGTAGCCTTAATTACCAATAACATACAAGTCCATACATATCTGTGGCTCAATTGTAATAGATCACTAAAGAGTAAGTTAGCATGAGGGCTATATAAGCAAAAGGAATTTCATCAACTTTGACTCTGTGATCTCATTTCACAAAGCTAGTCCTCGCCACTGTTTGGCTTCGTCAATAGTCCTACGGAAGTTTGCCATTCCGTAGCTGTTTATTAAACTATTTGAGGTGAACGCCGGGAAGTCGATAATTAACACATCTCACTTTCTGCAACATTTACTAGTTACGCACTTTGTGATGACCCCTTTTCAATCAATACTGTAAGTTCTATTTTTACGTTGTTCCTATTATTTTATTTCTACGTTATTTCTATTATTTTATTTTTATGTTATTCCTATTATTTTATTTTTACGTTATTCCTATTATTTTATTTTTACGTTAATCCCATTATTTTATTTTTACGTTATTCCTATTATTATATTTTACGTTATTCCTATTATTTATTTTTCTAATAACGCTTACTTCCCCAGATTTACGTACTACAGAGAAAGTTATGTTATAGCTCAAAAAATCAATGTCTAATTTTTCATTTTGAGATATTTTGAGCTCACCAGAGTGGACTAATTATGGATAATTTTATATGTGGGGATAGTTTCGCCATACCTAGAAAAGTTTTTCGATAACTCAACATTTGGAGTAGCAGTCTAATGACTAAGACTCAAAATTTCGTTGTTTATCAAAATCTTTTTTTAATGTAATCTATAAGAACCCAAACAAAACGCGTTGGTCTCCTTCTACTTCAAAAATACCGGTCGGAAGTTATTGGTTAAAAAAACAACAAAAAATCTCACTTGGAGTTGATACAAGAAACCTATATTTTTTAATGAAATCTGTTTATTTCGTCCAAAATTTGTGAAATATGATGATCAATCCCCTAAACGAATGTGTCAAATTACAAATAAATGAAAATAATTAAGTTTTAAAAGTCTTTACATCGTTTATTTATGTGTTTTTAATGTGTATTATTATAAGACTTGTTGATTCTGTATTAATATATTCTACAATTTAAATAAGCTATTTTTTTTTAAATAATAAGAAAGAAATACCAAACAATGTATAAGATACATAAATATAGCTAGAAACATTCAATAAATCAAAATTATTAGAAATAAAATCATGTTCAAAAACATGACATTAAATGTCTCACACATCCATCTATAAAGCAATTGTAAGAAATTAGCTTTTCACAACTCCATTTTTTTTTTTTTAATGTATACCTATACCTCCCAATCCGGCAGTTTTGGACAAATGGCAACCAATATCTTTTATTTAGATTCTAAGAGGCTGCATTTTAGTAAAAATGTATCAAAATCCTTAAAGTTAATTTGGATAAATTAATAATTTTCTTCTCGAATTATCGAAAAGATGAAAGAAAAATCAAAGTTTCGTGATATGACTAAAATATACACACAAATCAAATTTAATAAAAATCAATTTACTCGTTTGGACTAAAGATAACAGATACACACGATTCCATAACCCCCTTTTCTGAATTCAGGTAACTCAAAACTGATATTTCCGCAAAAAAGTTTCAATAGTTTTTTTTTGTTTTTATTCAATCACATAATTTTTCTATACTGTGAGAAAGTACAAAATCTAAACCTTTACAATATGACAAGAAATATTTAATACGGTATATTATACTTAGATTTGTGTACTGTATAATTAAAAATCCAAATAGATTTCATTTTGATTTAATAGAACAACTTGAAGCTAAGAATAATGTTTTGAAGGTTGATGTTTTGCTAAGACTTGTCCAGATAAAATAATTAAACTGTTCAACTTGTTATAACATGTTCCAAGAATAACTAACAAATGTTTATTTTGTTTGAACGTATTATTCTTTCAACTTGTTTAGAGTTAACTAGTTTTGAGTACTTCAAAGTTCGCAGTAGTGTTTGTCTTTAATATGCTAATCTGTCAGAGAGAACTGTGGTAAACCTATGTATTTTGTTACACAAGTAATTCATACAGAAACCGTTTGTTTTGTGGGATCCAATATTTGTGGTAAATTCATTGTTTTGAGTTCTTCACTTATTTATATTTCAAACATTTTTATTTTCAATTTTGAATGTATTCTTTTTAATCTTTCCCGTATAATGTAGTATATAACAAAAATCGATATTGTGAATATTTGTTTTGATAGTTCTAACTTGGTTCTATCGATTTTTATAAAAATTTGCTTAAATAACAAAAGTTATCGCCATCTTCATAAAAGTACCAAGTTGAGAGTTACCAATTAAAACTGAAAATAAACCATGAAAACCTTTGAATATTTAACAATCGTCGAAAGTGATTTAGAACGGTGGTATTTAAATATTTATAACCCAAACCTCAAGTAAAAGGATAATGTGTATAAATTAGAAAATATCAAAATAAATTCTGACACCATTGATTTTTTTTTTTTTTTTGATTTTTTATTATTATTATTTTTAAATTACAGAAATATAATTTGATTTCAAGTGCTATTCAACACATTGGTTAAGGTTATATTTATATTTTTATTTTATTTTTATTAATCAAGGACATCGATTTTCAGAGCATTCAACATTATAACACCATATTTTGAATTTTGCTTGAATTTGGTGTTTAACAACGTGTATGTAGTGTTTGTATATCATGTATTTATTTTGAAAGTTCTGGAACAACTTCGTTCTCATTTTACAACCTTTGAAACGGCCGTTAATGATAAACTTTGTAATGAATTAATGTGTTCAAAATTAATTGTTAAGCGAATGACAATAGAGTAGAGTAGTACTATAATAGTGCTAACTATATAGTAGTACAAAATAAAATAGAGTAGAGTATACTATATTGTTCAATCCTTCCTCAGTACTTATAACTTTTAGACGTAATATTTCCCAAACTCCAAATTTGAAAAAAAAAATTCAGCAACATATTATTATTATTATTAAACCAAAAACATAATTTTTAAAGTGAAACATCTTTACGCTGGATATGTAATTTTTAGTTGAGAGTAAATCGAGTGACATGCTATATCCAGAGGTAGCGTTAGATTTTCGGACGCTTTCAGATATGCTTGCCTAGGATTTATTCAATTAAAATACTTATTTCCCTTGTCACTAACATGAAGGGAATAATTCCATTTGGTGCTCCAGATTACGTTGTTTGTTGATCTTATATGAATACAAAAAGTATTGTTGATCAATCAATACCTTTTTTTTCATCGAAGAAGTTTGATTTAACCTCCTTTCGAAACTACACTCCCATAGTTTTTATTAATAAATGCTGAAAGGGCAACCTGTGTTTGAACAGTAACTAGAGCTATACAAAAATGATTATTATATATTCGCAACGTCGTTAAAAATAATCTTGTATTTGAGAATAAATACAATACATTGAAATAAACATTGACCTTTTCTCTTGTAAAAACAATCGCTTTAGATGAATCGAATCAATGAAACAAAGGAAAACTCAATTGAAAACAACTCTCACATCTTGAGTAAACAGAACATTACAAATACTTATCGAGCAACATGAATGAAATTTACAGTTCTTCAGATCAATAAAACTAATGTACGATAGTGAAATGAAAGAATAAGTAGGAAAGTAGTAAATCATAGTGTCGTAGTATTGGTATACAAAACCTGTAATAACAATTCGGTCTAATATGATGAAATGAAGTCGTATGCTGAATAACACAAAATGAATCAAATTATTGATTGACAAAAAACTTGAATTGGTAACACGTTGAATCACAGTTCTTGATTAGTGGGTAATACTATGACAGAGGTAAGGTAATGTAATACTTATCAGGTAATAAGGTTGCGGCGAAACAGCTTTATAAATACCTATTTCTTCTCCTTGCTTGACATGCAGAGTAGGATATGTACATTGTACAGTATCTGTATGATATGTTTAATCACTCAAATTTATAGCAGATGCAATCTTCAGGGACATAATGGATTTTACAAAAACTAATTTATTGGCTGTTGACTAGTTAAGAGAATATATATCATTAGTGACTATATTACTATTACACTTTACCCATTTATCTAAACATATACATAATTTATTACTTATACACTATAAAGTTTATTAATGTAATTTTTTTTTGTTGTTTTCAGGTAAGAATAAGAACTGTACGGTGTGGGGTAAGCTGAGATTAAAGGTTTGTTTAGTGAAGTTAAGTTTTTTGAAGGAAGCCTTAATATAATCTATTTTTAAAAGTTAACAGATTGAATTCTTAATCTGTTCTGACTATATGACAACAATCGTTTCAATCAATATGTTGTGATTTTAATTGTTCACATTGATTATTCTAAACTCACCTTAACAGTCTTCTAAATTTATCTTTACATTACTAGAAGTCCTAAAAACTCCTTCAATTGTTAAATAAATTTTAAACTGATAAAGATCAAAAAACTGAAATCTTTAAAATGTTTTCTGGTGTTATAAATTAATTATTTGAAATTCACTTCTCACCTTCAAATGGGGTTTCTGGAGATAACCGAAATAAACACAATAAAACTAATAGAAATTTCAAACACTAATAATAGATATGAACCTAATAAAATCTTAGTTAATCTAAGCAGGATAATAGAAAACAAAATAAATTGTAATAAAACTACAAAGGATTAAACATTATATTGGTATAGAATAACAAGACGGTTATTGGATAAGGTCAAAAGTAAAATATTTCAATCCAGGACACATTTTACCTTTGCCTTCAGGAAATTAATAAAGTTAAAAGACGTTAAAACCAATTAATAAAGCTAATTGTTTCCACAATAATTTACCTGCGATAGTTTCAACAAATAATAAATTCCCAAACAGGATATCATTCTTTCATAACGAAATTTAAGAATCATTTAAAAACAGAAAGACCACCAAAAAACAGTCAAAATTATATCACCATCGAAAGCATCTGTGTGATTGAAGGCAGCCGTTTTCGTAATGAAGTTACGAAACACCTTCTCTTCGAATACAATATTCCACGATATAATTTTAATCTAGCTTTTATCAAGAAAGGGAATAAAATTTATTTAGAAATATACACTCATTATATTCAAGCAAAAAAATGTTCGACAATGTCCAAGTAACATATGGTCATCTGGTAATCAAAAGAAGGCGGGAACAAAATATAGCTGCGAGTACTAAGTAAATCATTTTTAAACCTATTCAGTAAAGTTACAAAAATTTGTTGTAAACATTGAATCTACGATAGTTTAATCAAACTTATTTCTCTTAACACGTAGAAAACAGAATTATTTCAGGGCTTTATAAACTTCTATTGTGCATTCTAACATGAATAATTATAAAAAGTGAACTTGTATTTTCACAGATCGTACAACAAATAAAACTATTCTACTTTTACGATAATTGGAAGATATTCTTGTCGACATACTCTTTAAAGTGAGGCATAAATTATTATTCTGTTATAAAAATTAGTGTCAGTGCATTTTTAAATCCTAACTTTAGTCTCATGGGCTATAAAGCCAATATGACTGATGGTGGAGTTAAAGTTAATATAGAATGAGTTATGTATTTGATGATCCCTTAACCTAATTAAGAATTATGTAGAAAATCATACTGTTTTATTGTCCGTGATTTAGAGTAAATGTAAGAAAGTTGTGTAGTGATTGTATCTAATTTATTAAATATAGGATTGAAATGAGTAAACAATAACTCTTAAAACAGCGTTCAAAATAAAAGTTGCTATTGTGAAAATTTTTGTGATTTTCTTGAGCAGTTGGAAAAACGAGTCAGATATGTAATTTAAAAATTTACCAATACAAATTTAATAACACAACGTTATTGCCAATATTTGTTTTGGGAATCATCAGAAGTAACTTAGGTATTACGTATCATTAATATAAGTAAAACGAAGTTATTTTTATTTCTAAATTTTTGCACTTATGTCATTCGTGCAAAAAGTAGAAGAGAAGTTTTTTTAACTTTTTTGCTAATTTTGTTCCAGGTGTTTTAGGACTTCCAAAACTAAAATCTATTGCTTCAAAGAATACAAAACTATACTACTAAAATAAGGGATCGGTGAAAACGTAATTGAAATCGTTTATCATCTTGAAAACGGGCCATTCTTGTGGGACCTTTAACTATTTTAAAATACCTATCTTCTCACTTGCAAAGAATTAAGTATTTTATTTATCATATCGTTTGAGGGTAATAATCGCGTATTTAGTGATCGTAAATTTAGTACCTATTTCTTTACTGAAGCTAACAAACTAATAGGCAGGAAAACAAAAATCGATAATTATTGTCAAAATAAACAGTCACCAAAATCCTTATTTTACTCCTGTAGGTCTTACGTTTAATAAATATTCCAAAAACTGTTTAAAATAACATTGTATAAAGCAAACAAATATTTCTTTGTACATAGAATATTTAATATGTTTAAAGAAAATGCATACTGGACGGTTTTACAACCAGTAATCATGTATAATTCATTAAAATAACAATGTATAAATTAAAATAAATTAAATAATATTTCTAGAGATAGAAACTTCATCGAAGCCAATCTACTCAGACAGTACATTCCTGATCTACTTATACTATCTAACACTCGTATTATTATTATATAAGTACACTCAAGTTCATTAACTGATATTGCAAGTGATTAGTTAATAGTAGAGCGAACAGTGCTTGAGAGTTGCTTGAAATTCCGAGTATTAATAAACTGATAGTGTTTAAATTTCCGTTGTTGAGCAGTGGAATGGAGAACATTTTGTAGATTCATTTATTAATTATATATTTTTCTAGTTTATAATAAATTATATTAAATAAAAAGCGAACTTTTTATAGTGAATTTTATTCCTAATTTAATTACATGAAACATATATTAAAATATGTACAATAAGAAGAAATGTCTACAATTTGAATATGTTGTAATAACATTTTAATTTTAGAAATATTCATAAATATTTATACTTAAAGCAGATGGTTTTTTTACCAGTTCCATAAAGAAACATTATATGATACAAATTTAGTATCAAAGTTAATACATCTAATTTTTATTACACAGAATAATTCAATTAAATCTCCAAATAAGTAGCAGAGATATAGAAGTTTAGTATGAAGTTGTACGATTATGTTCTACCTTCCATTACACTTGTAACAAGTAGTATACAAATTCACCAGTATTACAAAATAATATGTAAGAGAAGGTCTAGCTTATAAATAAACAGCAATAGAATATTAATTAGGGAGAAAGAGGTCTAAAGCGGATATCAGAGGTGGTAATTAATGCAAATGTTTGAAAATCATAATGTTAATATGATAAATAAATCCTATGTTAGAATGGAAAGTTTACTCTAGGCGTATGCTATATTCACACCCTCTCAAGTAAGGCCTAATGTGTCCTAGAGGAGGCGTTAATCATCACTTCGTGGCTATAATAAAAGTCATGATTTATTTACAAGATACCATCTACCTTACCCACTTCTCACGTCCTTATTGCCCATTTTCCTCATGCTGTTTTACCTCATATCATATCATTTTTGTAATCTTATATTAAATATATAGCATTTCAAATCATACTTTGTACAACTTCAAAAAATCCTACAATATTTTATTTATTGTACCTTACAATAATATATAGTATTGTGTAGTATAAAATATATAGGACCAACATACCTCTAACAATATTACACATTTGTACTATTTCATTACATGTGCTACAAACAAAATAATAAGTCATAGTTGTAATGTTTACGTCTTTTCTTTTTAACATAACTGAAAGCTCACGGATTTGCTAAATTACTAAGAAGAGCTTTAAGCACCACCTTAATGTTGCAATTAATTATTCAAGCGATTTCTTGTGTTAAAACATGCAAAGTTACATACATGAAGTAACTTAATCTGTCAAAACGTCCGTCAATTTATCATTGATTTCTTTTAAAATATTTTAGTATTAATAATCCTGTCTTGATATCTAACTATTTTATTGTAATTGAAATTGTAACACAGCCTTTAATTCTTGTTAATAAAATTTTCTTCTATATTAATCGATAGTTTTGTTATCTATTATTTTGTGGTTCGAGTAGCCTATAATACATTTGTTATCTTCCAATTAAGTTGCAGTAAAATTTTCATAGTTATTCTGTGTTGCAAAAGAACATCATGTGTTCATTGATAAGTAAATATTTTCTCCGCCATTCTCTCTGTTCAAATATTTCACAATGTTTGATCTTTAATGCACCTGTCGTTCTTTCACTCAGTTCTGAATGGTAATATACTTCTAATCCTTAAAATCTCCTATCAGTATTGAATAATTTTAGTTTTGTAAATCCTATTTTTGTTGTATCACACATCTGATAAGAAATTTTACTTTTGTCAATATTGTTATTTCCCCAACCACGTGACTTTGAATCACTTAATATTTTATGACATTTTATAAACTTAGTGTTCTGTTCATTATATGATCGAGATAAACCTCTTTACGCATTTACATATTCATATAATAGATTCGTAATAATAGTTACATAAGTATAAGATAATATACCAATTGCAGTCATTTTATAAAATAAAATTGACTTCTATGCGAAAAGAGATGATTTCAATGTGTAAAAATGCAATGTTGTCAAATACCTTTTAGAAGAAACAAGCTGGACGTTCACGCCAATACTTCCAGCATTTAATTATTTCTTGTAAATCCTTTATTTTAACTGTATGGTTGAATTTTTTTAAGAAAGAAATAGCTTTGTGATTTTGTTTCCCACATAAGGTTTTTGTTTTTATTTTATATTTATTACATTATTGAAATTGGGGTCATTTAAAGTAAGATGTGCCAATAAAAAATCTACTATTTAAAATCCCGACAAATAACAAATTACAACATTCCATAAAACAAGTTTCAGGGGTGAGTGCCACTAATTGCTATACTATATTTTAAAATCCCGACAAATAACAAATTACAACATTCCATAAAACAAGTTTCAGGGGGTGAGTGCCACTAATTGCTATACTACTATTAGATGTTCTTAAACAAAACATTACAATGAAGCTTAGTTTAGTGTCAATATCAGTTTATGTGTTTTCAAATACAATTTTTAAGGAACGCGTTGAGAAATCGAGTTAACATTTAAAGGTATAATATACAATTTTTTTTTTTTTCATTTTTAGAGAAATAGTATCAAAACGTATAATTTTTCAGCTTTTTTAGTTTATTTAGACCATCTGAAAAATAGAAACACCCTGTATGTGTATAAACGCAATATCTCTCAACAAATCTTTCTATTTTTACCAAATTGGGCATATGGTAACTACTTATTATTTCTAGTAATGCTTCGATAAACAAGAAAATCGAATATTTTAACCTTTTTTTACTATAAATTCATAAATATGGTTGTAAAATGTCTATGTTTTATTTTATTACAGTTTTTATAGGTTTAATATCTCTAAAATATATGTGTTTCTCACTTTCTCAATTTTCTCTCAGAACTGTTATTTTTAAAATTAACCAGTTTCAAAGTATCGTATTAATCGTAATACTTGACTTATTTCCTTTTATCTCCTATTGGAGCATAGGGCGTCCAGAAGAGCTCTCCATCTGTCCCTGTCTCCAGCAAGTGCCTTCACGTTTCCCAAGTCTTGTTAACCTCTTTTTCTTCTTTAATAATGGTCCTCTTCCAGGTTTCTCGGGGTCGACCTCTTCTTCTGACACCTTGCGGGTTCCAATCTAGGGCCTCTTTCTCAATAGTTCCGTCTGGCTTCCTCAGTGTATGTCCTAACCACCTCCACTTCCTCTCTCGAATCTGCAGTTTGACCCGAATTTGACCTGTTTCTCTCCATAAATCCTCGTTTGTAATGATCTCAGGCCAATGAATGTTCATGATAAGGCGAAGACACCTATTGATGAAAATTTGCAGCCGAGACGTAATTAAACGTGTAACTTTCCACGTCTCACTTGCATACAGCAAAACAGACTTAACATTTGTGTTGAAGATGCGAAGCTTCGTTTTCTTTGAGATGTTTCGATTTCGTCAAATCGGATACAGTTGTACAAAGGCGGCGTTTGCTTTTTTAATGCGAGTCTTCACATCATCATCAGCTCCTCCACTTGTTGCATTCATCTTCATAACTTTAGTTTTCCGATGATTTATCTTGAGTCCTGCCGCTTCAGCTACTTCCTTCAGCGCATTCAACTCATCGTAATACAGTGATGTATTATTATTTCTTTCAATGTTATAAAATTGTAATTTTTAACTAAATACTACTTCTGTTTTTTTTTTTATATGTTTTATTCTGTTTTGAAAATAAAGACTAAAATCAATAACGTTCCCATTTCCACGCTTAATTTTATCTCTAAAATTCATTCTCAAAATTTTAATATTATGTACAATTATTGTGATTAATAATTATTATAGGAGAGTGCTGCTGTATTATTAAATTACAAAGTAGAACATGTTGTATAACAAGAAGTTATAAATACAGATCCTTAATGCAAAACGAGCAACACAGTTTAAGTGAAAATTGAATATACCGGGTTTTAACTATACTTATCATAAATACTGTTTCATAATGGCATAGAAATACATCAATTCCATATAAGTAATATTAGGAACAAGCCTACATAGTGTTAGCGAAGTTGAAGGAGGATTACTTTGCTCTGTACACCCAGGAACATTATACAAGAATAAGGATTTCGTAGCATATTGACTTTAAGCTATTACATCCTTTGACAAATAATGTATTATTCATATATAGCTGCTGGTGTTGGATTAGTTTATATATGGTAATGGAGCAGCTCTTAAATTATTCTGTGACACTCTTTACAGCTCCATTGACGTGTGTCTAAGTGTTCTGTCAAAATTTTAAAGTACATATAAACTTGCGAAACATTTATGTATGCCATAGCTTACATAGGCTTACACTAATATTAATCTATATCTTTTTCAATTCTTTGTTTTCTTGGACGTCACTGAAAACTTAGATACAATAACTATCACTATTTCTGAAGTGGTCGCTAAAATTTCATAATTTGCAAGCTCAAAAATTATTTTTCTCACAATTAGATAATAGATAAAAATGGATTTAAAATTAAAATTTAATTTGCTATTTGATACATTTAAAATAGTCGTTTCTGCCCTTGATATTAAAAAGATAGGTTTAGATCATATTATGTTATTGTATTTATTTACGTAAATTGTCTAAGTTTATTAAATTTGTTACTAACTAAAAAAACACAATTTTCTATAATATATAATAGATTTTTTCAAGATTAAGTTTCAATTTTTAATCATCTTCAATTGTTAATGTAAGCACATTTTTTGGCACTGAACTACAACAGAAAAAGCCAACGTTTCACACATATAGCAGCAGTTAAGCAGTATGGCAATATGATATTATGGTAGACAATTTTGTTTTCTTTCGTTTAGTGTTTAAAGTTTCGACATGTGTTGCAACTCATTTTAAGTTGCTAGTTCAAGCTGCAAAGTTTAGTTATTTTTCAAAAAACAAAATAAAATACCAAAATTTATTTATCTAGTTGCTAGTGTATCTTGTACATTTAAAATATTAGTTGTACTGATATGTTTTCACTAAATGAACGTGTTTTACAAACATGCCACTATGTTTATTACACGAACAAGTTTAATAATGCCAATAATTGTCGAACGTTTGTGCATGGCAATTTAAATCACATTAGAGGCAACATGCGATGCCGGAGTTGATATTAAATAAAATCATAATGTCGAATTTTACAGTTGACTGGAACAGCTTTCATATTTACACGACCTCGGAACTATCGACATATGGTTCAACTTGCCTCATAGAATATTCTAACAGAGATTGATGATATTTGAAACTAGATGTTGTTAGGTTATGTCAGAATTTTAGAGTACATTACCTAAATGTTAATTATTATGGACGTTACAAAAATAATAGAACTTATTATTATATTATTGTATTATTGTATTTAATGAGTATCTAACAGAAATATAGTATAATATAAATCAAAATAAAGTTGAACTTGTGAGAAGGCATGTGTTCTAAAACAGAATAAATACAACAAAGTCTCTCACAAAATAACATTTAAAGATTATAACAACTTTAGTTATAATGTGTTCGTTTTAACTGAGGATGACGAAATCGTCGTGTAAATGCATTGATCAATAAACGTTATTTGGCAAGAGTCTGTGTTCTATTTATTTTACTGTATACAAGGAATATGTAAAATACTAAAAAAGAGAACAATTAAAGACAAACGTAAACACCAATAAATATAATTTAAATTATAAATTTAATTTCAAATTAGACTAATTACGGCGACTAAACATTATATTTAGTAATCATTTTCTTATATAGTTTAAGTTGAAGATGTGTGAAACCGTTGGTTAAGAAAGCATCTAGCTAGCTGCAGCTCATACTTGGCAATGCAAGGGTGGATAGGTTCTCCAACACATTTCTGCGCGTTTCCTTGCATTACGATACTCCTCTGTCATCATTACTCTAACGGTCGAAAAAACCTGTAGCTCTTTCAAATGTAAGATAATGAAGATTTCTAAACTGATTTTTTGACTTTTCAATTTGATTTCTAGACACAACGCATAACCTTAAATCAGTATAACACACATGACATAAGTTTGTTAAAGGGTGTAATTATAATTATTGTATTCGTTCTAGATGTGGTATTTGCATAGAAAAAAATTGTATGTTCCCCTTATGAGCTTATTAAAGTTTCTAGAAAAAACATTATAACTTTTCATTTCAGATACAAAACCAAATTCACATAAAAATTGAAAGAAGCCTGTAGGCACGATTGATTTTAAACGGTGGAAAACTATAAAAAAATTACCAAAATGTTGGTAAGTGTCCCCCCCTCCACCTATATAAATGATTAAAATGAGAGCATCCTCCATTTTTTTTACATATTTAGCTTACGAAACATCTCTTTGTAAATGTAAACTATGTATTTTTTTATGTTTTTTCCATAAAATTAATATCACTTTTTTTTCGTATATCCCTATTTTTCACACGTTGTCATTTTTCTCATAGTTTATATTTCTGTGTGTGTGCTCACGTAATAGATCTATCAACTTGTTTTAAAACCTTATACATAGTTTATATCATATAAAACAAGCAAAACTTCCTTAAACCTTATACAAAAAAACTAGAGTTCATTTAAAGTATTGGAAAAAAATCACATATTCTGGAATTACCAAAAGTCAATATCGTCAAAATATTGTAGTTTCAACTGCAATAAAGGTAACAATACTGATACCAATAAAAATAAATTCTAAAGTACACATTTGTTTATGCCGGTACTAGCACCGTTATTGAGTTTTGCTTCAAATGCGAATTAAATTACTTGTTCAAAGATACGATCAATATTATACCAATAGCAGTGAGTATTTAGAATTTTAAACCGTTCAGTGTTGATATCAGACATTTTACATTTAGTTCTAGCAAACATTACAGCAATTGTAAGAAGTGTGAGTTATGAATAAGTCAACTGAATATTTTGATGTTTCTTTTTAATTAAAGTATTTTGTTTACATTTTTATGTACCTTTTAAACACCGTTTCAGATTCATAAAGAGAACCTCCTTTGATAAAATATTAACGCTTATTATAGGACCAACTTTTAAAATATGTTTATTAACTTGGATAAACGTAGTTCCATCAATTCCTTAGTTGGTTCAGTTTATATTGTGAACTGTAAGGCTGCGAAAATTGAGTAGTTTTCACTCAATAACTAATGAATGGAAAGGAATACATATTCAGCCATTGTTCACACCTCTGCCGTCTACACCCCTAATTACTATAAACATAATGTATAATGTATGTTTATTTCCAAATGTAATATTTTACAGTCCGTCAACATTGTTTCTTTAATTATCATTTATCGAACAATTTGATTTAATTTTACTGGCATTACTTATCATACGTAGTATAGAGTAAATATGATATTCGCAAAAATACCAAGACAGACAGATACGCGATTGATATTATAAAGATCGTTGGTTTTACATACAGAACAAATTATAATTGTTAAAAAAATTTCAACTACACTAACACTACAAGACGTAAAAAAATTAGCTGCCTGCTATTGTAAAATTCATTTAAGAACTTAAAAATAATAATTCTCATTTGAATATTTTTATTCCTGGAGAAATACTATGAGAATATCGTAGAATCCATTACAAATGCATTTTCCAACATTAGTGAAAACACCATTAAAAAACCTGAACTAAATAAAAATAACCGTTGGTAATAACTGTTATAATACTTATAACAAAACATCTTTGTTCATAGTTTAATATTCATTTAGAACTCTTGGGGATTCACCGGAAATGTGAAGCACCCACAGGAATAAATAAACATCGGTTGTGTACTTCCCATTATAAAAAGAATATTCAGGATGCCAACATTTTTCACGATAGAAAACAATATTTTCTTCTGAATTTAACATCACTAATTTTGTAATTCCATTTTTGTGTACAACTATTTACTAACACAAACACTATATATTCTGTTACAACTCACTACAAATTATACATATATTAGTGAGTTGTTTAACATCTTAGGGCTACAATTTAACAAAATTTATTTGAAAGGAAATATTGAATCTATGTGTGTGAGGTGTGAGTGTGTGTGTGTGTAGGGTGGGGGTGCGCGTGCGTGCGTGCGTGCGTGCGTGCGTGCGTGTTTGTGTCTGAATGTGTTTCTAATTCTGAAATAAATCATTTCAATAGGATGTTCTATAGAAAAATTTAACTGTAGTAAGATATAAATCTAACCACATTATATAAAGACGTATGTTATAAACATTAAAGGGTAGAAAACCAGCTGTATGTAAAAACAAAACATAAATTTCGGTACTTTGGTCCACATAACTCTAATTTTGCTCATTTGTACTGAAAATTTAAGGTGGGGGCCTATATGACAAAATATTGAAAACATTAACTTCACAACAACAATTCTAGTTTTTTTTCACATACTTTACCTTACTATATATCACTTTGCAATAAATTAAATTAAAGAATTACGTTGGGGAAAACAATTAAATTAAACTTGTTTATTTTATCATCACATTTTATGACTAAATGTGACTCCATGATTTATTACTCTTGCTTGATGACAAGTTATTTCAAGTGAACTCTATTGCGTCAGTTATTATAAATGTGTGGTTTTAATTTTATTTGAAGCTGAGATATTTTCATTGACTGTAGAGTAAACATATTTAAACAGAGTTTCCTAAAATCGTGTAAGAACTTATTTGAAGTGAATTTTTCTTATTGTAATGGATGTTTTCAAATAATTCAAATGGCTGTACATGCGCATATTATATTGTAAATCCATCTACAACTAAATTACGGTATTAATTTGTCAATCTCAACACTTTTTTATATTTTCCGAAACTATAAAAATGTATATCTTTTTTATACAATTTTTCAAATAAACCTAAATAATATCAATAACGAACATTGTTAAAAAAAAAATACCGTTTTATTTAATACTACGTTTTGAAAAACAATTTATTTTAAATATTATTGAAATCATTCAAAACTATTTCTATTATGATTGCATAATATATAACAATATAACAGTTTCTATATTGTACAATGTTTTCTACATTTATATAAATCGTATAAACGATTGAAAAACACGTAAATCATAAAGCACATAAGAAAAAAAAATTTAATATGTTAATACTTGCAATTTTCCAACACCATTACAGCAAATAAATTATTATTAACAAATAAAACACAATTTTTCTTTTGTATTTTATTTGGTCTAGCCGACCATGGTTTCGCCAGGTTACGGCATTGAAACTGGCATGCCGTTAAAATGGAACTCTATCAAATACAGTCGGTCATCAGTGTAAACAATATAAATTATTATTAGGTATATTAATAATTGATCGTGTAGTCATCGTTATTATATCTTACAGCTTACAAAACAGTTGATCATGGTACTTACCCAGCCCCATCATACAAGTAAACTCTTTACATGTAATTCCCAAGATTTGCTTCCCTGGGCCTTGTAGGAAAAGTTAAATTGTATTGGTAAATATAGGAATCTTACCCAGTATTGTAAGTTTGTTTAAAACAGTTGTTACAAAGATTTTATTAACCTCATAATAATTGTGCATATCACTACACTTAGCGGTTCTGGTAGATCTGAATATTAAAAAGACTCCATTCTCTTCCCTAGTGTCAATGTCTCGGCCATACCTGGCCTTCAAGTTGTACATATGTAAAGAAGCTTTTACTTGCTACGCTCGTGACGGTTTTATTCACGAACTGTTCTCGAAACATCACGGTTTGAAATTACAATTTTCACAATAAATTCGCTATTTGTCATCTTAGACATGTATTCCGTGCAAAATTGAAATCTACAAATCTTTATCTAATTTGGTATTTTGTAACCAGAATAACACTCAAGATATGAACGGAAACTATTTATAATGGCCGCCATTTTGACATTTTTAATTTAATTTTTCTGAATTTCAATAACGTTCTATATAATCACTTATAATTCGTCCCCTATACCAAATGTTATGTTCCTATTTTAATTATCGTAACCGCTATCCAACTTATTTACTAACGGCAACAACGACGGACGGATGACATGACGGAAATCAATTTTTCGGTTTCCAATCATCATAAAACTTGAAGGTCATTTAAAAACAGAGGTTGACGTTATTGAGGTTAACAATAATAATGCAGTAAACAAACTCAAATTCCAGCATATTTATTGAATGATTATAAATTAAAAACATAGTTAATTTTACCATACGAATTGTATTTAAGTTATGTATTGCCTAATTTAAATTTAACTATTATTATTATTATTAAAATACCTTAAAATAAATTAAAAGCAAAGTAATTGGTGTAATTACTTCATTGTTTTTCAGAAAGCTTTATACAGTCAATATCACAATCATAATAATCTCAATTTCAAAATTATTAAACTACAAATAATATATTTTGGAAAAAATGTATTGTAATATTAAGAACAGTGTCTTTTATAAATTTACAATATAGTGGGTAGAGTGTACCATAAACATATAATCATACCAATTGATATTTCACAAATTTTGTAATACACCCCGTGTATGTACAAACTATATAATTTCTTGTTGCAGGGTATTTAAATATTCACGATCTATTTCCATTTGATTCCGTGTCTGTAGCACTCTTTACTTTTATCTTTTTTTACGTGCAAAGTATTACGAATGCTAGGGTTTGGCAATGCACCAAAATGTCATTACAAGAACTACATCGTTGACACTTGATTCCTCCTGCTGACCCAATTTCAAAGCAGCTACTATTGTAAGAGATATAAATGCTATCATATGCACTTTTTAGAAATTAATGTATGACAGTTATTATTGTGTTTTAGATCATTTCCGTATTAGAGATGTAGATATAAAGAATATTAGGTAACATAAAATGAAATTTTAATTAAATTAGAATACCACTATATGGAGTAATTATTATTATTAACATCCTGAATATTATAAACGGTATTAATTACTAAACTAAAATCTTACTAAAGTTTTTCAAATCTTTCATCGTCATTTTTGTTTTTAAATATTTTTAGCTGAAATTTTTTTTTTAATAGTAAACCTCAAAGTATTACTAAAATATTAACCTTATTTTCCGTCTTGTAACTTATTATGATGTTTTTTTATAAAACAATTACGCGTTTCGGGATTTATAACCCATCATCAGAATAGTTTCGCTCCTTGAAGGTCGTCAGAACATTAAGGTCGTCATAACACATGTTAACATAACACAATATATTTAACATTTATCTCACATGTTAAATATATGTGTTATGTGTTTTTAATTTTCTGACGACCTCCAAGGAGTGAAACTATTCTGATGATGGGATATAAATCCCGAAACGCGTAATGGTTTTATAAAAAAACATCAAAATAAGTTACAAGACGGAAAATAAGGTTAGTATTTTAGTACTACTTTGTGGCTTGAACACACGTTTACTATTAGTTTGAAACTAAACGTTTTGTCTTTGTAGAATAAAATTTTGAAATATTCTACATGTTGTTTTTTTTTATATAAAAACTCTAGGAGTTGAGGTACTAAATTATTTTTAACACCCGATTGTCATCCTTAAAATGGAAAACTAAACATTAAGTAATTAATTATGAAATATTCTTTACATCGTTACCTGTAACATTAGTATATGTTTTACATTTTTTTTAAATTATGATCATAATTGGTTTAAATGTAAAATACACTTTCATCGTAAAATTATAATAAATTCAATTTAATATTTTACTACAATGCTAACATTCGAACAACTTAATTATCATAAAATGTATACGAAATTATGACGTACAATTTACACATCTTTCCTACCATTGTCGCCTTATTATTTATACGTTTCGGGGTATCTCTAACTTCTAAAATACTTTTTTCTGAAGACGGGGGTACTCTGAAACGCGTCAGTAATAAGTTAAAAAGGCTCATAATGGGTAAAAATTGTACTCAACAAATATTATACAAGACCTATCAAAAATATAAAATGTTATAAATAATACAAACGTAATTTATGCCCAAACAAAAAAGTCTTTAATAATAACTTTTACAACAAAAAAACATAAAATTAAACTAATTCTTTATAGTATCATAAAAAGCTATCATGACCTAGAACCATCGAGGATCCAGTAATGTTAAAAACTAAAAATATTCCGAGCAGCAAGTTGGTTTTTATATCGATTCCCATTTTGTCGATAGTTGAGGTCAAGTAATGTTCCATGCAGTTCTGTTGCCAACCAACCATAAAATTCTGTAGTGTACTTTTATTTAATGTTGATTACATTATATATATATATATATATATATATATATATATATATATACATGTATAAGACCTTTTGAGTGCCTGGCGATTCCTGACCTTGGAGCGGTTATACGATCAGACATAAAGGCCACCCTTTGGGTGCCTGAGTATAAATTTTATACCGTGTATACAATTACCACCTTTCCAGTGCCTGGCTTATATTTTAAATGCATTTGCGTCATTTTGGGGGCTTGATATAAAGATACCACTATTGCGACCTTTCCAGTTCCTGGCTTATACTTTAAACGCATTCGCGGCATTTTGGGTGCTTGATATAAAGATACCACTATTGCGACCTTACAAATGCCTGGTTTATACCTTAGACATATTCACGACTTTTTGAGAGATCGATGTTCGCGCGTTTTTTTTTTTTTGAGGTGTTTGTTATTTTGACTGACCTCCCCCCCCCCCCGTCTCCAACCACTTCCGCTCCAACCACATCTGTCTTTCGCGTGTAAACTCCGGGCTGCACTTTACATTTTTCATGCATTTCACACTAACAATTAACAATACCGCATCATATTGAACAGAATGACTATAAAAAAATAAGGAAGTGATATTCTTATTGTAGAGGTGTTCAGTTTACATATTGATCTACACTCTTCTAATGACCTATTATTATGAACTAGATCGCGTCGTAGTCTAAAAATTCTCATCGTAATCGTAAAACATCATAATTGAGGGCGGCAATAGCCGCCAGATGTAAGTATGGCCGGTGAACCACCACCCTTATATACATTGAATTTTACGCGAGTTTACTAGTTTATTACTGTTTTTAAATTCAAAAAGCCCCTTAAACTTATAAGATGTAAGAAAAACTTTTAAATTTATCATTAAAAGAATAATATTTCACTTATAATTGCTAGTTATTAAGTTATATTAAGTTAAAGTTCTGATTTGACGGTTTACCGACAAAAAAATTTTTTTTTCAGCCAAAAAATTCAGGCGACGCTTCCCGTATTAACGCTGGATGCGAGTATGTGTGCGCACGCATCTTCGATTCTCACCATATGGCTAACATATATATAACAATACATAATATTGTCTTCAATTTTGTGATTTTAGTCTTGGGACTGTGAGTCCCGAGGTTCCCCTAATTTCCCGTTACATATTAAGTGTGGGCCCTCCGGGATAGGTCTCCCACCGTAAATTGACATGCTGGTCAAATCAAAATGAAAGAAGAAAATCATAATCTGACCTCGAGCGACGCAGTCTAGGTCAGTAATTAAGTGGGATACCCTAGGTAGAAATAAAAGAGTTGCGTAACGTTATAATTTAATTTGGAATTACTATTATAATTTTTGGGGGAAAACAAATTAATTTTGTTCAATATTTAGTAAACGTATTTCGGATTCAGCGTTAATTCGGGTAAGTCGCCGAAGAAAGAAGGTATGCTAATAAAAAAAGTGTCGGTTGTAATTAGTCGCGGTATAATTTCTAAATAATGAAAAATAAAAATAATTTCATCAAAATAGTAAGCTCGGTTTCCTGGCCACTCAGGTATTGATGGTAATGAGAGAGCAGATGAATTAGCCAGGTCAGGTTCAGAATCCCCTTTCGTGGGCCCGGAACCGGTGTTCGGGATCTCCTATGGACATGCCAGAGCAGCGGTTGATACGTGGATACGGGATAGGATGAAGAGGGCCTGGACGAATTCAACTACTAGTAGACTTGCAAAAAGGTTATTTAGACCAAGCAAGAAACATGCTGAACTCATCTCTCTCAGAAGGGATAACATGAGGTGGGTGGTTGGGCTCTTAACGAGCCACTGTCACCTCAGAAAACATCTACACAGGATATTGATTGCTGCAACAATACTTGCAGGAAATGTGGTTTGACTGAAGAGTCCGCAGAACACATTCTTTTAGAGTGTGAGGCGTTAGGACGAGCCAGGCTATACTCTCTAGGCCTGCCGGGGAAAGAGATGGAAACCATCCTAGATAACCCTATTTGTAGTATATGTTCCTTCATAAGGATGACGGGTATCACTAGTTGGGTGTAGGAAGGAAATTGGGGCGGCAAAAGATCTTTAGGTCGACGCCGGTGAGGCCTCTGAAGGTGGCTTTCACAGCCCAGAACGGAAAAAAAGCTCGGTTTGGTTAAAAAGTCGTTTGGTTAAATATTACAAGTTTTCGTCGTAAGGTTATGCCGAAATACCTGTGAATACATATATAGACATACATAATTAAATATTATACATACATGGCTATAAATATAAAAAATAAATGCAAATGATTTTAGTTGAATAATCAGAACGTAATCAATACTTTAAATTAGGCAAAAGAAAGATTAGAATTAGTTGATCGTATTTTCTTTGGCTTATGAGCCAAGAGATATTTATGTCTGTTAGCATCCTGCCTTACATCTTATCTGCTGATAAGCGATTGATTGACAATCTAAAACACTATTCTTATCGAAGGTCAAATCTTTACAAAAATATATTGAAATACTAAACTGACATTAAATAACTTTACTTTTATACAACTTCCGAAATAATAAATAGTTATTAAATAAATAATAGTCCATCCGTTTCGTCGGGGCTATCTGCGCGCGCATCACCCATTGTCGGTGTAATCACCACACAATGGACCCCACAATTCTACAAATTACTTTTTCTAACATGTATATACTTCTACAAGAAAACCAGTAGTTTACCTTACTTATCCCCACCCGAGAATTTACGTATTTTATCGACCATTTTTATTTTTTCTTCACAGGTACCTTTTTATAAGGGCGACAGGAAGAAATAATTAACATCGTAATAGTTTTTGAAATTTTCGGTATTCTATTTAGACTTAACGTAAGTATCAAATTGTATAAAAGTATAAAATTATGAAATTTTATATAAGTATCATTAAAAAAATTATATATATATTGCACAAAAAGAAATAAGAATTTATTCGAAATTTACTTATTATACTATACAAACTTACGAAAAGAAATATTATTTTTGTGAAGAAAAAAAAAAAAAAAAAGAAAAAAAAAAAGTAAACAAGACTACAGAAATTTTTAGCATGGCTTTTGATTTTGGTGACGAAGATTTTGAACGTAATTATTAACAAAGATGCATATTTAGGTGTAGAACATATACAGCGCTTCAGTGATTTAATAAAATAATGTTTTAATATTGATTTCTTAGGAATGGAAGAATAACAAATTTATGATATGATTACTCCCGCTTCTCCTGATAGATCTAGAATTCAAATTTTATTTCGGCCTTTAACAGATGATGACATGCTCAGAGGTCACTTTGTGTGCAGTTTTTTTTACACTGAAACTATTTATATTTATGACTCATTAAATGAAAAGAAAGATCATAGTCACTTATAGATTAGTTTTGCTAAAATTATACCCATTTTATTTTCAATCTGGAAAGACTATAAAGTGGCCTGAAGTTCAACTTCAGAGTGAGTGTGATTGTGGTATATTCGCAATTGCTTTTGCGACATCTCTTGTACATGGTATTAGACCAGATTATGTGCGATATAACTGTGATAATAATTATATGCGACAATTTTTCTTACGTATATTTAGAGAGCGTTCTATTAAAAACTTTCCTTTTCATTTTATTCAAATTCCTTCTTGGCATCTTCAATATTCAATGATCAATTGTGATTATGATATCATAAAAAATGGAGGACGTCTAAATGAGTATCATATTGAAAGATTTCATAACCTACTTTTACGGTTTACTATTTACAAGCCTCAACATACCGGAAGACTTCAAGTTCTTTCAAAAATCAAACCAATGGCTGAGGGTGAAAAATATATTCAAATTTTGTTTTCTAATTCTGAACATTGGTTATGTAGTTATTACGATGGTAAGTTATTATATATTTATGATTCTTCCAAATCTGATACATTAGATGCAGATTTTAATTTTTTTTTGAAAAAGCTTTATCCATTTTATTTTAACAAAAATGAAAAAAGATTATATTTCCTTCTGTAGCCCAGCAACTTAATGGAGTTGATTGTGGCGTTTTCGCGATAGCATTTTTGCCACTTCATTAGTATTTGGCCATGATCCGCAAAATATTACTTATACATATTCCTTAATGCGTAATCATGTATTTAAACTTTTAAGTGGAAATATCTTAACTTTGTAACTTTCTAAATACTTTGACATCAAATACTGTTTGCTTATTACCTACCAATCAAATGTGCGATACCTTAAAGATGCTATGTTAAAAAAAATTAATGCCGAGGAAATTGAGCTTGTTGCCGAAGATACAATTCGAGCGAAGAATATGCACAAAAAAATAATAAAGTCTTTAATGAATGATGAAGCGGGTAGTTCACGAACTGCAGGATTAGGTAGAGTAATTAAAATAAAAGCTGGATCAAAAGTTATGATAAGACGAAATATTGATGTTTCTATCGGCTTGGCTAATGGTACAATAGGTACTATTATTTCTGTAACAAGAGATAATAATAATGTTGTAGACACTAAATTGAACTTACCAATAAAAGACAATATTCTATAGAACGTATAGAATCTAAATTTCAATTAATGAGGAATGCTTTTATAATAAGAAAACAATTTCCAATTTGCAATAGTTATGGAATAACTATTCATAAAAGTCAAGGTCTAAACTTAGAAAATGCAGTAGTTGAAGCTGGAAAAAACTTTAACTTGCAAATAAAATATAAAATAATAATGCTCATGTTATCTTCTTTAGAAATATTTTAAATTGAATTTTCGATTTTTAACTGCTCACTTACGTTTTTAAAAAATCTAAATACTATTTTATGGTTGTTGAAGGTATTATGCAAGTTATATTCAAGTCTTTGTATAATAAAACTTCGAAATGATTATTAATATAATATATGCTCAAAAAATTTTATATTATTGGTTTATTAATAAAAATTGCTTTTCCAAGATGGTAGTATTTAGGAATTTATTAATAAATCAAATGTGGGGTGATATGTCGCCCACTGGAATAGTGTTCAGAGACAACCCCCACCCCAGTATGATTTCTCATGCTTTCGCTGCCTTATTTATTAAATTACTTCAGATACAAGGAAAAGGAAAATGTAACAATGTGTTGAGTAAGTTAAAGGGAATAAAACGCAAGGTCATACTTACGAAAGTTTTACCTTTTTGAAAGGTTTTTTTGTTGAGTACTATCTAAATGTATTCTAAATTCTGGACAAGCAGGATGATTATCACCAGATCAATTATCATGGTTGATGAAATGAATGTTAAGCTTACATATGTCTTGAGTTGCCTAAATCATTTATTTATTGAACTACTGGACGGTGAAGTGCAATTTTCTCTCCATGTAATACTTAGGAAACAACAGTTTATATAAAACAATACAATTTATCCAGGGTGTTCTTCCCGACCGATTTGTTGAATTAGTTCCGTTAAGAAAGGTAAATTAAATGGATAACACTTGTTTTTTTTCTTGGGGGATCCTCGGCATCTAAGGGTTCTTGTCTCTGAAAAACAACATAACTTATCAAAGGCGTACTTACACCTCTATTCATTTCTAGAAATAAAAATGTCTGACTTTTACGTGGCATAGTATGACTTTATAATTTGAATGACCCTCAAAAATAAGGTAAACAATACAGTAAATAAACGTTTGTCCTTCATATTCCAGACCTAATAATAGTATTTTTTAATCAATTTAAACATTATTAAATATTTAAAATATAGTTGTAAAGTTCCTGAATGCAAATGTAGTCAAATTTGCGACCGGGCAAATATTATTATTGTGTCCAACTGTAAAATAAACAGTGAATTGGCGCAGGTAGAAAAAACACACCATGTCAATGTGACAACGTTGCATTACTCCCTCCTTACTAAGCATAAGTGGGTCATAACTAGATATCCACAGCCTATTTCTACTATTTTTTTTTTATTGGCTACTACCTAATATTGTTTGTTCGAATTTCTATAACTAACTATAAATGTTTATCTAGACAATCTCAAAACCAACCCCTCACTTCTCCAACCATCAAATGTCAACCGATTTTTACTTCATAGAGCACAAGTTTATTTGTTGTTAAAATTATATAATATTTGTGATGCAATTTTCCCTTGCAATTTCAAATATATATTCTTTTATTGCTACAGTGAAAATATAAATACCATATTGTTCTTCATTAACAAATAAAAGTTTCACTCTCTGTAACTGTTTTATAAGGTTAACAAGTTTTCAATATATACGACTTTAACATTTTAAAATGGAAATCATTTTCAAATCTCGTGTAAAACGTTACATGAAAAATGCGTTTATCAAATCTGAACTCAATATCATATATATTTCTAAAGTTATAATGTTATTTTATTTTTAAAAAATGGCGGATATTCGAAAACTAAGCACGATAGGATTATCCTACATGTTATATAGCATTTAATGTATATATTGTCGTACTTAATCTGCTCTATTGAACTGTACTATTGAAGTTTTGATTGTTCTGAAGTTTGATTGAGTAATTTCAACTTATTTGTCACAAACATTTCTTTTGGATGAGTTCGATACAGTTGTCAAAAATTCTGATGATATTTAACCGTTTTTAAAATTCAATGTTTAATATAAATTACTAAATCCATAATAAATCGAGAAATCGGAAAAGCTTTGAACCGATTTTTGGGGTTTCAAAACTCTGGCGAATTGAGTAGCTCGCGTAATTTTTGTTCAGTTTTCTTCAAATTGTTTAACATATCTTAAAACGAAGTTAGATAAAATATATTTCGTTTTTGACTGTTGGTCTCTTTAACTTCGATAAATAAAGAAATTTGTCAAAAAAAAATCAACTATTTTAAGGCAAAATGTTTTTACGTGTTTCACAAATTGCTGAACAGTATTTTTTGTAAAGATAAATGTGTAAATATTTGATTAAACAATTCCTTGTAGACATCTTAGTTTAGTTCAGTTGAAGCTCGATGTGTTTTTTTCAGTAACACTCCTAACAAGCTCAGTGTGTTCCAATGAAGGAAGAACTACTTCCTGACACAATTCTTCAAATGTTGATGAGTAACCTATAGGCTTACATGTGAACAAACCAACTGTGTGAACGGAAATAAAGTTTATTCTCTGATGAGATGATAATTGTAAATAACATGCGTCCGTGATTCTGTTTTGTATGTGGGCTGGGGGGGTGGGTGTTTTTCTGTTCTTGTAAAACTGCAACCTCTATTATTTTCACGGTGTCTCAATATTGTATTTTCAACATTGTTCTATTTAACACGAATCTTAAAAACAACAAACGCACTTTCTTTGTAGAATCGTAATTAATTTAGTATTATAATTAGCCTTTCCTAAATAAATTGAAATCTTTAGGCTTATTAAAAAAAATAACGAGATTTAGATTCGAACCAACTACCTAAGATTTAAAAAAACAAAGATTAATATAGTTCCTCTATATAATAAAAATAAAGTCCTCTTTAGACTTCACTCTGGCTGTCTATTTTTCCGTTTTCAGGATAATATTGTGAACTAGGGAAATTACCAAATTTGTGCTTTAACTAATAACTACAGTACTGTAATTCATTTATTACTAAAATTAAATATAAATATAAGACACCACAATTAAAGATCCTTTACGAAAGTGCTATCCTTCTGCGCCAAAGAAGCCTATAACTTTGACCATACATAGGTTATTGAAATAAGTTCGAGTTGTTGAATAGCTATAGTACGATTTATTGTTTAAAAACTTTGAAATATTTTCCAGGACTTCTTCAACTTTAACGTCAGGTAATTTGTTGTGCCTCCCACCTCTGACTCATCCATTTTAAATTTAGTACTTAAAAAAAAAAAAAACTTACCTATATAACACTCTTAAAGTGTGCTTCAATATATACATACACACAAACTTTCTTATTTAACAAGAAACAGTTCTAAGACAAAGTTCGTTATTGTTTTGATCCATTCACTTGTTTACAATTATTATGTAACAGTAGTAATAATAATTATCTTAATTAAAAAATGGCATAGTTATTACTAAGAAAATCAAGATTCCTTAAATGTAAAAGGCATACGCTATTTTTAGTTGTTGGCAATATGAATTGGGATAGTGTTCGCTTTCTTTAAGTCTAAAGGAATTTGAAAAACAATTATTTTCCCGAAAAGATAAAACGTCAGGCTCATTTAAAATAGATTTAAAAATGTCTCTTAGTGTCATAAAACTAAGAGAGGCTAGGTTAGTCTTAACGCCCTGGCTACCTGAACCTCAACATAGCAGTTAAGACAAAATAATTCCTGATAATGAGAGAGCTGTAATGGTCAGTCACAATATTTTTAGAAAACATAAATAAAATTACAGACTACCGTAGAAACCTTTCTACCAAACTTTCCTAAAATAAATTTTAGTTTTATTTATGTTACAAATTCACACACATATAAAAGAAAACAAAGATATACATTTTCGGTTTAAAAGACAAATTTTCACGTCAGTCGTGAATTCTTTCCTAGCTATTTATAATTTTTAACAGTTTAAGAAGTCAGTTTCTTTCGATTGAGTACATCAATAACAGTTATTACAATCCACCTCAATGTAAAAACGGTAAACGGTAATTTTTTGGCAAATTTTTGGCAATCTATAATCACAAATCCTTAATATTTTTAGTAAAAGGATATAGGTTTTAAATTCGATCCTGACCATTCTGTTCCGTTTAAACCAAAGTTCTATGGAAAGAAGTATTTATTCCATAACAATAATAATTATAACTTTAAACGGTCCTAATGTGCGATAACTTTTAGTTGAAACATAAGCGTTTTAAATATTGTGCTGAAATTTGATACTGTCTCAATAATCATTGTGTGTTTAAAATAATAATGAAATATAAATGTCCAAAATTTAAAAGATTAGGATTAAAATTGGATTTAATTTTTAAAAATGAAATATTTTCATACTGATTGTATTGAATTTTTGTATAAATGTAATTGCACTGCATTAAATACAACAGATACTAGGCATTGGAGACATTAGTCTAAAACCGTTAACAAAACTTTTAGTTTCTTTCATAGATCAACAAACTGTAGCCCCTTTGTTTTATTAGGGGCAGAGGCTACCTGAACGACTACTAGACTGCTAATTTTGCAGCTTGGTCAATTTTTATGTCTACAATCAATGAAACATGAAGTAATACAACAAAATATAATGTTAGGTAAACTCTAAACATATACTCAATAATAAACATAAACTCTTGATGTTAGATCAATTTGGACGATGATCATAGATCATATCTGATTGACGTTTATGCAACCGGCCACTACATACCGGCCACCAAGTCAATGCTAAATATTACAAGGAAAGAAGATTTGTAGCATTATTTCGTAAAAATTTGGTATCAAGCCCTCATTATTAGTTATAGATTTGGTTGTTAATACATTTTCCTAAGTAGGCCTTTGTAGTTTAAAATAGCAATTTCAATATATTTATTAATTAATTTTATGTTATATAAATGTTATACTAATCAATGTTATATAATATATTTTTAATATCTCCAAAAAGTTTACATTTCTACTGTGTTTTTAGAATATACACATTTTGTCTGAATAGAGATAAATTTATACGAAGAAAAAATACAATCTCAATCTCTCTTTTTTTAAAAGTAGAAATGTCTTTCAAATTTTTATTAATAGATTACCATAGAGCAAAAAAAGGATGTGATGTAATATTTATAGAGTGGGTTGGTTTTTATTTATTTATATTTTTAACTTAAATGAAGTCAATGAATACGTATTCAAAGGTGACGATAGTCTTGTTTCCTTTTCACTAGATGCAAGGGATAAATCAGAAATAAAGTAAGTACTATACAGTATATAGAGTTAAACCGTTAACTTTTTGCGAGATGACAACGTCAGACACAATTGTCACACATTAACAATAAGGCAGATAAACCATTAAGTTTTACTAGATGTAAGGGATAAATCAAAAATAAAGTAAACACTATACAGTATGTACAGTTAAACCGTTAACTTTTGTAAGATTAAAAAGTCAGACCCATATGTTACACATTAACAATAAGCCAGAAAAACCATAGGGACAAACTTTAAAGTATTGCGGCATAAGTCTCAAAGATTCCTGTTTTTCTCACGGTCAATTATACGTAGCTTGATCTCGAGTAGGAAATCCGAAAAATTTGTATAACTTACCCCCAGATAACAAAAGGAAAAATGTTGTTTATAAACAAGAATTTTAAATAGTTAGAATGTTTTCAATAAAAAGCTTTTACTTCTTATATTTTGAGGTTTATCTCTTTATATTCCAACTACCACACAATCCTATAGCACCGGATCATCTGAAAAAAGTTATTGTTACTGAGTAAATTTCTACTTTGTAAAAATACTTTATTTAACTCATTACTATCATTTTTAGGGTCTTGCGCATGATTCTTAAATTAGGTGCTAGCAGACGGGTTTGCGAATACTTTGAAATCAAGATCATATTCAACATTTATTAGTGAATAACATAAATATGATAGAAGTCCCGGGCGAAGCCGGGTTAAACCAATAGTAATTCAATAAAAACCTTCTCCTTAAAATAATTCATGTGTGTGCCAATTTTCATGTTAATCGGTCAAACAGTGTCTTAGTATTAATGTTAGACTGGGTAAGTAACATGATGATGTTTAAAATAATTAGATAAAAACCTTCTCCATGAAATAATACATGTGTGTGCCAATTTTCATGTTAATCGGTCAAACAGTGTCTTAGTATTAATGTTAGACTGAGTAAGTAACATGATGGTGTTTATAATAATTAGATAAAAACCTTCTCCATGAAGTAATACATGTGTGTGTCAATTTTCATGTTAATCGGTCAAACAGTGTCTTAGTATTAATGTTAGACTGGGTAAGTAACATGATGATGTTTATAATAATTAGATAAAAACCTTCTCCATGAAATAATACATGTGTGTGTCAATTTTTATGTTAATCGGTCAAACAGTGTCTTAGTATTAATGTTAGGCTGGGTAAGTAACATGATGATGTTTATAATAATTAGATAAAAAACCAACTCCATGAAATAATACATGTGTTGGCTAATTGTCATTTTAATCGGTCATACGGTGTCTTAGTAATAATGTTAGACTGGGTAAGTAACATGATGATGTTTATAATAATTAGGTAAAATTCTTCTCCATGAAAAAAAAACACGTATTTGCCAATTTTCATGGTGATCGGTCAAACGGTGTCTTAATATTAATGTTGCGCTGGGTAAGTTGCGTAATAGCGATTAATAGTTCGATAAATTATATAATTTATTAAATATGGTATTAAAAAATCTAGATTGTTTTTTATCTATAGAAAAAAGTCTAGTTAAAATATTATCGCGTGTTTCCACCCAAAAGTCTATAGAAAAAACGTCATACAAAATTTGATGTTAATTGTTTATTTTCCATCGATTTAAACTAAAATAAACCAAATGTTGTATGCCTATTGCAGAGAGAGATTTAGGGAGATAACAAAAATGAGAGTATAGAAGAAGGGAAAATGCTGGGGACAAGACAATGTTGGCAGCATTTGTTGCAAAAATCCGTGTTATGTTAACTCATGTTAAGGGGAGAGTAAGTTATATATACTCTTGATGAGAATACACTGTCCTCCTAATATTCAGAGGACAGTAACTGTGCTCTGAACAAGAGTATATATGCGAAAAATGTCCTCTGATCAAGAGCGAGAATGTCTTAAACACTAAATGTCTCAAACAAATAGTGAGGCAAAATAGCATGATTTTGAAAAAAACACAAAATACGCGACTACAGCCAAACGGTTGAGATCGGGCATGGGACCATATGAACTTTTTTATTCCATTTAGTGAGTAGAACATACTGGCGAAGTTAATGGTGTCAGTAGAAACTCACCCTGTATATATAGGGTCTATCATTGTTAGGTTAAACTTTGTGCCAAGTTTAAACTCAATCGGTCAGGTATAAATCATTTTGGAAAAGAAACAAAATGGCGGATGTCTGGAAAACGAAGCTTTTTTGGCCCTAGGTACATATGAACAATTTTGATTTTTTTTTAGGTGGACCCCTATCATCTTCTGAAGTTGTGCCAAACTCTCGCAAAACACCCTGTATGATAAACAATTAAAGCGTTTAATATAACCTAATCTACTGTATTTGAATAAGTAAGCAAATTCATATGTAACTGAAAACGAGTAAAACTGAACGGTATTAACCTAATATGAACATAATATAGGGTTACTGTAACTCGACTTATTTCCGGCGGGATGTGATAGGGGGCTAATGAACAGCAAATGTAACGGCTTTGTAGCTTAAACTACAACTCCAGCGACAGAGTTAACGAGTGGTTGTGAACAAGTGCGCAAAATAAGCCTTAAGCGCACTTGAATGGTTAATTTATAGTATAGATTAATTTTCTTGGACACAAGTTTAGGACTCCAACTTCTCTACAAAGTGTGCACTTGTTTCGTAAAATTCATTGTTAAATTGATATTTTGGAAATTATCAATTTCAACTTTTGAGCTGCAACTACAACTTTTGAGCTGCTCGTCTCTTAGTATTTGAACAAAAATGTGTTTGTATATTGTTCAATTGTACATATATGTCAAATTACATTGGTGGATTACTAGGAAAGTTGTAGGGTAGTTTTTATTTTTTCCCCTCTGATTGTTTTTGGGGTGCTGAATCCGAATCTGAGGTTTGCTTACAAAATTTCGTGACGCAACATTGACAAAAATGCAAAAAGGTATAAAATCTCATTCTTGCGGGTTTTCTCTATTCTTTATTAACCTCTCTAGCATACTCAAAATGAAAGAACATAAAATTTCCTACATATTTTACTATTTAGGTTATTTCTCCGTTCGGGCTCAAAAAACCCACTTTTCCACACCAAAACTCGATTTTACTATTAAAACTTTCATTTAGTGAATTCCTAATACTTTTAAGGTGAATACATACATATAGGCTGGGTTCAACTGTTATGCCATCTCCTATAAAAAAAAGAAGAAAAAAAAGTTATCTAAGTATCCTAGTACATTGGTACAAGCTTTGACGGAGTTTAGGCATAGCTTAATCAATCTTTCCATAAATTATGTTTTTATAAAGAATTAATTTGTTCTTCAGTAGAGAATAATGGGTTCTAGTAAAAAAAGTTGTAATTCCAACGAAAAATCTGGAAACATTATATACCTACATGGGACTATTGTTATATTGTATTGTGTTACATATAATTATATACAGGATGCCCCCGAACTCTCTGGTCCCCTTTTGTGGATTTGTTATCTGGGATCAAGACAAACATATTTCGCAATATAATAATGGGTCTACGGTGCTTACTTTATCGTCTATCTGTATGTAGGTTCTATGTGTTTTTAACAAAATAATAATTGATATCTATCTAGAGAATGGTTTGACCGATTCGGTTCAAACGTGACATGAAGTTATACCTAAATAAACGGTACCAGAAACTGGCACATACTTTCTTACATTTAAATTACTATACAGATTCACTGTGACTTCACAATTGTATTAAAGTAGGAGAAGGAGCACATTAAAGTAGGAGAGTTTTTAATAATAAAATTATTATTTTTATTATTACCTAAACAAGAATTTTTAGAATGATGCCGATTTTCGCGTATGGTATGGTACGTTAAGGGCTAAAAATAAGCAAAATTTTATCAAAATCGTTAGAGCCGTTTTTTCGTGGGTGGTGCTTCTCAAGTCCTCGAGGGCCCTGAGCCAATCGCTCATCATCGATTGGGCACTCAAGTGAGATGTAGACGGCTCAAGTGGATCCGTCCTTACGGGTGTTGGTGACACTGGAAGAGCGTTTCGTGCCGCGTCCGCTAAAGAGTCTAACTCAGCCCGAATGATACCCCGGTTTAATTCGAGGGTGCTCGCTGGTTTAATTTTCCATTCTTTTAATAGCTCGGTAGCTTGGATAGCGGAAAGATAGCTAATCCATTTACGGTTTGGAATACTCGCGGTTAAGGGGAATGGAAAGGGCTTAGGTATATCCTCAGACCAATCGATCGCCATAGTGGATATAAAAAAGACAAAAGGAAATGAAAAATTGGCCAAAAGAAGGGTGGCTAAATAATATGCCGATATACTAATATATTTTTAAATAAGGATAATGAACAACCCAGGATCATACTCTGACCCCGAGTGACCCAGTCTAGGTCAGTAGTTAAGTCGGATAGTCTTGGTAGAAATAAAAGTAATATGCAACATTTTTTAAAAAAAATAATAACTGATTTTTTTGGGAGTTTTTTGGCCATAAAGGGGGTTATTTTTCAAAATTTGTCAAAACCCTTTTTCGTGAATCTGAACAGGCCTAATTGATATGTTTGGTGTAATTTTTTTGAAATCGATCGAATAGTTTTCTCTCTAGCTTTGTCTACATACAGACATACAGACAGACATTTTGTAAAAACCACTTTTTTGGAATCAGGGGGTCCCAAAACGGATATATCGACAAAAATCTCAACATCGATTTTTTTGCTATGACTATATTAAATTTATACTTTCTCTATCCCTACTATAGTAGGATAGTGAGAGAGTAAAATATCTACTTTAAGTAAAATAAAGGATTATATCCAATCTTGCGTTTCGTAATGGCGACCGTTTGGAAATTTCTAACCTAATATACCCAAAAACAGTACATTTTAACAAAAAAATTCCAGACACCTTTTTGTAGCACTTTTAATTCCCTATCGGATGTTGTAACTTCAAAAGAATCGGATGAAGGATAACAGTTAAGTTAAAGATAATAACAGCGTACGTAATCACAATATTGGGATGTTTTGCATAATTTTAATAAGATTTTTAAGTATATGCAGGATATTTTGTAATTACTTTGCAATATTCTAGGATATGATTCAGCACATAAGAATGAGAAAAAAAATCAATTAGACATGGGTCCGGACAAGATTTGTTTCCCCATAGCCACCAATTTGTTTTTTCACTAAATAATTTTTATCTAGAGAATTATATGACTAATTGAGCTCAAACTTTGCACAAAGTTTAATCTAACAATGATCTATTTAAACAAGATAACCGATTATATACAATAGGGTGTTTGAAAATTTCAAACCTGAATTGCCCAAAAACCGTAGGCCTACATTTTAACAAAAAATTTCAAGAAATTATTTTTGTAGCCCTTTTCATTTCGTATCGGATGGTGTAACCGCCAAAACAATCGGATGAAGGATAATAGTTAAGTTATGTGTAATAATCGGTTTGTTCAACCCGGCATCTTATACCAACACAGTAAACACAACAATATATTGTGTGTACATATTATGCTGTTATAATCCTTAACTTAACAATTATCCTTCATCCAATTGTTTTGATAATTACACTTTCCGATAGGAAATTGAAATGGGCAACAACAAAGATGTATTGAAACTTTTTGACAAAATAAAAGGTTTTTTAGTTTGTTAGGTATGACATTTTTAACAGTCGCCATTTTTAAACGCATCATTGGATATAATCGTTTATTTTATTTATAATAGATCATTATTAGGTATAACTTCAAGTCTAGTTTGAACTCAATTGGTGAAACCGTTCTATAGATATGAATTATTTTGTGAAAAAACATACAGACAGACAGACGAAAAAGTAAGCACCGTTGACCTATGTTTATATTGTGAAATTTGTTTGTCTCGATTCCAGGAACAAATCCACAAAAGGGGACCAGAGATTTCGAGGGCATCCTGTATATTTGCAATTTATAATATAGCAGTTGTATGTATTAATACTATTATCTAAAGCACAAATAACAAGATAGGTTAATAATATCGGTTCCACTAAAGGGCCTAGGGAAAATTTGTATTATCTGTTTCCCTAAACGTGACGATCCTAAGGTGGCCATTAGCAAACTTTTTTTTTACATGTAGTAAGGGCGTGTAATTTCGGGAGTAATTGTGAAAAAAACATAATTTACTTATATTTATAGGTATGTCATTAACGCATGCTTTTAACAGAACCAATTAGTGAAAACCCGGTGGTCCTTTATGGCCGTTCGGGTTCAAAACCTTTCTATAAGTTAGGTGGTTTATGATATTTGTTAAGTGTGAGGATTTCCCAGTGTATTTTGCTGAATATCTCAATTTCTTGTCTTTCAATGCCCAGACAATAAATGCCCTAAGGCTGGGAAAAGTACTATGACATGTGTTTTGTTGTTAAACACTACCAAAAGTAACTGTTTAGGCTGCTGAATTAATTTAAGACACTTTTCTGCTTAATCGCATAACTACAATTAGGACTGTACAGTATAACATACATTTTAATGCTGGGAAAAGTACTATGACATGTGTTTTGTTGTTAAACAAATTTAACAATTTAACAAATTTAAACAAAAATAAAGCATGCCTAATTTATATGCTTGGTGCTAATTTGTTTGAAATCGATCGAATATTTTTCTCTCTAGCTTTTTATACATACAGACAGACATTTTGTAAAAACCACTTTTTTGGACTCAGGGGGTCCCAAAACGGATATATCCACAAAAATCTCATCATCGATTTTTTTGCGATCACTATACTTTCTCTATACTATAGTATAGTGTGAAAGTAAAATGGTAACTAGTTAAAATATAGTTTTATTTATAAACTTGAAAAAATAAATACCGTAGCCTACTTGTTTGGAGAAATAAATGTAACTATTTTCGTCTTCTGATTAATAATGTGTAACATATTTTAACATTCTGTTAACTATATTATGAAAACGAGGACAACGAATGGCTGAACGGGAGTTGTACCGCGAAAAGAGGATTATGTACCCTCTAGTTATATTTAAAATAAATAGTTACTTCATTAGTATTTGGCAAAAAATAGTATTAATAAAAGAAAGTAAGTGATATGAGAAAATTTTTAAATCTAATTTTTTTGTATTAAAACTATAAAATATTGTTATGTGACGCAAAATTTTACTCAAATAATGTTTCAGACAAAGTAATGTCAAAATTAAGTTTATTGGAGAGCATAAGGTCTTCAAAAGGTTCTATTTAAATAATAGCAGGTCTTCAAAAGGTCTCTAAAACACGATGACTTATACCATGGTGATAACAGGCGTCAGAAAATAGAAATTAACAGGAACAGGCGTCAACTAAAGCTTTTAAAAGGTTACTTTTGTAACTGATCGTATAAGACTTCAATAGGTGGCATTTGTAACTGATCGTATATAAGCCTTCAAAATATCGTCTCCCGTACATTTCACACCAGGCACTCTAGGCATTCAAAAGGTTCGTCGACGTTTTCGCTTTATACAGAGGGCACAAAAGGTCGTTTTAGTGTATGAAAACAGACCTTTTGAATGCCTGAGTTCAAGCACTCCAGGCCTCCAATAGGTCGTCGCCCGTACCATTAGGCACTCGAAAGGTCTTATACATAAATCTATATATATATATATGGAACTTCATTATTTGAATTTGACCACAAATTGATAAATTAAATTACGTTACAACGATGATTTTTTTTTTTTTTTTTTTTTTTTTTAGATTTCCTCTTAAAAAATTTGGGCCAAAACAACGCTATTGTTGACATATATTAAATTTTAAAAATCGATATTCCTAAATTAAATGTCTATAGTCTTAACGATATTACAATATAAATGTGTTTATTTATGAAAATATACGAAACACTAGTCTAGTAACTTTAAAACATGGTGTTAAAATATATAATATCTCAAAACTAGATAATTAATGTAATTTAATTTTTACAAAGCAAATAATAATTGTTAAGAAAACTTTCGTTCGTCAAAGGACGTCGTTCGCATCTAAAGTGAAAAACCTTTTGCTTTTACCATCGTTATTAAATATCACCCAGAAAAAAATGCATTCATTTAGTTTTCATTTTAATAATCATTAACAAATATTTTAAAAGTCAAATTGATTTTATGAGTATGAGTAATATAAACAACGTTGTTAAACAAATTTTAATTAATGAATAAACAAAAGAATGTAGTTAGCTGACCTGAATAATTCAGTCAAAATGATTGCACTCTATGGTTGTTTGGTTTGGATTTTTTTAAATATCTTGAACCCTGTTTATCAAGTTTCGCAATTAATTGTTTCCAGCAACAACAATAACTACTCCGCTATTGAATATCACTTTGAATGGCGTGTTTTCTTCAAAGGGCTTAAGTAGGGTTGGACGTGTTCAAGCAAAGCCCCCTCAAGTGGGTTCAAAGTAGTTAACATACTTCAGAAACATCAGACTAATTATAAGTTTGCATCTCTGATATAAAATAGAAGTGAACTTACCTGTGAAGTGAAACAAAATTGTAGGCCTCCCAATTAAACAATACTGGAAACGAATCGTTTATTTTCAAGAAAGAAACATTTTAGTAACTCTGCTTTATAATAATTAGAAACATATTACATTCGATGTATTGATAAATAAAATAAAAACATTAACTTCCTCGCTAAAACTTTATTTTAACAACTTACTTTTCAACTAGCGTTTCAGCCATTAAGGAAGACATCGAACTAAGTTTTTCACGAGTTTTCAAATGCAAATAATCTAAACAACATTCTAAACAATGCAGGCAACACGAGTTTTCACTCTAATTGGGCTTGATAATGTAAAATAATCTTTCATCCTAATATCGAAGTAAACTGTGCAAAAATATTAAATATACTTTAAGGAGCTACACTCGCTTCGCTTCTCCCATAAACGGGTTCACAGTATAAATCATATTTGATTAAAAGCTACATTTTGGGGACAGCGCCGCGGCGGTTCATTTTTTATTTTTGTCAATTATTCCAGTTATTTACTTGCTATTTTGCACACGGATTCGACTCATTTTTATTGAAATCGATTAGCTCGAATGTTATACTTTATCCCCCCCCCCCACCGATAACTCACAAAACGATATTTTGAGAAAATCTGAGTTGTTTTTTTTTCTATCAACGCTACCACAAAATTTTGGGATATCGAAAACATTTTAAACAATATTCTGCAAATATGACCAAAATACGTCCCAATATCAAATATGATTGATACGCGTTTGTATTGTTGGCAGCACTTCTCAGACAAACAGATAGACATAACCAAATACACCACTTTTTGAATTTAAAGTCCTCAAAACGGGTGTATGGTATAATGTGAGAAAATTAAATGGTTATATAATGTATATTTATAAAATAACACCATCTTGATATTGATTTATCAGATTTAACTAGTATTTGAAATATATATATATATATATATATATATATATATATATATATATATACAATGAGCCGAATATCTCATTTCGAAATCCTTTTTATATATATATATTACAGGTTAATGGTTTAAAATTAATTTCTAGGGGATAAACTAATGATTTGAAATTCGTAACATGAAACTTAACACTTTAACATAATTAGTTAATAGATCCAATTGATGGTTTGAAAACAGCTTCAGCTTGGTTATTATTAATGATAATTACGAATTCTCGGAAAATGTGGTTACATCTACTGTGATTCCAATTTAAAGTTTCAAGTCCCCTTGTATGTTTAGTAGGATTTTCTGAATATTAGTTTGTAGAATTAAGAATCAATTAATAGTTTCAAATTAGAGATAGTATCTAGCCTGTCGTGTGTACAGTATTCTGCGTGTGGACCGCATGATTCGATTTTAAACCAATTAGATACGTGGGATATATTTTAGCCATATCTTGTGATGTAAAAAAATATTTGTTCGATCATTCAAATTTTGAAGATATATAAAATTATTTTTCTCAAACGATTTAATCACATTATTTTCAAGTACCCAAACAAAACGTATTATTCATCATCTATCCATAAATGCCGGTTCTTGAGTTATCGTTTTAAAAAATCAAAATATCAGCCTAAGCATTTTTTGCAAAAAACGTACAGTTTCAAAATCAGCTCTACAAATTTAGTTCAAATATTAGTAAAGTTTGTTATGTGTACAAAATTGCAAGTAAAATTTTATTATAGTTTATGAATAATTTAGAAAACCCTAAATGAACTTTTTATTATAAGATCGATTATGCTATTGAATATGATTTATGCTGAGGACGTACTATCGAAACAAGTTTAGGACTTATTTAAATATATAAATATTTTTAAAAGACCGCATCCATTGTACATTTTCAATTGTTGATTGACAACTATAGAGCTGACATTTTTAGTATCGAAGAGTTATGATTGGTTTTTATTTTATCTTGGAGACGCGAGAGTGAAAACGTTTGTGCAATGTTTTGCGCCGTTTATTTTAACAAACATCATATATAAATATAAAATATGAATTTTAAACATTTTAATAAACTTTCTCTTGTTTGAATTAAACTTTCAACATCTGAATTACCTACAGTTATAGAACAATGTTCGAAAAATGTATTTATACTTCCCTTTAATTTAATATATGAATATTTCTAAATTGTGTATTACAAAATATAAATTGAAGGTTTTTTTTTAAAATGATAAATAACTTTCTGAAAGATAACAAGATTTCAAATCGGAAAATAACATTTACACCGATGTACAATCTGTTAGACACATGATCAATACCTAATAATAAATCATTCAATCTCCAAAATCAATTTATACATAAATTAACAGTAAACAATTTGTCCACATTAACAATACCAATAACTTTTAAAAATTTTAAGAAAATATAAAATGAAGACTACGATAAACCTTGAACATCATAATATTATATTGCTGTGCTCATAATAAAGAGATATTTTAAAGAATATAAATAAGTTATACAATTTTTTTATACACAAGAATTTAAAATGTATGGCATTTACGATCTGTTAGACAGATGATCAATCATAATAATAAATCAATCATTCTCCATAGTAAATTTATACATAAATTAACAGTAAACAATTTGTCCACATTAACAATACCAATAACTTTTAAAAATTTTAAGAAAATATAAAATGAAGACTACGATAAACCTTGAACATCATAATATTATATTGCTGTGCACATAATAAAGAGGTGTTTTAAAGAATCTAAATAAGTTATAAAAAAAATTTTTATACAAGAATTTAAAATGTAAATTAGACAGATGATCAATACATAATAATAAATCAATCATTTTCGAAAATAAATATCTACATAAATTAACAGTAAAGAATTTCTGATCATTAAAAATACCAATAAAATTGTACAGTTAAAAAAATAATAACTGAAGATTAATGATAAACATGAACATCAACAATATACTAATGTGCACATGGTAAAAGTTGAAATAACTTACATTCTTATGCGTCTAGCAGTGGAAACAATTGACTCAATCAGTCTACCGAGATAGAATGGTGACTTAGCTTTCGTCTTGTGCACTTTAAGTAACGATTACTCTTACTTTGTTAAAGTGCAGTCATATCAAAGTTTAATTGAAGTTTGAATATTTCTCAAGATACATGATTCATACTGCACAAATGACGTACACTTAGTATCGAAAGAGTTTTGTTTACTGTTCTTTAGATTTGTTGTTATTATTATAAGAAGTTAAGTATAAACTCTCTTTTTCTTAATGTATGATTTTTTAAATAAAAATTTACTTAAATTAGATTAAAAATACACAATGAAAGCTTAATTGTTGCTACATTCAGAGTAGGAATAGATTTTTTTAAATATTAAGTAACCACTTATAATTTTTTTTTTGCCGAAAATCCTTTCAGTCATTATCGCCTTAAAAGAAAGGATTAAAAGGCATAACATAGAAACCCTAGCCCTCAAATACTCTAATAACGTCTGGGTAGGAAGTGAACTATAATTGGTCAAAAATAGTAAAGAAGAAAGAGAGGTGTCTAACCTAAGACTACATGAAAAAAGTTGTAGATTCAGATTGGATACCTTGAGATTGCCTCGCCATATTCACTAAATGTTAGCCTCTCAAAGAGGTATTTATCTTATAAAAATGACTAAAACTTCCTCAGTCTGAGCAACTTAGGCATATTTAATTTAGATTTACATTGAATGTATAGACTTTATGCTTGACATTTTTTGATTTTTACTAATATAATATTTACATATAAAAGACTTGTGCTGGAGAATGACGAAACTAAGAATTTATGAAATCATAAGAGCATAAAATACACTTATGCTTTCAAATTAAAATTTAATAAGGTGATTGTCTATTGTAGATAATCAATATTATTTGCAACTGAACAACTACCGTTTCATGATTTCTTTGTCATGCTGATGAAAACCGAATAGTTCGAACCCATACCAAAGCAAACTGGATCTAAATCTTTCCAATTTTGTGTCCCTGAAACTACCATCTTAGGATCCCAAAAAGAGAAAATTTCTTTGAGAAATTGGCCATAAATCTAAAAAGGGTCATCTTTGTTAAATTTTCCTTGGAAAAATACAAACATAATCTTTGAGCGTAAGTTATAACATCTTTCCATTGTTCACCTGTTTCGGCTTCAGTTCGCCTCTTCAGCTAGAGAACTTCGATGAGAAAACTTTGTCCACCGCTGCTCTGGACAGAGTGGATATACTTAGATATTTATTGTTCCAAATAAAATTTGTTCTTCTTTATATTCATTAGTTGTTTTATAATTATATTAAAGTATTGTAATAAAGACAATAATAAAAATTATACAACACACATAGCAAAAAGAAAACATTTGTTCAATTAAAATATTAAAGCTACAATTATAACGACAATTAATTAACTTAGATTAGAAAAAAGATACTGTACTTGTAAACAAACTTAACAGTCTTAACAAACTTGTAAAATGAAAACACTTGAATTATTAAAATATTAAAGCTGCAATAATAATGACAATTAATTAACTTAGATTAGAAAAAAAGATACTCTACAATAGTCTTAACAAACTTGTAAAATGAAAACACTTGAATTATTAAAATGTTAAAGCTGCAATAGTAATGACAATTAATTAACTTAGATTAGAAAAAAAGATACTCTGCAATAGTCTTAACAAACTTGTAAAATGAAAACACTTGAATTATTAAAATGTTATAGCTGCAATAGTAATGACAATTAATTAACTTAGATTAGAAAAAAAAAGATACTCTACAACAGTCTTAACAAACTTGTAAAATGAAAACACTTGAATTATTAAAATATTAAAGCTACAATTATAATGACAATTAATTAACTTAATTTTGAAAAAAAAAAAGATACTGTACAATAGTCTTAACAAACTTGAAAAATGAAAACACTTGAATTTTTAAAATGTTAAAGCTGCAATAGTAATGACAATTAATTAACTTAGATTAGAAAAAAGATACTCTACAATAGTCTTAACAAACTTGTAAAATGAAAACACTTGAATTATTAAAATGTTAAAGCTACAACTATAATGTCAATTAATTAACTTAGATTACAAAACAGAAACTGTATTTGTAAACAAACTTAACAGTTTTAACAAACTTGTAAAATGAAAACACTTGAATTATTAAAATGTTAAAGCTACAATTAATTAACTTAGATTAGAAAAAATACACTACACAACACTTTTAACAAACATGTAAAATGAAAACACTTCAAATATTAAAGCTACAATTAAGTAACTTAGATTAGAACAAATATACTGTACAACAGTTTTATACTGTAACAAACTTGAGACATTTTACTTGAATGGTCATTTTTAAAAAACGGCAATAGATTCGTAAAATACACAAAAATTTCAAATATTTTGTGACATTCTATTTTTAAATAATTTTAAAATACAAAAATAAATATGTATATTATCTTTCAATGTTAGTAAAACAATAAAAAATAAACAAACATCAATGAATATGTTAACTTCTTAATAAGAGTAACAGCACTCGCTCTTCACTGGTAATTTTTTTTAAGTTGGGTGAATGTAATTGTTAGAACGTTCATCTAAGTGTTTGTCATGTTTGAGCCACCAAAATTATCCCAGTGAGCTATTGACGGTTTAGCAAATGCTGCATTAGAATTTGAAAGTGAATTCTAATTACGGTCATTGAATGATCTATCTAAATTCTAGAAAATTAATTTTCTTTCAAATATTTATGCAGCACATTTTTGGGGTTATGTACTAACTTGTGATGTTGACTATTTTGTATTTCATTTACGTACACTATTTTTTTCAAACTAATAAAATATATCTATTTTACTGTAATCATTTCTTTCCTAAATTTAGTCTAACTAACCCTTATAATCTTGTAGAAGACATGATAACTATCTTAACACACAACTTAAAGTTAATATTTAGTTCATTACCTAGGAACAGGAAAAGTCATCTGCAAAAGTATAAAATATTATAACTATATGAACCTAAGGTTGTATTGCGCCTGTGCGTGACACTGTAATGACAAAATAAAAATACTTATACTCATTTAACAGGTTCAGTTCACTTGAATTGTATTTTTTCAGTATTTGCGATAAATCATTTCATGGAACCTTTGACATCCCACGTCTGAACCGATCGACATCCCTCTAGATCGACGTTTCAAACAATCGACAAAGCTGTTCTCTGCGAGAGGAACTTGTAATACATAATTTCTTTTTTTCAATACAACTATACAAAAACATGACCTGACAGTTCTAGACGGTGTCTAGAACGGTTGAATTGGAATCAATATTGTCTTTAAGTTAATAAAATCAAACTGTTTAACATCGTGATCGTTCGAATTATATGAATAATTCGTTAAAAAGTAGGCCTTAATAAAATGAAATATATTAATTATCTAGAATTTATTTACCTGTGAATTAATATAAAATTAAGCTCTATACAAAATAACTGAAAAATAGGTTAATTTTTAAAAACTTAATACTTGAAATAAATAACTAAATAGGACCGAAGATACGTTCATTGATGAAGGTGGCCAATGTTTTTAGAATGACCAGGTCTCTGTAAGTTCCGGGAATTATACCTCACGTTTACCTAATTTTTCGCTACTAGCTTGCTCCCGGAGGGATGGTAATTCCCGAAATTCTCTCCATCTTTCAATCCCATGAGGTTTCGATCTATTGAAACGTCAATAATTGAATAACGTCTAACTATAACAGCAATAAAGTAATGGCGCCGATACATTTGTCTGTTATAAAACATTATACAGTGAAATCAGTGAAAATTAATGAAAAAGCATTATTCAAAAGAATTATTGATTTGCAGCAATACTCATACATTATACAGAGTGTTCGTTTTTACGAAAGTGGCAGTTGGTTAGATTCTTTTTTTGTCTTTATCTTCAACTATGAAAAATTATGTTTTTGAGCGTTAACTAAACTATTAGATGGGCCTGTTTTAACTTTACTTTCACCGGAATTAATTAATTTTTATAGACTTACAATTTAATTTTGGTTGGTGGAGGAGAGGGATAATTATTTAAAATAGTTTAATACTGACTTTTAAAATAGTTTTTCTTAAGGATGGATGATAAACATACCCACAAACAGAATTTCTTGATCACGTATGTTTTTCTAATAATTATTATGCTAAGTTGTAATTAGCAATATATATTACTAATTTAACACACTTGTTTTATTACCATCATCACGGAATCAAAAACCGAACGATAATGAAAAGCACTGTTCTTAGTGGTTAACTTTTAACTTAAAATAAAACAAATTGAGTCTGCTGATTATTGTGTGCTATTCTCATTATGAATATAAATTTAAAAATCTAATTATCACTAAAATATATGAACATCTTGTTTATTTATGTTCATGCAGATTATTTAGTATCAAAAATATTAACTTACCGAGTATAAACCAGATACAATTTTTATTTAATTTTTTTCTGTGTGACGAAGCAAGAATCTAAAAGGGCTGAATTCAAATACAAACACAGAAAGGGCATGAATACAATTAAAAGAAGATAATTTGTAAAACTAAAACATCAAAGAGCTAATATGATTATTCGGGGACCTGGTAAAAGAGAAAACTCTGAACATCGAAGTCTAACTAAGAAGGGGTGTGTTTTCTCTTTTAATTTGACAAAAATTTTTGATTTAAAACACAGAACTTGTTTAGCAGTTTAGTTTTAATCCACGATTTATTTACAATATATAGGGGTTTTTAAAAACAAAAGTCTTTTTAAGTTCCATAACTTTTTTATAACGTTTCTAGTGAAACGTTTTGTTTGAAATTTCTTATATCAAATATTATTTTGACAAAAATTGTGTCAAACTTCCTAGTATATTGACTATAACCATTTTAGAATAATTATACTAGAAAACATTTTGGGTGAATACAAAGTTTATTATTAAATTATTGCATTGTCTTGGTACATTTAATTTATTTATGACTGTCTACTTTTATAACTGATTGCTTCTATATAAAAAAGGAGTTTGAAATAACAAAGCCTTTTTCCAAACGTTAAATAAATTATTACACTATAATAAGCTTTATCGATTTATTTGTTCAAATAAAGGATAGCAATAGGAACGATAACTTAGCCTAATTTCGATAGTGCAACATTGAAGTTCAATAATCGTTTCTTTCTTGTTTTTTGTTTGTTTTTTTAAAGTTCTACTTATTAAAGTTGTATCTTTTTTCCTTTCAAAATTTTTACTTAAGCAACATAAATATTGACAAAACACTACAAATAATACTGCAAATAAAGCACTACAAATGATACTGGAAACACAAACAATACTTGTCTAATATTTTATAACAGGGTGTATTAGTTTACAATTAAATTAAACAAATTAAAGACATTCCTAGAATGGCGGATGCAAGGAGTATTTTGAGAATTAATAATGAGGATTAAAAGGAATATTTATTTATTTATTTATATGCTACAAAGTATTTAATTGTATATTCAATTAAACTAAATATAATAATCTATGAACCCCAAGGAGTTTTCAAACTACTGCAAAGTAGTGTATATCATTTGCTAAAAAACTTATTTTTAAATTTCATAAGGATTGGCGTGTTTGTCTGTGATTGGGTAACAAACAAACACAGAGACAAAATGCCAACGAGTCAATTTTAAAAAGGACCTTGCTTCGCTCGATCAAATTTGGTATAAACATTCCTATGATATTCTCTCCAACATGGACGAAAATTATAAGTCAAAACTATTTATCTGAAGTCTGATTTTTAACTTTGTTTTATTAATTCCATGATGTTTGCATACACATTACTTCTTTTGCCTTGACATGAGTATTTGTATTTGTAGTAACAAATGCATATTATGTTTATAGTTTTTATAAAAATTCAAAATTCTCAGAAAGCTAAGACATTTTTACTCATCTGTTTCAAGTAATAAATTACGGGGTAAATACCAATATAAAATATGAAATTTTTAAGGAGTACAGGTATAACATTCACCTGTGTACTAATTTTATATTTTAGCTGCTTAAAATTAATTTCATTTTATTTTCAAATTAAATTATGGAATTCTAATTGTGCACTACTTATAAATATGTTTATTCAACGGGAAAGAGGATGTTTAATTTTAATTTCAATTAAAGAGAAAAACAAAACAAACTTTGACAATTTTACAGTCAACTTATTACTGACCACCTTTTCAAACTCATAACCTTAAAATTTAGCACTATATTTTGCTAATTTATTTTATCAAGCCTTAGAGAAACAAATAGAATGGCAATTGTAAATTTTAAAATAAAACTAATCTGCATGTAAATATTCAACTGTCAATCAGCTGATATTATCAAACCATCAAATTTCTCTTGTTAACCTAATAAAGATAATTTTAACCAACTGTTCATTCATTTAAATATTCAACTATCAATCACCTAATTAAATAATAAAGTTTTCAATGATAAACGTATGAAAATACTTTTAATCAACTATTGTTGCATGTGAATGTTTATCTACCTATCAGCTGATATTATTACGTAGCAAGTCTGTTTTTTAGAGTTTGTTGTTAAGTTAGAAAAAATTTATTAGTGAAAATAATAAATTAGCAAAACATAAATAATGCTACATATAAAAAAAAAATTATATAAAAAAAATAAAAAATTAAAGCGTTTTCAACGTTCAGTTATTTCATATGCATTCGGCTAGCATAAACACACTTACAAATTAAAGTAAATTTACGAAATTCTGTATAATCTATAATTCTTCATAGTTTGGCGTAAAATATACTAACTTTCATTAACTGCTTTATATTATTACTATTTTTTTATTATTGTTATTTAATTTTAACTTCCATGGGTTCAATATTGTTTCCATTGATTCGACGTGCATTTATTAAATCAATTTTAACATTTTACCACCAGCTAATAATAATAAAAATAAAATAGCTATTATATGTACTTACTCTACCAAAATTGGTACACATAAAATAAATAACGTGAACTATACACTCCTGCGTTTTTTAGATAAATCGATTGATGAAGTAAATAATCAAGCTATCGATATTAATTAGCAGTTTGTCAGAAACCCTAGTCTAATTAGTCCAACCATACAGTAACATGTTTATAAAGTAAATTGAGTTAGTGTTGATTAATTGAAGCTTGTTCAGTTGCTAGGGAGTTATTAATTTATCGAATAGGAGGTGTTATCTTCTTGACTGACCAAGGCACTTAAGCTTTAAGGGTTGAGAAGATGGATTGTCTAAACACGTCAAGAGATCAACTACTTACTGTTGTATGATTTTTTATGATATTATTACTGCTTATTTGACCCAATTTCAATGATATTCTAATTTTCTTCAAATATTGAAATAGCCCTTACAGTAAAAAAATAATTATGATGTTGATTAAAATTAATCAACTTATTCGATATTGTTAAAAGATCACTGTAAGGGGAGATTCATTGCCTCTTAAAGAAACATATATAATCTTTATTATTTTACTTTTAAAGTCCATGGTACACTAACAACTAATATATATAACAAAACGGAGCAACAAAATATATAAACTGAAATTATAATATTCACAATTAGTTTTTAGGGCGCATCACATTACTTTTATAAATAACTAGTGAATCCCAGAAAGTGTAGATAATTAAGTGATATTCTATTGGTCGAAACAGTAAAAAAATAATCCAAAGAACTTATGCCCGGAAAGTGTATTTGACGACTGCATGCCTATTTATATTATTTCTTTAAAATACCATTTCTATGGAACGGATTAAGATGTTGCGTCAAAGCTGTTGGAATCAAGGATTTAGTATCGTTTCAAAATGCTGTCGGTTTGACATTTTGGATTACAAAAACATTTACTAAACTCAACCTACGTTTTTAATGGTGAACTTATTGTTACCGTTATTTTTGTTGCAATCAATAGAATAAAAGAGATATCGGTAAAAAAAATAGTTATTGGTAATTATCCAGAATACAAATACATAATCTAAAACAGTTTTCGATTTTCAAAATTATTGAAATTAAAAGTAATAAGAAAACATTTTCGACAAATTTGAATATGAATGGTTACTTATTTAAACATTTAATAACTATTTTAAATAACTAATTTAAAAACTATGTGAGATTAAATAAATTCCTAATATTAGGCATTGAAAATTTGATTTTTTTCATATTCTTTATTTAAATAATTGTAAATACTTCCTTGTTTGCCTTGCTCCAGCATTATACCTATAGGATAGGTTACAAAATTTAATTAAATAACCTGAAAAACGTTTTTAATTTATTGGAAAATAATTAAAATTATAAATAATATTTATTTTTAATTGACAAAAAACAACTAAACGACTATTCTGTTTTTTCTGTCTATCTATCATTATCATTACAGTGTATGAATTTTTCATTTGATTTACATAGACCTTATTATATTTCATTCTGTCAGAAACTGTTTCTTATACAAAATATCGATGAATAAATGCCAGATAACTTTGTATAACAAATGATTGTAATATGATCCAATCATTGGTTAATAATGACAGCCTTTTTATAAAATGTAACCTTTAATTGTCATGCACTGTTCATGATGCAGTTTTTTTTTTCCTCTTTGTCAGATAATAGGTTGTGCATATCGGATGGTAAATAAACTATTTTTTAATTTGATGCAGGGATTTCAAAGTCTTAAAACGGTGACACGTTGTTCAATTCGAAAATTAAACACAAAATTCAAACAAATTTTTATACATTTGCTTTATTTTTAAAATAAGCTCGTAAAATAATTAAATAATAAATATGTTTTTAAATCAAAACATAATACAATATACTTTAAATTTAACAAAAATAACATCTTGATACAATGGTCCTTTGGTAATATGTATGGTTATATTTATAAATGGCATTGTAAACAAAGTGTTTACGCGAATCTAAGAAAACCCAAAACAAAAATCATAATCTGTAAACATATTTTTACTTTTAATATATTATGCCTTCACAAATTAAATTATACACTGAAAACTTTTTTTTTTTAATTCTATTCAATGTTCTGTGTTGTGTATGTACGCACGCGTGTGTATGTGTTTCGACGTTTCTATTATAATTTTTTTAATGATTTTTAAGAGTAATTAACAATTTAAAATAAATTTGTTTGCGAAATCCAACTACTATGTTCTTTTCTGAAAATGTGTGAGCTTATTTCCATCCATATTGTGTTTGTTGTTCTACATATATTTTAATCTAATTTCACCCTCATGATTGATACTAAAGTGACTGTAGACGAGGTATCCTAGCTGAATCAACAACTTCTTTTGTATAGATTCCTCTTTTGTCTTTCCTATCTCGCCTCTCTTGACCAAATCTTATTCTCTTCCGACCCTGACACTATTGAAGTATTCGAGGACCAAGAGTTTTTATTTTATGATCTTTTCATTCCTTTTTATGAGGCTATGATGAGCGAGAATTTTTTCACCTTTAACCAAAAAAATAATCATCGAACTTTTAGCAACAAAATAATAAATATCATTAGTTTGTCATTTTCATTGCACAACTCATATTTATAAATACGTATCTAATCCACCAAGTTAGTAATAAATTCAAATTTTACCAACAAGATCGTTATAGTAAAAGCATTTCAATATTAGCAGTATTTTTAACACACTCATCTGTAATTTTATTTGTTAGCCGAAATGTAAGTTGATATTTTGAATTAGAGTATAATTTATCTTCTACCGCCTTCTATCCTAGATATTTTAGACATTCAATATAATCCATTCTCCCAATATAAATTAATCAATGTCCTTAATAACGTCATATAATTAAATTTTAATAAATTATAAAATTTGTCTACATTCGTAATTATTTAAAAATTGTAAAAGTTTTGAACACTAAAATTTAATTGGATATTTAACGGATATAAAAACTGAAATCATGTTCAGTAGTGTACTCACAAGGGTAAAGTGGTATAAACTGGAGTAGCTTTCGCCATGAAACAATTGAGTAAATCAGTCTACTTCGACACAATAGGAACTTCCTTTGAATGAGGACTGTTAAGTGCAGTCAAATTTAAGTTCAACTTAAGTTGAAACATTTCAATTGTATTATCAAGGTTGCGTGTGTATTTAAAGTTTCTACTGTACACGTACTAGAAAATATAAGATTACTGACTTTAATCCGCCACAACGAGTTATTCTTATTGTACTAATGTCAAAAAAATAAAACCGGTTCTAAACTTATATAGTCTTGGAACTTATCGTTTAAATTTAAATAATTTCTAACAAAATAGAAACCTAATTTACATTAGTTTCTTAAAATAAATTCAAACATAATAACGTTTTGTTGAGACAAAAACTTACACAATATATTTTACTTTTCACAAAATAACTTCTTCAAAGAATGGTCGTTTCGCCGTCTATGCGGTTGAGCAGTTATAACAATAATTGTCAAAAGTGTTTAATTGAATTTAAAAAATAAATAAGTTATATGTGCAAAATTATTGCATACACCTTCTCAATTGTTCAAATATCCTTGAGTATAAGAACACTAACGAATAGTGTTCACAGAGTCTGTGGACATAGGAGTATTCTTTGCAACATTTATTTGTGTTCCACATGGTTTTTGATTTAGTCATTAGACCATTCATCATTTCACATGTAGTTAGATTTAAAAAAACAGTTTTATAGATAAATATAAAATAATTAATTCTAAGTGGAAAGTCGAAATATGACATTAATAAAACTAATTGTTGGCTTACGAATAAAATTCCCTGGTATTCCAGGACAAAGAAGTTGTCCCTAAGATGAAGATTAGGGTGAAGGCAAGCATTTAAAAAGTCGTTTCATTGAATATACTTAAATTGAGTCTGGTTAAAAAAATTAAATTATTAAAGTAATAACTATACCATTTATTTAAACGATACATTTAAAAGGTAGTTTGGGGGATGGAAAAGAATTGAAAATCTGACACTTTCCATTTACTATTACAATATGTCAATGAACGATTTTTGAATCAAAAGATATTGTTAATGTAAATTTTAAAATAAACCTAAATTTATTAATAAAAATATCTATGGGTAAATATTTTATATTTAGAAGATTAACTTTTCAAAATTACCACTAAAGTATCTAAAGGATTAAATAAAGTAATAAAGCTAAAGTTTCAAAATTATTTTAATAATATAAAGAATAATAATATTTTTGAAACTTTAGCTTTATTATTTTATTTAATCCTTTAATATGGAGTTTCAACAAGAAATATCTGCTGTTACATTAAATATGACTAAAGTATCTGTTCATTTTATGTTACTTTAACAAAAGACAAGGTACAGTATATCGATATTAATGTTGGCTATAAATAAAATAAAAAAATTAAGTTATAAAATTATTTAATCAATAGTATGATAAACACTTGCGCATAACAAAAACTACTCAAATATTTATTTTATTGTCTTATTGATTACTTTAGATTCCACCCTTAATAAAATAAACTGATGAAAGGGTCCTAATTCTATTGCCTATAACGATGTCGCTGATAACTCCTTTCCTAAACGTAATCCAATATTGTTAATACCGTTTGTGAAATATGTCAAAGGAAGTTGATATTCTTTGATAATGATTGCTAAACGTGTGTTTGTACCACCTGTTGTAGTGAAGTCCTCAGGGGAGCTCATCATACAACTTGTCATGGGCGTCCCAAATAGATAACGACGCGTTAACAAGCGAGTCGAGAAATCTTTCTGTCTCAAATCATTTATAAAAGATTTATTATTTTCGTTGACGTTTATCTCAAATAAAAACAGGCAGTTTGTATTATTTCTAGGAATATGTTTACTTAGTATAATATAATGGAATAAACGTCAAGATAAATGTCTTCAAATTTAACCCGTCACAAAATGATATTTTTATAAAATATTGTATAAAGTTTTTCATGTCTTCTTGTTCACGTGAATTAACAGAAATTCTTATGACTGTATTGATATTACTAAGGTAAGTAGAACCTCTCTTTACTTTTGTAAACTATTTGTGATAAGAAATACTTATGAAGAGTAATTTATGAAACTTAAACTTACTCCAATATAACTGTTTAAATGTATTTCGCTTTGAAAAATCGAGTTTATAATAATATTTTTCAGTACGTATTGAAAATCTATTTGTATACTTTACAAAATATTTCATCTTCATGGCAATCTATCCTCTTTAGTGTAACTCTAACAAGCTAAAAAAGTGTTTCGAGAACAAACAAACAAACACACACATTATAATAAATCCCTCTAAACTACTTATCCTCTAAAACAAAACCCTTTAAACGGTATCTTATAAATCGTAAGAAATGACAATTCACCCACATGAGAATTAATTTGATTAGACAGACAAATTTAGATTGAACTTGCAATTGGTTAAATTTGTTAATTGCAAGTTCACCAAATTTCCTCAATAAGTTAACACTTTATTTAATTTTCATTACTGTTGAGACCGATGGTTCTTGGTGGAATTCCATGTTTAAAGATAATAAAACACAATTATTTATTTTTGTAATATCCACTTTTAATTAGTCTAGCCGTCTGTAATACAGTCTGTAATACAGCCTCGTCAATGCCTTAGCAGGCGAAACCATTGGTCGGCTAGACTAATTAAAAGTGGATATTACAAAATAAATAATTGTGTTTTATTATCTTTATTTAATTGTTTTTTTTAATGGTGCAAACGGCATTTCGGTGTATTTTTTTTATAAAATAGGTTAGGAATAGTTAACTTAATTATAAACATGTATTGCTTGAAGATATTGTAGTAAACATAATTTATTTCTGAGTATCATTAATATCGTGAAGACAGACTTAACAAGATATGTCAAACGCCTAACATATGTTTATTACCTTCACAGGAAACTAATTCAGTATAGCGTACCAAATTTGATTTGTTTATTCGTTAAATTTTTAAGTCCAAAGTTCTATTTATTTTTTTTTCTGTGTGAGAATGGATTAGTGTTCTTCCTTAAGTAGTGTAGCTGCATAATTTAGTAGCCCGATTGATAATGTTTACTACTTTGTGTTTAAAAATAACTAACTTATTTAATACTCTTTTTCGTAAGAGATTTTCATTATATTTTATGTTGTCAACTTACCTTAAACCTAGTGACTTATAGTGACCTCTACCTTAAACCGCAATAAATTTAAAATGACAACTATTAATTTTAACATCTTTAAAGGAAAGCTTTTGTATTTTTTACGACGATTAACACGAAATGTATCACTAGTTTTGTTCAATTTAGGTATACATTTTAAAATGGAAACTGTGAATTTTTACTTATTTTTTAATATATACCAATTTCTATGACACTATGTTTTCCTTGTTTGGATAATCTGAACACGAATTTGTCACTAAACCATAACTAAATTTTTAAAATGGGTTTTTTAAATAAATTTATTTACACTAGAGCGTGAATGCGCACGCACGCGGGCGCACACACACACACACACACACACACACACATATATATATATATATATATATATATATATATATATATATATATATATATACACACAGACAATGTAAATGAGAAAATCATTAATATACTCATATAGCGTCCCTTTAAGAAAGAGCTATGTTTTATGTGCTATATCCTCTAGCAGTAAATATCGTTTTAATTCACCCTAGCACACTTTTAACTATACTTCGACTTTCAATTTTGTTTGAAACATATTAATTTTTTTAATTGACCAAACTGGGCCCTAAATTTTAAAATGTCTAATGTTTTAAATAAATCCCATGTATGATGTTAAACTGCTGATTTGGGGTTCAGAATCCATTAGGTCATAAGAACACTGCTCAATGGGTCTCGATTCTCCGAAACCTGAATGTCAGACAATCTGTTAATGCAGATAATATTTACTTATTTCCCTAACTGTAAAGGGCCTTTGATGACTTTCATAGATTCGTGAGACTCGATACAAATGAGTGGGAGGATCATCAGAAGAGTACAACAAGGGCGAGGGGACTCTATCTGTTGACCATGCGTCAGTAGATAGAGTCAAATATTTGGAATTCCTCATCAGTCTTAGATTTTGGGGGGGTTTAGGACTCGAGGCCCCAACACGTCAAGACTTATTGTGCTCCCTAATAGACCTAGCAGGACAGGCCAGCCTTTGAGCCTTCTACGAGACTCAGCAGGTTTTATCCAATGTCAGGATCAGCATCTTTCCCTCTTAGTTTCCAGTCCTTAACAATCTATAAAAATGTGTCTGGCAGTATCATCGGATTGGACTGTTTGCATAGTTCGTTTTCCTCAACTATGCCTAATTTAAGCAGGTGCTCTTTGAAGACAGACTTAGGTCCAAAAATGTTCCAATTACTGATAAAGTAACTCTTAATTAGGAGGCAGGACTTACAACAAACAATACGGCTGCTAATAAGACAATGCCTAGAGAGATAACATCTACAAAATAATGTGGTTGGTGAACAAAACGTAACTATATTGGTTCTCTTCCTATTGAAAGTAGGAAGATTTCATGAACTTGGAAGGGCTTTTGTAGAGCCTGGTATCCTTAATGATACCAAGTTCTCCGTAGATTTCTTAAAATACCTAGAGAGGATGTGGGGAAAATTCTAATCTATATATTTTACAATAGATTAATTTTGGTTAGTAGAGAGACTCTACCTAAAACAGTTAAATAAAGTTAATTCACTTAAATCATGAAAGGAAAAACGTTAAAATTTTGTAGAATATTCTTTCTGGCAGGATATTAAAATCGGGTTTAACCAAATTTGAAAGAAAGAAAAAGAAAAGAAAAAGAAAAAGAAAAGAAAAAAAATTCATATTTGACTAATTTCTTTTGAATAAACATAATGTTTTTAATAATATCATATTAACTTTAGTTGCTCAAACCCACCAAATTTTTTGAAACAAAAATCAAATATGGAATCTAAAACGTAGAATGAAACCTAATGTGACAATAGGCCTCCGCTTATGACCCAAGACAAACAGTGTCTTGTATTTAAGTCTTTCTTTATTATTTGTAGGCAGGAAAATTACGGAAAGCTTTAATGATTCAGACTAAATAAATACAGAGTAAATCAAACCGTACCTATTTCCTTCTTCACTGGTTATTTAGACCGTAACTGGAAAAAAATACTATTGACATAATATTATTAGTTATTTAATTATACAACGGATTGTACAAACTTGTAACGCATAGTTAAAAAATAGTAAAAATATGAAAAATATTTTCCTTAATAATTTACAAACACTCAATTCTTTAGACATAAAATATAATATTTTATTGTGTACCTAAATATTATCTTTAGAGAACCCCCCCCCCTCGTGACAGCTTAAGGGTTGGATGATTTAATTGAAATCGTCGTATATAGAGCCAAGTGTCTTAACACTTTACACTTTTGTTAAGTACTATATATAATTAATTACAAGGATTTTGTAATGACGAACAATATTCCTCACTTTTCTACATCTATTCAAGCGAAACCATTCACATACTCATACCTTATACCCATGTGGGGATAATTACTTTTAATAAAAATGCACTTTCAGAAATATATAATTAGTAAGAAATATATTTTTTCTAGAAATATATTTTATGCACTAGTAAGAAATATATAATTTCTTTTATAATCTAGGTAACTCACGCATTCTCGTTATGTTGGAATATTTCCCTTTCTTTAACATAAAAATTCTACTCTCCCTCTCTTTCTATATAAAAATAAATAACTTTTACTTACCTACATATTCTTTTTCTCACTATCATTATCGTTCATCTATTGGACTATTATATTTATTTTCAACGACAAATCTACCCAGGAAGCCTATATACGATATAATGTGCATTTCAAATCTGAATGTAAGAAACATCCATTAAATACAGTTTTAGAGAATAAATGATGGCGATGTTATTATACAACAAGTACTGCATTACAATATCGACCTAAGCCACCTTTGTTGCTGAATACTGCATTCTGACAGACGTCGTTGTCTGTTTGCCATTGCGTCATAATGCATATCTCTGACAGTCAGGTTTTTCTATTTATCCAACATTCATGAAGTCACAATCCTTCGAACTAAGTCAGCCGTAAGACAGTAATACACTTGTGCGCTACACTTTTACACTTGAAGATAGTAATTCTTCAATAATCTCAGATTGTTACGCATACAAATTTAAATGTTTATTTAAATCTTGAATGACATCTACATCACTTTTATTTTTCTGTAATTTAAACTCATTTACAACAATGATTAGATAAAGATTGGTTAACCCTAGTATAAAAACCATTTTGATCTAAATTAACTAACTTCACATTATTAACCAATTAGAAACGTATAACTGACTTTTCACCTTGGAAGTTTTAATACATTGAAATCCTTCTTGTAAACCCAACGTGGCTACAGCCTAGCACGCGACATGTCATCCGACGATAATTATAATAGAAATTATAAACAACAAAACCGCTATAATAGGCTTAGCTTTAGACCTTTTTTTTTCAAGTTACTACTTTTAGTTTCAGTTTCTAGAGTAGTTTTAGGTTCCTAAGGCTACAATGGTCTACTACATGCTTTATTTTTATTATTAAGTTTTGGATTTATCACTTAATAGTTAAAATTGATCCATATGTAACATCCTAATTCAAAATCACATCTGCAAAATAAATTCATTCACTCGTCTCTCCATATTCAACTTCCGTCCCTTGACAGATGCTGGCACCTGGCGACATTCTCCAAAACTAAGCATCGCATGACATCTAAGTGCAAAGTACAACGGCTGGCCAGCCTAGCTGTTTTAATACCCGTTGCCAGTCATTCTGAAATCACTCACGATGTTCTACATTCTATTATAAGCTCCGTCAGACATTTTTTTTTTTTTGTTCTCAAAATTACAACTCAGTTTCTAAACGATATGTTAAGTTACAGTTTTGTGCGCTTTAGTTTTTTTTTTTAAAAAAATGTTAAATAAATTACTATTTTTCACGGCACAAGCTCACGTGAACTGCGACAGGATTTTCCAGGTATTCAGCTTTACAGATTTTATCATATCTTAAATTTTGTTAATGCTTTAAAATATTTTGTTAATTATCATGTATTCTTTAAAATATGTATTTCATGTTTTATTTAATATTCTATGTTCTTTTTGAAACTGAATGATTATAAAAATTTTCTTTTCTTAAAACATACTTTACAAAACCTTGCAAAGGCACATTTTAAGTTTTGAACAATTATGTGAAATAGGTGCAAACTAATGTTGAACATTAAATGATCAGAATATCTTATTGAACATGTCAAATATAAAACAATTAGAGAAATCTATTCTAAATCAGAAAATTTCGTTTTACAGACTTTTGCAGATCTTTGCAAGTCTTATACAAGCTTTGTTTTAAACGAAACTAAATATATATAAATAGATTTATAATCATCTAAGAAGCTTTTAATTACAATCTTAACGAATTTCTGTGATACAAGCATTTTTCTTTAATTTTGACAAATAACCAGATATTTGCTTTAATAATGAACATTAATGCTACAACATGTCTGATTTTGCACAGACGCTAAAAAACATGTTTTTTGCTATAGCTAATACGCTGGTAGAAGAAACTCAGCAATTCTTGCCTCAGATTGCATAGACCAGCCAAAGATCTAAACATGTTTCGTCCTGTTGGCAAAACACGTTTTTTTTAAAATACCTTCAGAGTTTCAAGTGCACAAAAGTGATGTTTAAAAAAAAAACTGACTTTACAGAACTTTAATTAAACTCATATTGTACATGTGCCTAAATTGCTTCAGCAAATATTTTTTTTTTTTCTCTTTAAGCTATCTTTTAGATGTAGACTTGTGTAGTTATTTATAAATTATATAACAAATCATTGGGTGGAGCCTGCATGCAAACTTTCGGTCCTAACAACCTCCAAGAGGTTATTTTCTAAATTAACATAATTGACGTCAATTTAAAAATTTCAATATCCAAAATTTATATTTTTTTTTTTTTTCTATAAACTTCTCATTTTATAATAAATTCTTGTATTTTAAAATATATAAACTTATTGGCCAATATAGCATTTAAGAAATTTATCAAACCAGTAATATTATGTAACTTTAGTCTAGTGATGAACTTGTTTACAATAGATATGAATTTTTCGTATTTAAAACATCAAACTCATTTATAATTTTTTTTTTCATTGTTAAATTCTGTAACTGTTTTAAAAACTATCATCTCATAAAGTAAAAGGGGGGAATAAATATCAGTATCTTTTCATCTTTTTTTATTTTGTAATTTTTACATTAAGGGCGTATATTTTTTTTTTTGGATTAATTATAATCCTGTTAATTATTAAGCTGTGCTCATTGTCTTTTTTGTTAAATTTTGTAACTATAAATATATATAAACTAAAAGGTGGGATAAATTTTCAGAATCTATTGATTAATTTTTTTTTTATTTAAATTATTATATGTTACATTAAGGGCGTATAACTTTTATTAGTTATAATATTGTTAATCATAAGCTGTTTATGATGATTTGTCTCAGGATGTCTTTCTAAGTTGTAAATGATAAAATCTGAACCGTCGAAATTTCTTTTGTTTAAATAAATTTGAGCCTTGTTAATTACTAAATTTGTCTTTGTCTTTTTTACTTTTCTTTTTCAAACATTGTTACCATTTTGGTTCCGCCTTTCTTAAATTTAAGTCCCCTGGTAACATGTTTCTGGTAGCAGAGCGTGGTTTTCTCTAAATTATAGAGTGGTTAATTTTAAATCCTGGAACCGTAGTTAATTTTCAAAATTTTGCATTGGATCCATCTAAATTTAAATTCAAAAAATTTTCTTTTGTTAAACAAGGCTCAATTTTATGTTTTGCAGCTTTTTTCAAATACTGCACAACTATTGCTGATGAAATTTTTTTTAAATATTTAAATCTATATAAACCTATTAGTCTCTTTTTTTAATTTATTTTCATATAAACACTTTACACAAAAACTTCTAAACCAATTTTGATAAAATTTTTTTTTATTATTTTCTCTGCTTAAATAAATTTTTTTTATATATTTACATACATTGCACACTCTCGTCATTCACTGAATTTGATCCAGACAGCGGGCTCATTCGGGAATTCCAAAAAAAAATTTAAATAAATAATAAAACCCAAAAATAGTTAGAAACAAAAAAAAACAAAAAAATTCAAAATTTCCTTCAAAAAATTTTCTCGAGTTTTCTTTCGCTTGTCTGTATTAATTCATACTTACACACACACATATACACAACAATTACACAACATATAATTCTCGAGTCATTCTCTGGTCCTTCTCTTCATTTTGTATCATCTTAAAAGAATTTTTTTTTTTTTAAATCACTTGGTTAATTTTTTTTTTTTATCAGCAATAGTTAAAATGGCAGTGGATTTGCTGAGATTAGTAGACGCATTAAAGAACACTGAGCTCGCTTTCATTTTGTTTTGTCATCTTGAAAGAAAATTATTTTTATTTTTTTTTTTTTTTATCATCATGGTTGTGGACTGGTTGATGCAGATGGTGCTACTTGCTTGTTAATTAAAATATTGAACACTGATTGAATAATATAACTTGTGTAGTAAATTTTTTTTTTTTCTTCTTCCAAATTATAGGGGCCCAGTTTGTAAGTAGGACAACATAGTTGGCCTGTTTGTCTTTCTTAAATTATTTGGTTGTTTGTTATTAGCAGGTCAACATGTTTGTTTCCTAATTTAGTTTTTTTTATTAGGGTTGAGAAAACCGGAGTTGGGTTTTCTCACATTGTGGGTCACCTTTTTATACTGTCTTTTTGCCACACTCTTTTTTTTGCTACACTTCCTTCACACTTTTTATAATCACAACATATTTTGATGAAATTTTTTTTTTACACATTTTTTTTTGATTAAATTAAATTCCTTTTTTTTTTGGGGCACATGATACACATATAAGACCTTAAGTCAAACATCACATGCCCTGCCTTGGGCACTAAAACAATTTTGACTCCCCAACGTTTCATACTGCTTCTTTGTTTATTTTTAAAAAAGGATTATTTGTTTAGACCTTTCAAAATTCTTTTTTCTCACGGAAATTGTTAAGAGCCGTGAATAGTTTAAATTTTTCTTCGTATGGGAGAAGAGGAATTTAAAAATAACGACGCTGAGCATGATCTGACCTAATTGGCTTCAGGAATTTTTGGGTTTATTTTTATTTCTTTTTATATATATATTGTAAAGGTCGGCTCAGAGGATACTCCCCCCGTCTGAGTCCGGCCTTTTCCTGAAGTCCAATGTGCTATGCACATTCCCTCCCCTGGTCCCCGGAGTGGTCACCTCCACTTGGTATCCCGAGGTGCCACTCCACCCCTTTCCCCACGTACCTTAGAGTACAAAGTCAGTTCATGCACAGCAATGTCGACCTTTGCGTCATCCTTCAGCTCTTTCTCTCCTGGGCTTATCCCAATTATAGGTGGGAAGAGCTGAGACGCTGTAGAAATTTCAAAATTTAATAAGTAATTGCCGAAGGAGGCTTCACCCTAGAGTGGTGACTATAAAAGCATTATGAAGCGTTGTTTCTATCAGGTGCCCCTGACTTCAAAATTTTGGTGGGAGGCCCTTCTGGCCACTTCTTTAGAATTTTCTTGGAGGCCCATCTGGCCCTTTGTCTCTCCTTTTCAAAATTTTGTAGGAGGCCCTTCAGGCCCCTATCTTCGAACTTTTGTTGGAGGCCCTTCTGGCCCCTTTTCTAAATTTTGTGAGAGGCCCTTCTGGCCTCCTTTCTGACTCCACCCCAACTCCGTCTTTCGGGGGGGAGAGCTGTAACATCCTAATTCAAAATCACATCTGCAAAATAAATTCATTCACTCGTCTCTCCATATTCAACTTCCGTCCCTTGACAGATGCTGGCACCTGGCGACATTCTCCAAAACTAAGCATCGCATGACATCTAAGTGCAAAGTACAACGGCTGGCCAGCCTAGCTGTTTTAATACCCGTTGCCAGTCATTCTGAAATCACTCACGATGTTCTACATTCTATTATAAGCTCCGTCAGACATTTTTTTTTTTTGTTCTCAAAATTACAACTCAGTTTCTAAACGATATGTTAAGTTACAGTTTTGTGCGCTTTAGTTTTTTTTTTAAAAAAAATGTTAAATAAATTACTATTTTTCACGGCACAAGCTCACGTGAACTGCGACAGGATTTTCCAGGTATTCAGCTTTACAGATTTTATCATATCTTAAATTTTGTTAATGCTTTAAAATATTTTGTTAATTATCATGTATTCTTTAAAATATGTATTTCATGTTTTATTTAATATTCTATGTTCTTTTTGAAACTGAATGATTATAAAAATTTTCTTTTCTTAAAACATACTTTACAAAACCTTGCAAAGGCACATTTTAAGTTTTGAACAATTATGTGAAATAGGTGCAAACTAATGTTGAACATTAAATGATCAGAATATCTTATTGAACATGTCAAATATAAAACAATTAGAGAAATCTATTCTAAATCAGAAAATTTCGTTTTACAGACTTTTGCAGATCTTTGCAAGTCTTATACAAGCTTTGTTTTAAACGAAACTAAATATATATAAATAGATTTATAATCATCTAAGAAGCTTTTAATTACAATCTTAACGAATTTCTGTGATACAAGCATTTTTCTTTAATTTTGACAAATAACCAGATATTTGCTTTAATAATGAACATTAATGCTACAACATGTCTGATTTTGCACAGACGCTAAAAAACATGTTTTTTGCTATAGCTAATACGCTGGTAGAAGAAACTCAGCAATTCTTGCCTCAGATTGCATAGACCAGCCAAAGATCTAAACATGTTTCGTCCTGTTGGCAAAACACGTTTTTTTTAAAATACCTTCAGAGTTTCAAGTGCACAAAAGTGATGTTTAAAAAAAAACTGACTTTACAGAACTTTAATTAAACTCATATTGTACATGTGCCTAAATTGCTTCAGCAAATATTTTTTTTTTCTCTTTAAGCTATCTTTTAGATGTAGACTTGTGTAGTTATTTATAAATTATATAACAAATCATTGGGTGGAGCCTGCATGCAAACTTTCGGTCCTAACAACCTCCAAGAGGTTATTTTCTAAATTAACATAATTGACGTCAATTTAAAAATTTCAATATCCAAAATTTATATTTTTTTTTTTCTATAAACTTCTCATTTTATAATAAATTCTTGTATTTTAAAATATATAAACTTATTGGCCAATATAGCATTTAAGAAATTTATCAAACCAGTAATATTATGTAACTTTAGTCTAGTGATGAACCTGTTTACAATAGATATGAATTTTTCGTATTTAAAACATCAAACTCATTTATAATTTTTTTTTTTCATTGTTAAATTCTGTAACTGTTTTAAAAACTATCATCTCATAAAGTAAAAGGGGGGAATAAATATCAGTATCTTTTCATCTTTTTTTATTTTGTAATTTTTACATTAAGGGCGTATAATTTTTTTTTTTGGATTAATTATAATCCTGTTAATTATTAAGCTGTGCTCATTGTCTTTTTTGTTAAATTTTGTAACTATAAATATATATAAACTAAAAGGGGGGATAAATTTTCAGAATCTATTGATTAATTTTTTTTTTATTTAAATTATTATATGTTACATTAAGGGCGTATAACTTTTATTAGTTATAATATTGTTAATCATAAGCTGTTTATGATGATTTGTCTCAGGATGTCTTTCTAAGTTGTAAATGATAAAATCTGAACCGTCGAAATTTCTTTTGTTTAAATAAATTTGAGCCTTGTTAATTACTAAATTTGTCTTTGTCTTTTTTACTTTTCTTTTTCAAACATTGTTACCATTTTGGTTCCGCCTTTCTTAAATTTAAGTCCCCTGGTAACACATACTTGGTCCTTGAGGATTTTGTACAGATCCTAACCCATAGAACAAATTGTGTGGGTTTTTTAAAAACCTATTTTTATTCTAACAAAACTATCTTTATATTATGTGATCATTTAAATTTAAATAAAATAACGTTTACTCAAAAGTTGATAAAATCAAAACGCTGTAAAAAGTCTCTTTATACTCTAAGAAAAAGACACTATCTAATAATCAACATGCTTTGACTATAAACAAACAAGTGTGTAGCCATTCTTTCGCATATTACTAATTTTAGATTCTTTCCTCACCTAATACTCAGGAGCTAACTTTAATGAGAACGTGCTTAGGAATCCCGAGGGACGTAGCTGGATACTTTTTTTCAATGTAGTCTTGGGTTACATTCCTCTGTTTAATCTTTCCTATGACCAAGTCTTCTCTTTTTCGACCTTTAGTGAATTTGGGGTCCAAAGCTATACAGCCAGAGACGTACAGAAGAGGTTTTTTTTTGTTTTTACGCAAAAAGAAAAAATTTAAAAAAATCTACAATCACCCCTGGGTACACGAGAGAGACTTGACCTTAAAGTCTCTCTATAACTATCTTTAACCAATGCATGAATATAAATCAAGAATTAAAATAACAATGTTTCTTTGTATTGATCAAATTCGTTGCGCTAACTAATATTGTGCTCACCTACTTTGTTGATTGTAGTTTCTGACATATTATAGGGAAAGTTATATGATTAGTCAAAAAAATGATCTCACGTTTTACGGATATATCTGTTTTGAGGAACTTTATGTGTATGTGTCTCACTGTCAATCTGTTTGTTAGTCTGTCTGTATGTTGACTCTATAGTCCAAAAAACGAGAAGAGAGGTTTTAATCAAATTTGGTTTGTAAGCTTTTTTTAATTTCAAAATTTGAAAAATACATAAATCTAAAACTCATAAATCTAATTTTCAGATCTAATTATAATGATCAAACTTAGCTAAATCGTATCAACAGATTTCCCATAAGAAATACCTAGGAGGAAACTCAGTATTAAGGTAACTTATTTAATTTTTGTTTTCACAAAAAAGGAATCAGAGGCATTTTTGGAAAGAAACACAAATATTATTTTTGGTTTTGTTGGTTTTTCTGTGAGAAATGTTTTTGCCCCTTTATTTTCAACTCTGCTTAAAATATAAAGCAATTCTTATTTGCGTGTCAGACTGCATTATTTACATATAAATCAAGTTACATTCTATGATGCTGCTTCACTTTATAATCTAACATTGTGTATTTAATTTAAAGACAAGTCAACTTACCATGTCACTGATGACACTCAGCTTATTCTCTAATGAAACAAGGGTATTAATGGAGCAGAGATAATCTGACTGCTACAAGATGGAGTGTTTGCGAAGGTATTTTATTTAAATAGTTTACTGTCATAGAGACCGCGTTCCCACCTCCCGCGTTAACTTTTCTTTAATAATTATATATTATTTTTAAGATTTATTCTGTTAGCTCATCACACATCTTACAAACACAGAAATAAATGCACGAAATTGATATCAACGCTTACTTCAAAACTGTAATGTATGAACTTTGTTTAAATTAAACAAATTGTAAGAAGAAGTATGCATTTAAATTATAAATGGGATTCAAAATACTTCGTGGTGTCACAGCACTGAAAGGCCATAGTCTGTTAGACGGTTTTTTAGTCAGGTAATATGTGATTAGCACACCTCATTCCAGTTGCCGTTATTTTACATTCTCAACCAAAATTCGCTACCAATTATACAATAAATTAAGTTTATTCAATTTTAAAGTTTACCTCTGTAAGCGCAATTTTAATGGTTCATAACAGTTTTGTAGTTTTACAACGATTCAAAGAGATGTTTTTAGCTTATCTGCATTTTTTAATAATAAGTTTTTTAACGTTTTGTTTGCTCAAAACGAATGCCCAGAATTTCTCCGCATTGTCAACTTTTATAAAATAATTTTATTTATAACCATTTCAAGCCAATTTAAATAAAAACAACATAAAAGTCAAACATGAGAAACTCCCGTTTAGAAACAATGAGCATGTTAACATAAACATTGTTGGCTTCTCCGAGTAGAAAATGCACATATTCATCTCTGTTGACAATACTTTATCCCCAAAGAGGTAATTTCGCTTGATGCTTTACGTTACTTTTCGCCAACCTGAAGTAAACCATGTCTTATCGTCTGATCTGTTTATTACGTTGAGACGGTTCTAAATAATCAGTTTTCTGGAAAGGCGTGTTAACGTAACATCTGCGACATTACTCCTTTAGACACATAATGTGTTTATAACTTACATTTACTTTTCTTTGTCGATAGTTTCATTTCACAACTTAAAATACCAAGAGGATATAATATAAGAATATGCTAGTACTGTGCCAAATCAATGAGAAGTGTCAGAACCACACAGGTTTGTACCGTTTTAAACCACTAAGTTGGATTTAAACCACGTTTGTTTAAAGTTGTACAAACCGAAAGGAAAGTTTTGCTCGTTTTCAGATCCAAACCGCGTAATTCGAATCATGTGACAACTAAATTTTTCCAAACTAATATTCGTAAGCTTTTATATAAAAGAGCTATTTTATTAAAAGTAAGATCAATTATTCTTTAAATTTTTATACAAATATTGCTTTAAAAATTAATTAGTTTAGTCCATATTTAAGACATATAACAACATGTATTCATTTTTACATCCTAACCTAACCTAATCTAACTCAACATATTTAATTTGTAATCGAATTCAAAAACAAATACAACTTGATTGCAATGCTAGAAAGTTCTAGTTCATGTTTAAGCGATCTTAAAACAATAGTATAAAAAAATCTTAGTATTGTATGAAAAACTAAAAACCGTCGCAAGTCGAAATCTCAGTAAATCTGACCATACTCGGAAATTTATCATTTGAAACAACAAATCAACTTTCATGATTTTAAAAGACACATAATCTAGGACATATGGAACGGTATCCCCCCCCCCCCCTACATAGTTTCTTATAATGAGTCACTAATTTTTGTTTTTGTTTTTTTAGTTTGAAGGCGGAAACCCTCTCAGTTATCATCCCCTTATTAAAATATTTTACTCTAATAGCGTCAGGGTCTGAAGAGAACAAGATTTGGCCAAAAGGTACCTGATAGATAATATTAAATAGTCCACTAAGTAGTAGTGAAACCTACGAAGTTGTTTATATAAACAATTTAACTTTAATTTTTTTTTTTATAAGAGATGCAGTTCACTTATTACATACGACTTTATTTAACGAACTGAGTACTTTTTTCAGAAATGTATTCTTTATGCTCAAATACCTTCTTTTTTAAGAGGATTTTAAAATTTGTTTAGAGATCAAAACAACGTTAATGAATGTATTGTCGATAAGAAATGTTCCAGAGAAGTGAAACAACCAGACAAGTGTTACAACCTCCTTTCATGTAGAGTTTTACGGTACTGAAAGTCAGCGTTTTTAGTTCATTGATATTCAGCTATTCGCACTGTAGTTTGATCCTCAGAGGAATTCTCAATTCTTTGAACGCACCTTTTCGTTTTAATTTAGATGGGACCAGAGACACTCCAGTGTTTAGTATCGTCCTTTGCAACTTGTGCAGATATTCCCTTCTCTGAGAAAAAATGGTTTTCTTAAATTACAAAACTTTAACAATATAAGCTCATAATTCCTCCGTCAATATCCTCAAAATGATTACCTTCTTTCTACTGTATATATATATATATATATATATATATATATATATATATATATATATACGGATTTTTTTCTACTTGTTTAAAGGCGAAAAACTCCAATATTTGGTCAAGAGAGATCTGATAGGACGAGACGAAAGAGAGGGATCTAACCCAACATTATATGGAAAAAAATACTTAGATCTAGCTAGATTCCCTTAGAATATCTATACCCATACTTACAATAGTGACCTCCTGAGAGTACGAATATTTACTATTATATACAATTATGTTATGATGTATAAATTGTTTCGAATATCGGATTATTCTGATTGATGAAGTATTTTTGCAATATAAAACTTGCTTGTAAGACAATTAACTTACTTCTAAACTAATTTGTATGGCGAAAATGATTTTTTTAGCCCCTACTGGTTTAGTGGTTAGTCGTCTTGTTTCTCGAGTTCAATGTTCCGGCTTCAATTCGCGAGTTTGTTCAGTAATTTATGGTGTTGACTCAACATCGTGGGATCACTTGGGAAGTTACAATTGGTAGCGAACTGGAGAGTGCTGGAACAACAGCGACGGAAACTCAATGTACTAACCACACATTATACAACTGAGAAGCCGTCTAGAAGGCCTTGGGCTTTCAGATCTGTTAAGTCACGAAAATACGGTTTTTTAATGTCATATTCTCAAAAAATATATTTCATTATATTCTTCAATTTAATAAAATAATCGTTTCCAGTCTTGACGTACATAGCTTGTATCAAAACTTCGTATGTACTTATTTATCTTTCTTCTTTCGTACTCTTGGAAGTTATCAAAATTTTTATAGTGTTGTTTTGTATTTTATTTGTTAAGTGGAAATTATAATCCAGCAAATATGCATCCCATAAATTGCAATTAACTTCCGTGTTCACTGTATTAAAATATAATGGAAGTACTGAGTATGAGAAAATACATTCCTAGCAGAAACACATAATGTTGGAAGTTAACCAAAAATTACCTCGAGTTTTTTAACCAACACTAAATTTAGTCCTTAAAACATTTACATTGTTTTAAAACATCCTTTCAAGGTTTTATAAAAAAGTAAATTAAATCTACATATTTGTTTACAGCTGAGTCACCATCACACTGGGGGATGGGAAATGATAAACTTAATAAACAATAGAGTCATCCAATGTTAAGGTACAAGAAGCCGGTAGAGAGTCATTCATCCCTTACATCAACTCTGCGTCAGATTAGATGCTTCATTAATATTAATGTCTCATTACAAGATCCGACGTGTGTCAACACGAACTGTTTGTTTAGTGCATGTTTAGACACGTATAAAAGGAGTCTATTTGAGGAGATAGGGGGACGATTATTCCGCGTAGTTTTATTAGAAACAGTATTTGAGAAAGGAAATTGAAAATCCTGATGAACTTGCACGCGATCGTAAAAAATATGTTTTAAAATAACGAAGTAATATAACTGCCTATAAAACTTAGGCTACCGCCAAAATATAAGCTTTTTTATTACTCAATTATGTATTGATTTCAGAAAAATAGTAATAAAATTTATTTCGGTGAGTTAACGATGCAATAGAAATTTAATGGAAGTTAAATCAGTAATAACATAACACAAAATAATCAGTAATTAGTAATATAAGACAAACTGAGGTCCGTAATAGAAAAAATTTTATATCTGAAAATTAATTCCTGATTATTTTTTTAAGTGGCTTTGAAGAGTTCTTAAGGTTCAGGTAATGTTATTTTATTATATAGGTAATAAATTATCATCAAAACGCCATAAAACGTATAACAACAAAAAACAATAATAAAATATATTTATTTCATCAAAAGTTATAAATTATTGTTATAACTTCATTGGAGTTTTTATCTTGGGTCTTTAGAACATATCTTAATTTCTACTTCTTGTATTAAATTTAATTTCATCTGGGCCATAATTTCCATTGTAAACAATTTAACACACGAAGATATTTAAATGTCAATATTTTCAAATGTGAATATAATTAAAGGACGACTCTAGTTTATTTCTAAGTAAAATCTAGAACCCTTATAAATTCTCGCGCTTGTCTGTCCCTCTATCTGTCTGTAAGTTGTAACCATTCTTCACTGACAAGACGATAAAGCGTATATATTTCGAACATAGGCCCAATATTCTTGTTATTACTCTATACTCTTTGTAACAATAAAATAACCTTGAGGTAATTAAGGGGCAAAACGTATCGAGTTGAATATTTGTTTTGATTTATTATTATTATTTTCATGTGTTGAGGGTATCAAATAAAATTAAGAGTTGTTTAGATTATGAATATCTCTGCTTGTTTGACCCAAAAAATTAATATGTTGGCGCTAGGCTAATTTTAAAGTATCAGATTTCATGTCAACCCCCTCTCTCTAACTTGAACACGGTATGATCAACAAATCTGAAAATAAACTATTTGGATTTAAAATTAAATTTCAGTGCGAAACCATATATTATCGTTTTATACGACGAATACAACTTAATTTAACCACACAATGGGAAATGCTTAGCGTATAAGTAGGTTTTAAAAGCAGTTTTTTTTTTAGATGTGAGACAAATAATTCAACAGCCATTAAAAATAACTAAATACAAACGAATCCCTAAAATAACTGAATACAAACGAACGCTAAAATAACTGAATATATAAAGGACCCTAAAATAACTGAACACAAACGAACGCTAAAATAACTGAATATATAAAGGACCCTAAAATAACTGAATACAAACGAACGCTAAAATAACTGAATATATAAAGGACCCTAAAATAACTGAATACAAACGAACGCTAAAATAACTGAATATATAAAGGACCCTAAAATAACTGAATACAAACGAACGCTAAAATAACTGAATATATAAAGGACCCTAAAATAACTTAATACAAACGAACGCTAAAATAACTGAATATATAAAGGACCCTAAAATAACTGAATACAAACGAACGCTAAAATAACTGAATATATAAAGGACCCTAAAATAACTGAATACAAACGAACGCTAAAATAACTGAATATATAAAGGACCCTAAAATAACTGAATACAAACGAATCCCTAAATTAACTGAATACAAACGAATCCCTAAAATAACTGAATACAAACGAACACTAAAATAACTGAATATATAAAGGACCCTAAAATAACTAAATATAAACGACTCCCTAAATAACTAAATACAAACCAATCCCTAAATTAACTGAATACAAACGAATCCCTAAAATAACTGAATACAAACGAACGCTAAAATAACTGAATATATAAAGGACCCTAAAATAACTAAATATAAACGACTCCCTAAATAACTAAATACAAACGAATCCCTAAAATAACTGAATACAAACGAACCCTAAAATAACTAAATACAAACGATTCCCTAAATAACTAAATACAAACGAATCCCTAAAATAACTTAATACAAACGAATCCCTAAATTAACTGAATACAAACGAACCCTAAAATAACTAAATACAAACGACTCCCTAAATAACTAAATACAAACGTGATAAATAAAAGAAAGAAAAAACTACAATTCACAGGACTACGTTACACAAAGAGCGTCAACAACTGACTGATTTATACTCCTAAAACGTCGTGTATTGGTTTTTATGCATATAAATAATAGTGACTGTCCGTATAAATCTTATCAGTAATTATTATTTAGTTTCGCAACATCTGATGAACAGAGTAAAAGACAGTTCTAGTTTATACACAGAAACCTTTGAGGATGATATAATTGGTGTAGAAATATAGTAATTAAAGGAATAGATTTTATTATTATTATTATTATTACAGTTCTTATGTTTTTATTTTTGATTCCTGTAACTGTCGTTGGGGAATTATCACTTAAAATTGTGAATTATTTCACACAATTTTAATTGAATAAATTATGTTCCATTGATACTCATTTACCAGTAGCACTAGACACTTTTTTTTAGAAAAAAATTAACTAAATTAATAAATTTAGATTTAGTTAAATTTATTGATTAAGGTTTTACAACAGTGATTTACTTGATAGAATAAACTTAAACACAAATAATACGTTATTTATTTAAACGCGTTTTAACGACAAAGCCACCATCTTCAGTGACGCATGAGCTACAATAACTAAACTATAACTAACCTAGTGCTGTGTCAATCCCCTTAATTAGCCTATACAGAACTAATAATAAGCACGGCCTTTTAGTTTAGACAAAAAAAACTTTACTTTAAAGTAGAAAACTCTGCGTTACTGAAAAATGTTAATAAATACAATAGATGCTTGGTAAACTTTTTATATTAACAAATACCGTAATGCAATTGTAAATAAGTTAGAACGTATACAAAGTTATACATCAATGTAAAATATAAATTGTTATTTAGAATGATGCAAGACACTTGTTAACGCCTACTGCTGTAAAGTAGGTTTAGGCCACGCCCCTTTATTTCTGTATAAATACGGTGATTGACACAGTACTAGGTTAGTTATAGTTTAGTTCAAGTATCACTGAAGATGGCGACTTTGTCGTTGAAAAGCATTTGAATAAATAAACGTACTATTTGTGAGACTTTGTCAATTTTTATTCCATCAAGTTTACCATCTCACAAGTCATGCTCAATATTTATTTACCAGTGCTTTAGGTTATTTAAATTGTCTTCCATTTTATCCATTGCGTCCGTTTTATCTTCACTACACAAGAAAAGCAAATGCACTGGCAATAGTAGTTACTGAACTCAAGAAACTTTTGTTCAGATCAGTTATTTAAAGAAATTAGAGTCCTTTTTGGTTGCTCTTTGACAATCAACAGAAGATTTAAATGATTTTTATTCATCCTCGCTGCGTTCGACTTGACAAAAAACTCCTAAACCACCAACTCAGCTCAATTCTCTAATCTCAATAGTCTTATATTTTCCAAAATATTCAATATGTCATCTTTGCGAGAAATCAATTTAAAAAGAACCCCACTTGACTTTTTACAATATTCGTTGATAATTCTCTAACCACATTAACAAGAACACAAAGTAAACACTATAACTTCTCGATTAGCAGTAGATGATAAGCATTTTATCGAAATCGCCATTTAAAGGAATAAACTGAACAACTGTTATGTCAATTATTGTATGTTTTTGTTCTTGTTATTGTATATATGGGAATTATCAATTTGTTTATTATTTTCGCCGAGTGCTCCTTGAAGACTATATAATTTTTGCTTTCATTCGTATTACTATATACTTAAATTACTTCATCAAATGCACGTTCAGTCAATTTTTTTCCTAGTGAGAGATTTATTCTTTTGTTTTATTTATTTTAAGATTTTTAAATATATTTCTAAAAACTGGAAAAAAAATAGACGAACCAACTCTAATCCAGAAGAAAATATTCTCAAATATTTTTCAGGAAGCTTATTCTAAACGGATGTAAAGAAGCTAGGATATTGGAAAAGCCTATTTAACGTACAGCAAATATTTCTACTGCAGTCCCATTAAGTCAATAAATTTACTACGGAATTAAGATAACAAGATATCTTAATGTGTTCTAACGCCTAACTACTTTGTTTACAACTGATAACATCAAGATCTTTGCCGAAACTTTACACTGTTCTTCCTTAAATTGAAAATAATAGGCATTAACATTCTCGACAACGCCTTGAAAGCTTTCACAAAGTCTAAAGGTTTGAATTAAGTACCCTTACTGGAATCCTGTTTATTTTAGTTTACAAGTATACTCTTCACTCACATTGTTACTTTGCTCTTATCTTCGAACGTTTAATTTTATAGCTTAAATGGAATTTTGTTTTTTTTAAATGGTTTTATTTTATCTCTTTTAATTGTTGATGCAGTTTCGATTATTATCAATTATAAATTAAATTAAATGCATGTCACTTATTATAGAATTGAAGATATTTTGTTGGAATCTTTTCATATTGTTTGTCTAAAATGATAACTTTTATCGGCCGATTTTGTCTAAATATTAATCTCATCGCCAGGCTCTAAATAACCTCTGATAATATTGAGATTGTACCGTATACTGAAGTGGAACAGGTTTCTAGTATCGCATCAAAAAAGTCAATGAATTGTACCCAGAATATAAAAACCCTTAACAACCAAGTTTTCATTTACAGAATTAAGTATTCAAATGCAGATGAACATTACTCAGGATTGAAGTAATCTATTTTTCTTCTCTAGGATACGCTGGTCTTCATAAAACATGATACCATGAACAGCAAATCTAACACGAGTTAATCGTATCTTTTCACAGTTGAAAGAGTTATGTTAGTTGGTCACAGAGCGAACGCGCACATTGTTTGATGTAGAATACTTCAAATGAGAAAAAAATCTTAACTACAGTGTTGTACAAAAACTCTATACTCCCGGTTTTAATGAATATATTTTCTTGTGAGAGTTTGGATGAGAACTATGTTTTGCGAATGCTGTCGTCTAAAAAGGGGAAAACATACCAGTTGGTCATATGTGACACACAGATAAATTATATATTTTAATAATAATATATATAAATTTTCGTGAATCTGGTCAAACTAACTTCAAATTATATAGTTTATTTAATGAAGTAACTGTTTATAAATTTCAAAAAATTAGCTATGGTAATGAATGTTGAAATAGCTTTAACTTTCTAGAAACAGATAACGATTTGGAAAATCCTATAGGTTTAATTTATTTGAATTTTTTTCAATCATCACGTTTTACTCAGATAGAATATTAAAAATCAGCTTTAATCACGACCGACAAATTGTCAAGTTCTAACTATATGAAACAAAATCGTAATGAACGTTCAAATAGTTTTCGATATATAAAGTTAGTTATATTTTGATTTCAACTTTACATCGGCCACTCCAATTATTATTATTATATAATGCATAAAATTGAAATTTTACAGGTCTTATATAAACAAGAATAAAATCGAAACTAGACACACATTTAAAAACACTTTGTACCGGCTGTTATACTGTAAAACATAGACGTGATAGACAGTCTTTAACCAGATGTTCTCCAGTATAAAATTAGATTAAAATTACTCATCTAGTAAAATGACTTTAATGTTTGTTTCTATGTTGTTATCAAATAGATATAGTAAGTGTTTTTAAATGTTGAAAACAACTTTATATATTAAATTAGAGCATCTAGTTAACTGAAATTCGGAATCTCTTCATGCTGTGGCCCAACATTGCTTTCTGTGGCCAAATTCCCATTTTTCGTTAGCCTAGACGGCACAAAGTATGGAATAAAAAATTAACCAAAAAATATATTGATTTTTTACATTGTTTTAGTCATTAAAGGTACAAACATGTATTCAACATTTCGTAGCTGACTGAAAGAATATTTCCAGGTAGATTTTAGTAGAGGTAAAATATATTTACCTTTACGTTTATCCGAAAATGTGATCTTCTTTACTAGGTACACATTTCTCAGAATTGAATGAACTTATTGTACTATTTTTTTATTTTTACATTTATAATATAGTGTTATGAACAAAGTGTCATTATCAATGACAGAACGTTATGTTTAAAACATGTTAACTTGGAAAAGATTAATTTATAATTTTTTTTTTTTTCGTTTTTTTTTTATACCACTAAATTGTATGTTTAGAACACCTAATGTATTAAATATATGTAAGAAGATATGGTATATGTTTCGAACTTGTAGCTCTTCAGGTTTTGTATAAATCTAAAATTAGCATCTAAATTGCATGGGAGACCAAAAGGTGCAGCTGTCGCCTTAAGTCATATATTTTTAATTTTGGACATAGAAAAAAATATGGTAATTTAGTTATTGAGAGAACACGAAGAGATATTTTATAACTTTTAAAACTTTTCATGAGAGAAATTGGTAGATAAACAGGTGACTTTAAAATATTTTAAAAACAGTTTTTATCTGTTTTAGTGCTTTCTAGTTTTGATCAATTGATTACAGCAATACTACATTAAAAAAAATTATAAATCAGAAAAGAGTTAATGTTTGACTAACAAATATTTTTTAAGTGGGAAGTGTATTTTTCCCATTTTTTAGTTATTATTATTTAGTAATTAGTCTCAACCCCCCCCCCTCCTTCTCTTAAAATCAGATGAAAATGAAATGAATCATGATCGTTGTCTCAGAAGATCAAACACCACAAATCTTATCCATGATATTTTAGTAAAATATTTGTGAAATATGTTTGTTTACACTTCAAACTTATTTCTCAATCAGAACGAAAAACCAATTTTACAATAATTTGGAAAATACCAAAATATAATCCAGCAGCTATAAATATTTGTTTTTGTAATTTCCATTTTAAATATTTACTCATGTTAAGTGTGTAGTATTGATTCTTGGCTTAAATTAATTTCATTAAATAATTTGAAATCGTCCAGGTTCATTTGACTTTTTTAACTGATAATTCCCAAAATATGTTTTGCTAATTAATTTGGACGCAAAACCGTCTTTGCTTCGGTTTGTATTTGAACAAAATATGATCGTCATTGGAAACGATTTTGAGAGAATAAAAATGATATATTTTGGTTTTAAGGCATGTACCTCTAATTCCGTACCTTAAGCCATCCGTTACCGAAAAAATGATAGATTTTATCAAAAGTGTAAAATTCTGATAAAATGTTTTTAAACCGTGTATGATGGTAATATTTACCAAAGCTTACAGACTTTTTCAGAATAATTCATTAAAATAATCTAGTATTGATGGGCGGTTCAACCTAACGTAACCTAACCTAACCTAACCTACACTAAGAAGGAGCAGGTTGAAGCTGCGGATACAAGAACCTTCGTGAGGAGTTAGTACAAATGATAGAGAGGACTGGCGTTAGAAGGTACAGGAAACCTATAACTCTTTATATATTGCACCGAAGACAAGACAGAAGAAAAATCCAGGAGATATGACTAAAATATAACCCACATACCAAATGTACAGTGACGTTGCATGAACAAAATGTCTTTTTTTAATTAAACATTTTCCATACTCAGATGACTTTAAAAACATTATTTAATCAGGATACTTCAAAACAAACATTTACTACATAACTTTCCATTACCTGTATTTGAGAAAGTTCCCATGTTAACTGAATATTTTGTAAAATGAGTTCAAGGAAATAAATATTTATTAAGCGCTCCACACAGTACGAAAACAAGCAATTTACATTACTAATGTCAAAAGTAAAATGTTCTTCAGTAACACATACACAGATATGCAGAATGTATGTAAATTTTAATTTATCGTGGGAGGCCGTAGAGATGTCATATGGCTGGAGACTCTCTCGGGAGTATAATTTATATATCTTTTGCTCGTTGAAAGGTTACATGCTCTTATTCCCTGTAAATATGTACAGCTACGAGGCGAAATGTTTTATATGCAAAATGTAGTAAAAACGTGTTATATATTACACACCCTAGACATTTCTCTAACAAATGCTACGGCCGTATGAAAGTATTTTATATATTTAAATATTTTACATAAAGTTTTTTTACGGTTTACTGTTTTCCACTTTAATCTTTCAAATAATTTAATATACATTTTAGTAACTCTACTGTTTCTTTCTTATGATTGTACTTTAGCGTCGTATAGTCAAAATCGAAAATATGTAAAAAAAATCTTACAATTTTTCCTTAATTTGTGTTATTCACATTTTTCTTAATTCTAGAACTCCGCTGTATATATTTTAATAAAATTCATAGTAAATGATAACGTGAACACTACAGATATGATTTTTTTTAATGAAAGTCACGAAACTAACACAGAACCTGACCTAAATTGGCTCTTTATATCAGATATGGCATTGAATGTCGTTATGAAAATTTACAGTACCAAAACTTCTGTAGAATAATGTCCCATAGACGATTCAATTTTTACATTAATCGTATCGTATAGTTTGTTTAAACTTTTGAATTATTTGTGTTTTTTACTTGCTAAAAGACAAAAAAAAGTCTACGTAGTTTTATAAAAATAATAAAAAATGAAGAAAAGAATTTAAAAAAAAAACCTTTGAATACTCTAAAAGCGTTAGTGTTGGAAAATGGCGCTATATAACTTTTTACGAAAAGTTTCTTTACCATTTCTTGAAACTCTTTTTACATGGTCCATTTAATATAGAAAACGTACAAAAATAATTTACCTTGATCACATATTTACTTACAATTAATGTAGATACAGTGTTCTTTAAGACTGTTCAGTATACCACGGTCCCTCATTCTGAATATATTCTGTGATGGCCATCTTTAAAATATCAAAGTTGGGTTGTTAAAATAAACTGAGTTCTTTATGATCGAATCCCCCCCCCAACAAATTGGAATCAGATAGATCACGAGGTCTTGAAAACAAATGGATAAATGATATTGACACATATGAGTTGTATGGTCCAACCTTCATCTTCTGTCAAATTGCTCAATTAAAACATAAATAATATGACCACAGTATCGTTGGTTTTACACTTGGTTTTGACTGTTGACACCCTGACAGTCAGATGGAAGTATATCTAAAAAGAATGTAAAGTTCAAAATGCTCTCTCTCTCTCTCTCTCGCTCTCTCTCTCTCTCTCTCTCTCTCTCTCTCTCTCTCTCTCTCTCTCTCTCTCTCTCTCTCTCCCTCTCTCTCTCTCTCTCTCTCTCTCTCTCTCTCTCTCTCTCTCTCTCTCTCTCTCTCTCTCTCTCTCTCTCTCTCTCTCTCTCTCTCTCTCTCTCTCTCTCTCTCTCTCTCTCTCTCTCTCTCTCTCTCTCTCTCTTCTCTCTCTCTCTCTCTCTCTCTCTCTCTCTCTCTCTCTCGTCTCTCTCTCTCTCTCTCTCTCTCTCTCTCTCTCTCTCTCTCTCTCTCTCTCTCTCTCTCTCTCTCTCTCTCTCTCTCCACTGTCAAGTATGTCTACAAACCTACTCGCTTAAGAGTGTCGTTGGTTTCAATTCATGCATGCAAATCTTTAATAAGAGTGTAGGCCTACACTTTGTTTTAAGTTTTATTGGTTGTGTTACATTAGACAACAATCTGCCAAGTAATCCCTAATTCTAACTATATGTAGACAACATTTTCTTAAATTATTATTTAAAAATTTTGCACATATTTTATGTTATCATCAGTAATCATCAAATACTCATAGACACATTTTTTATCACCCGGTATATAATAACAAAACGGTTTATTAAAAATCCGAAAATTGAACAAAAGTTTAATAGTTTTATTGCAATTACTATTTCTTATTTGTTTAATAATTACCAATTGATTAGTTGATGTATTGTGGTTATTATTATTTAAAACTATGAATATAGTTTTTACTATGAAAGAATATCAACATATTTCTAAATTTTTAATATAGCAACAATTATGAAGTGTATGTAAATAACATCTATCAAGAATTTCAAACTGTTTACACTTTAATAAACAATTTGTTAAAAATTTAACTTTTCAAATAACTAAGAGTATATGTATATATATATATATATATATATATATATATATATATATTAGAATGATTAATGCCTGTAAAAAATAATTAATTGAAAATGCTTATTGAATAATAATGTACAATATCTAATATAAAATATAGGCTACATGTTTCCAACGCTTTCAGTAAACATCTGTGAATAATTTACCTAAGAAAATAATAACAGTTAAACTCAGAAAACAAGGGTAGAGTCGCTTATGTATTTGTTATATTTATCATGCTCTTAGGCGTTTAATATTTAAAAAGGATTTTGATGGAAAGACGACCGCCGAATGACATCTGCATGGGCTCTGAGTCAAGCTATCCTGAATTATAGCGTACTTGTCTCTTGAATTATTCCAACATGGCTGCTATGCATCTCTTCTAGCAATCATTTATGTATCATGGTAGAAAATGTTCCACTTCGGCTTAATTATATATTTAACTAGAGTCAGAAGCTGAACTTCGCATAAACTCAACAGTTTAGTTTATTTAATAATTAAGTTTCATTCCTGAAACATTTTTATTTCGTGTTTGTTGAAGGTTTTGTAACTACTCTATTTATTTTAATTTGTCTCTATATGTTATTTATATATAAGGTTGGGCGTGTGTTAGGGGAGAAAAACTGTATTTTGTCAGAAGTCACTGTCCCACTATAATAAAGGAGGTAGCTTAAATGGTAAATTGTATATTTTTACCTTCTCAAACAAATAAAAAGAAGTTACATTATTTTTACCCACCTAGTATACATCGTATAAGGTAAGGTTGGTTTTGACGTTTTTTTTATTATTATTTTTTTTTTCTTTTACTGATTTTCACAGTCTTTTCATGGTCTGAGGACACGAAAAGAAATGGCGTCCGTCAGTTGTCATTATCGTCTGTACTTAAGCGCGAGAGCGCTAAAAAAAATAAGATAGAAACATAAAATTTGGCAGAAGGGACTCCTCATGTAACATATGTAAAATAATAGGCCTATATAGAACCTTATTGAAATTCAGAAAAATTAAACTGAAAATGTCAAAATCGAACCTTTTTTTGTCGATAACTCTTGGGTTATTCAGCTTATAACACACTAATTAGATATAAATTTTCAGATTTCAATTCTGACTAATGATAAAAATTCCACATCTCTCCGATGTCAAAATAACAAATTATTGTCAAAATTTAATTTCAAAAACCGACCTCACAAGAAAATGTGATATTCGTATATTTACGAGGTTCTGTAGGAATGTCACCGGAGGCCTCTTCACTTGTACATCTTCGAGGTTCATTAGGGCCGAGCGAAGCGAGTACATTTCTAAGAGACTCTTTATAACCTAGCCTATGTCAAGAAAATTGTGTTACATACAATAATTGAGACATAGACATTAACAAATTCATAATTCATCACTAATAAAGCGACAAAACAAGCACATTTTGAAGTATTCCTAAAGAATAAATTTTAGTTTTTGAAAAAATAAATAAATAATAAAACGCAGTACAATTCTCCAGTACATTTATTATAAATTATATCTGCTTCCGCTTTAACTTCTATAGGCCTACAGAAATATCCCATGTCTTAAAATGTGTGTGGGGAAGAAATTATGTTACACTTAATTAATTATGTTATTTTATCGAAAATTCAAGGTTCATAATACCTGTAGAACAAATATTTTAAAGAAACTTACCCTTCTGGATAAGACGCCAAGATCTACAAATACAATTAACATTTCCTACAAGGCCCAAGACACCCACTTGTTGGCATTACATTTAAAGGATTTGGTTGTATTACATTCTATGATGGGGCTGGGTAAGTACTGTAATAGCGCCTATCAACTTGTTTACCTTTTTAAACAAATAAAAATAAGTTGAATTATTTAGAATGCTATATATTTAGAAATTTACATAAATGTATAAATGATTCTGAATTAAACGTAATAATTTATCAACACTCACTTCCTATATTTTATTCAGAATATTTTTATATCCAACTACATTCAAACACAACTTATATTAGAGCTTTGTTGGATAATATTATCCAGTGGCCTATTTTACGAAGTGACTAATGTTATAAGCTTATAATATAATTTGATGTAATTTTTTTTTAAGTCCAAAACAGAAAAATTGTTTACTTATAAAATGTTAATTTGAATTTGTAGGTTATGTAAGCAAATGTTACCAGTAACAGTCACAATGAATTTTTTTGTAAGTCAAAGCTCTAACAAATAATAGCATTTAAAAACCTAATTTTATAAGAAAAGTATAACTTATTTTATTTGAGTTAGAAGTGAAAACTGAATTGTTTACCTCATTTTCCACTTAATCACAAAGAAGATAATAAAAAAGCATGATATGATTAACGGACTGATCACTAATGATAAATTAGGTTGAAATCTTTCCTTTGACTTCACTAGTTCATTACACTTTGCTGATAGCTTTAAATATGTTCTTAGAAATTACACTGGGTCAGATTTTCTCCCCAGCCAAGCCTAATAAAGCATTAAGCATGTCCTCTATACGTAGTACAAAGAGTTGAAATAGATCAGGAAAATAGATGTATTACCGTTCTGAGGTCGCTTATTCCAAAAAAAACAAGTATTTTTTAATGCTATCTGGCGCCTGTATAATGGACCTGTAAACAGATGGTGCGTGGTTATGTTTTGGTCACATGTTAAGTTAACATGTTGGAAATATATAAATTAAAGTTGGCAATATGCTTATCTGATAAACTAGCAAAACACAAAATTTCAATTTGCTAACGATAAGAACATAAACAAAATGGTTTTTAATTGGTTACCTTCTCCCCGAAACATTCGTTTGTACACTTCTCTGTAATATTGTTTGTAAAATTAACCATGTACGGCTCCATTTAAACTAAAATATCTCAAACCATGCCAAAGGTATTTTGATTTTTTTAAATAATGAAATGTTTATTAAGTTGTTTCTGATTTTTCTTTATAACTGCAATATTTTGTATATGTTTCTTACACTTTGGTTGAAGTAATCAACTTTAAAATTTCATCAAAATACAATCGATGCCGCTTAGGATTTTGGTGTTGATTGCGTAAAAGTTTTCTAATAAATTGTAATCTAAATTTCTTAAAAATAAGGACTGCACGAAACAACCAAAAAACGAAATAAAGTATGCAAATGAAAGCTGTATCAAATTTACGTATCAATTTTATTCATCAGCTAAGATAACAAATAAACGACATATAATTTTTATTTAATTTTAAATTTACCTGTAAATGAAAATAAATTTATAATTGTTGGACAAAGGTGTTGCTGTTTAATGAGATAGTCTAGTGAAAAATTATCAACAAAAACAATTCATTATAATTCAGGACTGAAAGTTTGTTTAATATTAGCGAACAAAATTATGTTAATCCCAACGCGACTGACTTTTGCCTTTTAATTAAAATTCCTCTTAATTGCCTTCGACGTAACTTTCTTTGAAAAAAAAAAGTGAACCATCGTTCAAAATATTAATGAGATTTTATATAATTCAATTCTAAACGTAATTATCCAAGTAGCTGCCAATGTGTAAAATGACAATACTTCATTGTTTAACATACAAAGTTGTGACACTATGTAGATATTTACATTATAAACTTTTATTTTTAATAAATAAATTCGTAACAAAATACATACATCCAGTGGTTAAAAAGTGTCACCCCCTCCTCCTTTCACTCCTCCACAATTAATTGTCTCTTATCATCACAATGGTTGGGACTAAATAAAGTTTATATCCTATAACTCGTATATTTTATTAGGTTTACAATTTTTAGCACCTAACAATAATCAATATTACTATAATACTTATTTTTAAACGACAATTAAAATGATGTGTTCGAATCTTAACAAAATTTTCAATTCTTGTTTGAAAACTATTCGATAATTATATGTTGTTTGTATTATTAATACAGATTAATCCCACATTTGCCATCTTCGTGTATATAATAACTAATAAACGACGTTTCAAGGGTATTATTAACTCACTTTATCAAGTGATAGGTTACAACTTTAGAGGTTATATAAATATTATAAATAGATATTGAGCTTTACTTGTGAGATGGTATACTTAAACAAATAAAACTTAAACACAAATAAAATGTTTATTTATTCAAACGCGTTTCAACCACAAGTAAGTCATCTTCTGTGACGCAGGAGCTACAATAAACTAAACTTTAACTAACCTAGTACTGTGCCAAACTCCGTATTTATACAAAACTAAAGGGGCGTGGCTTAAACCTACTTTACGTTTTAAATTTTAGAGTTAACATATAATTAATACTACTGAACTAATCTTTTTTCCAATAATACTAATATACATTAATGTAGAACTTTTATAAGTCCTAATTCATTATTTACAATTATATTACGGTATTTGTTAATATAAAAAGTTTTGAAAGTCTAGGATTGTATTTAGCTTAGTAACGCTTTTGAATATATAAACGTTCTATTTGTGATAATTTGTGTTCAAATTTTATTTTATATAAATACTGTTAAAAATAATCTACAAAATCTATGACTGCGTTCATGGTTGATTTTAATTTGTTTACTGCAAACTACTGAACTGTCATTTGGTAACGAATAGTTTTGCTTGATTAGTATTTCGATTATGAATGTCTCTGTCAAAATGAGTTGCAATGTTTTTAATTATTCTTCTTTCAATTGCTTTACTTAGTTTTTCATGAATTAATGCCTTGTATATTCAACAGCGAATCTTAGTCTTTTATTGCGTAGTAAAAAAATCCAATTCAAAATATATTCCTTAATAAATTTAAGTGGAACAAAGCATTTCTTCTATTCCGATGTTTCAACTCAAGTAAAGAGACTTAATATTGATTTCTTAGTTCAATAAACTGTATGAAGGCCCGAGAAGCCTACAACTAACCTTCATAATTTATTCCATGTTGTTTGCTCTCATGTACAATTTAAAAATGCCTTTTGCAAAGGAAAAACACTTTAGTCGTTTATATCAATAAAAGTTGAGTGTGACGTGAATGGGCAGGGGACTCCCTTACCGCCCCGCTACCTGGCGCCCGCCGGTTCAAATATGGATGGAACACGCGAGCTTACAGTATAAATGGCGTGATATTTCCTTTCTGTATCGATTACTCCGAGCATAGCCTGGGAGTGTCCACTATACCTGTACAGTTTCTTTCTTAGTTTAGTTTAGAGGTAAAGTTTTGCACTCAAGTCTTGATAGTGCTATAAAATAGAACTACACTACGCAAAGTTAACTGCAGTTACGGTTAAATTATGCCCGTGGATAAACGTACGGAGGATTTAGGGTAGTCCCATAAAGACGCGCATAAAAGAAAGTTTTTATGTGGCAAGCAATATGTACAGCCGTGAAAGTTGAGGGGAAATGTCATTTTTATCTTTGTTGCCGTGACCAAAATACAATTTGGGCTCTTATTATTGGATGTACTTAACACTATTTCTTAAATACAGAAGCTCGTAAATAGTATAGAACAATTTTAATATTATTTATAATATGATTCATTCAAATATGACTTAACGTATTGTTTCGAATTTTTTTGACGTTTCCGTATAGTATTAACAATTTATTTTCATTTTACAAAATCTTTACTAAAGAAAATTAACTATTCCGATTACCCTCTTGGAAACGCCTTCACCTGACCTTGAAATGTCCGTCGATCCATACCATTGAAGTAGTTTGAAAATAATTTTGACTCACTATATATAGGGTTTTAAGGTTATTTGATAAGGATAGATTCTTCATATTATCAATATGGTTTAATCGAACATTTGTGTACGATTTGTTCCAAAAATATGAGACATATCTTTACAAACTTTTTTTATTTATAGTAATAAAAAATTATCTGTATGATTATTAATAGAAGATCAATTACAAAACAAACTATAAGTAATCAATTCGTTTGAATCTTATCTACCCATCTTAAAGGAAGAGAAAGTTATAAACATTTGGAAAATCTAAGATAAACAAAACAATTTATGGGACAAATTTAAACAGGATTCGTATTGGTAGTCTCTTAAAGGGATATCAAATTATTTTATTGTCAAGTATTCAAAGTTGTGTGCCTATTTTGTATCAACCTTTTTTAGACTTAAAATAAGTCTTGTACATAAGAATTAACTGAACTTCCACGGAAGTTTATCATTGCTGTGTATTTTTGTAATTGAGATTTTATTAACTTTTGAGTTGCCCCCTTCAGAACACCCCCCTGAATATATATATATATATATATATATATATACTTAAAATGAAAACACACAAAAACTATTAAAAAAATTAATAAACCCACGGATTATCTCGCACCCAATTTATTCTTTCCAAATGTAATTTCTGTATAAGAAAGAGGGAAAATGTATTCTTTAGTTTGATGATCGGTTGTAATCTTCGATTGATTATTGGTAATCTTCCAATATACTTCAAACGGAAAACATTTTAAAAATTATTAAAAAATATATAAACAATCAATTGTGGAAAGGATATCCGCTATTACGTTTGGGTTCCACCAATGTGGGTAACCGCAAATTTTGGCGATCCAACCCCCAAATTTACCAAGTTCACAAGGATGAGGCAGTAACCAAGACAGGACATGATTTCTGTTTCTAGAGATACTCGCAACTTTCCAACTCACAAGTATCGGCGGAACTTTTCAACTCCCCAGACAACGGTCAGATATTCGAGTTCGTATGCGGATGAAGCTTTCAATTAAACTGAGGAAAGAGATCTAGATACTTAAGCTTAGGGTCATGTGTGACTGTTTACATACTAAAGGATTACTGCTCTTAAAGCGCAGGAATTAGCGTCAGTTTGATATAAAATCTTTTCAAAATGTTCCTTGTCTACGTTTGTATTAAAAACTATAGTATTATCCGATATTGAGTGAATCCCAACTCTGAGTGAATTATAATTTGTTTTCCTTGTCATAAGGATTTAATTCATAAACAACATGAAGATATTAAGAGATTGGGCATAAATAAGTTTCTTTTTCTTTGACCAATAGGGTTTAGAATCTATCAGGAAATTTGTCACATGCAGAGTAGTGACAAATATATAATATAAATAGTATATATATATATATATATATATATATATATATATATATATATATATATATATATAGTAGTAGTAGTAGTAGTAGTAGTAAAATAATATAAATTTATATATAATTTTATAAACGAAACTTTTAATTAACTTTTACTCTTTATATCGACAGTTAATATTGACCATTCTGTTTGTAGTGAAAGAATGGTGGAAGTCTGGAAAGCACCTAGAGCTGTTCTCATGGCTTGTTTATGTACTTTATTAAGTACATTATTGCATGCATGGTCATACAAAAAACAACATCAATCTAGTTTAGTTCTTATTAAACTTTTATATATTCTTAGATCGAAATCAGGTTGTGCACCTAGTCTACTAGATTTTTTAAAGTTAGTTTATTGTAAAAAATGATTCCTAAAAATTTAATATTTTCTACGATCGGTATTTATTGATTATTCATATAAAAAGGTCTATTGTTTTCTGGTTCACTACTCTCTTACCTTGTAAAAATAATAATGTTCCTTTTATTATCATTCATTTCAAGATGTAAAGATTTAAACACTTGATGACTTAGTTTGTCGAGTGTGATTTGTAATTTTACATGTGCATGTTCATATCACTTGTCAGATATATATATTGTTAACGTCTCCATATTGCAAAGGTTGAACTTATGGTGTATAATTATTTATTTCTGCAATACATAATGAAAATAGAAGTGGATTTTATACGCTTCCTTGAGGCAATCCCCTACAAGTGTTTCTTTAAATAACAGACAGTTGTTACAATTATTAAGCCAATTGCTACAATAGTGTATACATTTTGCTGGTAATATACATTATCATATGTTCTTGTTAAATCTAGTTATGATACTAATGTACTTTACTTACGCGTGAAAGCTGTTTGAATGTTTACGTGTTAAGTAATCAGAACATCCACTTTTTTAAACCACATTGTGTTTCGGGAATAATATTTAACTTATATACTAATCATATTTATAATTTATAATGTACTAATGTAAATTTAGTAATCAAATAATAATAATACAAATATTGGTGGTTGAAGTCTCCACAATTGTAGCTCCTTCAAATTGATTACAGAAAATAGTTAATTCTCTTTTAATAATTCAACCATGAACTCAATCGTTATCATGATAACAAAACACATATTTACATAAGATTACTAAACGACTAAGATAAGAGAATAAATCAATATTACTATTGTTATTATTATTGATGATATATGTTTATTGAGAAAAGTAGAGCCTATAGAGATTACCCTTCTCAATGCCAAGTTTAAGAGGAAAGGTTTTAATATCTTAAACATTTTTAGATAAAATAAAAATAATCATACTCCGCAATACACAATTAGATGATAAGAACAGAATAGTGAAAACAGTGTGCATACTTGTTTACTTGTGTGAGCTATACACCCAGACATCTGACATCCTTCGATTTTTTTTTAATGAAATTGGTTTAGACCAATCGGAAATTAATAATTATCCAGTCTTTGCAAAAAATTTTAACTTTTTTTAATCGGGAATTTATTTTATTAGCATTTTGCTATACAGCATCTCAAATGTGACTTTTTATTACACATATCTGGGTTTCAAATTTACCTAACGTTCATACTTAAGTTTATATAAAGAATAGATACTTTTTTTTTTATTTCAAAGCTGCACAAAATTTACTGTACACAACACATTCTTCTACCGGAAATTGTAATGTTCTTTCCTCGTTAATAACTCATTATCACTCCTTCAAGAATTGAACGGTAAATCGCTCGGACGCACTTTTTGTAATTATTTTTGTTGGGAAAAAAAGGCATATGAAGGAAATAAAGGTAAAGATCGAAAAGAAAGTTATTTCAGAGTGTTTCTGAAGTAGCATGTATCCCGGAAACGCTAAAGTAAAAGTGAATAAACCACTTTCCGTAGGACCTAAATTGAATGAAGACCCCCATAATTGGTCCTAATGTTATAAATTTCCAACAGGGTCCTCAGTACAGGCCCTCCAATAATCAACACCGTGTACCTCCAGGCATTAAACTGGACTGACAGTTTTAGAACACAAAAACTGATTAGTCGTTATAACATTATATTTAAATACAAAAGTTAATTAGTAAACCTGTTATCAAAAAGGAAATAAGCCTTAGGTGTGGCACCTCAATTAGGATTGGCTACGAAGGGGTTTAGCGCGACCATTGAATTGTCGTCAAAATGCAATCAGGCGACAAGAGAGCTTAGTACCCGTTATACCACGTGATCGGCTTTGTTCTCCTTAATATAAACTTCTCTTTCCTTGTTACTGCTCATACTGGTTCCTTATTACAACAAGAAAGTTTATGATTTATATACTTTTTGGAAATAATTTCTATAATGAAACAGATTTCTACAAAGGAATTAATTTTATTTTTAAGTAAACAATAGAATGTAATATTCATTTGTTTATAATATTAATTTATGAAAAATATATTATTATGTTAAATTATTGAAGTCGAGCTACCTAGGCTAAGGGGTAAAATAGAAATGAAACACTCCTTAAGGGATCACCTATAGTGAGTAGGAGCGTGACAACTCCAAAGGACGTCACCCTTGTATGTAGTTTTAGGTTAGATCCCTTTCATTCATTTTTCCTATTAAATCTCTCTTGATCGACTCTTGTACTTTTCCGACCGTAACGCTGAAGTTTTCTAGGGTTTGTGGTCTTTATTTTATCAAGTGTAGATGACCTAGAGGTTTTCGACTTTGAACAACAAAGTGCATCTTTTACCAATCATTAGAACTCGACAGTAAATGTCTGTCGTGACGAAGGCATATTTTTAATTTTTAGCTTTAGTCAAAGTTCTATCACCAAAAATAAAAAATACACTTTGTTTATAGTAATTTACAAATTAGCATTCTGTTTCTGGAAAGTCTAAAATATTTCAACATTTATAACAACCGATATTACTGATTTGTTAACAGTTGATTCATTAGATTAATCATAAAAACGATTTATGGTTAGGTTAACCAACTAGATCTACTAAAGATTAAAATTATAATATAATTATATTATTTCTGTTATGATTTCTGTTGTGTTGGAATGTTTTTCCTCTTTTAGATAACAGAACTATTACAAAATTTTATCCCATAAACTCTCATAAGGAAAATATGCCTTACAAAACAGAAGTATGGATGTCTTAATAAATAAATAATGAGCTTGACTTGTTTGGTGGTATATTGGTAACTTGAATTAAAATTCTCACAAATATTACGTTTATTTATTCAAACGCGTTTCAAAGACAAAGTCGCCATTTTCAGTAATACATGAGCTACAGTTATAGTTTAGTTATTACAGCTCGTGCACCACTAAAGATGGCGACTTTAACGTTGAAACACTTTTGAATAAATAAACGTAATGTTTATAGGTATTTGTTTTCAAGATTTATTCTATCAACAGTTAAATGACTACAGTTAAACTTGTTTGATGTTTTCATTTTTTATGTTGTTTTTAGTCTCACAAGGTACAAAAACAAATTGTTTGGCGCTACCAATGCATACACCTCTACGAATCACGTTAGGAAAGTTGTGATACATAATTACGAGGTTCAAAAAACCTCTTTAATACGAACTTACTCTATTGGGTAAAACTCCTTGATCTGCCAATAAAATTTACAATTTTCTACAAGGGCCAAGACCTTACTTTTAGGAATTACATTTAGAGCATTTGCTTATTATATTTTATGATGGTGCTTTATCAAATTATTTTTGTACCTTCATAACAATGAAAACATCAAAAAAGTAACGCGTGTGAGTTTTTATGTTTCGGTCAGATGGAAACTTCAAGTGTGAAAGTCTTAGACAACAATTGAAATTTAATTTTTCTTTTGAAGTTATTGCAACTGCTTGTTCTGCCTCGTTTACATCACTTTGAAGCATGCGCTGTATTTCTTACTGGAGCATCCATGATGCCTCGTAACCGACCATTAACTGTTTGGCGACGATTTAAAAACAAAACCTTGTATCTACTTTGATCGGCCTAGGAGTAACGAAACTTATTTTTAAATTTCATAAAAATTGGTAGATGGTTTTAGCCGTAACTCCGTAACAAACACACTAAGAAACATACAGATGAAATGACATTTAGTCAAGTTAAACAAACCGGGCTTCGATCCGTGAATAACTTTAAATGTGCGTCTTGGGTTTCTGTTATATTCAACTTATATCAGTATAAGCAACACACCGAGATTAAATTATTTAGGAAACCAATTTCTATATTACGCGAAGGAGTCATGTGTGGGGAACATTAAGAGGCAATTGGCAGAGTGAAAAGCCTTTGGCGTTACCCCGGATAGGGGTAGGTAGGTTCGGAGAAACCGGCAGACTTTTGAATTATTAAGTCGAGTAGGGTTCAACACAGAGGTGCTATGAATTATGCCATGAGCTTGTTATGAGGCAGAAGGAAATCATTCAAAGAAGAAGAATTGGAAAACATGTTCCTTTGAAATAATTTAACACTAATAAGGGATTTTTTTATAGTATACAACAGCGAACAAATAGAACTAAAACATATTTTTCTAAGCGAAGTTGTAATTGTTAAATTCAGAAAATTAGATAAAAACTGAACTAAATTTGCTTCAATATTTTGCTGCTTTTTAAGCTTAAAAATATTAAACATTTTTAGTATATTTGTAAATCCAAAAGTAGGCTATCGATTAGTTGTAATCATTACGGTTTGGGCTAAAATTTAGGTTTTTATGTAGATTTAATATAATTTTTAGAAACGTAAGTAAAATTTAAATGTGCGTTTGTGTGGAACTTTAGTCCGAAACAACGTTATGAATTTAATTAAAATTATCTACATAAATTATTCAAGTTATTTACAAAATTATTAAATAAGCAATGAGAATGAGATTTCATTCTCAGAAAAACTATTTTGATTTCTCTATCCAATAATAAACTTTGTACATTTTTAGATAACATTTAGAAGAGATTTTCTATGATCTAAAAATGATTTTATAACCATTATAAATTTCCTTTATTTTAAACTCACACAATTTAGCATACTAACTAGCTTAATTTCCGTGCTTCACTGGGGCATTTTAAATTTGTTTTGTATTTAATAACATATTTAAAATTATTATAATGTTCCCATGTTTGAAGATTAAATGTCATTTTTGCATAGAAAAGACTTGTAATTTGTCAAAATCAATATTTTGAAACCCTTGAGTCCAAAACTTTTTTTTTCTTTCTGTCTGCTGTCTGTCTCTTCAAACCAAACGGGTAGACGGATTTTAATCAAATTTGGTATGTGGGGAATATTTTGGCCTTATATTGGTATTTTTTCATTTTTTCGATAACTCAAAATTTGAGGGTAGCTAATGAAAAAAACATATTATTACGTTTTTGTCAAAATCATATCTAACGATTTTTATGAAATTTTGCTAAGTATTGTCTCTAAAGACCCAAAAAACACCTATACCTCTCCAAAACTTCCGGTACATGGTAAAAAAACAACAACGAATTTTGACCATCTACATCAAAAGCTCGAATTTAATCAAACAAGATTTACTCTTCTGGCAGTTTATGGAACAAGCAAATCAGATTTAAGCTCCATTTATTTATTTATGGCATCCATGGTTCATTTTTACTTTTTGACTAACAACTAATTACTGAAATGACATTTTTTGAGACGAAAATTATTCGTTAGTTTGAAAATGATTTTGGGGAATGGGTGTTTTAGAAAGTATGTGCAATGTTTATGCAGTTTTTATTCTATGAATAATTTTCAATAAGTATAAAATCTACATGAAGTGTTAACAGTGTTGTCACGTTCCCTCTGCAAATAAGTTTTTTTTATCTATAATTATTTTTTAATAACATGTTATTGATTTAATCTAATTGTAATCTATATGTATTTACTGTGCAAAAGACATGTCAAATTTTCAATTTCCTTCCTTTGTTGATGTTTTGTGGGAAGAAAATACCTCATCGATAAAGTGACTTTTTGGCGTTGCAGAGGATATAAAGGGCTCCTCCCTCAATCCATCCCCTCCTATCTACACCATGTACCCTACTACCTGCACTAATGAGATCCTAGCATGACATTTCCACCCCTTCTAAATGCGATACATGTACCAACCTTGTAAATTTACTATCCACACAGTGAGGTCACCAAAACCAATTCAGTTGCCAACACACAATTTTTGACACCAGTAAAATAAGTTAAGAAATTGTATGTCGAAATATAAGAAAAGGAAAATGTAGAAAACAATTTTCGTATTGTTACTTATACTATTGGTGTGTGTGTGTGTGTGTGTGTGTGTGTGTGTGTGTGTGTGTGTGTGTGTGTGTGTGTGTGTGTGTGTGTGTGTGTGTGTGTGTGTGTGTGTGTGTGTGTGTGTGTGTGTGTGTGTGTGTGTGTGTGTGTGTGTGTGTGTGTGTGTGTGTGTGTGTGTGTGTGTGTGTGTGTGTGTGTGTGTGTGTGTGTGTGTGTGTGTGTGTGTGTGTGTGTGTGTGTGTGTGTGTGTGTGTGTGTGTGTGTGTGTGTGTGTGTGTGTGTGTGTGTGTGTGTGTGTATATACAGGATGAATGGTGAACAATATACCAAAAAATCTGGGTGATAGTACACTTCTTTTGCAATACAATTACCATAGCTTACCCCATCCTATCTTTTTTTTATTTCCCAGATATAAATTTTTCACCCAATTTTTTTTTTTAACGTGACTTTTCTTTTCCAAAAAGTATAATAAATGTCCTATAACACAACCAACATCGTTTATTGAAACTTTAATGGTCTCAAAAATTAAAATAAGTGAATGTTTTGAAATATTTGTTGATATTCTAATTTGTTTTACAAAAACTACTAGTCCTATAGGTGTTCAAACTCTACCGCTTTTTATAAACTTTCCAACGCTTTTGTATATTAGCATAGTCTCTATTTGTAAATTGCGGCATTGTAAAATTGACTAAAATAAATCTCAAAACTAACACTATAAAACATAACAATGAGGAGTAACACTGCACAAATAATCGAGCACTTTGACTGGAGTCTTGTAACAGTACTAAATGAATTTACATATTAAGATAAGAAAAATGTTTATCAGGGGCTTGGTAAAATAAACATATAAACCATATACTGAATTTACATTTCAGCCCTATACCTGCTCAGTTGACCTGACCAGATCAAAATAATGTTTTTAGTTACAAAATAAACTGTGTAGATTGTCTTTATCAGTTTAACCATGATAATGGTTAATTCTGACAATATTGACATTTTGTTGTAAAGAGTTATTACCAACCGTACTTTCAGTGATGAGTATTAATTTATAAAAATCTAATTGTAAAAATATTATAATTAACCACTGTTGATTGTCAATTAAAGAACTAAAATCTAAAATACATTAATAATTAATCACGATTTTTAACTTTCTGAACACAATAAATCTATGAACGTACAAGTGATTATATTAAACCTTTGGAAAACTTGTATAAAACTGTAGTTTCTGTGCAATTTGAACACCTATAGATGTAGTTGTTTGTTTGTAAAACAAATAAAATTTTAACAAAGATTTCAAAACATTCACTATTTGTCATGTTTGCATGAGGTCTTGTAAATAATGCATATTCTCAGTTCAAAAATCGATGTTGTATTGTCTTTTGGGAAATTTAATTTAGTTTTTTGGAAATGGGGTCACTTTACTTACTACGTGAAAAATAGAGGTTAGAAGTGTAAACCTGTACCTGTGAATGAATTTATTGTTATGTTTAATATTTAATTTTATGCTAGGTAGGTTTTTCTAATAAAGGAATTCAACATTGTGTGATATACTAACTTCATTGTGTATGTTTCAGGTCCGAACTTTATTTGTGAGTGGCTTGCCTATGGATGCAAAACCAAGAGAGTTATACCTATTATTTCGGGCATACGAGGTGAGTGTTTACTAATATTTTAATTGTTGTATCATCAACTCTATTGTTTCCATGTTTGCTACATTGATCAAACATACTCTTTAAAATTAATGTTTCACTTTAAATTATGGGGGGAAAATGTTGTCGTTTCTAATTCCCTTTCATTGCTGATGTATTCTGGGATGGAGATAAATGCATGTTTATTTAGGAAAACTTTACTTAATAGTAAACATTTATGAAGCACACAAATTGCATAGTTATTTCTTTCTTTACTAACCTTTATAATGGTTGTTATAGGCAAGCTTACAGAATATTCTAAATCAGCATGTTTTTATTGTGAAACCCACTGGATTATGAATTTACTGATTGTTAGGCTACCCAAAGACCTTTTCAGATTGAATTCAGTGTTCAGAACATTCGAAGCAAGTGATTTATTAATCACCTGGAAACAGGAAGGAATTGCATTTATCCTTGGTGAAGTTGGAAAAAGAAAAATTGTGTACACAAAGAGCTTGTTTATGACGCTCAAAATTGTCTATTACTTTCTACACAGAAAGTAACATTCTGGGAGGGGAAATCCTGTATTTAATCAATAAACATCCACTTTATACTGACAAGATTTGTGTTTAATCTGCACAATTGTAACAATTTTATTTTTAGAAAATATTATCAGAGAGGTTTGTGGATGAATCACCATGGAATTTGTTTAAGAAATTCATGTCAATGATCTCATGCTAGGCTATTTCAATTTGATGGTACAACTTGCCATGCATCTGATGCTTCAATAGCTCTCACAGTTTCATTGGAAATTGAATTATAATAAAGGATATGTGGCCACACAGATCATCTGATCTCAATTATCCTTATTTTTATCTCTGATATTTCGTAATGGATCGAGTGTGAACACAGATCGTCCATGAACACTAGGAAATCATCTTCAATAAAACATCACTCGGGAAATCAATAGTATTAACTTTAATACACTTCTCAGAATGTCTGAACACATGTAGCGACAGGTGGAACTGTGTTTGATACAGTAGGAGGACAGTTCCAACATTTGCTTTAAATGAGTTATTTTGATTTTCATAATTTTTTTACAGGTTAATTTGTGTTTGATGTAACTTTTAAGATAAATAAATGTTTTCTAGCGTACAAAATGATGAAGGTTTCCTATCATTCTGAAAGTAAGTAAACAAATAAATAACACATATCACCATAGCAACCTCAACAACAACATTTATTGCCAGCTATTTTGAATCTCCATTTCCGAGAAATTATATATTTATTTGATACAGTTATATATAATTTTTGTGTTTGATGTTAAATTGAAACAGTAAAGGTATCCTGGATTGCCTTGTACTTGTACAAAGATATGATCGTTCTTGGCCTATTCAAGAAAATTTAGCACTCTAGCTCCAATCATCGATAGAAGTATAACACGTAGACTATATATAAATACATAGTGAATTTCATTAAACCTTAGTTTAATTGGTATGGATTGGTTTAAAGCGTATGATAAATATCAATATATCTCCCATCAACTTGTTTTGTGGTCAGATAAAGTGATGGGGCTTTAACTGACAGCCATCTCTTAGAGAATAAGTTCCTAGCATTGAGCCATATTATGTTGAATAGTTAGAGCTGTCATAACTGCACCAACAGAATTCAAGATAATGAATGTTACTGCAGCTTAAGTGAGTCACTCAAGCAGTAATTGATATAACACAATGAGTGGATTTTTAAAAATATAGCTCTTTCTTTTCCGTAGTTATTTCTGTATGCAGTGTATCTCCATATCTTATGTGAGTCATTCATTTACTATTATTCTCAAACTGTTAACCAATAGAAGAAATAATTCACATTATGATGTCATTAGATTAGTATTATGCAATAATTTAAACTGCCATTTGCTTCAATAAATTCCTGTTTTACTATTTATTTACTAAGCAAATACACAATAATGTTTCCCATAACTTTCGCATATTTAACTGCCTAAAAACATTATTACCTCTCTCACACAAATTATTGCAAAATATAAAATTGTATATATTTATTTACATTGTCTCATACAGGTAAGGTAAGAAAATGTTCTGTGGTGGATCAAGAAATCCATGTTGATTATATCCAGTTTGAGGTTTTCTGAATGATGTTTGTTGTCTGTGGAATGTTCTGCAACTCAAAAGAATAGACCAATATTGATCAAGTTTATTATGTGAAGATATTTTTGTCACATCGTTTAAACTTATTTATTTATTTTTTAACTCCTAATTGTAGCTGTCAAAGGACCAAATTTCGATTTTATCAACATCGACTCTAATGGTTAATGAATTTTATAGCGACCAAAATAAAACTTATTGGTCGCTATCTCCCCGGAAACGATGATTTGGGAGTTATTGGTTAAAATTGTTCATTAAGCTGATATAAAAAAAACTAATTTTTCAAATTCGTTTTAACTGTTTCGTTAAAAAATATTAATTTCAGTAATTAATTGATTTCTACACCATAGGGTGAAAAGCTTTCATTTTGCTGAATTTCTATTCAAAAATCCATATAAAATAACATTTGATAAATATTGTTTTTGTCTTAAGATTATGGCCACTATTATTATTATGAACCACTATTATGGACGTTAACATAACAATTGATCCATAAGGGTTGTGCTAGAGAGGGACCTGTGTGTGAGAATCTTTACCCCATCCCCAAAAAATACTCATTAAACGAGAAAATTAAGAAAATAAATGTTTAATATGACATCCTAATGAAATAGCAGCCAAAAAACTATGCACTCAGTTACAAGTTATTACCATCATTTTATTTAGACACTTAAGTTCAAAAAATTATTTTACCCTTAGGTTTAACCTTTTCAATACTATTTACATGAATAAAACCAAAATTTTAATTGCAAATCTAGATATTGACGCCAAAGAGGATAACTCAAAAATAGAATGTTGAAACCTTCTCTAAAAAAGGTCACTTAAATGTCATTTTATAAGGATTACTATTTGAAAATTCCCATAGCATCCCCTCCTCTTCAAAAAATAGTAAACAAATTTCATCTTAATTTAAGAATATAGTTAAGACAACTCAAAACATATCGTTAAAGTATAAAGTTTTTTTTTCTAATGGTTAAAAACTTATTAAGATGTTCCAAAATATTTCAGAAACCTGTTAGACTATATTAAAAATCCTTATTTGATTACGTAACAAATTTAAATTAAATTTGCTTTAACAATTTATTAAAAAGCAATAAAACATATGTATCGTAAGAACTATTATTATATTGTTTTAATGAATATAGTTGTCCATGCGTTAAATAAATCACAATGAAAAGTTTAGTTATCTTTGATTATTCATATTTTTTATTTTATTGAATTGTGTCAATTTATAAGAATATAAACTAAAGCAAATATTATATATTTATCAAAGTTTCTGTTTCATAGACTAAAAAGAAGAAGTAGGGGAATTTATATTGGAGAACTGCGAGTCTAGCTCCACCTGGTACGCCCTTGTACGGCTGCTTACTTTTGTTGTTTGTTTAGGAATTTTATAAATTGCATTCGAATCCAGTTTATCTAGATTCTTCATAAATCATCCTGTTTATATTTTTAGGTTAATACACTTGTTCTGCGATTTTATGAATGGATTCACGAGTAGAATGAAGTATAAGTATCGAGATTTCTTTGTATTTAAAAGATGATTTCCATTGATGAATACTTTTAATGTTTTTGATAAAATAATAAATGTGGAAAGATCAAAACAATTTAAAATGGTTGTGTTTATTGACCATTAAAAAATATTTATGCCATAAGAAATTAGTTCTTTGTTGGAGTAAACTGTACATTAATTAAAGGAGTTATGACAATATAGTGCCAAACATTATTATGTCATGTTCAAATATCAGATATATTTAAATTTTATTTAGCACTTAAAATTACAGGCTCTTTTTGAAAATTTCTATAATGCCACATCTATCATACAAGGTCTGTAAATTAATAATGAGCAGTCAATATGACAACATTGTAAGGTTTCCGTTAACACAGCTGGTTAGATAAACAGCTGATTGATATTAAGTATTAATATTTATTGTCTATTGTGCCATGTGAAATGTTAACAAGCTCTTTATTGTCTGTTATAAAACTAAAAATGAGTGACATTAATTATGAGCAACATTGTGCAATCAAGTTTTATGTTAAACTTGGCCACAATGCTACGGAGACTTTTCCAAAATTGACCTAGATATTGACCTGGAGATGAAGCCTTGTTAAGAGCACATTTTCGAATGGCTGGGAATCAATTAAAGATGATCCAAGCTCTGGAAGACCGTAAACATCAAGAACTGATCAAATCAAGGATTTGGTGTAGTCTGACCATCAATTAACTGTCAGAATTATCACAGAATAATTCAATTTGAACCATACTATTTTTTTGATAAATAAATTGGGAATGAGAGAAGTTTGTGCAAAATTGATCTCAAAACCCCCACTCTTGACCAGAAAGACAACAGGATGAAAGTGTGCCCGTGATCTTCTAGAACGAATTGAAAGTAATCCTGATTTAAAAAATAAAAATAAAATATGTTATACTATGAATTATTGTGGATGTTTGAATATGATCCAGAAACTAAATACCAGAGCAAGAAGAGGCACACACAAAATTCACCACGCTCCAAAATACCAAAAATGATCATATCCAAAATCAAAATGATGTTTCTTTGGACTAGTAAGGGCATTTATCCATAAGGAATTTTTACCTATAGGATAAACTACAAATCAAAATTTTAACCGAAATTTATCTACGTGAGACCAGCCACCATGAACACCATCATGACAATGCACGTTGTGACACAGCACTCTTGGTTAATGAGTTTTGGCAAAGAAAAATATTTTTGTTGCTCCTTATTCATCTGGCTTGAGTACTTGTACTACTTTCTTCTCCCAAGATTGAAAAAAACATTTCAAAAGATACCATAACAATAGATAACATTAAAAAATTTAACTGATCAATTCAAGGAGATTTCAGTTTCTGAATTCCAGCACTACTATGAAGAGTGAAAAAACTGTTTGAAACGCTTTATGGCTTCCCAAGGGAACTATTTTGAAGGCTATTTAGTCTAGATATAAATAAAAGCTGTTATTATAAATAAGCTGTTAATATATATATTGTTATATATATATATATATATATATATATATATATTTATATATATAACAAATAACAAATTTTACTTGCATAACATTTTTTCATTATGAAATTTCTGCTTAATTTTCCACTAATTTAATACCTGTAAAACTTACTTTATTTGATGTCCAACAATGAAACTGGTATATGGTACCTTGATTATGCTAATTTGTCTTGAAACAACTGTTGTTCGATAATAAACAAGAAATACAGTTCCACTGTTGGTGAATAATAAAGTAAGTTTTCCAGATACATATCTGTTGTCATTCTAAATTTTTTTTTTTTAAGTTGGAATGTGTTTAAAATTAAATTGAAATTATCAAACCAAAACAATTAAAAAAATTATTTTCGTATAGTGATTTGTAGTAAAATAGTATAAAAAGTAAAATTGTTTAATATTTTGTCATATCGCCCAAATCAAGACAAAGTTGTATTATAATCTAAGCGAATAATTTGTATTTGTGTGTGTTTTTTTTTTAATTTAAGATTTTTTTTTATTAGGTGCAACAAATACATGTAATGATTTTCATTTAATTTTGTGTATTTTCTGTGTCTGTACACTAAATTGGTCTTTTATTTTTAGGGATATGAAGGCTCATTATTGAAAGTTACCAGTAAGAATGGAAAAACAGCATCGGTAAGTACAAATTCATATTATTCTTATTGCCAGGAGGAATAAATATAAAGGAAAATTAATTTTAAAGGTCTAAAATATGTTGTTTTGAAAAATCTTTCATAAGCCTTCCAAAGTTAAATAGAATTCATTGTCATTTCTTTTTGCACACATTTGCAGTTACACATCCATCTAATACAGTTGTAGAATAAATATTTTAAATGCACTACAAATTTTCACTGAATTATTTTGTTCTAAATACTGTTATAAGTCAACAAATATAATATAGCCCAACAACACTATGAGTAAACCCCTAAGAAATACTTTACCATATATTATCTGTTATTATATTAATCTTATTTTAGTCTTTGAAAAGTTTTGAAACAAGCGAACATAGGATCTTTTTGTTTTTCTAAGCAAAATTACGCTAAAAAATGGTAATTTGACAATTACTCAAAATGGTGATTACACTATTATATAAAGTTATAAATTTCTGAATTTAGAAACAGCCTAAATATTTCTTCACCTGTGAAGAAAGTAAATAACTTTTGTACTTTTTTCTCTTTACTTCAAAAATTAAAAAGTGGTATATCTATATATATATATAAACTATTTGTTGAAAAATGCTTAATAGAGACTATAAAACTTTAATCTTGCACACAACATGATATAGAATTTACCCTAATTTTGTCAAAAACTGTATACTTAAACTCTTGAAGTACGCCTAGTATAAGTATGAAGATGTAATCTGCTCCTAATCTGTTTTTTTTTTTTTTTTTTTTTTAGAATGACTATTCTGATATGTTAAATTTTAAGTTTATATCATATTAGAAATTGCAAAACTATTGCATTTTTTCACAAAAACTCTCACAATAAAAAGTATTAATTGCACACAAAATGATGAATGGAGTATTTGTAATGACACTTAGATCTTAATGACTATGGTCAAGATGTCAGTCCATATAATATCAATAAGTCTATTTGGCACAACAGAACTAACATAATATTTTAATTATGATATTAATTTTTCTTAATCCAGCCTCAAATTGATACTAAAATAACCTATTGGGTACTTTTTAACTATATTACCAATTATTTAATTATTATTGATGCCAATATTTACGAAACTAATTGAAAATGCATTTATGTTGTGCATCAGTTGATTAATAATCTAGATACGAATAAAATAAAAATCAAGGTTAACTTATGTTAATTAAACTGAACAATATCATGAATTTATTTGAATATATACTTTCAAATAGCCTGTCCTAATCTAACCTATTAGCAGAGTTTTTGGTGTACAAAAATATAGATTAGATTACTAGTAGCAAGAATAACAACAAATAGGTTAGTTACATTATATATATATATATATATATATATATATATATATATATAACTACAAATTTTAGTACCAGCTATTGTAATTAATCATATGTAATTAACCTTATAAAATTAGTTTTTATGGTAAGAAAGAAATAAATGGTTTACACTTTTTTTAAACACAGAGTTGATTTGTAAATTCCTGTAGGCTTAATGTATTGGTTAATCAATCTTTCGACCGATGGCTAAAAATTAAAAATCCGCTTTCTTCACAACCGAAAAATAGGTGCAAAAATCATGATCGGTCAAATAGTTTTCAAGTAACAATGTTTGTTACATTCCATTATCATCACTTTCAAGGGAGTTCCCTCCAGTTATAATTAGAACATATTATATGTATTTCTTTGGACAAAGTACACCCTTGGCTTAATTAATAATAAATCGTGAATAAATGGAGTACATTAATGGGAAAAAAAAGACAGATACAGAGTGACAAATATTTTACAGAAAGAGGGTGATTATATAACTATGATTTCAACATGTTGCCATTATTATGAAAATATGCAAAACATTTTTAAACTTTAATTTCTATTTATCAATGTATTTTACTTAACATGAAGAAGTACCAAAATGTGTACCATCTCTCGTCCTTGTTTAGTTTTCATATCGAACAGTAAAAAATTGAAACAAGTGTGTTTCGATTTCGCATTGCAAGTCAATGTTTAGAAAGGAGAAGTGGACGTAAAAGGGTAATATTATACAGAATGTAGACCACAAGGATTTCTTTCATTTACTATTCAACAAAACCATACATAATGCTTTTTGATATTTTCCACATATTGAATGATTTTAATATTTTAAAATCCTAGCTCTGTTGCATACAACTGATCTGAATTTATTGGATTTGAGTTAAATTGAATGAAAGAATGAAACTCAAGTTTACTACGTAATACATATTTAAAATAATGTGGTTTTAATATCCTGTGTAATCACATACAATCTAAAAGTATATTTGAGTAAAATATACAATTTTTTTAAACCTGCGTCATTTATTTCAATAATATTCAATTTAAAAAAAATTAATGTGTACTTTATACCGCACATAATTTGAATGCTAAAACAATTAAATACTACCAAAATAATATATTGTTCTATATTGTAAAATTACATTCTGGATGCTAATTTCTTTCTTCATTATGTATATATGATTTCAAATTCATGAGTGGCATTTTCATATCAACATACTTCCACTTTTCCATTTTCACTATTTTAAAATAGCTTGGACAAACAAATTGTTGTTGGTAAATTTCAAAATGTTAAATAATTTTTGGAGAGAATAACATATCATTTGTAGGTGCTACAATTCCCTACAGAAATTTAATTTGTGTAACTTTAAAATCATGACCCAGTAACGTACTACAACGAAAAAACTCTACCTTTTTTAGAGTCAGACTAATTACGCCCCCTATCTTTATTAATACGTAATAGTCTCGAATCCTGAGATTTTTAGCCTACAGGATTCGTTCTCGCGTGACAAAAAGAATAAATTATCCAATCCACTGGAAGTTTTTGGCTTACTATCTTGCTGGCCTGGATTGAATAACTTCTTCGATAATTTGAGTTGCCCCAAATTACCGGTACCCCCCTTTTTATTTACGACTTCCAGTAACTGTATTTAAGATTACCCTATTTCTCAGGGAGAACACGAATTTACTTTATTTTCGAATTTTAATCTCGTAGGTGTGTGTCCTTAGGAATACCTTTTTGATACAATATATTTTACCCTTTTTTATAATAACAAACCTGAAAATATAGCATATAATTGTGTGACCAATTCTAAATAAAACACAGTTTAGAGAATATATAAAAAAAATTTTAATTCTTTTAATTAATTGAAACAAAAACAACTGAAATAATAAGCTTGACACAAGTCAACAAAATAAAATTCAAAACAATTTCTCTAATAAAATTAATGGATAACAACTAAAATATTTTTTCTTTTGAGCAGAAGGCAATCACTTATAACTTTCTTAAAATTGATATATATAAAAAATTTCTATTTATCTCTGAATTTAAATTATTTAATTTATCAAATTTATTTAACGAAAAAGATTTTTATCCACACATGAGTTTGACATTATCTATTTTAATACATTTATTTAATTACACACAAAAAAAAATATCTCAGGAAAATCAGTGAGACTCTAAAATCGGGCCAATTTTGCCCTTTAAAAAAGGAAATTTGGATTTTCTCAGACCTTGTCCGCCGTGTTGAAGATCCTGAGTCCTGAGATGCTGATGGTCCTCTGGTGTCTGGTTGGTTGAATTTAGCGATTAAAGTTGTCTTATATTTTTTCCATGGAGTTTAGAAGGCTGGCTGGTTGTTCGAATCTATCACCTTCTATCGCTCTCGCTGACGCTGTTTTAATACTTTGGCATCGTAACACTTAAACTTCTTTACTGAGAATCTTGAGTCGGCAAACTGGCATAGCCACCCCTAGCACTTGTTCAAACTATTTTTTAAGAGAGACGTTCGGGCATAGTCACCCCTAGCACCTGTTCTAACAAATTTTTTACAAGAGACCTTCGGGCATAGTCACCCCTAGCACCTGTTTCAACGACTTTTTTACGAGAGACCTCTATGAGATTCGTGCGGCTCTTTTTATAGCCAAAAACTATCGTATATCGATACCAATTTCTTTCCCTCACTGGACCGATACGATAGTTCCATTTATGGTGTATTTCTATGCAATTTCTTGATTATTTTTGGTGTAGGTGGTTCAGTTATTTATTATTAATTTATTTATTACGTTTACCATTTTTAAATTGTTCTTTTTAATCACTTTGTTCTAATTAATCCTTTAATCTATTTTTGCTGTAAGTTGGTATTCTGGCTCCGCCTACAACTACGTCACTTATCCTTGAACATTTAAACCCTGCAACTTGTAACTGGCCGATGTAAAAATCTTCATTGTTTTCCTTTTAATTGTCTATAACACTTTTCCTAACAGTTTTTGCGTTTTAAAAATATTAAATGTTGTGCATATCCTGGAAAGGAAAACAAAATTGCCTTTGCCTTTGTTTATGTTATGTTTTAGCAAAGAGGAAAGTGTGCAAAAAATATATACAATTGTTAATATAATGGGTATGAAAGTTAAGATTGAAGCGTTGAGGAAACCAAGAATGGTGCCTCAGTGCAAACGATGCCAGAGACATGGCCATACTCAAAGGTTCTGTGGAAGAGATGCAAAATGTGTAAAGTGTGCCGGGAATCATATTTCTAGCGACTGTCTAAAAAGCAAAGATACTCCACCAAGATGTATTAATTGTGGTGAGGCTCACCCAGCAAGCTACAGAGGTTGTGAAGTAGCAAAGCATATACAGAAAATGAGGGAAAAGACTATTAGCAAAAGAAATACTAAATCAACAGAGAGTACTCAGCTAAGCCATTTTCAAGAAGAAATTCTAGTAAAAACAAACATTGAGGAAAGCAAATTAAGGCAAACAAAACAATTCGACTCTTATGCGAACAAGGTAGGAACTGCTATCACTAATAAAAAAGATGAACTTGAGGAGACATCAACTAATCAGCTGCTTCAAAAATTAATTAAAAAAATTGATCAACAAGAAAAGCTAAACGAAAGGGTACTCGACAGACTCACTAAATTAGAAAGTGGTTTTAGAAAATCAATTAATAACATGCCTTTAGTAGGGAAACAAAAATGATGGTGATGGAGACTGTGAGAATAGCAGCCTGGAACTCTAACGGCCTCTTGAAACACAAACATGAGTTGGAAATATTTCTTGAAAGCCATAAAATTGATATATGCCTTATCTCGGAGACCCATTTCACTAAAGAATCTTATATTAAAATAAAAGGCTACCAGATATATAATACTATTCATCCTAGCAATAAATCGCGTGGTGGAACTGCTGTCATTATTAAGGAAAACATTAGTCATTATGAAGATATTAAATATGAGACAAATGAAATTCAAGCTACCTTAGTTAGAGTCAAAACTGAGTCTAAGGATGTGACAGTAGTAGCGATATACTGCCCACCTAGACATATAATAAAGAATACTCAATTTGAAGCATTTTTTCAGGGGATGGGTAACCACTTTATTGTGGGCGGAGATTTAAATGCCAAGCACACATATTGGGGTTCCAGGTTAATATCACCCAGAGGAAAGGAACTGTATGAGGCTGCGATAAGTTATCGGTGTGAATTTCAGTCAACAAGCACACCTACATACTGGCCGACTGATAATAGGAAAATTCCAGACCTAATAGATTTCTTCATTTTGAAGGGAATTAATAGCAACTACACAGACATTGAGGCGACTGAGGAGCTTTCATCTGACCATACGCCCATTATTCTTACTGTCAGCCAAACAGTTATAAGGAAACAAAAACCTTCCACTCTGGTAAACGTTCATACCGACTGGGATGGATTTAAAAATGATTTGGATCGCAGAATAAACCTTAAATCGCCTCTTAAAACAATAGAACAACTGGAGACTGAGCTTCAAAACCTAATTGCTAACATCCAATTATCGGCTTGGGAAAATACTCCAAAAGTCGAAGGAAAAACCAGAGGAATTAACTATCCTATCGAAATTCGGGAAAAAATAAAAGAAAAAAGAAAAGCAAGACGAAGGTGGCAAGAATCACGAACACCACTGTCCAAAAATGTGTTAAACCGGTTAGGTAAGGAATTGAAAAATATGATTATTGAAATAAAGAACGAAACCTTTAGTAACTACATGGGTAATTTGTCATACGATAAAACCAGTGACTATTCCTTGTGGAAAGCAGCTAGATCTCTTAAGAGACCTATTACTCAGTCTCCTCCTTTGAAGAAAGAAGATGGAACTTGGGCTAGAGATAGCAAAGAAAAGGTGGAATTATTTGCAGATTACTTGGAAGATACTTTCTGTGCTCCTACAAGGCAAACAGCAAAGGAAAACCTAGATAAAATGATCAACCCAGATAAATCGAATATCAGTCCTGCAACAGTGAAAGAGGTGATTCGAGAAATCAAAACGAAAGTTAAACAGAAAAAAGCTCCAGGTTATGACCTGATCACTGGTAAAGTTGTTAAAGAGCTTTCAAAGAAAGCTATTGTAAAATTAACATCCATTATTAATGCAGCAATAAGATTAACTTATGTTCCTCGTCAGTGGAAGGTGGCGGAAATTGTGATGATTCCGAAACCTGGAAAGCCAACCACAGAAAAAACCTCATACCGTCCAATATCGTTGCTGCCTGTCCTATCTAAGGTATTTGAAGGAATTATTTTGACACGACTTATGGCAGTAATTCAAGAAAAAATGATTATACCATTGCATCAGTTTGGATTTCGCCAAAAGCACTCGACAATAGATCAGGTGCACAGATTAACAAGCACTGTTGAAAAGGCCTTAGAAGAAAAAAATATATGTTCGGCTTTATTTCTAGACGTTGCTCAAGCTTTTGATAAAGTTTGGCATGTTGGAATTAATAACAAATTAAAAGCTATACTTCCGCAAAAACTGAGTAAATTATTGAGTTCGTATTTAGCAGATAGACTTTTTAGAGTTCGGATGAATTCAGAATATTCAGAGCTAAGGAACATCAAAGCTGGAGTGCCTCAAGGTAGCGTACTTGGACCTATACTGTACTTAATCTATACTCATGATTTGCCTCAGGATGGTGACGTCTTAATTGCCACATTTGCTGATGATACGGCTATCCTGGCTGTAGGGAAAGATGTAGGAGATGCAACAAGTAAACTGCAAAATGCGACTGACCATGTCACTGCTTGGACTAAAAAATGGCGTATCAAGATTAATGAGACAAAATCAGTGCATGTAAACTTTACAAATAGAAAAGGTGTTTATAAGCCAGTATATATTGATCAAAATATAGTACCGTATGCCAACAGTGCAAAATATCTTGGTATGACCCTTGATGCTAAGCTACGTTGGAAGGAACATGTTAAGAAGAAACGTGAACAACTGGGTATTCAATTAAAGAAAATGCATTGGCTGATTGGAAGAAAGTCAGAATTATCAGTACATAACAAACTAGTGCTATACAAGCAAGTGCTAAAACCGGTATGGTTATATGGTATACAGCTATGGGGCTGCACTAAGAAGTCTAATATCAAAATTATTCAGACCTTTCAAAATAAAGTATTAAGGAATTTAGTGAAAGCTCCTTGGTATGTCAGCAATGACACTATTCACAGGGACTTGAAGATCGAAACGGTAGAGGCCGAAATACAAAAGCAAGCTAAAAAGCATGAGTCTCGACTCCATAACCACCAAAACGTTGAAGTACTTCAGCTGCTTGACAACGCAGAGTTAGTGCGACGCCTTAAAAGACTGAAGCCTTTTGACTTGGTTTAAAGTTCACAGTTGTGGGTGTGGAGCTGTGAACATAGGTATTGACATTGGGAAATAACCTAATAAACTGTCACGATTGCTGTTAGAAAATAAGCTGCTGGTTAGCTGATAAAGCTAGTTGTAGTGTTATAAATAAATAAAAAAAAATAAAAAAAAAAAAAAAAAAGTTTTTGCGTTTTTACGTAACCGGTGTCCTGTAGCTCTCGACCGCGGCAATTTCCCGCACTTCGAATGACATTTCTCGGACTATTCATTCGCCTTCAATAGCTTACGTAAGAATTTGCGTAATTTACAGTTTTTAATTCTTACACCTTTAAAGTTTTTGTTTTCAAACTTTGTCACTTTGTTTATTTCGTGATTTAAACGCACTAGCCGTGATAACATAATTCTGCGACTTCTAGTAGTGATGTAATCCAGTGCGTATTTTCACACCTTTGGGTTTGGGGTTTATTTATTGACTGATTTTCCTGAAATTTACACAACTCTTAGATATTAGGTTTTAACTTCTTTTTGCAAAATTTCCACTTCTTATCTTTTTTCGTTTTCATACTATAGCGTGAAAACCATAACTCTTTTGTTTTAATCTAATTTAAATTTTTAATCATTAATTATAATATAACTTTATTTATTTAATTGCTTCTATACAATCCTTTTCTCAAAATTTATTTTTATTTACTTTTATTAGCTTTTATACTTAACCTTTTCTGCTAACTTTTTAAATATCAATTTTTTCCAAATTTTAGCAAGAATACTTTTATCTTAAAATTACATTTTATTTTCATAAATACCAAGGTTTTTTATTTTTTATTAATTTTGAAAATTTTTAAATTCTTCATTTAAATATGCCGTAACGTCTGTTAGTTAATATGAAATAACAGTACTAGATATGTATTGCATACGACTTGTATTACAATTACATATCCTTATACATTATTATTTCATATTTTCAAAATTCATAAAAAATGATTTTTCAATTCAAAATCCGCCGACATAGGAATTTACTGTTAGAACAAGCCGGCAAGAGTTGACCTTGGACCATTTCATAGTTCAATCTCACCGACCGGCTATAAGCAGTAAAAAGTTCTACAAAACATCCATACCTTGCATTGGGATTATTTTTTGATATTTTTCTTTTTCGACCAAAACATAACCCCATACAACGAATTTCCGTTGTAGTACATTTATATTTTCTACTTTAAAAAAAATATACATATATATATATATATATATATATATATATATATATATATATATATATAGCAAAAAGACAAACAATATGGTTTTGTTTCAATTACATATCAGACCAAAATTAGTAATGATCTTTCAGTATCTGGAATTTTATTTGTACTGGAACTTCAATAAGTTTTGCACTTAGTTTTACTAATAGTGGAATATGTTTTATAAAGAAATAAAAGTAGATCAGCTTCATGATATCTTATGAATATCTATATTTTACATTAACCTCTTAGAGCTGATATTGTGCAACTGGCAATCTGCACATAATTGATATCGTTGCTGAGGTCCTCAAAAAAGAGGAGGTACCACAAATATCATTGAAAGAAACCCTACATAACAGTTTATTGTTTTTTTTTCTACATCAAGTAATGATAGCCTAGTTCAAGGCCAATTAAAAGTATTGGTTCCCTAGATTTAAGATATATATTTGTGTTAGTGCATTTTTTTTTTTACATTATTAGTTACCTATTTAGGTATTTATTGTACCTAATATAATAAATTGATATTTTGAAGGAAAAAAAATCTGAATAAATATAATACGTAATTCAAACATAAATGTTAGACTACCTAACACTAACAACAATTTTTATGTGTTTCAGCCTGTGGGATTTGTCACTTTTAATACTCGAGCAGGAGCCGAAGCCGCCAAACAAGACTTACAGGTGGGTTTCATTCTAAAATTTCAACATTAACTGAACTAGTTATGAAAAACACAATGTTACAATTTGTTAAACAATCAGTGTAATATAATAACCCTTGCATACATATATCCCTTATTACATTTTATTGTTATTTATTTGATATTATGTATTATATTATTTGCCTACTTAGGATATATTTTACGACGATCCTTAGGTGAAAATCAATTCATTGCTTTGAGACAAAGTCAATTTTTTTAAAAATTATTATTAAACTAAACATAAAATTTTTAAACAAAAGTTAGCTATGAGGAAGTTATTAATCATAAATTGAAGAAATTAAATTACTACAAAACAATTCCTATAGTGCATAAGGTATTTAAAAAAATAACACAAAAAAGTGTTTGAAGTGTAATCCATTTAACATTTTGAAGCTGTGTATTCAATTTTCAGATAGTATTACATCACAATATAAATATAACATGTTCCGACCTCTGAAGAAACTGGGGGGGGGTTGTAAATTTATTTTAAATTTAAATTACACATTTTAATACACTTTTTTGAATTAAATTTAATTTTAAACCGGCTTTTTTATTACACCATTTTTTTTTTTTTTTTTTAACTTTGACATTTTCTTAAAAACATTATTATAGTATAAATTAACAACATCTTTGTTGTAGTTAAATATTCGTGAAAAAGTAGAAGAAAAGTATTTTATATTTGTTTTTCACAACATGAAAAGTTGATATAAATTGAAAGTAATATCTCAAATTCAAAGTTGTGGAAAGAATTATTTTGTTCGTGGAATATAAAATTTCTTGGATAATTATTGCATAAAATTAAGACCATTGTATTTTAAAATTTTAATTTGTTTTTTTAATACTATAACAGAGATATTAGCTATTAACACTTTTACAATGTTCTTTAAAATTATTACCTATTTATTTCTTATTTATAACAATGTAAAAAATGGTATGAACAAAAGTGTTTAAATATAGTATATATCAGAAGTTGCTATTTACGTTCCTAATTTATTTTTAAAAGAATCTTGCCCTTCTCCCAAGAACAAGACATATTTTATCCGTATTTTTATGTACAATTATCCCCAACTCGTGTTTTTTAATTTAAAACGTTTTTACAATATTTAGTTACAAATATGAGGCGTTTTTATATATTGGATTATAGGTGCCTGAGCTGTGTATATATTGTATTGATTAATTATAAATGTTAATTTTACATTTACATAAACATATATATTTAATTACTGATTAGCACTTTGTTGGATTGAAATGAAAAATACTCCAGTTCTTTTTCTACGTTTTACTACGTTATAGCTAAGTATGTATGTTTTACATTTTGTCATTATCTAAAAATTAATTAATTAAATAAAATCAAAGCTATATAGTGAATATAAATAGTCAATAATCAAAAATGTAAACCAAAATTACTACATTACTGTTGTCTGGCCTACAGAAACTATTTATTACCCATATCATCAGTTAAAACTACAATATAATTAAATTATATCCATTAGTTTCCTTAGTTGTGTGTAATTTGCCACTACATCTACCTAAAGTGGACGTAAGTAATTTTGATTAAAATGTTGAGAAAATTAGGAGTTATAGCTCGACAGTTTCTCTTGAGAGTAATAATGCAAAAGCATTGCATAGAATATGTTAGTCCAATGAGATTAAACGCACCACAACTTTGAATATTCCCTCATTAAAATATCAACTTTCCCCTGGAAAACTCAATTTAGATGGAGATTTTTCTTCTTCTCCTTTCTGCCATGTCATGGAGCCATATAAACTTGTTCTTTCTGTTGGATAGTTGTGTTTCTTTACCAATTATGGCGAATTCTTCATCTACCTCCTTTCTCAGCTTTAGTTTGACTTATTTTTTGATTGCTTAAATAACTCTTTATTAATTAATGTTTAACCGCAATGTCCTATGAAAAACTATTTTTAAATGTAGATTGTTTATTAAAAAATTAATATATATATGAAACACATAAATACCATTGAACTCACAGCATTTCTCTAACTGTTATTTTTATTAGACTACTGTATATAAAGAATATTGTTGCAAGTAATATACAAATCAGTGTAAAATAATTAACGAAATTTGTGAAACAATTCACAATTAACATTTAGCCCTAGTAACTCATGTAACATCGCTCATGTAACTCTTTAGAACCACGAAATTTAAGTGATTTTTGTAAACGTAATTTCAAAAATTAACCAACAATAGACCATTTATCCAATATCTAATGAGTTATATATAAATTATTAAAAGAAAATGGAAATAATGAATCTATGAAATCAGATAATTTGTATAACTAATTTTTTTGGTGTTAGTCAAGAATCAAAAAATTCTCTATGTGTTACGGTACCTAATAGTCACAAAAATTCATACAAATATTATAAAAATTTATTTTATTTTATTTTTCAATATATCAATATAATATATTTATAAAATATAATTAAGTATCCACTGCTGAAAATTGAATTATTAACTCATACTTACCAAAGTGATCAAAATTCCATCTCAAATAACACAAAAGAAAAACTACAAATATCAAATACTAATCAGTTACCATCAACAATTTCCATTGGAAATTCACTCAATATGAGACTGTATAACTGAGTGTACATAGCCAACTGTTTATATTTCACTTTAAAAAACAAAAAACCTATATTGAAAGAGCCAGGACTAAGCTTTTCAGAAGTGCAAACCTGAACTTTGTAAAACAAATAATCAATTTGAAACAAATTATTAAAATACATATTTTGTGCCCTGCTGCATTATCGGAAATCATTGGAGCTCTGTTGGTGACAAACTCTTACTTTATAGATGTCTATCAAATGATAAATTACATAGATGGAGATTTTTTTAAACAAATATGAAATATTATAACATTACGATTAGAATAAGCATACTATTTACATTAAAAAATCACGACTATTCGACATGTTATTATCGAATGGCCCTGGCAAATATCACTGTCAAATGGATGTTTAGGGTTAATGGAACAAGTTTATTACTAAATTACTTACGTCTTAGCAATCTTGTGTTTAGTATTTATTAATATTTCATAACAGCTGTTTCGGTATAACATATACCATCATCAGATGAAACAACACGTTTACACAACACACTGATACACATTTCACTAAAATAAATAAACATAAAATTTTTGGTACTGCAGTACAAGTCGAAAATAATATAAAATAATTTGAGATAATATAGCCGTGGTGTCAACGTGGTGGTCAACCGTTCACTAATTTTATGGAATTAATGAAACACTTCAATTTCCACAAACAAACAAGATGACATTTCAATAACTAATTTATCGTTTTCACCAATATTGTGCCAATGAGACCTAAGAGAAGTTAAACTCATAAGCCATGCAATCAATGATGCCACGCCTATAAGTCCAAAATTGCCATAAATGGTCAATGAAATATAGTAGGAGTCAATATGGGGATTAGGTCCCATAAGTCAAGCCGTTTTCACCCAATGCCATTATAACAAATCAACTGCTTTACTTAGTTAAAGTATGTGTAATGAAAGTAAAATTAAAATATTTATAACTTTGATTAAATATTTATTTAGCTTAGAAATGGAACTGCCACGAACCATGTGAAGTGTAGAGCCACCCCTAAACCTAAACAAAAACGCAATGTTACATAGTTTATAAAACATCAAGAAATGAAGTTTAGCATAGTGACAAAAACCAATACTAAGAATACCAATACCTTGCAAAATTAATAAACAGAGTTTTATATAAACAATATTTTAAATCGGCCCTAGTTTGCCATTAACAATTACTTACATTTTTTTCAAACCCAGTGTAAATAAATTGACCAGTTCCAGACGTCTTCTCGCCATAGCAGATGTCTCTGGATTGGAAAATTATTCACCTGAGAATTGTTTTTTAGCTTTTATCTTGATGTTCACTAGTCTGGCTTATACAAAGAACAACCTTCATTCTGTATAAAATAAATTCCCAATATTTTACTTCAAGGATCCAGTCTTTATTAGAATTACCTAAAACTGTCAAAAACTGAATATTGGATACAAAGCAGCAATCCTGTTTAAATATCTTTTAAATATACCATCAAATGAATTTTAAACTTGAGCATACATCAACGTAAATAAGCTCTTACTGTTATCAGATGATGTTTGATGTTTCTTGTACATGTTGTTCTTGTTATCTTGCATCCTGTACCTAGCTTTTATCAAGAAATCATAGATATATTTTGTCTGATATCCATTTGAACAGTGTCATTTCATATATGTAGTTTTCAGTCCCTTATTGTAATTAACTCTTTAAAAAGGTTAATTCAATCATCCATACACTTTAGTATTCCAAGTGGCTCTCTTGTATATTAATACATAATACCAATCATTTTTTAACGTACAAATACCACTTTAATTTTAAAATTCTTTATAAATAAATAAATTACGTAAAAATGGTTGTTTTTGCATGTTTATCACTATTTAAGAGGGTCCAATAAATCTTCATAACAATTAAGAACTTCCAATTTAAATCAACATTTAAAAAAATATATGTAACACTCAGTTCTTTAAATTAGGCAAATCAAACTTCATCAAAATTGCAAAAATATAATACACAAATTGCTAAACATTACTAGGCAACATACTTGTCAGATGTCTATAAATTTCAAATAGTGTTCTGGTACTTTTATTGATACCAGTTCTCGTCAGACCACTCTAATAGCTATTGGACATGAAGTAACTTGTTTGGACTATGTGTGTATTGTGAACTATGAATGTTTTATCCATCGACTGAATATGATTAATCCCAAAATCTTCAGTATTTTCATTTATTTATTTTTATCAAAGCTCTAATGTTTAAAAATTTATATTCTGAAATAAACTGAATTTTGCCAATTGCTTTAATAACAATTTTGTTGTGATATCTCTACATTATAATTTCTAACATACAAATAAAATTGTATTATATACAGTATTGTGCAATAAACAAATCATTTTAAAAAAGTTATCATATCAAAGTAATACTTATTGACTTAAAATATAATTATTACAGTACAATAGTAAAAGAAATATCAACATGGTTGTTATGATTGAGAATGTACGAGAGAGAGTCCATTTTCACTTTACTCTGACTTTCACTGATGCATAGTAGATGCATAGCAATCACAACACTAATTATCAATATTATAAATTCATAACCTTCAAAATAGGGAAAAGTATATTTCATCAGAATAGCAAACAAATAATAGTTTTTAAATATATCATGTTATTTTAATTTGTCTTTATTAACTTTTCTTATAAAAATATTTAGTAGTATTTATACAAATTTCAGCTATAGTACAAAACAAAAGGCATTATATATTGACTACAATCTTTTGCCATTACAAGCTTTGTGATATGTATACTATATTCCTTGCTAAATTACTTCTTCAGTTGAAACATTTCATAGTAATTCTATTATCAAAACATCCTTTTATGAAATAGATTTGGTTCAAACTCTAATCGTTCATCATAGCATTTTGTTACCACCGAATATTCATTAGAAGCTATGATTAACAGTACTTACTATCTTCAATATCCTTCATCACCGTTCAACAACAGCCGTTTCACCTATTCAGCCATTCTCAAGTTAAGCGGGATGTATTTGTTTGTCAATTAACATTTACTGTACATCACTAAAGTAACACTTTATAGACATTAACTAATGTAATAAATTTAAATTTAAAAACTGTTTACTATACAGTTCAGTCGTTGTTAGGCCCACTGTCAGATTCATTATTTTACTAAAGCAAAGGTATTAATTGACAAAAGAATAACAAAGGAACTTGTGAACGCCTGAATAGCCGAAATGAACGTCTTTGAACAGTCCTTCATAGATTGTAATCGAGCTTTGGGACACCATTTTCGAATCAACTTTTGTAATTTTTAGTCAATTGAAACAACCTTTCTTAAAATAATTAACAACAAAAATCATAAAGACAAATAAATATCTTCTTAAAGTGATCTAAATGTATTTCTTTGGATTCAAAACGTCCTGAACTTTTGAAAATACCATATGGAAATTTTATATTATCATATTTTCCTGCTGTTTATTTATATGTAAACATACATTTGTTAATTCCTTTTTAAAATTCAATTTATATAATTGGTTTGGTTTTTAATTATAATTATATTATAATATTGAAATCTATCCAAAGTATGTTGTACTGTGTCAAAAAAAAAATGTAATACAAATAAGTCTCTAGTTCTTAAACCTACTAAAAACATAACTGAATAGTCATAAACTTTAATAAAACCAAACAATCCTATAATTTCAACATAATACTGTAAATGTGAGTAATAACGCATAATAATTAGTGCATTAAGACTTAAGCATACAATTTTCTCGATTACAGCATAAAGCTTTATCAATGTTGTGACCATGTGAGGAATGACGACATCAGATGCAGTGGAAAATTTAATCTACACTACTTTTAGGTTAGGCAAAATGTCACAATTAGGCACTAGGCACTGATCTGTAAACACTGACAATGCACTTTTATTTCCACAGTGTTCGCCTCTCACAGTAATAACCTAATGGGTAGACATCCATATTATGCTTTCTTTAAATAAATTTGTGAATTCAACATAATTATAATAAACCCTTCTTTATTTATTCTTTATTTTATTTAACAATTAACTTTTATGTCTCATTTCTTTAGAGAATGAACATTCTCATTGCCTATTTACATTCTGTCATTTGTAAATAAAATTATCTTAACCTAGAGTAAAAGATGCATTACTTTCTTAAGACAAACACAAAAAGAAGACAATGAACCTTAAAAGTCTGAAATCATTTCAAGTCGCAGCAAGCTATCCAATGTTATTTACAAATTGAAAGATTAAATATTTTCAAATAAAATTGTTTAAAATGTACTTCATGAAGCTTATTTATGCACATTCTACAAACCAAGAAATCATAAAGGTTAGCCAATGCTTTGATTCACAAACAAAAATTGCACTTTGAGTGTTGTAATCTCTTTTTGAAAGTTTTGTTTCCCCAAGTAAATTGATACAATTTAAGAAGTTGTAATCTGATACTTATTAACAAGGAATTTTAATTAGGCTATTATACTGTACAAACATAATTTTCACAAGGCAGTCACTTCTTACATACATTTTCTGGCAGTTAGGTGTGGTTTACCTTATCACATTTTTGTGTATGTAATTAATATTCTAAATACTAACATGTGAGATCGTAACATAAAATCTGACAATAGTACCTGTATTTCTCAGCTAGTTATGAAGCAAGGAACACGTCCCTTTTCTTAAAATCAACATATTTATCTAGCATGACATTATGAATTTTTTTATAAATATTGTATATACAATATTTATAAAAAAAATCTTTCAATTCAATATTCGATTAAAACATCTTCGTCATATCAGGAAGAAAATTATCAACGATAATAAATACATTACTCTAAATGATACAGACTTAATAGGATTGAGTCAATACTAACATAGTTTTTGTTACTCTAACTTTTTGCAACAGATACATACAGTATAAACCTCAATGAATTTTTTATAATTACTGTAATTTAGTGTATGTAGTTTTAAGTGTATGTAAATATTTCTTTATTAGGTTAACTCAGTTGAATTTATCTTTCTGATTTGTTTAAATCCTTATTTATCTTTGTTAAAACCATAAATTATTTCGAATTTGTTGTTATAATTAAAGTAGTGAAAATCATAATTAGATATTAAGTTAAAATAAATCCTATTGACTAACACAAAACACGAGTTGTGCACAAAGAGTGGTCCTAATCACTAGCTGACATGACCTTCACGCCTTGAACTGTAGTGCTATTTCTCTTTTCACCAAAGTACATTTAGCCCCTTGTACGTTATTTTACAGGTCATGCAGCCCAAACATTTTTTAAATATGTAGCCTTTTCTGTTAAATGTGATATTATTAAACGAAATATCTGTATTTATCAATATTTTTAGATTGTCCAAACATTTATTATTTATTTAATGAAATTACTTTATTTAATTTTTAATACAATATTAAAAATTATATTCTAGGTCGATTTCATCAGAATGTAGTAAAACTATTAACAAATTATATTAAATATATTTCAATAATCTAAATAAATATTATTACTTGTACTATTTATTTGTTTAATATAAAGAATAATTCAAATTTTAATTGCTAAATAATTAAACATAATTTTAACACCAACTATCAATGTAGATTGTTTTATAAATATACGCCAAATTAAATTGTACTCATATACCTATCAGACATGTGGATTGTTATATTTACATTCCTGCAAACAAATAAATATGGAAATAAGTTGTTTTTTTATGTGTCATGTAATACCTTAAATGGGCTTTGAGACCTGTATTGTTATAAAAGCCCCTCCACTAGTATTTTAATGTATTTTCAAAGCACTTAGTATTTTTGACTAGTTTTTGGCTTATATTGTCATGCCGTGTGGCCGTGTTGATTGCAGCAGGGGGTGCGGTTTGACCCCGACATGCCCCAGACGATAAGGCTCGAGTTTGCCAAAAGCAACACCAAGGTTAGCAAGCCCAAACAGCCTGCAGCTAGCCTCACCAATACGCACCCAACTTTGATGCACCCTCTCACAGGACGTAAGTACCACTGCTTATTGCACTTCCTTTATATTCCTCACAAACCTTGTTAATCTACCAGATTTATGTTTATAAAACAGAGCTTTTCAAGAGATTTCATTATCACTGAAATATTATTTTTACTTTTTAACTATTTAGCAAACAACAAACATTATTTAGCTGTTTATTTAACAAACAGCATAGTTATTTGTATCAACTTTTTCAAGTCATAATTTTAACAAATTTAAACATATTTCAATTTTTATAGATTAAAAAACGTATCACGATTGGAAAAAATTAGTAAATATAAATTAACTAAATAATTGATTATCATATAACACCTCATCATTGCTTTAAAACTTTGACCACAAAAACTAATCAGAAGAATGAACCTAATATACAATATTAATTTACAAAACCAAATTATAAATCAAGTACATCAGTTATATACACAAGTACACAAACAAGCTATGTTGAAACATAATTTCTGGTATATTATTGCATAACAACTGCAGTAGAAATTTCTTTCACACCCTATCTCTTGCTTTAACCTAATATAGCTTGTAGTTAAATTTACTTCTAATGTAGAATTCATACTTGTTGGCTAATTTTATAACTTGTTTTATTCAATAAAATATCTAGTTTAAGATGTCTTATATAAAATTAAGACTATAATTTCTTATGTAATAAATTATATTTACATAAACATCTTTTTTTTCTTTTTTTTTTACCACTAATAACAAAAATGTGTATATAATATTTCTGAAATTTTGAACGCTGATATTGTGTAGTAGAGTGTATTTTAAGGAAACAGTAAAGAATAATATACAATAATTTGAAAGAAACTTTTGATTTGTTCAATAAAATACTGATTATATGAAGATACTGTATATCTATTCCACTGTAAGATGTGTGACAATCGTCAAAATATTAACGGTTGACATATTAACGGTCTACAGATATCCTTGAATTTTTTTAGATAATTCCAGCACTCCCTGCTCTCTGCTATCAAAATTCCTTGTAGACATGCTTGCACTATTATAACAGATTTTTTGCCATACATTATCAAGAACTTGTTTCATTATAGAACTAACTAAATTTCGAATATTATAATTATTTTTTTTTAATATCTTTACTATTTAAAAGACATGCTTACAAAAATTTCACTTTAAGCTAAATAAATAAAAGGCTGTTTTAAGATACGAGTATTTAAATGAGCACCATATTTATAACATACTACTATTCAAAGTGATTCCCCACACATAATTCTTTGATCATTATTATGTAAACAATTAGTTTAACATTGTTTTTATAAATGTAAAACACAAGATGGCAGTTGAACCCACAAATCGATATGTATTTGCATATTATAAAACAATCGTATTATCGTTACTTCAAAGTAGTTTTAAGTATCATCAGTGCTACAATTGACATAACACAGTAATATTTTCTATTCAATTCCTTTTAATGAAACCTCTTTAAATCAAAGTCATGTTGTTTGATGTGTGTGTATATATTTATTAATGTTGACATAATAACCAAGACAGTTAATACATTATAACATTATCCTTTTATTACTGATGGTTTAACTAGGATATTGAAAAAATTATTAGAGAGTAGAAATTTAATTCCCAAAATAGTGCCCATTCAAAGCTGGCAAAATAAACATATATTATACAAGCTCTTGCCGAAAATATTGTAATCATAGTGAAAAGGTTTTTTTTCTAACTAGAGTTTATTAAAAACACATAGCCTAGAAAACAACAAAGTATTCACTTGCTTACTGACCACTCTATATCACAATTAAATATTTTAAAACAACAGAAATCTTACTTTCATATCAAATTGATTTACATAAAAGTTACTAAATTTTGTTTTGTTCATGTACTTCGAATTAGTGAGATTCCACTAATAGTAACAATAAGATGTTAAGTTTAGGAGTGGCTAAATATTGCACTCAACAAAAGCCACAGCGTTATAGAGTATAGATCTGAGGCCTAAGAAAAATCTTTTATTCTACTTTTTTCCTTCCAATTTTGCAGATTAACTTTGCCACAATCTTCGATTATATTGATCAATATGTATTTCTAATAAATATTTGTCATGAGTTTCCTATACAATGAGTTGGATGTGATGTTCAATAGAACTGTCATAGTTTCACTAGACAGAGTAAGGTTTTTAATTTGTGTTTGGTTTGAGTGGTTTTACAAATAAGTATATAAAATGGTGATAATCAATTAAATTTATAGTATTTATAATATTTGTGTTGTTGTTGTTATTATTATTATTATTATATATGACTTTCACTATTCACCTGAAAAAGGATTAACAAGCATTTTACTTACTGGTCTGCCTTTTAATTGTGCATGCTCCTCAAGTAATTTATTTATTATTCTTGATATACAAATAAAATAAACTTTTTGAAACATTTTCTAAAGGATTATATAGTTATTAACATAACCAGGGCCGGATTTCTGCATGTGCAATATATATGTGCATCTACACAGGGTGGCAAATTTTATGGGGCAACAAATTTTCTAAAAATAAATTTTTGTCTTTTTAGTAATACAACCAGTACTCCGGTATTATTACGAATGAAAATAAATAGGCACCGCCCTTGCTTATAAAACAAACTAATTCCTTTATCAATGTTATTATGCATTTATGGTCGTTTTGCAGAAACCTTTTTTTTACATTTACAAATGTATATTTATTTTTTTCATTTGTAACTGAACATACATACATCGTTCACCAACATATATCTCAGTGGATACCTATTTCGTCTTATTTATTGTGAAACAAGTACGTCTTTGGAGCTTGTGAATCAATAAAGAAGATTAAGTGTGTATGCGTGTACGTACAGTATTTCAATTAATAAACAAATGAGTTGAATTCACTGATGAAATGGATGGAAGGAAGAGACTCAGTAAAGCGGCTTACCGTAAAATAGCTGACGAAGAAAAGGAAAAATGAAAATGAAAATATAAAAAGGTACCAAAACTTTACAATTTCTTTACTTCCAACAAAAATAGAGTAGAGTTAGACCTTAGCACTATTTTTCATCACTATTGGTGATGAAAGTGAAGGTGAGCACATTGCTGTTGCTGTTGTAAAGTGTAACACCGATAGTAAGACTAATAGTTGTATTATTAATATTGTTTCGTCCAAGTAAGACGAATCTCAAACAGGCCTACCAACTCCAACCGTACTTATTGCATCATCATCTACCAGCACCCACCGAATTAATTCTCTACTTATGCCAAGTAATTTTGAGAAATTAATGATGAAACAATTGATTATTTAGTTAAAAGTGGCATTGAACAAAATACTATGACAGATTTTTCTAAGTCCCTTCCTTTGTACCCAGATGGTTCAAAACGAGCTTGCACAAAGAGCAAGTTTTCCAGACGATTATTGAATGTAGGGGCAGTAGAGCAAAAGTATTTAGTTTATTCAGTGTCTCAAGGGTCCATATTCTGTGCACCTTGCAGATTGTTCATGTGCATCTGCATTTTCCAGTGAAGTGGGGTTTAATGATTGGGTCCATGATGGGCAGACAATTTCTGAACATGAAAACTCTAAATCTCATATGGAGTGTTTATTAAAGTTTAAAAGGAGAGGAATAGAAAAAAGTAGGATTGACCATTATATTCTATCCCAACATGAACAAGAAGTTAAGTACTGGAGGAATGTACTTCAAAGGTACTCTGTTACTAAAAAGTTATCTTCCAGAGAGTTTTTTTAGAGGTGAAAAGTGAGTATTTGGGTCAATTCATAATGGGAATTTTATGATGTGTCTGGAGCTGATAGCAGAATATCACCCTTTTCTGTCTGAATACATTGGTCAACTGGGTAACCCTGGCAGTGGCTTAACCTCATACTTGTCGTCAACAGTGTGCAAGGAGTTATTTAAAGTGATGGGAAAGTCTGTTTCATCAAAAATTGTTGAACAAGTTAACTCGTCTAAATACTACTCTTTGATTATTAATTCCTCACTAGATATAACGCACACTGACCAACTCAGTTTCATTTTACATTATGTGAACGAAAATTGTACTACTGAAGAGAGGTTTCTGTGCTTTATAGCAAACCAAACACATACTGGAGAAATCCTAGCAGATGCTGTTTTCAAAACAATGAGCTAGTTTGGTTTTGACATTGAAAATTGTAGGGACCATTCTTATGACAATGGATCAAACATGGTCAGTAAATAATCTGGTTTACAAGCTAGGGTAAAAAGTGCAAATCCACTTGTATATTTTGTACCCTGGGCTGCTCAATCAGTAAACAGTGGCTCTAAAGCAGCAACGAGTTCTAATGAATCTTGCCGATTTTTTGAATTTTTTTCAATATTTGTAAACTTTTTTGTGTTAAATGTTAGATGGAATTTTTTGTTGGCATTTTTTAACAAGTAAAACTTCATTTTAATAACATTGACCCGAACTCGTTGGAGTGCATGGGAGGATGCTTGTAGAAGTCTGGGTTTGAATTGTCAAGCAATCTGCATGCCTTTGGAACAATTTATAAATTATGATAGCCAGAAAGATACATATAAGAACCAAGCCAATGGAATTTTGAAACAACGTATAAAACACGATACTGTTTTTTTTTGTCTATAGTATGTAATGCTATTTTTCACAATATGACAAGACAATGACAAAGTTGCATAAAGAAGATATGGATGTCTCTCAAGCTGTGTTATTGTGTGATTCCTTGGTTAGCTTCTTTGAGTAATTAATCTAAATCTAAATATCATATTAAAATCGTTCGAAAGTCCCCAGATATTCACAAAGGCGCCATTTTTTTATCACATATTTTTTGTTTGTTCAAAACCCATTAAAACGTGTAATTTTGAAATTTTGCTTACAACTGTATAACAATTAGATATTCCCCCTCCCCCGAATTCAATAACCAAAATGGTGGTCATTTAAAGTCTTTGTACAGGAATAACTTTTACATGACTTTTTAGGATATTTTTATAACAAATCTAACGATATCTCAATTTTTAAAGATTGAGTTAACCTACAAACTCCGGTTGTTTTTATTACATTACAAACTGCTCTATATTGGTAAAATGATGGTAAGAGCCTTACCTTGTTTTTTTTTAGCTCAGATTAAGTTCTCGAATTGGCTACCATTTACTTCTTGGTTAAATAGATTCTGGACTCAAAAGCATGTTGTACATTTCGTAACATTTCCGGTGTAATTACTAACGTAAAATTCACAATTCAATTGGTCGCTATGTTGGGTAGGATGAACTTAGAGACCTCTATTTTACGTCGTTATTCTTATTTTTAAAAGGCCTTTAAAATGAGGTATCACTCAATAGGGGTTGCTATTTAAAATTTTTGATTTACCCCCAAACCACCCCATTTTGGGGGTAAGGGTTGAAAATTTTGATACTTCAAAAACTCCTCCTTTGGTTATCTAAACTTTCCTCAAAGCAAATCTGTCTATTTTCATTAATAAATCAAATAATAGGGGGGTGGACTTTTAGGACACTTGGTATATAAATATATGTTTTCCCCTTATATCGATGCTATAAGTAATCATGAATGTTTGGCAGAGACCAGGAATTTTAGGGCGATATATGAATCCTAAAAAGACATAAATTTTTATCTTTATATTTGCTAAAATTGGTTTACAAGACCAAATTTGTTAAAATAATTTATGTAAATAGTGAACATATACTTATTTTAAAATTACTCTTATATGTTTTTAAACTTTATTTATTTTTTCATCAACTGTTTCATTCATTTAATCATTGTATGTCCAGTATTTTCACTATTAAAACCAAAAATGTATATAAAAATTATGCCATTTATCTACAACGGTAATTTCTCTGTTGTATAAAAAAGAAAAGTTGTATTCAGATTAAGTTCTGACTAATAAGGTAAGGATTTCACCGAAAATATAGATAAGAATTAATTAAGTTTGATAAATTAAAAAAAAAATAAGCATGATTAGTTTGCAGGTCTATAGGAGAAACCTTTAGTAATTTTTATTAAAAGCCACTTTTATAATGTTTTATTATAAAGTAGGTTGAATGAAAACATGCAATTTTGACTACATAATTAATAACCATTTGATTATATAAATATATATAAATCCAATGACTTTAATCACTATTCCAAACTTGCAACAACAAAAATTACTTTAATTTTTAAAAGAATAATTAAGTTGTCCATATTTCTTTTAAATTTGAATGCAAATCATTAGTTATATATTGTTATTAAAAAATAAAATATTAATAAACCTAATTGATAAATTTACATATATTACTGTATTTCTTACTTTATAATGTATATTTTTAATTTCTATACACACACCTTTGTATATTATCTTCTCATTCAAAAATTGTTTCAGTAATATTTTACTAAAGAAAGTCTTTCAAGCACTTTCATTACAATTCTAATTAAATTTCTCATTCTTCTATGTTTCTGAATTACTTTCCTTTAGTTTCGTACAAAACATAATTTTAAAACCCTAATAATCTCTTTATTCCTTTGATATAAAATCTTTAAATTCTTTCTCTTCTTTCCTTTACATTTTAAACTTGTTTACCTCGTTTCTTAATTAATAAAGCAGAGGCTCTCACTGTTCATGACTAATTTTATCCAATTTGCTGATAGCAGTGTCTTATCTGTTATTAATTACACAGTTAAGCTCAACTATTAGTTATGATACAATTAGGTGGATTAACGTTAATGGAACATTACCTATGATTGGAAAGCTATTTCTCTTCCTTGTCACAGAAACCATAACTCAACTGAGATTATATATCTCATTTCAACCTAGATATTGTCATTGACTTACTGTTTAATAAATAATTTACCAAAACAATTACCAATCAATGTTTAATATCTTGTTGAACCATCTGTATGGTTTAATGTTTAATAACATATAGTGTGAAGAATAAACTACTGTTCAACTTAAGTTTAAATTGATCATTGAAAAACAGGCAGTGTTGTACATGGTGCAGGGAATAGTGAGAGTTTAATATCTCGAATTCAGGCCAAATTTGACTATTTAATTAAAATTGTAGGTTGTCTTAATTATCAAATCCCTACATCAAGTAGGATTAGTTTGAAAGTGTATTTCGAGCCACTCGTGGACAGTGTTTAATTTTCCCATAGATAAGCATGTCGTTTATCATATTTTATTTTGAAAAGTGTAAAATTTCAGTTTTTTTTTTTTGGTTGGTCATTGTTTTGACTCCTTATCATATATGTTTAAAATTTTAGTTTAATAATGAAATTAAGTAGTCAGTATAAAATAGGGATATATAATAAACCAAACCTACTAATCACACATTTAGTCAATTTTCCATTACATAATATATTTGATTTTAAAGTGGATTGGTTCTGTCTATAAACATTTATTTCATAATTTGAAATTTTAGCTTTTTATTTTATTATTATTGGTAGTTTATACATTATTTCTGTTTCTATTATTGCTTGTTATTTAATTTTTTAGTTTACATTATTATTATTTCTTATCAATTCATCCTTTAATGTGTTAATTTGAATAATGAGCAAATTTTAACATCCGCTTCTTATTTATAAATTTCTTTTTATTATCTGTGACATTTCATGTTATGACCTTTACTAATAAACCTGTATTATTACACCAAACTTCCTATCTGTACATTCACACCTTATCTATAACTTTACGATTATACTAATAATTATTTTTCCTCAAATTAACACACTACACATATATTATTCAGTACTTTAAACATTTTAGTTTTCGTAAATATCACGATAGTAGTATTTTTTACAGTATTAAATATCTCAAAAAACTGAAAACTTTTTATTTATTTAAATAGACCCTTTGAAAAAACAAAAATATATGTAATTTTCTTCTAATAATAAATATTCCTTAATATCTCAAGTCTTGTTAAAGTATTCTTTTTCTTTTCCATTTACCAGGTTTATTTCTCCATGACAGTGATATATCACCAGCTGTATGGCCACTTCAAAGGAATTCTGAGAAAATGTGTAAGAATAATTCAAACTTAGTTCTAATATTATCACAATTTGTACTCACAAAAACTCTTTATTATTATCTTACAGAAATGGTAATATCACACATTTCTAATTATTATATTTTCTTCAATTGACCTACATAACTTCATGTAAAGGAATATAATTTTACTTCATAGTTACTTTTACGAAAGAAGTTATTAACTCATTTTTGTAAAACTTACTGAAAACAAAAATTTCTATTCTCATGATTTTTTTTTTTTTAAGTAAACAAAAATATAGTATTTTTAATGGCCAAAAATAGTTTAAATGACCCAAAACCCTTTTTATATTACACTGCAGTCCTTTATTTAATTACAAATTACATATCTATGGCAATCGCATTTAATTTTAAATATTAGAAAACTTTAAAACACAATACAAACACATACATTCATCATTACTTCTTAGACCAATGCACTTTATTATTATTTTAGTTATAATTTTGATTTTCCGATAATTTTTAAAAATACAGTTTTGTTCATACATCTAATTATATACAATGTACAACAGGTATTGTCTAATTCATTAGCTTGAATGCACATGTTTTGCACGGATTTAATGAAATGTACACGTCTATTCTGACTCGACCATGATAAAGGTTTCTGTTTTAGTGCATGTGCTGTCAAAGCCCAAAAATAATGCTTTATTCTAGCTACTAAAATATAAGGATTTAGAAATTCTCTACATTACTTAATTGTTTTATTTTCTGCTATTGAAGAAAATTTATTTTATTTTGAATTTTTAATATTTGTTCATGGTAATAACATTGGAAAAGAGATTTTTCATATTCACACATCAATATAATCTTGTGTGTATGTGTGTGTATATATATATATGTGCGGTGTGTGTGGGGGTGTGGGTGTGTGGGTGTGGAAGTGTGGGTGGATGGGTGTATGGGTGGATGGGTGTGTGGGTGTGTGCGTGCGTATGTGTATTGTGTGCGGATGCCAGCATGTGTGTGTCTTCAGTATGCTGTTATACATTTATTCTACTGGATTGCATTTTATTGTAAAAATTGCTACCCTTAACTGTGTAGAAAGCTAATAATGAATATTCGTGTATATAATTTGAAAGTGAGTTATATAATTCCCTGGCACTTGCCCAATGTTATGTTCATTGTTATTAAACTCTCATTAGTGAGTCTTTCCCTTCCTCTTAACCTCCTTTATTTTGTCAGAAAATAAAGACTCTCAATTAATCAAAAAGTCTCATCAAATTACAGTATAAATCTATACCAGGCATCTCTTAATTTTGATTTTTTTTTTTTCCATTAGAGATGTTTTAATTGCTTTGTAATTTGAACGTTATTATTCAGAATTCCTAACGTTATATAAGATTAATAGATACTTTTTTTTTTTTTTTTTTTTTTTTTTAATATGCAAAATACTTGGTTTGTTAAAATCCAATTCGATAGAAATAGTCTAGACAAACTATTCATTTCCAACTTGTGTAAAAAAATTAATAAATATTTTTTTTTAATGATCTTTTTAATGTTTCTTTACAAAATTTTTAAATGAATATTTTTTTGCACAATTCAATTCTTATTTGCACACTACTTAATGTTAACAATTTCAATGTATATTACATATAATTATTACACTAAATTGATAATACACATTTTTCTACACAATTCCAAGTTTTTAAACCTAGAAATAAACTTCAATAACAGAAAAGTTATTTTTAAAGTATGATATAACCTTCAAAATAAGAATCTTAATAATTAAATTTTTTACAGATATTTTCTGGCTTTTGTTTTTAAGAGTGTACTTAAATATGTCTTACATGTAGTATATGTGTAGTAATTAAATTTTTAACTGACACTGGGTTCATTCTTTTTCAATTAACTACACTTCTATATAGGCCTGCAATACTAACCTGCATTTTTGCTTCTTAAGAATCACAATGCTCAACAATGCTAATTGAATTAATAAATTGTGTTATTTGTTGTAGACCTCGGTGCACCATTTTTCCCAGGAGCTCCAGAGTTATGGCCTCATCCTTTGGCTTATGCGACAGCGGCTGAGTTACCAGGAGCTGCTCTCCAACATGCAACACTCGTACATCCAGCCTTGCATCCCCAGGTCCCCGTACGTTCCTATCTTTGACTATCTGCAGACAAACCGGATACTCTTGGGCAACCAGCCCCCTCCTACCACCAACATGTAATTAACATAGCCTCTTTAAGCACCTAATCAGTGTTTTCCTTCTTTTCCGCCAAGCACTGAAAAGCAAAGCATTTTCCTTCTGATGTCATGCACCATGCAAGATTATTTCATCCTGAATTTCACATAAGCACTCTAAAATATGTATTTACACTCCCACCTTGTTTTTGCACAAACTCACTATGTAAACAAGTATTTATGTTTATATAAAATATATATTTGTAAATTAAAATGAATGACCTTTCTTAAGAGTTTACACCAAAAATATAAATTTCAATTAACACTATGAATGTGAGTGTTGATGAATTAGAACTAAAAATAAAATAAAATTTTTATATCCATATTATTTTTATAAAAATTTGTAGTTCATCATATAATAATATACATTCATTTTAGTAGCTTCTATTTAAAATGGAATCTATTTCTAAATTTCTAAAAATTACATAGATTACACAAAAATTATCACGTTTCAAGTCAAAAATGACACTAGTTTTCCTCTTTTTAAACGACCCATTAAAATTTGTATTGAATGTTATATTCATTATATTCTCTATTTTCATTATCACAACACTACTAACAACGTATTATCTATCTCAGAAAGACCAGTAATATTGATACATTTCATTGCTGTTTATAAGTAAATGTATTATTTTACTGAAAGTACTTATTATTTTTGTACTTCAATATAAACAATCCACCATTATCAAATTACTTTAAAACATCATTAATATTTGTGCTCTGTAGACAATATAGAGAATACTATACAAGATGTATAAAACTGTACAATTACATAATTCATTAAAAATCATGTACGGTACATTTAGTTTTATATATTTAAAAAACTGTATTACTTCTAATAAATATGTTACAACAAACAAAAAGTCATTCACTATGCAAAAGAAAAAAACACATTTTTATGTCACATTTTTGTAGCAATTAATTAACTAAAAACTTGATTTATAACTGATTTTTTGACCAAATCAAGAGATTTGCTACTTTTGTTTTGTTAAGAAATAATTAAAATCTTATCATTAACATGTCATGATGTGCACAAATCCTTGGTTCCAGGTCCTTTTTCCTCATTGTTGGTTGGTAGAGTATTGTAGATTCATTTATTATACTTACTTATATTTTAATTTCTATTTCATCATACTTTCTATAATTTATTATATTTCTTACATATGATTTATTAGATCTTACCATGTTTTAATTTTAATTCAACTAACCAAGACATTTTGTTCTACTTTTTACAGCATGATTACAGTTATACATATAAGCATACTAAAAAGAAACTAATTCATATACATATTAAGTTTTATACGTTGTGTTTTATTCTATAGATGGAAAAAGGACTCATCTGCCTTGCATAAACAAAATTTCTATCTTAGCATGATATATTCGTGATTGATAAAACAAAACTACACCACATGTATTATTCTTATTTTGTGAAGATTTCAAAGTTATAAAGTAACAAATAAGACATAAAAACTTAATTTACACAACACAGATTTGTAATTATCAAAATAACAAAAAAGTGATTTAGTTGAACGCTGACAACAAATAATTGTTAAACAATAAATACCAAACTAATAGGAAAATAATAATAATTTTGGGACATTTTAAGTTGAGTGTATGTATCTGTTTAAAAGTTACCTATTTTCTTCCTTATTTACTTTCATCATTTTTCCAAATATAAAATTTATATAAGGTACCAATTATTGTACCTATTTAATTGAAAAATAATAACTGTAGAACATTTGATAAGTATAAGACTTGAAATTTTTTTTCTCATTGTTTTCTTTTATCTACTATATACCTTCTTATATAGGTTGAAAATTAAAATTAATTTTGGTGTTTTGACTGAAATTTTAATTAAATGAGGGATGGGACACTGTAATATTCTAACTTTTCAAACTTGTGAAGCTTATTATATTTTCAGACAAGCAAATGTTTTCGAAAAAATAGAAATATCACATAACAACGGTTTAAAAACAACCTAACAATTCCAACTCTCCTAAAGATGTGATTGAACACGACTACAAAAAAATTAAGAATACAGTATTACAAAAATCCTAATAAAGTAAAAAGTGTAACAGTCACACATAAAATGACAGAAACAGTTTTGTATGTATTATATGGCTTTATATAGTTGAGAGACATCCGAGTATAAGATTCTCTACTTTAAACAAAATCATACTAACTAAAACTGGTGCCTTATATTTCAATTTATTTTAATTTTAAAAGTAAACTTCTTTAAAAATATTAAGATTATTTCATATTTTTAAATTGGTAATAACTTTGTAAATAACAATAACATATTACTCTAAAACATGGATAAATGTACTATTTCAAACTATTTTCCTAATTGTTGTCTTTTTTAAATTTGTATTTCAAACATCTCAACATAAAAATTCAGTTTTTATTAGTTACTATTTGAAGTTTGTTTTCTTTTTGTTTGCTTTTGTTTATTTTTAATTTTTATTTTATTTCACCCTTAAGACATTTATAATATCACAACATATTTAATTTCTTAAATTTTGCTTTTTAAGGTTATTTTTTTAATTCTGTTATATTTTATTAATTCCAAAAAAAAACCTGTTTGTATTTCTCGTTCTGTATACCTCTGTGGTTTCCTGCTTTTATGAAACTATTTATTATTTTCCAGCCTCCACTGTCTATCCCGCATCCAACTGCGGCGCTTACGGCAATGCATGCATCTCTACCGCATTTCCTGCCGTCCCCTGCACTCGCATCCCCCGTGGGTTCATCCCCTTCTTCACAGCCAGGGTTGGGGGTGAATACAGCACCATGCTCTACTCTGTTTGTCGCCAACCTTGGCCAATTCGTTTCCGAACATGAACTTAAGGAAATTTTCAGCAGGTGAGATAATATTTTTCATTTGTTTTATTTTTATAATGCAACAGTCACATTAAGATTTTAATTTGAATGTAAAGTTATTGGACATTATTTGAGTTGATATAATTTTCAATGTGTACTAGGTTAAAGATCTGCAACAAAAGTTACTCTTTGATTAAAATAATATGATATTTTACAATTATAACAGACTATACAGTATATATAACAGACTATATAGTATATATTTTATATCCAGAAACAACCAAAAGGATTAAGCTACTTAAATAAAATTATATCTACTAACTTTCATATACATGATAAATTTTAAATATACAGTAGGTATTGTTTTAGTCACTTTAACTTAGGAGTATTTTAGGGTTTTTTGCATATATATATATATACAACTGTTTTTTTTTTAATTTTTTTATTATTATTATTATTATTTTTACATATATTTCAGATCAAAGATTTAAAATTTTGAAACATTCAGGTGGGAAAACATAAATTTCATCTATCCTTATTATCAATATGATATAAATAAATGTCTTAATTTTTTTAATTTTAATGAAAGCAGATGGAGAGTTGGTTCAGAAAACAAAGCATTTCTGAACAAAGTAATTTATTTATTTTTTTTTAATAATTTCCCCTCAAAATATTTCTCTATAAATATTACAAATACAAAAAGAATATGTACAACACTTTGTAAAACGTTTGTCTATAAATTAGGGTTGGTCCAAGATTTATCACTAATATATCACCACTTTTTTAAACAACCATGTTCACATTTTGACAATGAAATCTCTTGTAAATTAAAAATTAGTTTAACTACATTTAACTCAAAAGAAATTGTTGAGTAAAAAAAAAATTATTGATATTGAATATGTAAAATGTAATTGAATATTAACATCTATTTAATAAAACTTACAAATTTAAATTCAAGTCTTCTCATTACTGTATTTAGTAACTCTTAAAATGTAACACTGATTTACTAACCGCATATAGGCCTAAAGTATTTACAAAATCAATCACATTATCACACTTGTCCAATCTCTCCTTTAACCTTTGTTAAGATTTCGTTATGTTTGATTGTGAATAAATTTCTACCCATGCTTTACTTTACAAATAAAAAACATTAAAAACACTTTAAAAATTATTTATTTTATTGAGGGAAACTCATAAGAAAGATATAAATTAATATACAATTTTATTATTTCAAATGCAAAGGAGCATTTTGATTCAATTGAAGCTTTCTTTGGATATGAAAAGAGTATAAAATAGTGTTCAAATATTTTAGGAATCCTACATTGATAAATAGCTGATTAATTACAAATGCTTGCTTCTATGACATTTATGTTAGCAACAGAGTGCATTTTTACTAGAATAGTGTTTTACTTTACTCCTTGTATCCTGAAGTGAAAATCATTCTTTGATTGACAGAGAGGGATTCAAATATTTATTTATTTGGAGTAGATATAAAAAGATTAAGACATTATGAGAAAATATTGTGCCTGTTCAGTATAACTACTTTTAACAGCATTATTATATTTAGTAATGGGGAGGGGGTTATATGCCCTTTCTACCCTCCACATAATTCAGAAAACCGTTTACCTTATCATTAGCCAAAATCTACCTGTTCTTTGCTACACTTCGTTAGATCAGATGAGAGCTTGTAACTCCTTAACATCCAAAGTGTCCATAAATTACTTTTCGTGTCTTCTAATAATCTCTATACAGTAAGCAATAAAATTCTGTGCCATTTCTTCTAGTCCACACCATCCCAAATAATCGAAAGATGGCCTGTTATAATACCAACCTACATTTTCCAATTCTTTTGTCCTACTGCTGTTAGAGATATATCTCTTCCTTCATCAGATCTGTTCCCCTTCTCTCTTCCTCTCCTCCCCCACTTATGTAAGTTCTTCTTCTGGGATCAGTTATTAACCATAATTCTACTAGATTTAACAACATGACAATTGTAGACTGGATTTATAATAGCTGCCAAGGATAGTTCAATATGAACAAAATGAGTTTATGGTCCCACCCTGGCCACCATATGTATCTTATAATTTCCCACATCTCCACGGTATTCTCACTAAAAAGAACATGTTGTTGTCTTTTATCTGTGCTTATTTTTATACATTCACCTATTTTTTACGTGTAAAGGTAGTTGACATCTTTGGTGAGCTCAGTGCCCCCTGCCCTCCCTGACTATATAAACAGATCTTGACCTTACTCTTAACTGAGGAAGATACTTTGAGAACACAGAAACATACTTTTCCAGCATCTGCATGGATCCAATTCATTAACGAATTCTCCTGAACATCTGTGTGTACACCCAATATAGCCATTACTATATTTCCCTTTGGTAATTCATTCCTTGATCGGATGTAAACCTTGTATCCTATAGATTAAATTTAGTTACATATGTAAACTACCTGTCCCGCATATTTCATCATTTTATGTATAGTGCCATAACCCTGCATATACTAACCTCATATTTCCCCTACCCTGTTTTACATAACACAATCTAAAATAAAATTGCATTACTTTCTCAGTAATCTTAACATCAAGAGGAGATATGTTTAAGAGCATTTCCAATGCTACTGTTGGACTCACAGAACTGATTAAGTAAGGCAAGTCTTTTAGTCTATACTCCACTCAACTTAGAACTTAGAATGCCTATCTACATTTTTGGTTAACACACCAGAGACTGGATTGAAAACAATCTTGAGTATTATCAGAGTTAGAAACAAAATGGCGATCTTTTGTGTCATGTCATACATTCTGCCAATGATCCTTCAGCACTACCCAAACACCCTGTCTGTATACCTTTGTAAAACAGCTCTCTACATGTGGTTTGGACCTAAGTTCACTGCCTAAATACTGTACTTAAATTGCTATGTCAACTCAAACTAACTGCCAGAAGCAGTTTTAAGTCCATGCAACCTTCTTTTGTTCAAAAAGAACACCAGATCAGTTTTGCTAGGATTAACTGACAAGCCTTGCTCATAATATGTTATATAAACACTTGCTCCTATCAATGAAAAATAAGTTATAGTAATAATTCTAAACATTAAAATTATCCACTGTTGTGAAATGGTGCTAATTTCCCTATAAAAATCACATTCTCCTAATATTTTGAGAATTTAGGAAGCTATAAAGTTTAAAATATTAAGTCAGTTTTGTTTGTCTATATTTTAAAAATGAACTAAGTACAAACAACTTGATAAAACCGATTAAATTACATATTCAGACTTTTCTATTGTTTTAACTAAAGAGCTCCTTAAACCATTATAAATCTCTATGTATACACCAAGTTTGGTTAAAATTTAACCAAAAATAGGGCCTTTATAGTTATAATCAACTAATAACCATACTCAGATTATTTTGTGTGTGTGTGTGTGTGTGTGTGTGTGTGTGTGTGTGTGTGTGTGTGTGTGTGTGTGTGCGCGCGCAAACGCGCGTATGTGTATGTGTTAACAAACTTTTCAACCATTTCAAAAACCAATGATTTAATAAATTAGTAAAACTGATATACAAAGTGGGTCATAAGTCACTTGACACTACCAGTCACTCAATATCAATTTGACTCTAGTTGTAACCTGTCAGCTGTTACAACAAAACAACAGTATTGTTTTGAGGTATGTGTTTGTTATTGGGTAGGACAAGTCAATAATTTAATTGTAAACATTTATACTTAACTTATACTTTATAATAAATTAATAATTACTATTGCAATGCATTTTTGTCAAGTGACTTATGTCCCACTCTGTATACTGTAGAATATACATCTATGTTAGTAAAAGTTCAAGCTTCAATTAATTTTATTAAAGTCTAGTAAATAGAATCGATAAGTTTATTAATCGGTCAGTCAATTTTTGAATGTTAATAGTTAATATAACTTGGCAATTCATCATTTACAGCTTTGAAATATACAAGTTATTCCTAGTAGTTTCTATCTAAAAGAGAGTTATGATTTAAAACTGTTTTTTAACATTTCGGATTAATTCAAATTTCTTCTTTTTTTTAATTAGTGAAAACCACTCTAATAGCCTAAATTTCATTTAATTTTAGTATAAAAATTACAGCCGCTTGAAGCCATTTTTGGACATTACTTCTTATTTGTACCTCGTATGTCAGCCTATAATACCTCATTTTCTACAAACTTAGCAGTCTCCATTATTATCTATACTAATTTAAAACTGACAAATAATAGGTTCCACAAATAGTAAAAAAGTCATTTGCATCCTATCCCCATCATATCATGTCATTTGCGTGGTGTATATTCAATTAGTATCAGAATTATAGAACAACCAAAACATGTGACTACATAAAAACAAATTTAAATCTAGTATATTACTCTTTTTAATATTTAAATACAATTTATGTTACATTATTCTGTTTGACATTTAAAACAATAATATTCACTCAAAATACCAATGATAATCTAAATTATTTTGAACTTTTTCATGGTACATAAATTATGTAATAGAACCAATAAAATAATTTTAAAATCAAAGTTTTGTTTAAATAGTCTTACTTGTTTGACTGTAAGAAGGTGTTTATAGAAATGTGCTGACTCGGCGTACAGTAACATTGTTCTGACAAGCATCAGACCCTCAACCCTGTAAGTACAGTGCTTGTTGGTGTAAGTAGATTTGCACCAAACTGTGTCAGGCTGAACTCAGAAAGCACTGTAGTTGTTTGTAAAATACTGTTAGCGCAATAATGCTTACAGCTGTGTAAATAATATTTGACATACACTAGAATTTTATAAAATTACCAGAACTAAAATACAATAAAAATCTTTAAAATTTTAATATATTTGTCATTCTTGAATAAAAAAACTTGTTTCTTATATATTGAAAGTTATATATCCTATTTCTCTGATCTTAAAGTTATCACTGTGTTATTTATTTTCTTGTAACAAAATCCATGTTTTTTTTTTTGTTTTTTAACTAACTTTTGAATAATCACTCATTATTGTTTTTTCTATTGTTATTACCCTAATCAATTCAATGTTTAAAGATTTAAATTTCTCACAAATTATCTCATTTTAATATATTTTACGATTCATTTAATTTAGTTGACTGGTTATTTGACTTGTTCCTTTTGAGGAAGAGTGTATCATTAATTGCTTCAAGAATATGTTCAATTTTGTGGTTATTAAGCATATGAAGTTACAATGAAGTCGTGATTTACAGCAAACTTCTTTATTTCATTTTCCACTGTGTTGATTTGAAGGTTACCATGTAAGTCAATATTACAATGGTGCATTGAGTATCTCATATAGTACTTGTTGTTTGAATGATTCTTGTATTTGTTTTGCTTGTACAGCCACAACGTTGGATATCTTATGTCCCTACAGATGTAAAGGATTGTTTATGTAATATGAGCTCATTGATAACTCAGTATTTAGACCAAGCAGCTAACACAGCAATATGTACTTAATGTTCAGTTCTTCTTTCTTTCTCTCTCTTTTTTTTTTTTTTTTTTGTTAATATGTTCCTTTCACTATAGCTTAACAACCAGAGTCATAGCCAAATACTTCTTTAAGAAATAAATCATTTCATTTAAACATTTTTTTTTTAAATCAACAATAAATATATTGAATTTTGTAAAAGAAATGAAACAGAACCAAAAAATATATTATTAATAACTTCTGATAACCTATCAGAATATAATATAATTTTAACTATTATAATCGCAAAAAGTCGTTTCAACTGTAATGTGAGACATCTTGTAGCATTCTGCCCCTTGTTTACTATGAAATGTAGTTCTTTCCCAAAAATAATTCAGTATTAAACAATTTTATTTTATAAAAGAAATTACTGACATAAATCAGAGGCAAAAGATTTATTAATTATTAATATATTACGACGGTCTATCAGAACCAATTTCAACTATTATGGCCGCGAAAGGTAGTTCCAATTGTAATGTGTGACACCTTATATCATTCTCCCCCTCTTTCACTATGAAATGTAGTTTTTCCATCTCTCCTAGTTTCCTTTTCTTACTCCCTCTGTTTTACAGTGTAAGTAGTTCTCACTTCTTACAGAAACATTTTAACTAACTTTGCCATCTTTTATAACCAATTTTTTTCTATAGTCTGGATATAATAGAAATCCAGGTAAAAATTCCTATCCATGATTAATTATCCTTCTATAATGAACAATTCTATTGTGCTATTTTAAAATAATTTTATGAATTTAAATTAAATGACAAACTACTATTGCAAACTACTGCACATATTTACCATTTCATTTCAGATATAAACAGCTAGAGTTATTTTTTTAGTATTTTATTTTTTTTTAAATAATAATAATAATAAAAGATTATTTATTTCTCTCTAATCATTTTATTTTTGAGATTTGCATAAAATATTGTATCTATACATTCAATATTCAAACTGCAGATCACTTTTTATTAACCTTTTCGGGACTGGCATCTCTCTTATATGACCGCAGTAAAATGTCCCGGTGATATAAACTCATTTTAAAACTGCAATAAAGTAGGGCTTACTATCATGTTACAGCTGTCTAAAATCACAGAACTTATCTACAGTGAATGAAATTTTGCTAAATGAAGGGACAGATGATGAATATGAAAGCAAATGTTTTAATGATATTTTCGATCATCAAATGTCATGTCCGCAAATGAGGTTATTTTTAATGTTTTTTGCTATTAATAGTGAAACTGCAACAACTTCTAATAATGAATAACAAACATAAATTTAATTGAACCAATTTCAGTTCAGAGTATGAAATAAAACCACCAAATAAATGACAAAAGATATGGCAAGTAACTCAAGATAACTAATATACACCTGATAGTGTGAAAAAACCTAGTCTGAGCATAAATTCAGTTTCACCGTATGTTAGTCCCAAACAGGTTAATAAACTGTATTCGTTTATTTTAGTTATGAACACACATTAGATTTATATAAAAATTTACATTACATAATGGTGAAAAAATAGTTTGCAACCATTAGAGTTGAAAATCTTTTAGTTTTTATTAAACTTTTCTTTTTTTCTAATTAACTTGTTCAACCCATTTAAAAATAAATAAATCAGCAACAAAGTTGAAAATCAGATAGAATATCATACAATCTATAAAATTGATTTTTAATTATTTATAATAAACAGTAGCGTAAGAAAAGAATTTATAACTTATTAATGTGGACTGAGAACTTGTGGATTGAGAACGTGGAAAATAAATATCTGTTAATTTCCATCTAAAAAATAATAATAAAATTCTTAGAAATTAAATTTCATAAGTTACAACTTTTATAGTAACTTCTATTTTTTTATAGAAATCAACAGTTTTTAAAAGATTTACAAGAAAATGTTTGTCTAGTGGGAAGGTATGATTAGTAAGCAAATCACAAAAGCTAGAATTATTGTGATGGGAACTCGATGTTTTGACCACACATTACCTAATGAAATGTCATCTAGCAGACCTAGGCCCACAATAGGCTTTTGTGCTTATTTATTTTATTTTATGTTTAATTAATATAATGCAATTATTCTGCAGAATGGCAGCAAATATATCCTTTGTGTTATTGCAGAAGAGAAAATATGAACAAATAGGTCGATCATCCACTTTCCTTTTTACCTTTTATCAACCACTGCATTTTTGTTCTTTATTTGTCCTTCTGCTTACTTCTACATGCAGCTGCATGATACTCTCTTCCCATGCTAAGGACTGACATTTTGAAATGAAATTGTAAAAATCTATAAAATGTGGATTGCAAGAAATAGTTCAGTTGGTTACTTATGTTTTGATAAAAATGTCAAACAGAAAAAATTCATAGAGGATAGCAAGTGTTTTTACCAGAACGAATAATGGTAGATGTTTACTTAATATTGGGAAATTTTTGATATTTTATTATCTATTAAAAATGTTTAACTGCCAGAATAAGAAATAGACAGACATGCTTTCAGCGAAGTAATAATTATCATAAAATAGTCATACAAGACTAACATGAAATGAACTCACAAATTATATTTTACTTCCAAAGACACAATACTTCCTTACCATCACTTGATTAAAATTTTAATTATTTATAAACTGTTTTTATTTTTTGTATTAAAGATTGTTCACATAGAAATTTACTCAAACCTAAAAGATGTAATTGACTGTAATATTTATTTCTCAAAACAGAGTAAACCCCAAAAAGATGATAATTGCAGTTTTAAAATAAAATGATAATTTGCTAATATTCTTATATGTTTTCAAGTTAGTAAAATCCACTTAATACACTGTACTCCACAACTAACTATATTTAGTCACTTTTTGTCTGCCGCATTCTCATGCAGAGCTGTATATTTCCCACAGGTCCCATCCATCTGGTCTGACAGATTAGACCAATTCCTATCCGTAATTATGACACCGCTTGATTGATCTAGTTCTAAAACTGTTCCACAACAAAATATATTTGTACTCAGACATTTGACTGAAAACTAAAAAAGTCTGTCATTTTAGATATGTTAACACCTTTCTTTATTAATTTCTTCAATTGGTTTATTTAAAATAAGTCAGTTAATAATGTCTGTTATTTTTCTGAAATAACTCATTGCTTTCTTTCTTGTAGAAATTACGATATAATAGATATTATTAAATGACCTTTGTTATAAAGCACCTTTTTTTATGTTATACATATTATTTAATTAATTCCATTTAGTTTATAATTTAAAACATAATCAACCTTTATAATACCGATTCAACTAATACTTGACCAAATACCATAAGATTCATAGTACTTTTGACAATTAAAACTTTTTTATTATAAGAGATCAACAATTACTACAGTATTTATTTACGGAAGAATAAAATAAACTGTGAATATAGGTTTTTTTTTATTTTAAATTTTCTACAAGTTCACCTAATTCTCAGTTCATCTCTAAATAGTGGACAGTAATTTTATTTTGAACCTAGACAAAATTTATTCATAATAACCCCTGATCAGATTACAAATATTTTATGGTTGTTGGAAATTGATGAAGGCTCCATAATTATTAAAAATAAATATATCATTAATTTAGGCAATTATTGTAGAAAAATTAATTTTGTTATAGTATTCTTTAATATTTAAAAAAATAATATGCATTGATAAATTCATCGTACATGAACATACAAACACCAATAATTAATTACCTTGTTTGCTTGTGATAAACTGAGGTATTTTAGTCATCACCAATCTCAAGTATATAATAAAAACCTTCTACTTAAGAGCAAACAAGATTCTAGCACCCCAATCCCTCTTCCATATATTGTCCCTTTATTTAGTACCATACAAAATTGCATCATTTAGACTTGTTAACAAAAACAAACTTCACCAATTGATTATCTTCTCTTTTTTTATTAAAAACATTCTATACTAAAGTTATATTATTTAAAAAATAATAATTTTCTAGATACAAAATTATTTTAATGAAAACCACAATAAAACTAACAGTATATTTAAATAATACAACAATTGAAATAATTAATTTGTCTTAGTTTTGGCTTGATCAAATCTAACTATAATATTTAAAGAAATTATTGCAACATTTTCTCTTTATCAGAGCTTATTAATTGAATATAAATAATTCAGTTTTATATCTCCAAAAACTGAGAAGCACCTGAAAAAACTTATGCTAATTATATTCTTGAATTTAACCTTCCCTTTTTCCTAGTGGAAATGCTTGCCTAGAAAGTGCCTCAATCAATGACAATCAAGTAATAATACTAAATAATTGCAGAATCATGCCTAAAATAAAAAAATCACCTTTTTTTAATACCATAAAATTTTAATTCCCGATCATTTACCTATATAAAATGGGGCTTATAATGTGACATTTCAATAGTTATGTTTAAATTAAAAGAATATTTTATTTTATTTAATTTATTTTTTTAATAATCAAGACAGAGACAGATCTTACAACCAAGAATCGAGTGTCTTTACATCCAATCTAGAAAAAATATGTGTTTGAGTTTAGTTATTTGATGATGATCATTACAGGCAAACATAGAATAATTGTGAAATGACCTCACATTTTATGACAATTGATTGTTTTTAATATTATATACATTCAAATTTAATATATTGGTTAGAGAGTTTTCTACATTTACAACATTGAATGATGTTTCATTATACCAAAGGTGAGTTATTACAATCAGAAGAGTACAAAAATGTAATACAACTATAATCTTGTCCAATTTCTTTCTCTACACAATTATCAATATTATATACAATGTAGAATTGGAACTGACGAAAGTCTACCTTTTTCAAGGATAAAATAAAGCAAAAGCTTAAAGTTTCAAATATTTTAATAATATAAATGAGCTACAATTGTTTCGCCTTGCGGCATCATCGGGCAACTATGTCTAATGTTGCCCGATGATGCCGCAAGGCGAAACAATTGTAGCTCATTTATATTATTAAAATATTTTAAACTTTAAGCTTTTGCTTTATTTTATCTTTGAATGTGGAGTTTCAACAAGAAATATCTGCTATTACATTAAAGTTGTCAACCTTTTTGTTTATAAAATATATTTTGCTAATTTTTATATTTCACTCAATCATTAAACTAACGTATGTTTAAATAAAAACTATAGTTACATGAAAAATAATATAACAGTACTATTACAGTTCTTTTATTCTGTAATTATTTCTAAAATGAAAGTAGTATTTTCCTAATTTTCAAATGAGTTTAAACCTAATACTTGCAGTATGTTCCTATTGATCTGTTTTGTCAATGTAATCTTTAACTGTTCGTAAATGATCAGTAAATGATCATAGACAAATATATATATATATATATATATATATATATATATATATATATATATAGGGGTAACCAAAGTTTGGTCCCGGAATGTCATCATGGAAAACATACATATTAGACATCTCTATATGGTGGTATGGTATAAGTTCAGATGTACTCCTTTATTTTAAAACTCCTCTTAATATAGTTAAACTAAGTATTATAATATATGTAGAGTAAGTATCTTTAAGTATTTAAATTAAATATTTTACATAACTAGTTATTATGTTATGGTAGGTGGGTGTTTGGGTTTTCACAAAAGTAGATTATACTGCATGTTTCCTCACTAATGGCTTAACACTCTTTCACTGTAGAACCCCACCAAGCCTTCACTCCACCTTTCACTATACCTTATCATTTTAGTTCTCAGCTGTTCACCACACAATTATAGATTGACAGTTTTTAGAATATAATATAACCTTCTATTTTTTAGTATTATTCCTAAAAGGAATAAAGTACTAAAATATTTTTCCTTATAAAATAATATTTCAAGGAATATTAAAATATGAAAGTAATTTCGTGGTATGCAACTCAAAGTTAGTTACAAAAAAAATAGTTAACACTATCCTATTTTTTTATATATATGAAAATGTTCTTTATAATTCATTCATTTTCTGTTACCGAAAATAATTGTTATATTGTTAAGAATTGTTTTATTATACATTTCATTCATAGGAGGTTATTTTAAGTTCACTTTGTTTTATTAAAATGAAGCAAAAATTTCCCACTCATTAAACGGTGACATTTTAAATTTGTAGTAACATATTGGTTGTATTTATAAAGAACTTCTTGTAAATATATGTATGATAATTGCATATTCCAAATTCTTCTACCCAATTTATTAAACATTTTTAAAATGACAATTTGAGCTAAAGATAAATAGTTGTGAGAAAAATGTTTATAATTATCTACTTTTCTATGATGTAAATTAGAACTAATAAAACATAATTAAAATGGTTTCTTATTGAATGTTCATTAATATAATAACCACTTATACAATAAACAATTGTAATGAAAGCTAAACTAACCTTGTTAAAAGATGAGCTATTTTCAACATAAAAATTAATTCCAAATTCAATTTTTCAATAATTTGATTAAAAGCTGATCTAAAATAGAGAAAAGTCGGTCCATAAAACAATTACCAGTAATCATACTGCCTTTATATATTTTAAAGGAAACAGTATTGATGATTAAGTAATGTTTAAAAAAATGTACTAATAGTTTTTTTGTTTTTTTTAATTAGTGATGCCTAAAACTTATTTATAAAAATCATTTATCTACAATGTTTTAACAATGAAAAACATTGACTAAACTCTCTATTACTACAACATTTGTTGAAACATTTTTCATAATGAGAGAGTTTAAACAACCTAATATTTTTTTATTTTGTAGTAAAATGTATAATACAATATTAAATTGTTTGACTTCCCTCTCTCATTATAATCATTTTGTTGTTATTCCTTGAAGTAGTTGTGAAAGTCCATTCTTATAGTTCTAATCTATCAAACATATAATAGAAACAAATTATATACAATGTTGTTTCATTATAAGCACTAAAAACTGTCTAAACAAGTGAGTAGTGAACAGTAGGTATTGCACAGCCTGCCCTAGCCTTTGTTATTGTATGCACAGCTTCCCTGGGTTCTGTCGACTCCGCATGCACTCCAAAGGTGGCTCCCCTGTCGCCTTTATCGAGTATCAAGATGTACGCTGCGCTTCTCAGACCATGGCTGCCCTCCAAGGCTCATTCCTGCTCTCCTCTGACCGTGGAGCCATTCGTATTGAATTCGCCAAAAGCAAAATGTCCGAGGTTCGTCTCGAATTAATATTTAATTTCACTCATAAAATTCAGAAGAACTTAAAGTAAAAAATTAAATAAAAATACTTGCCATTAAGGTGAGGAACTTATATTAGAAAAGTGTGGTAGTTTTGGTTTTATTTTTTAGTATACATTCTGTATATAAATTAATTTGTTTCATTTTTTGTTCAATTTATTAGTATTTTTTATTCATATTATTTTAGTGAACACATTACAGATTGACTAAATATGGCGTCAAATTATCAACTCTAAATAAAAAAGTATTACCTATTTTTACAGTTGTTCTTTTAAAACTTAATTTTCAATTTTTCATTTTTATTAGTTGAATAAATAAACTATTTTTAATTTATTACAACAATATATTATTGCATTACTAAAAATATGTTTTGTATTAAAACACCCAAAATAATTTATTTAATATCATTAATTAACCATTGTTATATATGCATTTCTAATAGTTTTTTTTTAATATTTTAGTAGGCCAACATTATAAAATAATAAAGCCCCTACTAATCAGACAAATTACAATCTTTAAATAAATATTATAGAAAATATATGGGTTTTTAACATAATGGTTTTTTTTATAAAGACTTTAAAAAAATCACCTCTCCTATGCAGAAATACTGCAATTTTGATATATTTGAAATATTTTGTGTTTACTACATAAGTACTAATAATGTTAATCGATGGAATAACTTTATAAAATTTCAAATAATTAAAGTCAATCAATTAAAAGTTAATTGAAAGAAAAATATTAAAGAACTAATTATATATTTTTTAAAACCATTGCTTTAATTGATTGTTGATAACCCCATAATCATCTTTTTAATAATTGTTTAAATTTTTAATGAGATTCGCAACACAAAATAAAGAAATATTTTCAAAAAGTTCGAGATCTTTACTGTAAAAACAAATCTAATTTAGTTGCACCTAACATATTAGTATGTCACACAATTCGGGAATAAGTTCCTCACCTGATAATCTTGTTTAGAGCTTTTGAAAGATTATTCCCTGACATGTTGTTTGTTATACATATAGAGACATACTATTTATGTATTTTAATAAAACTAGAACATAAATACTTTTTTTCTACAATTAATTAAAAAGAAAAAAGTACAGTTTAACCCTTTATAGAAACAACACTATAGTCAATTACTGCATGCATTTCTTCTATTTCTTCTTTCTTATTTTTGTTTTATTATTTGTAAGTGCACTTAATATTATTGATATTTCCTGTGTAACAACTACAGTACTGTTAAAATGCATAATAATTAAATCTTGCATTGCATGATATACCCTTCATTAAATGAATCTAGATTTACTAAACTCATTTTTTTTATAAAATCAGTTTTTCTACTGACATGAAACTATTTTGCAGATATCTATTTTACTATTTGATATTTTACCTATTACATATTTAGTTTTAATTTATATAGTTTTGTACTTAATTTGAATAACATTCATGATTAATATTATAAAATAAATGAAAACTTTATTAATTAGCATTTATTAATAGAATAATGTACATTGCAATTATTCTGCACGGAAGATGCAGTTTCACAAGATAAATTGTGTACTAAATTTAAACAAATATTAAGTTTTTTTTAATTAGTTCTGATCTGACTAAATATTGTCTTATAAACATGGCCTTAACTTGGGCAATAATGTTTGAAGGTAACTTAGTTAAATTCAAAGAAGTACAAGTCATGATCCAAAAAAGGTCTGGAATTTTCCCCTCCACTTTTTGAATTTTATTCTATTTAAAACTCATTTTTATATGTCTCAAACTAAACCATTTATATGCAAATTAAACTTTAAAAGTAATACTATGATTTAATGTACTTAACAACACTAAACTTAAAAATCTTAGTCAACCAACATTGAATTTTATTTAAATTATCATAATCAAATAAATTTATTTATTGTATTTCTCAATTTTAAAAAAATCCCAATAATAAGAGTGGTATGACTTAAACTTTTTTTCCAATTGTTTAACATCATATTATGATGTCACATAACTACTGTAAAAATTTGGTTCACTTGTTTGCAGGTTTCAAATTTAAATTTTTTGAATATTTAGCAAATCGTACAATTTAGGGGACCTAGTACTTTACCAAATGATCTCAAATTCTAACTTAACAGTTATAAAAACATATAAGTATTAATATGAGTATTAAAACCTGTTAATAAGTCATAATTTCAAAATGTTCTGTTTTTGTGCTATATTTTTGAAAACAATTAATATTAGATCAATCAGTGACTATTTAAATTAATTGATTCAGTTATCTATTAGTTGTAAAAATAATCAAAATGACTCGAAGATACGGAATTCAAAAAATATATTGTGAATTTTAATTTGGATATCTGCCATTTCTAAATAATGTATCAGGTGTCCATCCAAAATAAAATATTACAGCTTAGAAACTCATAAAGTTCTTTTTCAATTTCCCACTCGTACACCAGCTGCCAGCTTGGGTTATCTAGGAACCTGATGACAATGTGTAGACATTGTCATAAATCAGCATAATGCTTCAGGTAAACATGCTCCCAGGTTGTTCAACTCTATGACTTAAGCATTTTACAATAGACCTGCATTAATTGTGAAGCCTTGAGGCAAGAAGTCTGTACTCGAAAACTCCAAAACACATGACCTTCTGAGTGAAAAAAATTACTTGAATTTCGTCCCTGTTGGTGATAAAGTAAGCTTTAAATGGTTTCATGGTAGAACTGTAACAGAAAATAGAGATACTGGAGACATTATTAAATAATATTAATGGGGGGAAACCAAATTAATGGAATTAGAACATTTTTATTTTATGGTATACAATTATAGCAAAATGCTTAACTGGTATGCAACATTGCACTTTCTATGCTTTTATTCATATTTCGTCTTACATCTTTCATGTAATACATGTTTTATATCTTTAAAATATTTTAATACATATTAATCTAGATTAGAAAATGGTGGCATCCTCTTCCTCTTTTCCGATCTATTTGTGATTGTGAATTCATTATCAAATAAATAAAAATAAAATTTATTGATATATGACACATCATTGATTAACAGCAAATAATTTAGCGATTAAACAATAATCATCTGTACCTATAACTGAACTCTCGTCGGCTCTTATTGATGATGTGTTTGTTATTAATGACATAGTTCTTTTATAAAAAATAACTTAGTAAAAGGGACAAAATTTTAACGAGTGTTCATAAATGTGATTACGGTTAAGGGATCCCTTAAATATAAAAGAACAGTTAAGTGTTCCTTATTGAAGTGTTTCATTAAGATCTGTTAAGGAAGTCCTAAGGAACATTCATAAATAGGGCCTGTAATTTGATCCCCAAACTTAAAAAATCAACATTTTATTCCTGTTATACACAATACAGAAACCAATCGGTATGTCGCTGGTATCATCTTGCATTTTATAGTTTGTTACCTATTTATTTACCTTCCATATGCACATTGCAATTTTTCTGCATGGAAGAATGCACTGTCACAAAATAAATTGTGTACTAAAAATAAATATTATTTATAAAAGTAATATTAATATTTCTAAATTAAATTAAGGCTAATAAAACTAGCTTCACTGTATTCAGTTTCTGTTTTTAATATTTAAATTTTAACAAGAAAGGACTATGAGTAACACTATTTGTAGATCAAAAATTACTAAAACAATTTTGCAAAACCAACTACAATTATAATTTAATTAAAATAATGTTTTAAGTTATTGATGAGTGGCAAATTCTACTTTAAAAAAAGCATATGAAATCAATATCCTGTATTTTTGTGATAAATAGTACAAATATGTAAATAACACATTTATTATTAGTGAATTGGTTATTAATACACATAGGTGTAGAAAGAAAGATGCACTATTTTTATAGTTTTCTTCAGGATCAACTGAAAATATATAAATTGTCTTTAAGTGTTTTTAGTATCACATTGAAATAATTTCCTCATTTTTATTTTAAAAAATTATTAGGTTTTTTATCACGCCAACTGTAAATATTTATATAAATAATTAATCTTCCAATTAGCATAATGTTAAGTGTTTGAAGAATCAGTTCATTAATAAACTGTATAATAAGTATGAACAATCGGTTCATTAATAAACTATGAGTGATGTGAATGAACAATCAGCCATCTAATAAAGTAATTATAATATGAAGTAATATGAACTAATTGTAATTACATCAATCCTCTAATGAATTATATAAGATATGAATGAACAATCAGTCTGTTTATAAAAAATTAATAATATGAAAGAACAATTGGTTCTCTAATAAAATGTGCATTATATAAATGAACAACCTGTACCTTATGTAAAATATGCATAATACGAATAAAGAATCAGTCCTATAAAAAACAATGCAAAATATAAAGTAACAATTCTTCCTCTAATACACTATAAATAATATTAATGTGCAATCTATCCTTTGATAAATTATTATGCTTAATATGAATGAACAAGCAGTCCTCTAATGTAATAAATATGAATAATCAGATCTTTAATAAACCATGTGTAATGAATTCTGTAATAAATTATTTGTAATAAGTTCTTTAATAAATTGTTTATATTAAGGTCTCGAATAAACCATTTGTAAAAGGTCACCTGTTAAACCATAAATCCTCTAATAAACTTTTTTATAATAAATCCTCTAACAAATCATTTATAATAAGTCCTCTAATAAACCGTTTCTAATAAGTCCTCTAATAAACCGTTTATAATAAAACCTCTAATAAATTATTTGTAATAAGTTCTGCATTAAAAGCAATTTGTAATAAGTCCTCTAAGAAATCATGTTTAATAAGTTCTCTAGTAAACCATTTTAATAAACCATGGACACTGTATAATAGTATTAAAATAAGACAGGTAGTCATGTAACTTTAACAAAATAACAATGGCACAGAAATATTTACAAATAGATTAAAATGAAGTAATTGATGTTATTGATATCACAATCTTATTCAATTCAAATTAAGTTAAAATTTATTACATATTTTTTTAATATATGTAAATCAAAACTGAAATAAATAGATGTGTTTTTGAGGTATAATATAGAAATCATCAAACATTCACTCTCTTCATGAGACGATTATCATATTGGTAGATATTTTATATTATATTTTAAGACTAATATGTTAAAAACTTATATTGAATTAAAAAATTAAGTTTAGGCTATTTATTTTTGTAAAGTTTTTTTTTCAATTCTATAAATTGTTCCCACAACTGTTTTTTCATCATTGTGGTATATTTAAATGACAGTCAATGTCCTCAATTGTTTACAGAGTCAACTATTTAACATCAACAAAAGAAAGTACTGGTATTTTTGTATATTATCTTAATTATTTACTATTTACTAAGATATCAATTACCTTGTTTCTTTTCTCAATATCCAATATAAGAGAGATACACACTACCCATGACTTTTTTTAAGTATTACTGAATTTTGATGTTAGTTTTTGTCTACATTTTCTGTAAAGTAAATATAGTCAGTTGTAGCAAGCTTCACATTATTTTGGAATTGTTAGTTATAAATTCTGGAAGAAACGTACCTAGTCCCTTTCTCCGCTATCTTCTTCCAGATATTCAAAATTTTGTTTTGCCCTTAAACACATTATTGTGCAATAAAAGTTCATATAGCTAGTCTCTGTTACTTTTAACCATATAAAACAATATAAACCAAAATTTCCAACAACTTCATACAGTAATAATAATTTAAAACACAGATGATGTACAGATTATGCAACCTTGCCAACTTCTCAATACAGTGTTACTCTCTAGTATGGACAGTCTTTAAATATATTTTCAATAGAATAAAGTAAATTATTTTTAATAATTTCTGAAAGTTTTTAACTCAATCCCAACATAATACTTGGAAAATTTAATTCAAACACATGTAAACATTGTTTTTATTTAAATGTTTAAATAACAAAAAAATAATTACACGACTTGAAGAAATAATCGAATAATGTTTTTAATATCTTTATCCTAAGTTACACATTTTTGTTTTCATTCAACTCAGATAAATGAAATCACATAGTACCACGTGAACAAGTTCTAAATAATTACTGTTACTTACTTTTTACATTTCTCTAGATATTATTATCTAAAATATGTTTATGTTTGTTACAGGGAGCTCACCGGGGGGAAGAGAATGGACAATGTTAATTACAACTATTTACAAGCCTCTCAGGTTACAAACCATACCTGACAGTGGAGATCCATAGCAGAAGTTGCTACCGGCTGATCTAGCTCATTCATGGAATTTTATAATCAATTATTAAAAGAAACATATAAATAAATCCATGTATGAATTTTCAGCCCAAAGGTAGGAGAAATTTTAACAAACCAAAGGTGCCCTAAAATTTATGCTACATAGATTTAATTATGGATCAGCGTAAGGCTATAAATTCATTTTAAATTTTGTTTTTAAATAAACAAGAGGCCTGTACTATTTATAATTATAATGCAATTTTGTTATGTACTATACACTGTTATAGTAGTCCCAAATGTTGGATTTTTCTATAGGAATCATGGAATCTGTGTTTCTGAATATAATATAATAGACAATGTTATTGAGTGTAACTCGTATTTAAATATCGTATGCTTAACTTAAATGTGTTTGTAGATTTATAAATAATTATTAATTAATTAATTATTTTCTTTAAAACAAAAATGTTCCAATACATCTTGGATGGTATATTATATTATCTTTGGATAGTCTTTAGATTAATCTTATTAAATTATTGAAATAATGTTCAAGTAATTCAACTAGGCATTTTATAAAATTATATGGATACAAAAATATTATTTTAGACATTTTTGTTTCTAAATTTGCTGATTTTATTTATCACAAATACACACAGCACACAGCTGATTTCTCAGAAAAGTTAAAAATTGTTCTGTACAACAGAATCAACATTTTTACTATGTAAATTTTAACTACCATTATTATATATTATATAAAGTAATTCAAAGATAATTTTACACTAAATTTTAAGCTTTAAAACTGATTTTCATTAAGTAAAATTTGCATTTCATTTTGAGAAAAGAGATTGTAAAAAAAAAATACATTTTTTTTTAATAAATAATTGACAAAATTACTGAACTAAACTTTAAAAAGTACTATATCTTGATCATTATATCTTGTTCTATTAATTATCCTTAAAAGAATTGGATTATATTAACCACTGTGAGAGTCAAGTATGAATTACCAAACCAGTTTTTCTGTAGCTATACATTAGACACACAGATTAAGTAAGCAAATAAAATTATGAATATAATTTGATAGAATTAATTAATTAATGGAATGATTAATTTTTTAATGTATACTTTTGAGAAGAAGGAAGAATGTAACAAATCATATTCGTACTTTTCCACAAGCAAATTTAATTGTCAAAATGTACAATGTTTCTTTATTATCTTGAATCTACAATTATCAATCATAATAAACCAAAGTTGTTACTATATAATAGAAAAGACAAATTAATAGACTCAATGACTTGTTATCAAGCACTCTATTGTGCAATTGCTTTATAATAATAGATGTGGCTAAAAAAAAAATCTCATTATTCTGTTCTTACTGTCAAATCAAGACTCTCATTCAGAGTTTCTTCTCCAAATAATGAATAATAAAGACATTTTAAGAAAGTATAAAAAAATTTTACCTGGAAATTAGATTCTAAAAACTAAACTCTAGCGCAACAGCTCATAAAGACCATAAGTCTGCAAGATGTCTTTTCACTTGAATAATGTGTGATTAGTATATTTAAATGTCAGTCACCATTTTCTAGCATTCTCAACCTGATTTCACTACCAATAAATTGTAGCTTCCCAATTTTCCTCACAATGCTGGGTGGTACCTTAATTGTTTGAGACCCCATGAGGATTAAATCCAAGACCTCTCACTTGTGAAGCAAAAGTGTTAACCAGTAGACAGCCGAGACAGCATGTAAATTAGATTCTAGCAAACTATTTTAGGTGTGAACTTTTATGATATCTTAAAAATAAACATATTTGAAAAAATCTAGTTTTTTCAGTGTTTGTGCTTAGAGTTTTATAATAACCCACTATTTTAGTAATAAAATATGTTTTACAATAAGTTAAATTTCTATAGTTTTTATATTAGTATAAATAAATTTAATAAATATATATATACTGTATACTTGAATTAGAGTATTTGATTGTTTTAAAGTAGCTGCAATTCCTAGAAATGTTTTAGCTGAATCAGTCCAGTGGATACTATAAAATAGATTCTAACCATGAGAAATAATAGTTTGTTTTAATTTCAAGCAATATAGGTATCTTTTTTTGTATATTCATAATTGATTACATTATATTTATGTAAAAGTACCATCCAAAATGTAATAGATATAATATTTGTAAGGTTTTAACTCTTACAATGCTACCAAAGTATTTTATATTCCACAGTGTGAACCTTATTTCAAAATATACCAAAGATTATATAAGAAATAATTCATCAATGATTAAAAAATTATGTATATTCTTGGTATTATGGCATTCTTACAGCTGTTTTAATGGGTTAACTTATTCATAAATAGCAATAATAAATCTAAAATCTAAAAGAATTTTTTCTAAATAATAACAGAATGAAAACAAAAACCAGCGCACATATCATTACAAACTCTGGTTCGTTTTCTTCTGTTATAAAGAAAAAATTCTGCTGTGTAAATATTATTGTATTACCTTGAAAATAAACGTACTTAAAAGTGATTATCCCCTAATGGATCTATGCTAGGCTATATTCTTTAAAAACTTGTCTGTTGAGCTTATTATATTTGTTAAAATATAGTACATTGATATGTAATATTTGTTTGAACAGAGTTCAATGTAATGTATAATTCTAGATAACAAAATAATCCTGTTGTAGATTTTTAGGTGAGACCATAGAGTTAGTTCTCTCTGTAAATTAGAACTCTGTCAGAAGTAGGTATGGAGGTCAGATAGTTTAATTAGTAATCCAATTTTGTTTAGTCAGTTTGGAAAATTGTCAGTTGAATATAAAATGAGAAAAATCTAAATGTGAAACATTTTCGTACACATTGATTATAATAAATAATCTTTATTTTTAAATTTTTTTTTTATGATTTTATAAATATTTGATAGTTTTAACAACAAAAAATATATATATTATGTATGTACCTCCTCTCTTAAATACATTGTTCTTTTTTAAAAAATTAAAAATTTTGTTGCTAACAACCAAAGAAAATATTATATACTAAAGACAGTTATTTTAAAGATTTGTTTTTATTGATTTATTTGAGCTTGTCTAGTCCAAGTTATGGTGTATACAAAACATGAATTCAATCCAAAAAAATTAAATAATTAGGAGTGTAAAAGTCTACTCTCATAAATCATATAATAAAGTAATAAGATAAACATGGACTTCTGCAACTCCTTTAAAATGCCAAACAAGTAAAAATTTAATTGTTAAGAATAATTGCCCTACAAATCCAAAAATATTATTTGTGAACGTATTTAATATTAACTATGATCAGTAATAATTCTCCCTTACTGTCAAAAAAACTTTTAATTCTATATTTCTGTTCCCATTGCCAAATGAATTGATTCTGTGAAATTAAAATTTTGGATAAGTAGAAACTAGAATTGATTATTTAAATAAAAATAATTTGAGAGTCAAAATATATAAAGTTAGATTCTTGTCTTCATTACTCAGAATTATTTGTAAGACATGCATTTTATATTTTATTATTATTACTTTCATTGATTACAAAAAATAAAATAATACTAAATATGTCAAATTTATCTCAAAATATCTTGAATGATACTATCGCTAATCACTAATGCATTCAGAGAAATTATTCAAATTGATTTGTCATCAAATGATTTGATTTCGTAAATAAAACACAATATAATAAATTCACTATCAAGTGAATTAAACATTACAACAACATAATCATGATTGTCTGATATAAACTTTTGTAATTACATATAGTATTTATTACAGTTACATTCATTTATGAACAATTACTAGTTTTGTGATTAATATTTTATACCTTGGTTTATATAAGATACTTATAAGAGTGTACTTTCTTTAAATAACATTCCGATCATTTAAAATAAATTGGACTGTGACAGTAATTCATCTTTAGTTAGGATATATTAATATAATATTAGAGGTTTTACTATGGTAGTTGTTAATTTATATCAAATTAGCTATCCGTTCAATTGTTAATAAAAAGCAGTTTTTATAAAATAATTTGGCTTGATCTCGCTCGGTTTACATAAAGGTACATTTGTAACCAGAAATTATCGGGACCAAGTACTGTTGATTTATTATTTATTTAAAGTGTGTATTCAAGAAAATTTTAGTACTGGTAAAAACTTGTATTATTTCATTTATGAGGGGGGGAGTCAACAAAAATCCTTGCCAGAGTGACTGTCATGTTAATGTTTTTTTTATATAAATTTGTTGTATATAATGTCGAGTAATTATTTGTTATTAATTTTATTTAAATTATTTGTATTTATATTTAAATTAATATTATTAGTTATATTCACCTTTATAATAAAATTACGTAAAACTTAGGATATCAATATGAAAATTTTCAGATTTTTTTTTTTATGTTTCTACTACATCAATTGCTTCTAACTTTCAAGAAAATACCAAAGATTACTTATCAAAAACCAGTTATAGATTGATTACAAAGCCCTGTCGTTTGTATTGTGACATCTTTATAATGTTAACCAAATATATATTTATGGTAGTGTTAGGTTGTAGTGTAATATGCTTTGTGTGTGTATGTAAAAGTGTGATGTAAAATATAACTGTAGTTTAAGAAATTAATGTTAATTATTTGTGGTTGAACCAAGGCTTTGCTGGTGAAGTCTAAATGTTCTACTGACCTTAACCTAATCTATTCTAATATAATTTAACCAAATTTTTTATTTAAAATTGATTTGACTTCACAAGCGAGCCTGTCAACCTTATGTACACAGAGTGTTTGTATGATCTGATCAAATTGTGTAGTTAATGCAAAGTATCACCATCATCCTATGATACAACACATATGTTTTTACCTTTGTTTTATATGAACTGAATACTTTTTATGCTGTAAAGCACAAAACCTCCTAATCAGGCACTGCTGTATGAAACCAAAATACTTAGAACCTGTGCAAAAAAATATTAATTTAATTACACCCCCTAAAAATAATAACAAATGTGATACAATTTTATAGATTTGAACAATAATAATTTGTATATGTATAAAAAAGATTGACAATCATACATTTATTCTGATTATATGTTTAAATAAAATTATATAGCGTTTAACTATACACATGCACATTAGAAACGGTGAACTTTGTACTGAAAAGAAACTGCACAATGTATCAGATCCTCTGTGGAAAATATCCGTCCATAATTACATGTCTTATGAAAGTCATGTGAGGAAAAAACTGTAAAAGAATAAATATAAAATGAACTCAGCTCAAAAAGCTACAGGGGGCATTATCTCTATGAACAGAGGTTTGCGCATCACCAAACATACATATCAGCTTAGGTTAGGTAAATTAAATGTTTCTACCTGTGAGTGTCTAATTGTACTATCTAGAAGGAAGAGGGTCTTCTAAATGTATTGAAAACCAGAAGAACCTCACACAATCTTGTCTAACTGAAATCAGTAAATAGTGCAGTGTAACTTAGCAATATACAGTGTCTTGTTTAATTACTTAATATGTTAACAAGAGTTGTGTGAGGATCTTCAATGAGAGATGTAAGTAAATTATTCTTGTTTGTATAAGGAATAGTGTTGTCAATGTAAGGATGTGATCTTATAAATATGGTGTATAAATATTGAGGTTCAACAATAAATTGTACAATATTTCAAATTTAATTACTTTGTGAAATTATTTTAATTGTATTTCACTTGAAATCATCTAAAAGACTTTTTTTATTGTTTTTAACTTTCAAAGTTTGCTTTTGCTATATTTCAATGTTTCAATATTTTAATGTATATTCAAACTTTTCAAGAGTTTAAACACTTTAAATAAATATACAGTTTATGGTTAATATACAAAATAATGTTAACAATTTTCCTTATCACATCAATTCTTTTTTCTGATATCACATCAGTTTAAATATAAACTTGACTCGATTTTTTAAGATAACGCATGTAATACAATATTCATTTTCAGACAAACTGTTTAAATCATAGCCTATGCTCTACAATGTTGATTTATTTGTAAAATTCACATTTTGTACAATTAATGAATTGAACCTCATGCCTTGTTGGGTGTCAAGGATTTAGTCTATGATCTTGAAGCTTGCTGGAACCATTGTGATGATGTTTAGCCTTCTTCTTATTCTATTTCACTGCGCAAGGTCATAGACATAAAACACCACTATCGAAACATATCATGATTTGTGCCCCCATTTCAAGTGTATCATTCTTAAATCATTAGTAATTTAATGTAAGAAAATATATTGGTTTTAAGACAAATGAACATACTTATTATAAGAAACATTTGATAACAAAATGTAAGAAAATAGAATTTTGTCATAGATGCTAAGTATTTCTGCTATCTTAGATTCTGTACTGTTACATCTTTAAGCAATGTTTTCGCTTTGTTGCAAACAGCTGTGTCAGTCAGTTCAGTGGAAACATCTTGCAATATTCAAGTCAAATATTCAAATGTAAGGAAATATAAAACTGTACATGTGTTTCAAAATAAACATTTAAAATATATTTCTTGAAGTTTTACTTTAGTTAGCTATCCTTGATTATCTAATTTAATTATGCATTAAAGTAATATTTATGTCATCATTATATAAAAACTAATTAATTCACATGGTATGAAGAATTAGGCCTACATGCTATATTATTTGGTGCATTTAGAGAGTTAATTAGATCTTTCTAATTTCGTATTTTTGTAAAAAATAATAGGAAAAGTAAAAATTGCACCTGGTAAGAAAAACTAAGCCTACATGCTACAACATTTAGTACTTTCAGAAAGTTAATTAGAAATTTCATAATTTTGTAAAAGTAATAGGAAAAGTAAAAATTGCAAAGTTCCTGAAAATAAATAAATAATCTTATAGACTTCCATGCTCATCACGTTACTTATACTATTTAGTAGAATGGCAGCTTCACTGCATAAACTATAGAAGTTGTAACTGTAAGAAATTTACTGTAAAAACTAACTTTAGAATGGACATAATACATATTTATGTATGTAATACTTATTTATGAAATGTACACGCTAAATTTCAATGACAACAAACTGGCCAGTATAAGATTTTATCTTATTTTTAATTTATATATTGTATAGTTGAAATAATTCCGTTTCTCTTAGAAATAAGTAGTGGCTTTGTGAACCTTACTCCTTATAAAACTTATATAGTTAAATACATTTAATAAGTTGTTCTTGTAAAACCAAAATAGTTATGCCTACTGATGCTATATAATATAGGCCTACTGTAGTAGACCTAAAAGAAAGAGTGAATAACAACACACCTAACACCATTAATAAATGTATTATGGATGATTTACTCCTTGCATTATAATAATTATGATTGGTTAATCATTGAATCATGGTTATTTATTGAGATCACAGTCACAGTAGTAGTAAATATTGTGCTGTACCCATCATTGTATATAAACATAGGAATGCAGACTCCCTTAACTGAAAAGTGGTCCTTTACTTCCACTACTTATGGACCTTGGTGGCTGGAAGCCCAATTTGTTGAAAGCATAAAAGATTCTACTATTGTTTATATTTTACTCTAACTCACAGTGATGAATGAATATGTACAAATTTCTGTACATGAAAGTTATTAGTAAATAATTATTTATTTGATATTTTTGTAACCCCATGAACATGATTTTTTTTTTTTTTTTTTTTTTTTATAAAAGAGTTCAAATATCATTTTAAGATTTTCGTATGACTAACCTTAGGCCTCGTTTATACTATTATATTTAGTAATTAGGTACATGTACTATATTTCTAATAGCAGAACTGACATCCATTTCTTAAAACCATGCTACTATATGGTTTTTAGTGGCTACATTTTAAAATAAAAACAAGATAAAAAACCTTCTTCTTGCATCAATCAGTGTAAGTAAATGCAAAGAACCATATTCCTAGACTTCATAACTAATGTTACACATGTTTGGCCATAATTGTGTAACAAATTCAAAGACGAAATGCCAAATGGTCAACTTAAAACATCATCCAGTGAGAGTTCAAGTCCAGGGTAATACACATTTTTCATTTTATCGTTGAAGTAATCAATCAATATTCTGATTTTGTGCAACCTGTCATTACTTTCAGCTTCGTGGTTTTTGGCAGAGAAATTCAAGCATCTTAAAATCAACAAATAACTATCTCTAGCCATCTGACCTCTAACAAAACCAAAATTAAACATTCTGTCCGTCTTCCAGTAATAGTTCAATCTGTTTACTCTGACTGTACCCATGTGAAAAATTAGGCCGATTAACTTTTTCAATTCCGGGAGAGTCAGGTCTTTCCATTTATTTATTCTCGATCCAGGTCGCAAATTCGGTGCAAAAAATACATCCCAAGTATATGTATTTGTTTGTTGCAATATTTTTATCAGCAGGGAGTCGTCTAGCAATAAATTCCACCAATCAATTGGGCTGTTATTTCCAATCAAAGGTACCAGAAATATGTTCTCTTTGAGAAAAGGAATATTTCACAAACCTGCAGTTCTTGTACTCTACTGTGGATTGTACACCTCATCATTTGGCTCATAAAATATGACATCATTATCCAACTTGGTGCAGAATCATCAGATGGGGCGGGTTCCACTTGCATCTGTGACTCGTCAAGATTACTGTTATGGCGGTCAAGAGCATCACTCATGTCTGATTCACTTGATTGGGCAGTTTCATCATCACTTTCAAGCAACATACAGTCAATTTCACTGTCTCGGTTACCCCATGCCATTTAAAAATATATTTACAAACATACGTAAACACATAAATTAGAATATACACAGTAAACTATGTAAAAAACGTCAGTTACCTTAACCACTACACAACAAACACAATACATCAATGCACTACACGCTGTGAAAAGTACAACAAATCTCCGCAATAGATAATTTCATACTGGCACTATAAAAATAGCATTGCCGAACGCCTCTGATCGGAGGCGGACACACTCGAACAGAGCTAGGTATGCATCCGATTGGAAGCCTCAGCAGTCAACGTGTTAATTAATGCTTTATAGTACAACAAATTAACTTTGAGCAGGTCTCGCGCAGGTTGGGGAAATGTGGGCCATGTAGTGGGGGTAATACGTCACTGGGTGAAGGAGAATTTATGTATTCTTAAACTTAATACAGCATACAGTAAAAATTGATGAACTTCACTAATATTGTTATTTACATTAAAAGCCGCTACTGCATTTTTTACTTAAACCCATATTATAAATTCAATCGGGTTTAGTTCTGGTTGATACGGAGGAAGTCTCACAACAGAATGACCATGTTCTTTTAAAAGATTCTTTAAAGATATTCTTCATACCAGGCCTTATTTTGTAATATTAAATTATCAAGTTCAGGTTTATACATTTCACTACTACAAGGAATATTTTTATTCCTTAACCATTCTAACATTATTTACTTTTTGCTGTTTGAATTAGGACAGGGATTTAATTTTTTGTTATGATAAGATGCATTGTCTATGACCAAAATGGACCGTGGTTTGAAATTAGGTATTAAATTATTTTCAAACCACTTTTCATAAATTTTTGGTATTCATATTATTGTGATAATCACATTTTCACTCTTCCGGTTTAAAAATAAGCAATGCGTTTGGAACACCTCTGCACTCATTCCCTGCATAAACAATGATCAGCCTTTTTCCTTTTGAAACTTTTTTTATAACCACTTATCGAGTTGTCAAACCATGAAAGGACTTTTAACATGAGTAGTGTGAATGTAGGTTTCATAAGAAAAAATTATTGGTCGCACTTCAAGTCTATAGACTTTCATTATTTTTTAATAATTTTATCTTTTCAATCTTATGTCATTTTATTCAATTAAAATTCTTCTATTGTCATCAGATTTTCTCCACTGCAAACCCATATTTCTAAGAATTTTGCACAAGGTTTCAGTCGTGAAATTAAATTCAAGTTCTTGGTGTTCGGTTCTTAAAACTGCCATTAGTGATTTCAAACACGGTAGTTTGTTATATTTAAATAGAAATTATGAACTGTATTTGTAACACGCTTTTCTGAAAGATATCAATATTTAGTTTTTTTTAATTAACTTTCTACAGAGTTTTCCAGGTGTTGAAAAAGTCTCATTTTGTCCATATTGGTTGAATTCTGTTATTACTTTTTTTACCATACTTAATGGTATTCCACATAAGTCAACAACTCTGTGTTTAACATTAATCTTTTTAAAGATATTTACAATAATACACTTCCTTTGATTACGATAATCCCTGCCCTAGTCATTAATTGATCTAGGTTGAGGCATTATAAACATACAGAATATAACAAAAGACCACTAACTATTTTAACTCTATAATACAACGATCTGATGAAACTACTGTAGTGATACACGAGTCAGTCATCCCTTATTCCTTTCTTTCCCTCTCTTTCTAAGCTATTCCATTAGGCTTCCCCCAATCCTCCCTACTTCCAACAGTCATGTCAAGTATACACGAACTCGTCAACTGCACATCTCAATATTGCTCGAAGTTAACTTTGTCCTATTACACAACCTTTTAATTTAGAATGCAAAATAAATGAAGCAACTAGAATTACTAAACATTCAAGCAAGATTATTAACTAAGTTATTGTAAACTCAGATCAATCTTGCAGTGAGGATTTAGTTTTAAAACCAAAGGTATCAGATCATACAGTTCAAGTTTTAGCAATAAACATTGAGCTGACAAAGCAAGGTGTAAATAAAGCTCCTAAACTATTCAAAAGACAATTCACAAAAAGTATTGTAATGAATTGTCTAACATAATTTGAAATGTTCTCTATGGTGTGACAAATGGGGAATCAGTATACAATTTGTTTCTTGATGTTTTTTGTCAAGATTTGATAAATTATTTTCTCTTAAACTGGTGAAGTTTGTTCAAAAAATTTAAAGTCTTGGATAACACAAGGGCTAAGAATCTCATGAAAAGGGAAAATAATGTTATTTGAAATGAATATAACGTATAGGGATGAGGCACTTTTAACTTACTACATGCTCTATTATAAAACATTGTGAAAACTTCTAACTGCAGCTAAAAAACTGGACAATGATAAATTTATAGCACAAGTTTCTAATAGATCATGGTCTGTCTGGGATATTGTTCATAAAGAAACAGGTTAATTGGGAATCGGTGTATTACAATAAGTATCGATCAAGGAAGATTTATTATTGTTGATTATAAATGTATAGCAGACTCCTTTAATAGTTTTTTGTTGATATTACAAAATTATTGACTTAAGATAAATCAAAGACTTTGGAACTCTTACAATTAACCAATTAAATGGCTAACAATTATTTAAAATTGTAACCTACAAATTGTCACATCCAAAAATTAATAAAACAAAAAATCTAGTGGGTGGGAAAATATATCAGATAACATCTTGAAATCAGTGGGACTAACTGTGAGTCAATGACTGGCATATGTCTGCATCGACTAACTTTATATTTGGAAAATAATTATACTCTATTAGAGGCTCAGTTTGGATTTAGAAAAGGTATTCTACTTCTTCTCCAATATTTAACTTTTATGAACAAATTCTCAAAGCTATGGATAACTCACAATATGCTCTTAGACTGTTCTAAGTCTTTGATTTTGTAAATCATGATATCCTTCTAGAAAAAATGCAATTTTTGGGTATACAGGGAATACCTTAACAAGGTCTAGATCCTATTTGGAAAATAATTATTGTACCGTTCGGAAGGGTTGATTTTAAAAAAGATTGAAGTCGTGCTGAACTCTGAAATACCAGAAAATGAACGGTCATGTTCAGTGATGGAACCTTTAGGTTATGTCGGTTCCTGAGCTTACCTGAGTTCACTATTTACAGAAAATAATTAACAAAGCAGATTAACAAATAACAAGCTAATTTATTTTTCTTGAAAAGAAAATATATATTTATTTAAAAAAGTTAATACGCCCTTAGATAATAAAAAAGAAATTTTATTTAATGAAACCCTTAATAAAATTTTTTTAACAATAAAGAAAGATCCCACCCCAAAAAGAAAAGAAAATTTAGTGAACCCTCCCTTTTATTTAAGATTACACAGTATCTAATTTATTTTAATTAAGTAATAAATAAACAAAATTTGATTTTAAACAATATACATACAAGAATAATTAATACGACAAGTACAAGAAATGCAAATAAAAAAATATATATATAATTACATATATTAAGTTATTTTGTTGGCCAACATTTAAAAAAAAAACTAATTTATATATTTTTTAAAAAAATTATCCAAAGAAAGTTTTGACGTCAAGTTATAAATTTAGAAAACTAACACCTTTGGGGTCGTGAGACCATAAAATTGCTAGCATGTCCTATCCTAATTACAAAAAAAAATGAGTCTGATTTGCCTTATTACATATTTTTTTTAAAAAAATTTCACACACAGAACAGTTAGTTTTTCTTTCTTTTTGTCCAAGATTTCACTTAAATATGGTAACAGTTGATACTGTTCGCTCATTCTTGGAACAGTTTATAACTGGAACAGAGAATGGCGGTGCCTGAAACTTAAGACAGGCCCTGACGGCACTACGGAAAATTTTTACATTTTGATTTAGAAGAACCCTTTCTTACATAATTTTTTAAAGAAAACTGTAGAACACGCACACACGTTAAATTTGGGTCATTCACATTTTATACTTTTTTTTTTAATTTCACATCTTACACATTTATATTTTAAATTTTATTTTAAGATCATCAGTGGAAAATGTCCCGAGTTTGGACTTCGTGGATTAGATCGTAAGAGTGAGTGTGGATGACTCATCTTTGTGGTAACTAAAGCGCATGCGCTAGGCGAATCAGCTGTTTCCCTTGAATCTTGCCTTCGGGCATGTTCCAATGTTCATATGTAGGACTGGTTTGCGTATGATTCAGTTTTTGTTTGATTTGTTATTTTTATGAATAAAAATACGTAGCGGATTTAAATAAACGCTACATTATCAAATTGTGGAAATTAATAATAGTTATCAGACCCAATCTTAAACCATCAGGAGTGCCACAAGGCTCGGTTCTCGGTCCTGTCCTGTTTTTATTATATATTAATGACTTACCTAACACTGTGCAAACTGGAAAAATGGTTCTCTTTGCAGATGATACCTCAGCATTGATACGGAACTCAAACTTGTATTCTTTAAATAAATCTTTCTTAGAATGTCTAGTATCCATTAAAAAATGGCTTACTTATAATGGTCAACAAATAAATATGAATAATACCTGTGTTTTAGATTTTAAAACCAAATGGTCTATATCTTTTAACATAAACCTGGAAATCAATGATATTGTCTCAGTTGATGTTGTTAATTTTTTGGGACTGAAAATAAATTAAAATGGAAGATGGAAAGACCATGTGGAAATAACTTACTGTCTAAGAAACTAAATTCTCCATGTTATGCCATACAGGTAGTTTCTAGCGAAATAGAAAAAGAATCTCTAAAATCTGTTTATTACGGATATTTCTTTTTTCTCTTAAATTATGGTATAATATTTTGGGATAATTGCCCTGAGGCACACAAAATATTTAAAATACAAAAACATGTAATTATAATTATGGCGTAAGCGGGGCACAAAGGTTGTGTAAGCCTTTCTTTAAAGAAATTTGCAATATGCCTATGCCTTGTATTTATATATGAATTATTAAATTTCATTCACTTAAATAAACACATATTTCATGATAGAATTTTATAGCATAAACATGAAACCCGAGCCAAAAATGTCCTCAAGAATCCCAGGCATCGCCTATCTGTCTACGAGTTAGGTTCATTTTCATGGGAATCAGACTGTACAATAAATTGCAGTCTGATATAAAATATAGCTCAAGTGACACCAGTTTCAAGAAAAAATTTAATGTATTTTTAAAAGACCAATGTTTTTATTCCGTGGAAGATTTTATGGAGTTTAGAGGTGACTAAAACACTTCTTCTGTTGTAGTATTTTTGTATTACTTGTTATCTATTCTGATGTGTTGACAATAAAATTCTTATATTATTATTGGCATTGGCAACCTTTATAATTTAAGGGAAGCTGGAAAACAAATAAAAAATATATAGCTTGTTTGACATTTTTCTCAACATTATCTTGATAAAATTTTCTTCATAACTAAATTAGGTCTAATATTTTAAAAAATAATAAATGATTATTTATCTAATAACCTTTAATAATAAACCAAGATTTGTTACTACAGGACAATAGAAAACATTTGAACTTGAAACATGTATTTTATTGCTAAACTTGCTAATCTTGGGCATGCAAGATTAAAATACATTGGTATACCGTAATAGAAGTAAAAAATCTATTATATATCTTCTACCATTTCAGGATGACTAAAAAAAATATCAAACTTCCTGAAAAACATAAAGTCTTTGTTATGGATTGTTTGTATATTCTAATATTGTTATATCTTTGATATTTGTTTTTATTTTTTTCTTAAGAAAAGAAGTAGTGCCTAGGGAATGCAATGTACCTAAAACCATCCCTAATGAAGGAGGACTAAATATATATATATATATATATATATATATATATATATATATATATATAACTTCCTGAAAAACGTAAAGACTTTGGTATGGATTGAATATTTGTTTGTAAATCCTAATTTTGTTATATTTTTTATCATTGGTTTTTGAATTTTTGTTTAAGCGAGAGATTGTAGTGTTCGTATCTCTATGCACTGACCATAGAGATAAGATGAACAGATGTTGAGCGAGTAGGGAGTTTGGGCTCCTTCCTTAGCCGGTTCATCATCTTTCTCATTCCCCTCGCATCCTCTATGACTAGATACTCTGCACCTGGTTGAGGGTTGAGAGCTGAGTTAAAGTCTGATGGTATTCCCACACTATATCATCAGTATATGTGTGTGCTTAAAACCTTAATTGCGGCTTGGCTGTCTGTTCTGATTATGATGTGATCGTTGGCATTTCCTCTTATCAGACATAGTTGTATCACATTCTAGTATAGCCAACATTTTGGCTTGAAATACTCTTACATATTTCTCCAAGGTGATACTAACCTCCACTTTAGCTGATTTACCAAAGATTTCCTTACTACCTTGAGCAGTGTGATATCCACTTCTATAAAGCACTATGTTGTTCTTCTAATTAGACTTTCCTTTGTTATGTCTTCCCTCTTAGAAATAAAAGTTTCATAGAGTTTAACCTAAGAGACCTTCCTCTTAGTGTGGTCGTGTTTTGTGTTTAGGACAGGATAATACGATTCCTTGTTGCAGATTGTGCCATTAATTGTCCCATGGAAACCTCAGTACACTTTGGAACATTAGATACTATACGCCGCAAAAGCTTGCTTCAGTTATAATACGGAGGTTAAGTGGAATCACACCCAGTAAGGATTCCATAACTGCTGTAGAAGTGCTTCTGAAAGCTCCTGATATGCATATGCAGGCTAGTCTCTAAGGACTTGATAGGTTATTTTTTGTTTTGATCTGTAGGACCTTTGTCCACAATACTAGTGCAGTATATTGGAGCTTTGGAAGTGGGGACGGATATATTACACATATGTGGAAATGGAATAACCTTTTTCTTCTCAAAAGAAGTTTACAAATAATTGGACTGGACAGTTTATTTCAAGTTAATATCTTGTCCAATACAAGCTCCAGATATTTAACATCATCTGCAAGTTTAAATGGTGTTCCCCCTAGACTCCGTTCAACCTAATCTAATTTGAGGTTTCGTATGAAAGGCACAATAACAATAATAATAATAATAATATCGTTGACAGGGTTGATAGTTATACCTTCATTTATGCTCAAAATGTTTACTTCTTTAAAAGGTCCATTCATATTTATTTAATATGAAACAAACATCTTTTCCCATAGTAATATTCCCATATCACACCAAGTCAAATTATTATCAATAGTTGTATTACCCACATGAGCTATTAGAAATATCTCTTGATTTACTGATAAAGGTATATCTTCTTTTATAGTGAACTCCAAACATTCCCTCAATTTTCCAAACATTTATCCTATAATGCCTTTTCCGTTCACTAATTTTTGTAGTTTTTGTATTACCATATTCGTTAAAAACTGTTACAGCTGATGAATAAGGTTTTGAACATAATTAATATGATATACCGGGTATATATATATATATATATATATATATATATATATATATATAAAACTTATACAGTGCTTATTCCATTAAAATATTAATAAAAAACCTCCATCAATGACGAATAAATTATTATTTTCTAGACCTTTCAAATTCTTCATGTAATCCAGATTTTACCGTTTTTCTCATTTCACTTTGTTCAACAAGAGACAGTAGTTATGGAGCAAGTTCAAATTCAAATACTCTTGAAGGTTACAATCACACACAAATAAAATGACAGAAATGTTGTTCAAGGCCGTACATGTGTATCTTAGATATTAGACATATATGTCATATACTCACCAAGCATATGTATGAGCTATATTTTTCTATTAACTAATTACGTATATGGTTTTTTTTCAAGACGTGGAAGCTATTATTAAAAGTAAAACTAATTGAGAGCTTGCTTTGAAATGACCAAAATATTTACCGATAAAATGGCAAAAAAGAGTTTTACCCCATCTTCACCCCCTCCTTCTTCCTCCCGCTCACCCCTAGGTCGTCGAACTCGGTCATTTTTAAAAGTAAAATTGTTTAATCAACTGCCTGCCAAATTATGTTAACATACAAATTATCTACCATATAAGGGTGTGAACTACATAGTCCTCATCCTGCTCCTGGATAGCTATGATTAGCGATGATGGAGTTGAACACCACCAGATGCTTCACTCAAAGAAGTTCCAAAATATATCACAAACAAACAGTGATTATCAGGGCTTGAGATGAATGTCAACATCAAAACAAAACTATACAGATAGATATAAAATTCACTTATGGCTAAGTGAAAACAATGTATAAAGTCTACATGGCAATAATTTAAAATTGACAAAGCCTTCATTGTGAGAGAATGTAGCACAGGTACATTAAAGAGAACAGAGATATGGCATCCAACAAGGAAAGGAAATTTTTTTTAAATATATTGGCACATATCCTTGTGACTGTCTGTATAGTAAAAGGAAAAGAAGAAAAACCACAAATTCAAGCTAATTGCCCTCACCTACAAAAACAAACAGGTAAATGATGGAGAGAGCATTATTTTTATGCTAAAATGCAAGAGATCTTTGAAAAGGAAGGTGGGGGAATTAAAGAGAGTTCATCTGCTTACAGGAGTCCATACTACCATCAAACAATGCCTACCATCATCAAAAACTTTCAAATGATTAACTTATCACGAGAAAACAGCTTTGGATTTGGATTGGTCAAGCTTGTCCACAATTCCTTACACGTGGAAGACTGAACGTAGAATCTAAAAAAGAATTTAGTAGACATTAAGATGAAAATAAAAATTAACAGAAACTATGTTTTTACAGGGTTTGTAAGGGGGGACCTGTATGCAATCATACCGGATAATCGGAAGTTTATCTATATTTCATTTGATCACAGATGATCTAGTTTGGGACATCACTGATGTCAGCCATATTGGTAAACTACAACTTATTCAACCAGCAGCTTTAAAATCCTGCTTTGGGTGTTCCATGACTGCTCCCATAATGCTGATGGAAACAGAACTGACCAATACAACTGACTATCAAAAAATAGTTCTGGAATAAACATCTTGAAAATTTAACACTCACTTCATCACAAGACATGTACCAAAATTTTACCTACCTTTTCAAACTTTTACCTACCTACATGGCACAGGAAATTCGAAGGGATACTTTGGAAATGCTAAATTCCAAATACGACAGTTTTGTAAAAATCTATACTAATGGATCTGTGGTTGTAAGCCCTAGATATTTTAACCAAGAAATTAGTGAGTACTTTTACAGCCCAGCAAATGCTGCAGTATGGGCGCAGACCTTTTGGCTCTGAATGCAACCCTAATGAGCTGCTAGCAAATAAAAGGAAAAGAAGAATATATACTAACTGACTAATGTGTAGCCATAGAGCCACTGGAAAAGATAAGACCGAGCGACTATTCTTTCTTAGTATAGTACCTTTGAACACCAATCTATTGAGGACCAATCTTAAACCTAAGACGTTCACTTGTGAGGTACAAGAGAGCTGCAACATGATGGATAAATAAACAAGGAATGAATAGAGCACTGGCGCAAGGTAACTACAGTGAGATAATTTTTTCCAATTCAGTTGAAACCAATGGACCCAAATATCTATCACTACCTTTGCAGTTAGGTTCAGAATTGTGTATATAGTCTCTGGACACTAACCACCATTTTCGCCTGAAATTACACATCAATCTGTGAGAAACTTTGGTAAGAAAGAGGAAAGACTGGAGTATATCCTATCATAGTGCAGCTCACAGAACCCAGCAAGTGAGAGCCTGAGGATCTGGTGCAAGAGGATGATAGTTTGAAGAATTTTCTCAAAAGAAAAGATATCTGGGCACTGACTGCTATAAAATAGAATGAACATTGGGGTGACATAATCTCTGAAAGTTCCTCTGAAGAACTTAGTTCTTAGTACCCTATTAAATTTACTATACTAAATGTAAGTTATATTTCCAATGCACATAATATATATATATATATATATATATATATATATATATATATATATATATATATATATATTATGTGCATTGGAATATTTGTTATGAAAGAAGTAATCCCCAAATCACAAGTAAAACACTAACATAGCTAAATACTATCCCAACAATAACAATAATGAAATACTATCCCTTCGAAGATGGTAGCTTTGTTATTGAAATGTACATAAGGGTTTAATAAATTTGCTAATGTTAATTATATTAGTGTTTTATTTGTTGTTCACAGATTATTCCTTCATATCATTATTAACTTATCTTATAACATTATTTGGTGCAGAGGAACAATTAATTAACCAGTTAGATTACCGAACCTAAACCCCCTGGATTATTTTATATGTGGCCACCAAAAGACTTTAGTGTATGATACATCGAAGGGCAGAAGCCGGGTTAAACAGCATCAGAGTTATTCCTGGGATCTTTGATAGAGCCAGAAATACCTTGCATCACTGAGCTGAAGTGTACATTGCTGAAGGTGTTTGTCATATTGCTCACCATTTGTAATTTCAAAGTTTTAAAAACTGCTAACTAAGCCCTGCAGCCAACTTATTCTGTTGTTGTGCCAGAAGGTCGCTAATCTTTTGTTTTATTTATTTATTTGTTTGAAACAGAATCCTTGGTTCAATAACCAGAAATGTACTATTTAATTAAAATAATTGTTTATAATGTTTTAATACTGTGACTTTTAATAAGACAAATGAAAAAATAAATTCCCATATTATTATAAATGTGTATTTTAATAATTTTGCATGTTCTTGACAAATACCAATTTTTTTGCGTTTCAGGTTTTTTATGATAACTTAGTTATTTTTCAAGCTCCAAAAAATTATAAACCCCATTTTATTTAACATTTGTATGCTGATAAAAATAGCATAAATAATACGTATACCAAATTTAAACTCATAATCTATATTATTTCTAAAGTTACCATTAATTTTTTTAAACATGAAATAGAAATAGCCAACAGATGAAAAACTAAGCTTTTCCGGACCATGTTAATTATGACAATAATAAATTAATTAATTTTGCCCCTATCAGCTCCTGAAGTTGTGCCAACCTATCGTGAAACACTCTGTAAATTTTATACTCGTATATTTTTAGAGATTTTACAGTGTTTATTTCTCAGTGAATTTACCCTACCCTTATCGGAATCCTAATCTTGCTTGAGAACTCTTGAATGATAGTAAATCAAAAACAAACGATTTTACGAGCAACAGCTGAGTGGACTTTTGGACCGAGTTTGAGTCCTAATAGCGTTAAAATTGTCGTGTTGTTTCTGTGGAACTTGTGGAAGTAAACAATAGGTACAATAAACACTTAAGGTATTTATATTATAAAATTATCATAACAACTAACAACCTTAAAGTCGATATTAGTTTCCCTTTGGTAATGAAGAATGTTATCCTTAAACATTATTTATTTCAACTGACTTGCTAACCAAAGATAGGATATATACCTATTTATATTAATTTGGCCAATTTTTTAAATTTATATTTCAATAATATATATGAATAGTGACAGTATTGAACTGTTATTTTGTCAAGCTAACACATTCAATGATAAATGTTAGGTTCATTTTTAAAATTAAGCCAAATAAATTTGACAATTAATTAATTGATATGGGCTATGACTAGATCTCACCTAATACCACAGACAATAAACAAATTAGGTAAAATAATACTTTATAAAAATTTAATATGAAAATAACCAAATTCCTTCTCAAATAGGGGTAAATATGGAGAGAAGTTGTCCGATCGATTTAAGTGTGAAATCGGGATAATTCCGCTTCAAGATGAGTTTTTTCCATCAAGTACTGGTAGATACACATTAACCAAATCAGTTCAGTGTTTAGCCAAAGATCTTACAGTGTAACCTAAACTAGTTTAATCTTCGTTTCCTTTGTGTTTGTTATTTATAAAGTGATTTGTTATTTATAAAGTGATTTGTTATTTATAAAGTGGTATAGTGAAAGTGAAGTATTACATTTAAAGTTAATTATACTCATAGTTCATTCCTAACTTTTTACTTTCATTCGTACACATATTTATTTTAAGCGTAACTTTGCCTACTCCCTCTACTTCATTAATTTATTTACCAATTCTCTTAAAACTTTACCCTTTTACATCAAACTTTCATTCATTCATCTTTTAAACTATTATTATTTTTAACTAATCTCTCTCTATGACTATATCTCTCTTACTTCCGATAGTGTACTTTACTATTTCATGTGTTCCCCTAACCTATTCTTCTCAATTACAAATTACAAACCACCTTGGTCTATCCATCAGCCTAGGCTCAACTATATTGACTCTTCAAGTGTAGGCCTACTCATATATTTAAATCATTACAACTTATAATTACTCTTTATCTCTGGGTCTATATGTTCCCAAGGATCTCAATATCATTTTGATTCTCTATGCTAATTATCCTTAGGCCTACAGCTAACACATTACATTCTAAACAACAGATCTATCAGATCTATACAAATTTCTAATTCCATAGTATTCTATAAAGTTGTATAGGGCCTAAGACCAAATCACCGACACTTCTCTTTTATCGTAATTCACACTATTGTTTATGTACACATTATGTCTTCATAATATGTCTTAATTATATTTTACATGGTATTTACATCTTACTAAACCTAGGCCTATACATTTATAATATTTTTAATCTTGTAACATCATACACCGCTCAGTTCGACAACCTACATTTTGTCTGACCTACATTCACATCTGATCCTCTGACACATCTCACGCTTTACTTGTACAAGTATTTCATTTTGTAATGTACTGATATCAAAACATGTCCTCTTATCATATCTACCACGTTTTGTTTCTAACAAAGTGAAGTGTGTATAGTGTTTTGTGTTGCTTGTTATTTTGGTGTAATTTACAATCGATATAACAGTGTTCTTTTAAATAGGTTAGCTGCTTATTCTTTAACTAGCTTAAATTTAAATTTATTTTTACAATATTCTATTTACAGTTTAAATGTGCATAGGTATGTGACTTATGTTAATGGGCTATTTAACATAACAAAAAAAGTCATATAAGTTATGTTTCCGAGTTTTGTATTTGTTATAACTGGAAGTTTTTAAATCGCTTGTGATTTTGTTTTTGTTTTAGATTTTTGTATAGTAAAACTACAGGCCTAAATTTATTATAACCATGGCACACTACAAAGGGGCTGCAAGTGAGGCTGGGCGAGCCATGCATCTTATGAAAAAGCGTGAAAAAGCACAACAAGAGATTGAATTTCGCAAAAAGAAGATTGAAGAAGATTTAAAGATATCAAATATTGAAAATAAATTTGCTGCCCACTATGATGCAGTTGAACAGCAACTTAAGGTAGGCTACTATATATATATATATATATATATAATAAAAGCTTTAGAACTACTTTTTATTTTTATTTAGGCTACTTATAGTTATATTAGGGCTTAAGAGATATATTTATATATTTGTAGGTGTGTTGATGTAGTTAGCCTATTATTTTTAACAACATTTTTCTTTTAATATTAGTTCATCTTAATAAAGAATAATAATAACAATCCAAGTGAATATCATATATTAAAATGGTTTCAAAGAATGTGGTTTATATTGTATACAAATTACCAGCTCATGGAGCAATTGTTCCACTACAAATAAGAACAATTGTACCACTACCAAGAAACATTTTCACACCATTGAAGTAAGTGGTTACTTTATTTTAAATATCAGTACCCAATTTTTTTTAAACAGATACAATTTATTCAAATTATTGTGATATGTGGACTCTTGTACAGAGTGAATCAAAGAAGAGATGCTTGGATGAATGTTAAACTTGCTAAATAGAATTAAAGTTATTTAATAATCTGAATATAAATGGGAATCCTATTTCAATAAAAAATGTCTATAGCATACTCATATTTACAGAAGGTACCATATTTATTTTCATAAATAGGAATGCAAGTTTATATTTATTATTTTATGAACCAGTTTTTTTTTTTTTTTAATTTTTTTTTTTTTTAATTCCAGAGTTCTACTATTGGATTGGTTACATTAGATGAAATGAGAGCTAAGCAAGAAAACATAGTAAAGGAACGAGAAAGAAAACTTGCACAGAGACAGCTTGAAAAAGAAAGAGAACAACAAAGGCAGCTAGAAGCGAAACAAGCAGAAAAAAATAGGCAAAAGAAACAGGTTAGTATTTTAAATAATAGGACTATTTTCCCTAACCAGACTTTAAAAACAAGGTAAATTTCTTAAGTTCAAAATAACATTACAAATCCCAATGTTGATATATGAAAAAACTGATATTTTTTATTTTTCCCCCATTCTAAGATATTGTTACATGTACAGTAGATATAACTAGAAAACAAATATATATATATAACATTATTTTAATGTTAAACATTGCCATGCTGATATGGACTTTGACATAACACAAAAGCCAGATGAAGTTCAATGACAGACTTCCAGAAGATATTAAGCAGATAACTAATAAAAACAAATAAGTTTATAATTATATTGTATGAATTGGAGACGAATGTTCTTGTTTCGCTGTCAGTATGTTTTGATTCCTAATATAGGCCTATTTATTTTGTTTTTCTATGTGTACTACTAGGTAATATTAAGGACCACTTTCCAAGGTTAGTCTGTGTCTCCTATCCGTACAAAATATAAACATAAGCCATATGCCCTATTAAACTCTAAAAAAATTAAGAAAGTTTTAAATAGTTTAATTGTTTTTATTTTTTGTCTTAATTAACAAATTTTGTAAAATTATTTGAAATATCTGTGTTTATGTTTAATATATGAGGTGTTTGTATTATATAATGAGACTTGTACAATAGGTCACCTTTATTTAATGTAGCCAATTCTTACACTTGTCCCCTTCAATATAGTTTCCTTTTGTACCAATTTAGTCTTGTTGTTCACGGGAAAAGGCGTAGAGCTGATTAGTTTCCATCAGCTATTATAACACATCTCTCGTTTTTTCTTTATTGCACCAATTGACTCTATTTATGTTCCTTTTAGCACAGATTTCACTTTAAGAAAAAAAAAGTCACAATTCTGCATATCTGGAAAATATGGAGGATGTTCCAGTGAAAAACTGGTATTGACTTGTTGATGAATGATTTCTCCACGGTTATGGAAATTTTTCTATCTTCTTGCCTTCTGGAGCCTATTCTTCCAAAACTATGGACTTGAAATCAAAAAACATATGATCATGGGTTTAAATTTGGCCTTACTTTCAAGAGGTTATTTTCAATTTTGGTGTTTGACAGTGTTTTCCAATACATTGACTGTTGTTTCATCTCAAAATCATACATTTAGATTTCATTTAAAATGATGAATTTTTTTTAAAAGGCTAGGATTGATGCAAGTTGCTGAGCATATCAGTGCAAATTTCCTTGCTGCTTTATTTTTGTTCTAGTGTTCTCTATAGGAACTATATTGGCACACATTTTTTTCATGTTGAGATCCTCACACAGTGTCTGTCAATGTTTGTGGCTTCAGGTATCATTCGTACCTGACTCTGTAGTCTTCTCAAACAATCGAAGGTCATCCAAAATGTTCACCATCTTCCATGTTCTGACATCATTCACTAAATCTGTTGTAACACACAAACAGACATGCAGTCTTCTGCACTAGCGTCAGAGAGCATTTAAAAACATTCTGTTGTTGTTTTTCTCAATATTACTAAAAATTAAAATTGACATTATTTCTTAATCTTTAAACTTAGCATTATTTAGTCATAATTTTTTTTTTTTTTTTTTTTTAATTAAAAAAAAAAACTGCACTAACCGATAACAATTAACTGAATGGCCAAGTTGATGTTTGTTTGCAATGACTAGAAAATCTTCTGACTAAAAAATTCTGTTACTATATTTTATCAGACATACAAAATATTATTAATGTTATAAAATAATATAGTTAACTAGCAAATTTGAATTATTTTTAAACCCCATTCTTCTGTCTTGCAGTCCATTTGATTAATTTTTACTCCTATAAATAAACGTGACTGTAAAATTATAATAGGTTTACAAATGGTAATATTATTGCAACAAGATGTAGTAATATAAAAATTCTGAATTAAAAATATATAAAAAAGTTTTGATCATGGTTAATATGGGCTCTTTCCTGTAGTAGCCAGCCTTAAACATTTCCAGACATCGTAAAAATTTTTCCACAATTTGGCTATTGTACTGCTTTGTATGAGATATATATATATTATATATACAATTCTGTTGCGGTCTCTGGAAAGTGTCAAGACCATTACATCCATCTCTTTTTTTTTTCTCATCCATCCCTTTAAAAATGCCACATTAAGGAAACCTCAAATAATTATAGTTACAGCTGTGGAGTTGCCATTTTTGCTGGGGTATGAAATTTATATCACCATTTTTTGCAGTATATTTGATTTATTTGCTTAATGTTATAATAACATCCATTAAGAAAAAACATTCCAAGTTACCATGAGTCACTTGATCACATGCATGCCATACATTAACCGCTCCTGGTAGCACTTTGTGGAAAAAATTTGAAAGTTGGTCTTTCATTAAACACATGTTTCTATTACATTTAGCTTAGTTCCAATAAATTTTCTATATATAAGCCCTTTTTATGGAAACCCTGTAGTTGTATACAAATTTAAAGTCTGGTTCAAGATTTTAGAAATAATTTAACAAATTAGTGATAGTTAAACAAAAACTATTTTCTTTCAACCCTTTGCCATCGGAATGGATATTTGCCACTATTCCTCAGGGATCGCACAGCCAGCTCTACTGGCCGCCGCCATTCGCGCACCAAGTCCGATTTTTCCCACAGCAGTTGTTCTCTTTGCGATCGGACGGCCAGCGGTGCTGGACAACATGAAATCCAATGAACGCTCGGGGGTCCAGCAGGACTGGCCGACAACGTATGCTATCGTTTGTAATATTCAAACTGTGGTATGATGCCTGTAGGAAACAAGGAAAAGAAAGAAAAAGGACAAAGTTTTTTTGTATAACTTGTTCAAACGATCCTAGATTACATATGGGTGAATGTTTTGAAAAATACTACTCAGTGAAAAAAATTAAAGAAGATTAAAACAGAATACTGACATATCTGTATGAGTATATTTGTATGAGTGACAAATATAGCCTATGTACGTTTTACACGTTTAGTAAATAAGTAATTAATTTGACTTTCAATTTTCAAACAAATGTATATCATAATTCAATATCTTATTTGTTTTTGAGATTCAATAAAACAGCTGTCAGTATAAAATTACAATTGTTTTATTACAATTTAAATCCCCTATGCTAACATAGCTGGCTTTCAGTGAAAACAATTTCCGGGAGTAATCCGCCATTATGAATGCCGAGGTGACCCGGAGTGGAGCGTGGCCAGTACAGCTGGCCGCCCGACCGCCGGAACCAATTTATACGGAAAGAATTCGGACTGGCTGCTGATTGCGTTGTGGCCTCTTCTACTGGCCTTCCGTTCGCAAAGGGTTAACATATTCACCTTTGAGTATTCTACATAGCTCAGAGAAGACATTTACGCAATAAATATTATATAGAATTTTTTTCAAAAGACGGTGTGATTGGAATATCTTGTAACCTTCTGCATATTCTGATAATTTAAAATGGTTTTCAGATTCAAGCTTTGTCTTTTGATCTTGATGAAGGAGAAGAAGAAGAAGAGGATGATGAAGAAGAAATTGAAGATATCAAAGAAGAGGAATCTAGTGAAGAAGAAGAAGAAGATCTAAATATAGTGCCTAAAAAGAAAATTAGAAAAAACCCAGATGTAGACACCAGCTTTTTACCAGATAGAGAGCGTGAGGAAGAAGAAAATCGTTTAAGGGAAGAATTAAGGCAGGTGAGTACTTAGCCTACTGATTTAAAAAAATCAAAAGAAAAACTTTTCGTTTAAGAATATAATGTGAAGATTGACTTCAAAATAGTCAAAGTCTTGGTTGTATTTTTAGTAAATATCTAATAACTAAATTCTAGATACAGTAGAACCTCTGTTAACCAGCCTCGGATTAACCGGCCAAGCTGCGGCGAGTCAAACGACTTTGTTGATAGCGGTATCCCATTGTCGGCGACTTAAAACACCGCGGCATTGGCACCCGTCGGTATAGCAGACATACACCGAGAAAAACGTTTGATGGGCCGCTTTTTTTCCACAAATCAATTTAGTATACATTATGGGAAAATATAATATTTCTTTTCAGTTTTCTTCTCGTCTTTGACTGGTTATGATCTACTGTGTGTACAGTGTAGGCTATATAGAGTAAATAAAAAGAGCGAGTTACGAAAACGGAAGCGTTTGTTGGTTTCGTTCGAGACGCGGTTAAATGTGTTAAAAAGACTTGACAGAGGGGAATCTGTAAAAATGCTGTGTGACGAGTTTAACGTGGGAAAAAGTACCATCAACGATTGGCGACGAAATAGACAATCTATAGAAGATATTTGTTCAAAAATTGAGTCGGAAAAAGTTCTTGCAATTCGGTGCACTAACAAAAAACCAGTTTATGACATCGTTGACGAAGCTCTTTGGATGTGGTTTGTCCAAGAACGCCGGAGAGGAAGCCCCATTAGTGGTCCAATTTTGATTGAAAAAGCACTGGTAATTCACGGTAAAATCGAGAATGCACCATCATTCTCTGCTAGCCAAGGATGGCTTGATCGTTGGAAAAAGTGTCATGGGATTCGTTTCGCTCACATAAGTGGTGAAAAAATGTCAGCAAATGAATCAGTTGCTAGTGAATTTAAGGCAACCTTCATGAAAATGATCGACGTTCATGGCCTAGTCTTGGAGCAGGTGTATAACATGGACGAAACTGGGCTTAATTTCAAGATGCTGCCAGACAAAACTTTTACATTAAGTCACGAATCATCATCAGTGCCAGGTTTCAAAAAAAATAAAGAACGGATCACCGTTGCTATTTGCTTTAATGCAGCGGGGTCTCATAAAATCCCCCTTTTTGTGATAGGAAAGTCAGCTAAACCGCGAGCATTTAAGAATTTGAATATTTCGTCCCTTCCAGTGCACTATAGGTCCCAAAAATCAGCTTGGATGAATTCCAGTTTGTTTGAAGAATGGTTTAACTCTTAATTTGTCCCGAAAGTAAAGGCGCACTTGAAGAGCAAAAATTTACCAATGAAAGCAGTTCTTCTCCTCGACAACGCTCCAACTCACCCCAACTTAGATGACGTGGATGGCATAAAAGTAATGTTTTTGCCTCCAAATGTTACTAGCTTGATACAGCCCATGGACCAAGGAGTGATAGAAAGTTTAAAGAGGCGGTACCGACGCAAGTTTCTTTCTGAAATTTTATTTAGGTGCAAGGAAGAAAACTTGCCTCTCCTGGAAAACGTGAAGAAGATAAACATCAAGGATGTCATTTTTATGTTGGCCAGTGCTTTTCAGGAAATGCCCTCTTCCATCTTTGTGAAATCGTGGCGAAAACTTTGGCCTGGTATAGAAAATCTAATCAAGAGCAAAGATTCAGGGAATGAAGAAATCGAAAATCTAGCCATTTTACACGATATGCAGTCATTACTTGGTGGGGACCAAATTCAGTTTGAGGACCTAGAGGAATGGATGACAAAAAGTGACGAAGGGCTCGAAAACGAATTTTTTAAGGACGAAGAAATAATCAGTATCGCCAGTAAAGATGACTGTGATTGCGAGGATGGCGAAAATTCAGACGTCGTAGAGGATTCGCAAAATATAGGCCATAAGGAAGCAAAAAAAGCTGCAGAAATTTTACTGCAATATGTTGAGCAGCAACAACATTCCACAGCATTGGATGTGATGAACATCCGAAAGTGGATGGATTTGGCTTTCGAAAACCTTTTAAACACTAAAAAAACAAACAAAAATTACCGATTTTTTCTAACAGTGTTGCGTGTTTGTATTACGGTATGTAAGTTTTTACAATGTTTGAAACAGTTTGTAGTGTTTAATTTTTTCATGTTTGATGTATAATATACATATTTTTTCTAACAGTGATGTGTGTTTGTGTTGGTATGTAAGTTTTTACAATGTTTAAAACAGTTTGTAGTGTTTAATTTATTTTTTCTAACAGTGATGTGTGTTTGTATTATAGTATGTAAGTTTGTTTTTACAATGTTTAAAACCGTTTGTAGTGATTATTTTTTTCATGTTTGATGTATAATATACATAACATAATATATATGACACATTTATGTAGGCCTACAATAAAATGAGTTGCAATAACATCTTAATTGCATAATTCTTAGCGCTACCTGATTAAATTTGAACGAAAACCGATTTTTCACGAGAACCTCGCATTAACCGCCAAACGGGCAACCGGCCCGCATGTCAGTCCCGATTAAGAGAGGTTCTACTGTAATTGTGTTGCTTCTCATAGAAACACTGACACACAAATGTTATTTATTTTATTGTATTGTATACATTCAAATTTAAAATCTTTGTGCTTGAAAAATCTGAGAAGACGGAAACATAATAAATGATATATATAAACTACACAACAATGTACCATAACAAACATAACAGCTGTTTTTCAATTAACATAACAAAACAACAAAAAATATTCCCTTTGAGCACCGGACCAAAAAAAAATATTGGATTGAAAAATATCAGTGAGTTGTGTATCCGACTGCTGAGAAATACCGGCCCTTTTTAGACCTTTGCGCATAACTTTACATTTTTGCTTATAAAACCTTTATTTTTTAGTCAAACTGAATGATTTTTTTTTTTTAATGTGTGAACTTTTATTATTTATCATAATACAGTAGAGTCTCGTAAACTCGGCACTCGATAACCCGGTAGTCCGGATTACTCGGCGACCCCGACGGGAAAAAATACATTGCTAAAAACAGCGATGTTCGTAAAAGTTCGGCAGATCCCAAAGCGGGCATTAACTTTGATCGCTCGAATCGTTGATGGTACTTTTCCTACGTTAAACTCGTCACAAAGCTTTTTTACAGATTCCCTTCTGTCAAGTCTTTTTAACACATTTAACCGTGTCTCAATCGAAACCAACACACACTTCCGTTTTCGTAACTCGCTCATTTTTATTTACTGTATATACTGTGCGGACATCATAACCAGTCAAAGAAAACTGAAAAGAAATGTTATATTTTCCATAATGTATACTAAATTGATTCGTGGAAAAAAAGCGGCCCATCAAACGTTCTTTCAGGTGTATGTCTGCTATACCGACGGGTGCCAAAGCCACGGTATTATTATGCCGCCGACAATGGGATACCGCTATCTACAAAGTCGTTTGATATCATTCATTTGTGGAAACTTCCTTCAAAAAAATTTTTTTTTTTCAAAATAGTTCACTTCACTGAAAACTATAACTAAAACTGTACACAGTCATAAAGTTTGAACAAAATCTAACGAAAAACTAAACATTTACACTATGACGCGCATGCGAAACACAACAGCTGATAATTGACAAGGCCTGTTAACAGTGGCGGCGATAGCAGGCCCACGAGCCTTGACTGGGATTTTTGGGAAAATTATACCCGGACCCGCGACGGGTCCTGCCACACAGGCCCCCTCCTATCATAACAATGTTTTTATGAGTATTGTCAAGAAATTACTAAAATAAGATAAAATGTCTTCAGACAAGATTGTGCATCGTGCATCCAAAACGACAATAACCATTATTTTTTAGAGAGCAGTATTTATTATTTAATGTCTACATCAGTAGTTAAAACTAATAAAACTTAGTATGTTGTGAGTCAGTAGTGGAATGTTCGCAGAAAGGTCTTTGCCTAGCAACCACCCACCCCCCGCCAACACTGCCGCGCCAAGCCCAAGTGCAAGCTTAGGTGGAAATACCCGTAATAATGTTTTTAAAGATTATTGGGAGAGGGGGGCCCGTGGGTTCTTATCGCCGCCACTACCTGTTAAATCAATGAAGGAAAGTCGTAGATCATATATTAACACGTTAGCTGCCATCGGCCTATTTTCGAATGTTCAGCGTAATGCCAACTTTTACTGTTAATTATTTTTTGATATTTTTACTTTAATTGTGTTTATAATACACTAATACAACAAGATATACTTTAAACTGTTAAAATAAATTGTTTAAAAATTTGTTACCTATCGGGTCGGCCGCGATTTTTTTCACCGAATTTAGATTGACAAAAAAACTTGCCGACCCGATTGGTCGCACGTTCATACTGGCGTATATTTCGTTTTAGAGGTTGGGGTCAACTCTCAAAGTAAGAATAAGCATCTCTACTCCATTACTACCTGCAGGGAAAAGATTGTGTACGCACTACTAAGGTTGCAAAACGGACAAATCGAGCCAGTAAAACATGTTGGACATCACCACTTGTCTGAAACGGCGGTATTTTTAGCAGTGGCGGCGATAGCGGGCCCGCGGTGCGAGAGGGCCCGAGAGCCTTGACCGGGATTTTTCGGGAAATTTTACCGGGATCCGGATCCGCGACGGGCCCTGCCACACGCCCCCCCCTATCATAACAATATTTTTATGAGTATTGTCAAGAAATTACTAAAATAAGGTAAAATGTCTTCAGATAAAATTGTGCATCGTGCTTCCAAAACGGCAATAACCATTATATTTTAGAGAGCAGTATTTATTATTTAACGTCTTGATACGAAGTATGTGTATTGTTTACCGTTGGCTGATAAGTAATGCAGCTATCGCTATGTCGCGCATCGCGGTTACGCGCCGGCCGGCGAAATGATAAACTCCGGAAGGGAAGATTAAAATTTTAAAATAGCATCAGGTATCAAAAAGATCACTACATTTTGTGAAACGTGTCCTGGGAAACCATTTCTTTGCGAAGATTGTTTTAAGAACTTACATAAATAGGCAAGATCCTTGTGAACTCTGGTAGTTTTTCTGTAAGGTTGTATTTTTTCACATAACGTGTTGCCAAATTAAAAAAATATTCTGACAAATACGGTTTTATATTTATTAATTCCTAACAAAAAACATTACAAATAGATTCAAGTTTTATTCATATTTCAGCACTAAAAATAATGTAAAACTTTAAAATAAAATGTGCCGACCCGATCGGTCGGCAAAATATCGTTTATTAGCAGATGATATATAACTGAAATAAAAAAAAATGTGTTGACGAAATTAACATTCAATAACATTTTTAGTATTGTGTTCTCAAATTATAACTCTTTAAAAAGTTCCCAACGACTACTGATAAACGTCATGGATCGATTTACTTAAGCCCTATAAAACCCCGCAGCTGACCCGATCAGGTCGGCCGATGTTTCTAACAAGACGAGCTGTGCCGACCCGATCGGGTCGGCGTGGCAGCTAACGTGTTAATGCATAAATGTGCACATATTCGTAATCTACAATTCTTTAGTAACAATTTAAACCCAAGATTGGATAGTTTTGATGAAAAAATAATAATTTAAAAAAATTAAAATGGAATGTCCTGGAAACAGAACGTTGGTATTTCTAGACTGTTCTACTCACATCCGGATATCCGGACGTTGGTATTTCTAGGCAAACTTTTTGACTTGCTGATATCAGGACATTGGTACACAAAGGGTTAACTATAAAAGTACAGTGTAAAAACTACTAAACAATGCACCATAACAAAAATAAGAGCTGTTAATAAAAATAATATAATCTTAATAGTCCTAATACTGTGTTTTATTTTAAACATCTGCCATTTTTGTTTGTATGCAAGATATTATACTTGATACACATCAACAACATTCATGAAAATTTTAACCAAATCTGTCCAAAAAAGAACTGTTCTACAAGAAGTCAAGCATTGGAATAGCATCATGGGACACACTACATTTTATTTTCATAACTAAATTTCTGTAATTCCTAAGATGGTATTATAATATAAAATTTACATTCAGTTGTTAGAAATATTTATTACATTTTTGAGTCAGGAGTGGGCAGCCAAACAATCAACTTTGAAAGAGGAAGAGATTGAAATTACTTTCAGCTATTGGGATGGTTCAGGACATAGAAAAACTGTTAGAATGAAGAAAGGTTAGTCTTACGTTAATTATTTTCTTCTTTTTTATAATTCATAAATCATAAATTTACAAAAGATATATTTTTTAAATATAAAATAGATATGAAAAATATTCTATGACGATTAAAACTGCCAGAATGAAACTGTGATAAAATCTATGTATATGTTAAATTTTGTAATATATTTAACATTATCTAATGCAAGACAGCCAGCAAGCAATTCATATTTAGGAAAGAGTAATTGCAATTAGATCTTTAGTAAAGCTAAAGGTTAAGAGAGATGTGCATGGAAATACATATTATTCTTAATGACTAAATTAGTTCTAATAACTTTCTATTGAAGCTAAGTTACCATCTGTTTTTGTCCTGGCCTAATTACCTAAATACATATTTATGTTCAAATTAAGAGTTAACAATATTCACATTTGCCTTGATTGTGCAGAGTGAACGGAATATCATGCCTCTATGTTTATTGAGAAAACCCGTGCTTTGAGGCACATGAAAAATATGTTTTATCGAAAAAAATCAAATTCCCCACATGGAATGTTATAAATACTACTTTTTGCATATTGTCTTCTAATTGAGTCCATCCTATTGGAATTAATCTGAATTTAGACATTTCATTATGAATTACTTTCTGTATTAAATGTATATTTGAAACAAACACATAACCAAGAAATATATTACCGGTACTGTAAACAATATCGTTTCGGAGTCATGAAGGATTTGTACTGTCTTGAAATATTTTTTTACAAAAATTAAACTTTTATTTTTAACATGTATATGTTCTTCTAAAGAATCAAGTTTATCGTTTTGTATACTGTTAAATGTTTTAAGAGCTTTTTGAATCGTACTTTTTTTTTTTTTCTTCTAATATTTATTTAAAGATATTGTAAAACATAAAATATTTTAGTCAAAGTTAAATATTTGGTACGCGCACAAACCATTATTGTTACTAACAGAGGTTAAAACCAAACAACTAAATTTACAAACCATGTAATATATATATTCATTGATTCTAATCTCTAAACATGCACATTACAACAATAGATCAACACGTTTAAAGATTCTTCAAATCCTAATTAAGATCTTGTAAGTCTGTTTGTGGGTAGTATGTGTTGTATTTATATAATATTATAAGAACAAACTATCATAATACACATACTATGTGTATATTATTATAGTCATACTACCCACAGAAAGACTGAGATAAATAAGAATAGGGGTTTTGTCCAAATCCGGCCAGTTTAATCATAAATAGTCGACAGATAATTTTGTTAACAATTAATTATACATTCATACAATCTGCACATATGCTAATCTTTCATATAGATACACATGTAACATAATGCAGATTAAATAATAACTAGATAGGTAATAATGATATTACATTTTTTGTAAGTTTTTTGAAATGTCACAAGTGCCTTGTGTTCATACGGTTTTATATACATGTAAATGTACAAGGTGTGGCAATTAAATAACCAAACTAGTGCTGATACCAGCAAACAGTGAGTATGCTGCGACAGGTTTTAACATGTAAGTGACTATTGATTCTTCTCCGACCCTGAGCTCTATGGTCTCAGTTGTCTTCACTTAGTCTCACTGTAGCATAGCTCTTACTGAAATCTTAGCAATAAACAAAGAAATTGTTCATCAGATTTTGTATGACTCATTGAACATACAGAAAGTTTGTGCAAAAATGGTGCCAAAACTTCTCACTCCAGAGCAAAAAGAATCGAGAATGAACATTTGTGCTTACCTTTTGAACAACATTGACAATAATCCAGAATTGTTAGACAGAGTGATTACTTTTGATGAATCGTGGTTTTCTACCTATGATCATGAAACAAAGCGTCAATCGATGAATTGGAAGATTCCGAATTAACCACGGCAAAAAAGAAGCAAAATCGAGCAAATCAAAATTCAAACCTATGTGACTGTTTTTTTGGACAAATGTGGAATGGTCTACGTAATCTGGGTACTCTAAGGTCATACGGTCAATCAACATTATTATTTCTAAGTTCTGATAGCCCTTTATTGATTATTGAGTGAGAAGACGAAGACCCGATTTATGGAAGATCAATTCCTGAATGATTCACCAAGACAATGCGCCTGCTGATTTCGCCTTGTCTGTGAAGGCATTTTTTGCTGAAATACGGCATCACCTTATAGGACCATCCACCGTACTTGCCTAACCTGGGCCCCTGTGATTTTTTTAAATTCCTTAAGTCTGTTCGGAGCTTAAGGAGACAAAATTTAATAGTGTGGAAGCGGTAAAAGCAAAAGTGACTAAGATTCTCAACAAGATGACAGAAGCGGACTTCCAGCACTGCTTTTAACAGTGGAAAATTCATATAGAGCGTTTTAGGGATCGGTATGGAGAGTACATTGAAGGGAATAAACTTTGTAATGTAATTGATGATCAATAAAATGTTTTGTAATACCAGTATGGTTATTTAATTGCGACACCTCATATACCATTCTACGTTCAAGTATAGCTTTATCGAACCTTATAGTTTATTTGACATATAATTATATATGTGACATATAGTGGAGATGAGCAACTTCAAAAAGTGACTATAACCTAAGATTTAGACTGTAATTGTACAGTCAAGTGCACAGTTGTTTAAAATTTGAGTGACATTTCCTAAGGTCCTAAGGTTTACCATTATATATGTTTTGTTCAAGTGTACAAGAGTTTAAAAGTACAGTTAAAACTACTACGGTTTATAATTTATTTTGTTCTAGTGTACAGCAGTTTAGAAGTAAAGTGAAAATTCCTACAATTTGTAATGTATACGATAGATTAAAAGTCAAGTAAAGGAACAGTTTTTATGGTATGTTCAAGTGTACAGTAAAATAAAAAACGGTTTATCTGAAAACCTTCTTAATATGTTGTAGCTTATTTAACTTTACTTATGTTTAAATATTTGTTTGTTTTGTTATGTAAAAATTATAATAGTCTTAGCCATAACGTTGTCTTTGTCTACCGTACCAAGAGTACAATTTTTGCTGACACATACATTTCATTTATCTTGATCATTGGTCTATATAATATTAAAATTAAAATGTGTTGTGACACCTATAGATAAAAAAATATGGTTTAAAAAAACTTTATTTTTTTAAAAAGTCGTTTCACAAAAATCATAGCCCAACTTTAAAACATCCAACAATACATATTTGTGCTAATAATAGATCATTATTATAAATTCCATCTGCTATTAAGTAGTAAATAAAATCTGTTGTAAATTCCCAGTTACAAAAGTTACTTATGTTTAACTTTGTTCATAGAACAGAGACCTATTATAAATTCCATCTGCTATTAAGTAGTAAATAAAATCTGTTGTAAATTCCCAGTTACAAAAGTTACTTATGTTTAACTTTGTTCATAGAACAGAGACCTATTATAAATTCCATCTGCTATTAACTAGTAAATAAAATCTGTTATAAATTCCCAGTTACAAAAGTTACTTATGTTTAACTTTGTTCATATAACAGAGACCTATTATAAATTCCATTTGCTATTAACTAGTAAATAAAATCTGTTGTAAATTCCCAGTTACAAAAGTTACTTATGTTTAACTTTGTTCATAGAACAGAGACCTATTATAAATTCCATCTGCTATTAACTAGTAAATAAAATCTGTTATAAATTCCCAGTTACAAAAGTTACTTATGTTTAACTTTGTTCATAGAACAGAGACCTATTATAACTTCCATCTGCTATTAAGTAGTAAATAAAATCTGTTGTAAATTCCCAGTTACAAAAGTTACTTATGTTTAACTTTGTTCATAGAACAGAGACCTATTATAAATTCCATTTGCTATTAACTAGTAAATAAAATCTGTTATAAATTCCCAGTTACAAAAGTTACTTATGTTTAACTTTGTTCATAGAACAGAGACCTATTATAAATTCCATTTGCTATTAACTAGTAAATAAAATCTGTTGTAAATTCCCAGTTACAAAAGTTACTTATGTTTAACTTTGTTCATAGAACAGATACCTATTATAAATTCCATTTGCTATTAACTAGTAAATAAAATCTGTTGTAAATTCCCAGTTACAAAAGTTACTTATGTTTAACTTTGTTCATAGAACAGAGACCTATTATAAATTCCATCTGCTATTAAGTAGTAAATAAAATCTGTTGTAAATTCCCAGTTACAAAAGTTACTTATGTTTAACTTTGTTCATAGAACAGAGACCTATTATAAATTCCATCTGCTATTAACTAGTAAATAAAATCTGTTGTAAATTCCCAGTTACAAAAGTTACTTATGTTTAACTTTGTTCATAGAACAGAGACCTATTATAAATTCCATCTGCTATTAAGTAGTAAATAAAATCTGTTGTAAATTCCCAGTTACAAAAGTTACTTATGTTTAACTTTGTTCATACAACAGAGACCTATTATAAATTCCATCTGCTATTAACTAGTAAATAAAATCTGTTGTAAATTCCCAGTTACAAAAGTTACTTATGTTTAACTTTGTTCATAGAACAGGGACCTATTATAAATTCCATCTGCTATTAAGTAGTAAATAAAATCTGTTGTAAATTCCCAGTTACAAAAGTTACTTATGTTTAACTTTGTTCATAGAACAGAGACCTATTATAAATTCCATCTGCTATTAAGTAGTAAATAAAATCTGTTGTAAATTCCCAGTTACAAAAGTTACTTATGTTTAACTTTGTTCATAGAACAGAGACCTATTATCAATTCCATCTGCTATTAACTAGTAAATAAAATCTGTTATAAATTCCCAGTTACAAAAGTTACTTATGTTTAACTTTGTTCATAGAACAGAGACCTATTATAAATTCCATCTGCTATTAACTAGTAAATAAAATCTGTTATAAATTCCCAGTTACAAAAGTTACTTATGTTTAACTTTGTTCATAGAACAGAGACCTATTATAAATTCCATCTGCTATTAACTAGTAAATAAAATCTGTTATAAATTCCCAGTTACAAAAGTTACTTATGTTTAACTTTGTTCATAGAACAGAGACTATTATAAATTCCATCTGCTATTAACTAGTAAATAAAATCTGTTATAAATTCCCAGTTACAAAAGTTCCTTATGTTTAACTTTGTTCATAGAACAGAGACCTATTATAAATTCCATCTGCTATTAACTAGTAAATAAAATCTGTTATAAATTCCCAGTTACAAAAGTTACTTATGTTTAACTTTGTTCATAGAACAGAGACCTATTATAAATTCCATTTGCTATTAACTAGTAAAAAAATCTGTTATAAATTCCCAGTTACAAAAGTTACTTATGTTTAACTTTGTTCATAGAACAGAGACTATTATAAATTCCATCTGCTATTAACTAGTAAATAAAATCTGTTGTAAATTCCCGGTTACAAAAGTTACTTATGTTTAACTTTGTTCATAGAACAGAGACCTATTATAAATTCCATCTGCTATTAACTAGTAAATAAAATCTGTTATAAATTCCCAGTTACAAAAGTTACTTATGTTTAACTTTGTTCATAGAACAGAGACCTATTATAAATTCCATTTGCTATTAAGTAGTAAATAAAATCTGTTATAAATTCCCAGTTAAAAAATTTAATTATGTTTTTTTTTGTTCGTAGAACAGAGACGTATTATAAATTCCATCTGCTATTAACTATTATTTCTACTATTTAACTTAACATATCACTCTTGTTCAAATAAAAAATGTACATAAATTAAGGTGTTAACAATTTAATTAGAGCATTAGGCTATATATATATATATTATATATATATATATATATATATATATATATATATATATATATATACTTAGATTGTATGACATGTGTTTAGTTTATCAAGAGTGTATACTTTAGATAAACCTATTAAAATAACTTTTCATATTGGCAATCCAAACAAAGTTTACAAATAGTTGTTTTGGTTACTAAACCTTTAAATTGAATATATACTGTGAACCAATTCACAGTTCAGTAACTCTTAATTTATTTGTTCATTTATTAAGAGGGAAATTTTAGAAAACTAGATACTAATCTAATTTACCTGTTACTAAAACTCATTTTACATAAACCTATTTTTCAGTTGATTGTAAGAAGTACATTTATATCATTTATTGGAAAATTAACGGATGAGTTGCTCAAATTTATACTCACAAAAGTATAGAACATTTGCATAATGTACAAAGTGTATATGATTACATTTGAGTCAGTCAAATTTATACTAAGAAATTTATGAATTATTTGTGATATACAATTTACGAAATGTATACTAATTAAAATATACAAATTTTCCCTCATTGCTACTTTGAATGCTTATAACCGAAATTGAAGGCATTCATACAAACATGTTTTTCACCCTCGTTTTCCTTATCAAATTTTACATGAAAATCATGTATCACATGTCTACTTTTCTATTTAAAAAAATAAAGTTTGATTCAATATGGCGGATCAAAGATGGCGGCCAAAATTTCAAACCTACAAAAAACTATAATTGTAGATCCCCATTTGTTTTACAAATTACAAATCACCCTGTATAAATAAAACATACTATCGAAAGACAGACTTGCAAGAGGTAGGTCTTCTATTTACTTATATAGGTTAGATATTTTCAAAAATATAGGTTGGTGGCCAATCTATCACATTTACTTGTACAGTTATCCCCCGCTATTCGCGGGTTCGGTATTCGTGTATTCGTGGAACACCCCACTACCGCTAGCTAGGAGTCATTGCCTACCTGATTCCCCCACCACAGCTCGGTAGAAAGCGTCATGTGTCTGGTTATGGTGCATTTCCCCTATTTACCTCTGTTCAGGCAAAATCCTTCAACTGACCTTGGACAGACAATACTGATCGAGACGTTGAGTTAGTAGTGTGTGTTTTCAAGTGTTAGTTGAGTTTCTTTTTTTGGGTGTTAACAAATCAAAGTTTTCTTCTTTTATTTTAAAGTTTATTTTTATTTTTTCCCAACATCCCATCAAATGTTATAAACTTCTCATCCCAATCAAATGTTATTTAATTTACTTTCAGTTAGTAATGGGTGTTTTCAAGTTTTAGTGCTGAGGTAAATATTTTTATCAGGTAACCATTTCTAAGTTTTTTGTTATTTTTTAAATTTATATTTTTACAAATTTTTATACTGATCAATAAGTGTCTTATAAATTGCCCAATGAAAAGAAAAGACACAAACAAGTTATACCTTTGACTTTCTTGATAGACTTCAACGTGGTGAAAACATAGCTTCAGTAGCAAAATGCTTTAATATTAATTAATCACCATAAGTAGAAATGTAAAAGAAGGAATTTTTCAAGCAGCGAAAGTTAGGTCCGTTTGCCGCAACACAAACATTGAAAAAGCATTGAATTTATTGTTTGAAGATCAATCTTAGAAAAGGATGCCACTCAGTTCTGTTGTTGTTCGACTAAAAGCACAAGGTTTATATGAGCATTTTGTTCTAAATGGGGGTGAAAGTACAGCCGGCCAAACGTAAGCTGGCACTTGGCTCCTAGGTAGAAAACCTGTATTCGTCGTTCTGAAAATATCGACGGCCAAATTAACGCTGGGCATAACCATCGGCCCGTAAGTAAGCTGTTCTATTCGCCTGTAGACTGGTTAAATATTTGATTAAATATATATATATATATATATATATATATATATATTAAATATAACGCCTGTAGACTGGTTAAATATTTGGAACATTCGCAAATATCTATGTGTGTTAAAAATAATTAGCATATAAATGTAACTCATAGCAAATAACATATATACGTATTAAAACTCCCTTTTCTACTTAGCTTACCTTTTATTTACCTTTGTCTTACTTCTGGATAACTGTAGTTTTCTGACTCCCATATTAAAAATTTGAACATTTATTTGCAGCCGCTTGTATATTGCTAAAAAGATCTGACATATATCACAAACCAATTTTAGCAATAAACAAAGCGGCCCTTCGGCCTTGTCAATGTGTTTTTGTCAAACAAAGCGGCCTTTCGGCGTTGTCATTGTGGTTTTGTCTGTTCTTCTACTTAGAGTTCCTCAATGCCGGACATGCTGCCTGAGTCGCTTCCATTGCTGTCGTCATCACTGCTCTCGTCACTACCGACGTGGATGATAAACGATTCTGTAATTTCATCTATCGCAGGTTCCTTGGCTGCGTAGTCCTTTTCTGTCTCTTGAACATGATTGCATTTTAGCTTCCATTGCTCTTGGCCTATCGTGGAGAATTTTTCTTCGCAAAGCCTCTGAACATCGGAAATTTTGAAGGTGGTGTTGTGTGCAGCGACATAGTTTTTAACGTCTGCCCAAATCATTTCAATGGGATTTAGATCCGGGTGGTATGGGGGCAGGCGTAAAACGGAGTGACCTTTAGTTTCCAGCACGCCATCTAACATGAACTGTATGAATCGAGACTTGTTTTCTTTAATAATTTTGTACAATTGAGGCTTTAGCATAGATTCTTCGAACTGTATATTTTTTCTCTAAGCCATTTCACCATGTCATCTTTTCTACTGTTTGATGTAGGGGCTTTTTCGACTTGTGTATTGTGATATTTAGCATTGTCAATAACAAGAACTGTTCTTGGCTGAAGGTTCGGAATCAATTGATTATTTACCCAGTTAATGTAATTTGTCGTGTTCATGTTATCATGGTAATCTCCTGTTTTCTTACCAGCTTTCCACATAGCAAGGGCATTAGGAACAAATCCACTCTCTCCTCCAGCGTGCACTATAACCAATCAGCCCTTCGATATCGGAGTATGTACGCCATTTGTAGTTCCATCTGACCACACTTTGTTTGAAAAATGAGATGTACAAACATATGATTCGTCCATATAAACTATTGGTCGTCTCTCTAGCCTGTACTTTTTAATTGCTTGGAGATATGAAATTCTTTTTTCTCTAATGTCACTTTTTTCAATCAACAATCTACGATTATTTTCTGCTCTCCTCCACTTAAAGCCAAGTTTTTTCAATATTTTTCTCACACTTTCTACAGAACCATTGAAGTTAATTTTTTCTTTAAGAGCGATTTGCAACAGTTTTGCTGTAGGAAGACGTTTTTCTGTTAGATAAAATTCATAAACAAGTTTTCGAACAACACATTCATCAAACTGATCGAGATCCGTAACTGGTTTCTGCCGTTTTCTACTTTTATTTGGAGTCAAAAAAGTTTTTGGCTCATCTTCACTTACTCGCAAGTAATCCAGTTCTTTATTGATCCGGGAAACAGATCTGATGGAGACACCTGTCGCTGCAGCGGTTCGCTCACGTGCTTTCTTCACCGGAATGTTTGGAGTCCCACTAATACTTTCTTCTTTCATAAACTTATAGACGTTGCTAACAATTTCCCTACTTTGACTGTTCAACACCTTCCCGCCAATTCCTACTTTTGATCGAATATCTGCCATAACTTGATAATAATAAATAACTAATCTCTTTATAATAACAATTAAAAATAATAACTAACTGAACTAAGTAATAATGACTTTCACGACACCTGACTACTAAAGACGCATGTAACCACTCACTCGGATAAGCCACAACTGAACACAACTAGGGTGTAAACTATTAGTCATGAGGCCATCACCCCCGTGAGTCACCGGACGCGGGTGGGTCAATGTATTCTGAAAGGATTTTACCTGCACCTCCACCCTCCCCTCGCCAAGGGTCCATCGCCTCGGCTCGCCAAGCCCAAGTGCCAGCTTACGTTTGGCCGGCTATAGTGGTGAAAATAAACCAACATTTTTAGCCAGTATGGTTAGTTTGAAAATTGAAAAGGTTTTCTCTACACAATGTGAAGATATTAAGAGAAGCAGTGTCTGTGGATTACGAAGCAGCAAGTTTTCCAAAAAAAATCTAAAAAAGGCTATTTACCGGATCAAGTTTTCAACGCAGATAAAATAGGGTTGTTTTGGAAGAGGATAACTTCTCATACCTTCCTACCAAAAGAAAAGTGAACTCCATCTTTTAAAACAGCAAAGGATCGATTAACTATCCTATTTTGTTGCATGCTAGTGGACACAAGCTAAAACAAATTATTGTTTATAAATCTTTACATCTGAGAGCATTTAAAGGGAAAAATAAAAACCACCTACCAGTTTTATAGAAAGCAAATAAAAAAGTGTGGGCAACAGCAGCTCTTTTCATTCAGTGGTTTAATTTTTTTATAAATGAAGTCAAACTTTATTTGTAAACTAAGTCGTTATCTTTTAAATCTCTACTTGTTATAAACAATTGTAACATTTTATATTTTTGGGTCTTTGAGTTGGGTTAGTACTTAGTTCAATATGTGACGTAAGCGAGATATGACGTCGGGAAACTTGTGTCACCTCTTGTGTTGCGATCGTATATTCAAACCCTCTTATGGACGGACGGACAGTGTTCCGAAATTGGTAAATATTATAGAATCGCGAGTAACCTATTAGGATGAATGGAAAAGTTTAAATATTGTATAAAAAATAATAACAAGGCAAAATGCCAAATGAATGCCTATATTTACATATATCTTCATTTTTTCAAAGAATTTATGGATATAGGCCTATATAAATTTATATACATTTTGCATACATTTTGGTAAAAACAATCAATTTATAAAATTTTCATTAGACAAAATTATTTTTATATGTAAACAAATGGAAATTTGCTAAAAAGGTTAGACCAGATATAACATAACCTATCTCTAGACAGCCTCAGTATTAAATGTCTGACAATAACATTCACTCAAAACAATAAATTTTACAAACAATAATACAGATATTATAATTTGTATACACAAATTATAATAAATAAATAAAAATACCTAACAAAAAAAGTTCACAATAACAGAAGTAAACCTAAGTCATGCACTACGCCCATCACAATACGTCACTTTAGTACACAAACTAGCCTGAGTAAAACGGTAACTTGCAAGTTAGAAATAATAACCTAAAATAGCTCTAAGACATATTGAGTGGTACCAACAGAAAGATCTAAATCTCATCTTCCAAATAGTGTAAAGATCGGTTACAAAATATCGATGTAAGTAATCGATATATCCTATTTAGTAAATTGCACCGAAAGAAAAATGAGTCTGATTCGGTTTGGTTACTACTTCGTAGTATAGATATATCTCGCGAACTATAACAGATAGAAAGATTTGGAAAGCACAGATCGAAAGAGAAAGATGTGATCTACAGAACAGTGTTATGGTCGATCTGTTTGACAGAAAAATAGATTTGTGAGAACATCTGAGAAAGAATGGCGTCATTTCTGTTTACAACCGCACAGTTCAAATCTTTGATATTACTCATAAAATTATGCAAACTTTAGTAATTTTTGAAATATTATTTTCATAACATATAACATTTTGTGATTTTTTTTTTTTTTTTTTTTGCATGATTATGCATCTACGGAACATTAGATTTGCAATGGTATTTTATTTATTACGATAGGACGATTGTGAGTGGGCGAAATGTTGAATTGCAAAATACGTGTTTTTGAGTCGATCAAGCGTCATGGATCGACCCAGCTGGGTTGATCGCCAGATAGAGGGTTAAGAATAGGCCTATCATCTTACTTTACTCACACCAAATAAATACAAACAATACTGCAAGAAGCAACTAACACCATTATCATGCAGTGGTCACTGTGGTGTACCAAGGAAACAGAGATGTAGTGGGATTGCAAAGGAAGCAGCAACATTAGAACCTAAACCAAAATTGCATGTGACCTTAAGAAGCAGAAAATACAAAGAAGTCTAGCTGAATTTCTGGAATAACAGCCCAACATGAAGACATCTGTATGCAATACATCAGAAACAGAGTGATCTCAGGACTCTGCAGAAAACTGACTGCTTTTGCTGCACAAGCCAAAATTGTATACCTAGTTACTAAAGAATATTTGTAGAGCTGTAATCTTACAGATTCTCAGTATTATAGGCACTGCCATAGGTGGAGACAATACAACATATTCTATTCGGCTGTAATGAAGAAAATAATCTTTTAAGAACAAGGTTGATGAATTTGTCCCACAAATAACAAACACATGAATGAACATCCCAAATTAATGTATTATATTAGGAAACTCTATTTTGTTGAGCACTGCTGCTAAATTATACGAGATCCATCGTATTGTCGCCATCACCTGAGGCAAGATGCACATAGCAAGAAGTAAGTATATAAAGATTCACTGAAAAGATTTCCATGAAATGTGCATCAAAGTGTAAGATTAGCAGTGATTGTACAGAATAAAAAATCATAAAAGTTAAACTAAAGAAAGATCTTATGATATAACCAATATAGTCCTATTTATGTTTTCTTTAATTTTTGGTATCCATTGAACTGTTTCTCATGAAATTTGTATTATTATCACAGAGAGTCAACATGGCGTTTCATATAACCTTTCACAAATGCTCTTATTCAGAAAGCTATTAATCCAATTTCCATGGAAGTTATGTTAGATTGTGAGCTTAGCAGGTTAATATATAGATAAAAATACAAACGTAACAAAAAATTACAAAATACGCCTTTCCTGTTTCCTTTTAATTATGTACATCCAATGGCACAATTTTCAAAAGGTCTATGTTAATAATTTAGCAAAGGCTTATAAGCTATAGCACCCTGAAAAGTTCTCTTGTGTTAATTTAAGAACTCGTGGATCAGATTCCTATGAAATTCAAATGATAGACATATCACTGTAAAAGAATATCCTAAACTCAAGAAAAGGTATATTACTTCATTCTAGGAGAAATTTTAGATACTCTTAGTCATTATGTGTTATTATATTATTGTGTCAAATATATTACTGTGTTATTTTTATAAAGTAACTAAAAAATTAGCCAAACCTAGAACTCATTCTGAGAAAGCTGAAATTTGGGCATACATGTCCAATAATCATTTCTAAAAGAATTCTCTAAAATCCATCTGGGGCATTTCTGCCATCTTGAAGAATAACCACCAAGGCTGTATTTTTTATGTGGTTTGTAATAGCTGATTTTATAATAAAAATTAACTAGACCAAAATTAAAACTTCAACTACTTTATAAAAATTATTCAAAATAAAGCTTTATTGTTAGTAAACCGCTGAAAAAGTGAAACAGCATTCAGTTGTTTAAAAAACATTGAAGTATAAATATTAATTGAAGCAACAATGTTTCTTTTTTATCTATATGAAGTTTTGCAACTTATTTATATATCTTATGTTTAAACTTGAATAATTCATTAAATTTATATAATTAAATAACACTATTGTTTGTTTTTGTTTTTTTAATGTAAAAAATAACTTTGTTTTATTTTCTCCAGGAAATTCTGTATATCAATTTTTACAACGCTGCCTAGAATTATTACGGAAAGAGTTCAGTGAATTGAAAACTGTTACAGCAGATCAACTGATGTATGTAAAAGAAGATCTTATACTACCTCATCATTATACTTTTTATGACTTCATTGTTACTAAGGTATTTCTTTAATTATTATGTTATGCTAAACTGTAAATAGCCCAGGAACAAACTATACTTTGTAGTATTGAAATTTTTCTTTTCTTATAATTCTTTATAAGTGCCCTATCTATTATGTATATTGGTAAGTAAAGAGAAAATGCCTTGCTAAATGACATAACTACTCAAGGATAAAATAAAGCAAAAGCTTAAAGTTTCAAATATTTAATAGTATAAATGAGCTACAATTGTTTCGCCTTGCGGCATCGTCGGGCAATCGTTGCCCGACGATGCCGCAAGGTGAAACAATTGTAGCTCATTTATACTATTAAATATTTGAAACTTTAAGCTTTTGCTTTATTTTATCCTTGAATATGGAATTTCAACAAGAAATATCTGCTATTACATTAAAGTTTACATAACTACTCTTTTATATGTTTGAAATATAATTAACCCAGCTCTCAATTTACTATTTGTAAATTTATTAGTAACACATTGGGTGCTACATATTGGCATTTATGGCATGCTGTACACACTAGTGCTTCTGATGTCAATATTCTCTGACACGATGCCATTCAAGCAATATGGTTTCAAGTCTGAGCTCAGGTCTGTGTAAGTGAAGGTGAGATCAAGGTCAGGTCAATCCTATACATCACCTTTGTTATTTTTGTGAAAGTAGTTCTGGTATTCTGTGATTTTTGTAGTTTTTGTTGTCAGTTCAGTTTTAGTGTGTATGTTAGTGTAGTTGTTGAAACAAATTGAAAAGCTTTCAAATGAGGAACAACACACACAAGCAGAGTTACAACCAACTCTAATTATGCACATATACAACTTTCACCTAAGCAGGCCGCTTAGGAAATCCGAATTGAATATTAGAAATTAAAGTTACTTCCCGACATTTAAAGACCAGGTTACCCAATTCAAAATTACTCTAAATTAAACGGTTAATTCAGGAAAATTATTTAGTAAACATGACACGGCTTCTAAAAGGAAATATTTAAATTTTAGAACACAACTTGGAAAGCCCTAATGAGACAATCACAGGCAGATGCCGCAGAATCGTGACTATTATAAGAAAACAGGAATTTATTGAAAGAAACTAATATCGCCAATAGATAAAACGGAATCTGATATATAAAAAAAATGGTTTGGAAAAACACGTAAGAATAACGAGTAATTGAGTAAAAATCGAACCACATTCCAGATAAAAAATGGACGTCATATTTCAGTTTTCTAATGATCGTGTCAAGAGACACGCCCACTTTAAAAACTCGCTCTCCGATTGGAGGATGAAATTCGAATAAATGTGATGTAGGATGTTCAATACAATTTTATATACTTAAAATATGTAAATTAGATAGTAATATTTCAATGTCCTAAAGGAGTTATTTGTTTGTTTATGAGGAAAACTTAATTTATTTAGTGTCCTAGAGTCATATTATTCAAAGTTAAATGGTTAGAAACCCCAAAAGAGTAACTAATAATTAATTATTCCAAATATTATACTATGGTATACAAAAAACACACACAAAACCACGTGAAGGCGGGCAATTCAAAGCTTGACAACGCTATTGCTTCAAGAATTATTATTGTTGGCATCTTCAGGCACAAAAGGACACTCTCACGTATAAGAGGAATTGAATTTAAATCTAACCAACTAATCATCTCATCAAGTATCCCAGATTAAGACCAGAAGAATATTTAAATAGTGGGGTTTAGTTACATAGTTTGTTTTATTCTACGTTCTGTGAAATCGAAAGAAAACTGTGAATAAAAATTTGAAAACTTATTGGTGAGATCAGTCCATTTTCATATTCTATTCTATGTACAGTTGAGAAATACGATTTCAAAGTCTGAATCAGGAAGACTTTCTATATCATAAGAGGAGTTAGTCTTGATAAATATACCATCCGATACAGACATTTAAATTCCTGTTTCAAACTCCTGAGATTTAGACATTTCACTTATACACTACTTATATCATATTTTATAATATAATAATATAATTATAGATTTTACAAACGGCTTTTTTAAATGACACTGCTCGAGAGAGAGAGAGAGAGAGAGAGAGAGAGAGAGAGAGAGAGAGAGAGAGAGAGAAATGTAAAGCTAGTCAATAAAATTAAATAAATAGTTCTTTTTTTAATTTAAACATCAATAATAAGTTTTACTTTGAAAAGAATAAAAAGTAAGATTTCATTTTTGCAATCGTGCAAAATAGTAAGATATATAGTTGAAAATGGAAATCAACGGGGGGCTAGAAGCTCATACTAAAATTTTAAGATTAAAAGTAAAAATTTTCAAATTTTACACCGAAGAAGGTTAAGCTTGTTGCAAGTAGTACAACAAAAGTGACACCCAAGTAAAGGTAAGCTCATTGTAAGTGGCCCAACAAAGTGGGACACGAGTTCTACACTCTACGTTGAAACATAAGCTCGTTGCAGGGCGTTCATGCAGGCCTGATACCAGTTTTATTTACAGTCTTATAACAATCTATATCGTAATTAACATCATGGATGGACTTTCCGCTGCCTATTCTTTGATTCTTATATATAAAGGTATGTTTCTATTATTATGCAATAAATTTTCCTTAAGCTCTAGTTAGGGTTTCATAGTACCCAATCTGTTAAAAAATCTACACCTTAAAAATGTTGTAACAATAAATGTCACTAACCATTCAGTTAGTTTGTAGTAAGAAAAGAACTCTGAAACTACATCTAAACATTATAAAGCAAGCTTCTCTATCATTGACTCATGGTTGGTTTTGTTTGTTTTATACTGGATTTTGTAAAATAACTGTCGATTTAAGAAGTAAAAGCTATATTAATGTGATATAGCATTAATTAATAATCAATATGGGAACAATTGATAATCTGTTCTCATTTTGCTTATAGATAGCATTTATGAAATTAAATGTCTTAGAAAGTTCGATAATTTATTATAATTGATCTCACATCACTTTACAAAATATAATATGCAGCTCAGATAACAATCTATTTATGTAGATCATTTAAAAGAAACATACTTATTTTCATTTATAACCATGATATTGTTGTTATAGTCTGTTTTAATTGTTGTAGTGTTTGTTTTTTATTAATATTTAACTATTTATATACGTATATGATTGCATACAATTATATATGTATGACTTCTTTTTAATAATATATTTTATCTTATTTTAGGCTCGTGGCAAGAGTGGACCTCTATTCACCTTTGATGTACATGATGATGTAAGAATGGTGAGTGATGCTAGTGTTGAAAAAGAAGAATCACATGCAGGGAAAGTTTTATTACGTAGTTGGTATGAGCGGAACAAACACATCTTTCCAGCAAGTCGTTGGGAACCATATGACCCTACTAAGACTTATGACAAATATACAATTAAAGATCGACCAGCAAAGAAATAGAATTCAAACAATATTATAAATATATAAAGTATAATACATAAAATGTATCAAATAACAATTTATACACTATAATGTTAGACATTCTGTCACAAACAATCATGCACATGTTTTATCTTGGAAAGAAATTTAGATTTTTAAGTCATAGTTAACAGTAGATACTAGTTGGTTTAATTACTATGATGGGGAAAAAATGAAAATATGTATATAAGTAGGTTTTTGAGTGGATTTTATAAAGAGACAGGCCAAAGTTATAATTATTTTAATACATAAGTCTCTGAAAAAGAAATTGTGAAAAATATTCTTGATCAGTGGCCTATATTATTTTATTTGGTTGTTATTAGTGATATACTGAACATTGTTTTTAGTACATTCATCTGACTTTTTTAGATTTGTCTATGTTTTTTCAGTTGACACTGTATGTCAAGAAATCTCTGAACTGATTCAAAAGTATAGTGTTAGTACGTGAGTGTTTTCATACAGAAATGTTCAATAAATCCATACATACAAAATTTTGAAGGAGGGACTTTATCCGAAGTGTTATCATTGAAGAAGCTAAAAGTACAAAGCAAGAAATAAAAAAATATTGTACTTAATATAATTGTTAATAATAATTTTGTATGAATGTACTTTTTCTAAAAGTAGTGAACATAGTTTTTCATACTGAACATTTAAGGGTAAAAATGTTTGATTCAATTTGGCAAATGTTTTCTTGTTAGATTTATTTGCTTTGTCTGATATGGATGATATGAACAACAAAATTATACCACAAGACAACTACAATATATTTATTGTTTCTTTAATATTCTCAAATGTGAATTTTTTGTATGAATTTACTTTAAAATGTTCTTTATGTGTTTATCTTCACTCTTTCATATGTTAAAATTCTTAATTGATAAAAAATAATAGATATAATTTTTGTGAAAGATTTTGAATAAATTGTTTAGGTAAAACTTGCCAGTTAGTACTTTATTGAAGTGTTTATGAGATAAATTGTATTTGGAGATAATTGGAAAATATCTGTATAGTTGGATAGTTTTCTTCTGATTCATCTTTACAGTGGATGGACATTTTCTGATCCATCTTATGACACAACACAGAGTCAAAATAGCAAAAACGTGTTTTGTTATTACTTAAATAATTGTACACCATTTACAGAAAAGTTTAATAAAAAAGTTTAACTTAAAGGGCCTAAAATAATCATTTAATTAAGATAAGACTTAAGGTGCGGTAGTAATGGTGGGTCTATACCGCGAAACATATTTTTAGAATAAAGAAGTTTTTTTATAATAAACATTTCGATTTCTGAGGTATTAAGAACATATAGGTGAAGTTTCCATGATAATAGATTTCACAATGGATAATTTTCTATAAAGTGGTTTAAATTTATTTGAAATTGCGAAAATAATTTAAACAAACCTGATTTCAAACCATACTGACAAAATAAAACAGACAGATAATTATAATACTACTCACAAATTTTACTCCTCACAAAGTCTTCCTTCAGATTTTTAACTGTTCAAATAGTTATAACGACTATGATTTCATAGCAATAATCTTAGTGTATTTCAAATTTATTGAAAGATAAATCATTTAATGAACTTCTATAGATGTTAACCCTTTTAGGACCAACCATTTTTCAGGGGGTGTGTAAAAAGTGTAATCTGAATTTCGGCAACAGGTTTTAAAAACTGCACACTATAAGAATAGACTTATTTGGCAAGTTTTTTTTAAAAAGTCACAAAATATTTATTTATAAATGGAATTAAAAAATTTCTTTTTGAATTGAAGATAAATAAATGGACTTTTTAAAAATGAACATTTTAGCTGAAATAATATATATTTTTATTTTAAAACGCCAAAATTGGGAAAAAATTTTTAATTTCATATTTAAATTTTAAATTCAAATTTTCCTATTTTAAAAACAAACAAAAATTTTACTGTGGGAAACTTGATTTTTATCATTTTTATTATGTTCTATATTAATCCTGAAAATTTCATAAAGATAAGTACAGAAACAACAAAAATATAGAAAAAATTAAAACCTAACCTTTTTTCTAAATTTTACTCGTATTCTAGCTTAAAATATTTATTTATATTATGAGTTAATAATGATTATTACATTTATTATAAATGACATTATTTAATTTAGTCTTCAAAAATAACAATTTTATTACTTTTACCTATTTAATTACGTTGAAATTAATTTTTTCGCAAATGACGAAATATCGTCAAATGGTCTTTTACGCATTGAAATAATTTGACGATATTTCGTCAGATGGTCTTTTGCGTATATTTTAAAATTGACGAAATATCGTCAGATGGTCCTAAAAGGGTTAAGCAATGTTGTGTATAATTTTTTTTTTTTTGTTTATTTACAATTTATTGTTTTGTACTATAACGTTTTTAAAGAGAAAATTGGTATAGGCTCTAATTGTTGTTTAAAGTATGAATATAGCCTATAAATTATTATTGATTTGTAGATATTAAGTAACTAGTGCAAATTAATTAAATTAAATAAAGCAATTTTTTTAAATAGAAGGCTTTTGACATTATTTGACCAATCACGTCATGAATTTCAGATCAAATGAAGAAATCAATTTAACACGCTGCCCGGATTACCATGCTGGCTGCACTCGATGGCTGGTGAGAACTCGGTTTCCACGCTACAAATATTTATATATAGGTTCAGTGTAGCTTAGCTACTAATTAGGGACTGATGATATTTTGCCGCACTGTGGGATGATAGTACACGAGTTTTACAGTGAAGTTTGTTTTTGAATCATGGGTCTTGGCGCGTAACTACCGGCAATTTTTATTATTGTGCTTTTTTTGCTTATTGTGAGTGTTTTGATATTTTGTTTCATTATATTAGTTTTGTTTTAACATTGATATATGAGCTTAGTGTAGCTTAGCTAGTACACGTGTTATACAGTCAAGTTCGTTTCCGGATCATGCATTTTGGCGCGAAGTATGGGCGTTTTTATTATTGCTTCTTTTTTATTGTGAGTGTGTTTTGATCTTTTGTTGGTTATTTTAATTTTGTTATAAGAAAATCTGTCTTTATAATCTATAATGGATCCTAGACCAGGCTCTTCCACAGACTGCAACTATAACGAAACTGTTCTGGAGGGCTACGATACAGACAACTCCTTACAAGATAGAGTATACGGTGATTCAGACGAGTCTGATTGTGAGCTATTACTTCATGAATGAGACCCATTGAATTTATAAGACAGGACACATTTATAACTTCCATTCCAGGGGATGACAAACCCATAAATTTTTTTAATCTTTCATTAGACGATATTTTCTCAAAAATATCGTGAAGTACACAAATAACCATGCCTTTGAAATATTTTTATATATTAGTTTACCACATGCAGTGAATGTGTTAATGAATAATTCCCTCATATAATCATGAATTTTTTTTTTTTTACTTCCAATAGGCCTAATCATGTATCTAAATTAGTATCTAAGTTTAAATAAATAACTAATTTTTAGTTAACAAACAAAATGTCGAATGTTCTCAATTAAGATTAAGTCACTTTATCCTAACTTGTTGTAGCATTGTGTTGCAGATGGAAGATCTAGTAGAATGCTCCGTAGCCTAGCACTGCATGGAGTTCACACATTATAAGTTGATTGACACAAACATATTAAATGTTTATTAATTCTAACACAATATAGAGTTAATTGAGTAAAGATAATAAACACAATTTTTTTATTAAGTAACTTCCACTTTTTATTAGTGTTAAAATTAGAAATTAGTGTCCACTTTATTGGAAATAAAAATATTGTGTTTTATTATCTTTAAACATAGAATTCCACCAAGAACCTTCGGTCTAAATAGTAATGAAAGTTAATTGAATAGTTCACTGGTAGCAAGACATCTTGTAATAATTTCACAATATATAATGACCTAGAAGAGTTCATATATTAAAGTTACTTTAAAAAGAAATAAAAATGAGTTTACGATTACTATTAGATTTAAAAGTTTGCTCAGAATTTAAGGGCGCCAGACATTTCGTCAATTTTGAAAAGTTAATTATTTTTTACTGTATGAATTTAAATTAAATCTTATCTCGGGTGTGAGCTCTGTCAAAAGTGTACTTTCAGTGACTTGGTTGAATGAAAAACACTGAAACTGAAATTTTAACATAGACATTTATTAGACAAACAAAACATCTATACATGAACATTTACCCTAAGAAACATATCATGAACATCAATTATAACTAACATCCTATTTGAATTTAAGTTTTAATGCCTTTGAAAAAGGTCTATTTTCATTATCTACAATTGAATTTATTTAAGAAGACTTGCAAGTATAATTTTACTCTCATGAAGTTAAAATTGAAATTGTTATTTACTCATTTGTCTGAGTACAAAATATATTAAAAAAATAAAATTAATTATGTCCATTACCTGATTGGTATTGGAACTAATAAATTTATTTAATTAAAATTGATTGAATTTACATCTATAAATATAAAAAGAAACATAGAACATATTATATGAAAATTACAGATTTGAATTATAACGTGTTATGTACACGGTTTTACCAAACTGCAGAAACTCATTGTTCATAACGATCACTGTTCCTCATCCTGCGTTTTGAGCGTTGAATTTATGTTGACTACACCTGTGATTCGATTAATGTTCGTGTTGCGATTCTTGAAAACATGGTTCATACAACATGTAAAACATCATAGTCTATTGTCCGCATACACAAAGCACATGTTCAAAGTTGCACAATCTAGTTTTTTCCTTATTTTTAAGCAATTACAATTTTAGAAAACATAAAATATTGTCATTAGTACTTATAAGAATGTTCGTACACTATGTCTTTAACAAAAATAATAGTTTTGAACACGTTTTTTACTTTGAATCGAAAACTCGGAGAACTACATTCTATAGGTCTTTCAGCCTCAAACTCCATTCTCTGACTGACTATGCACATCGTGCAATCCAAAAGCTGTTCATTCCGGTTAAACTGCGTATGTAGAAATCTTAACCACCGTTAGATTCAAATGTCTATCTCACTTCCTAAAAAGTGTTCGATCATATCATTTCACATAATACACAATTAATAAACATTTTATTTAAAAATTATCTTAAATTTATACATTATTATTTATTTTTATTTGGAAATCTATTTTATTTTTAAATTTATTCTGTTTGGTATTGAAGATCATCAGATACGCATTTGACTCAAAGTTATCCCCACTACATTCCCCGCGATTTTAAATATTTAACCAAACCAACATATTCTAAGTGTTACAATCTTTACTCAAACACATAACATATTATAGCGATAAATTATAAGCAGAAGACCATTGTAAAGGCAGAGAAGCGATATGTACAATAGAACTAGTGATGTGCGAGTTCGAATTAAAATATCCGAGTATCGAAATCCTCGGAAGAGTCCGAGTATTAAAATCCTCGGTTTCGTATTAAAATACTTGGACAAAATCCTCGTAACTAGGAACAAGGAAGAGGTAATGTGCGAGTATCCTCGGACAACGATATTCGTTAGTGTTGTGTCAATTCGAAATAAAATGCTCGGTGTTTCTACTTTGGTTATAATTAGTACGTAAGCTGATTTTTCACTACACATTAATTAAACATTATGATTTTGAGTTATAATGATTTAGATTCGGTAACAAGTTCAATTTAAAATAACAATAATATTCATTTGTTTCCACATTAACAAAAAGTAAATTATATTATTATTTAATTGTTATTATTTATATTTAAATAAATATTAATAGGTTACCATCTTTTATTTTAGCTGATTTGTTTTTAAAAAATCCAAACCACGGACTTTTTACCAGACGACATTATAAATTATAACAATAGACGAGTATTATTATAATATATAAACATAGGAAAAACACAATCACTTATAATCACTCACAATAATTAAGACTCACATATATAAACACTAGAGAGAGAAAACGTGAAAAAACAGATTAATTATTAGGAATGGACACCATACACAAAGAACAAAACCGTGTTGGGTCTGCGGGTGCGCGCCTAAGTACAGACTAACACTACAATGAATATAAAAATATTTGTAATTCGTCTTCTAATTCCCCTGTTTTTGTCAACACAAAGGGAGGGGGGCGCTGTTGTAGTCTGTAAACAGAGACAGACAGATTATTGAAAGGTTGTATCATAATAAATCTTTGACCTTGGTTATTCTACTATAGTTTCAAAAAACATTAGGTTATATTAACGCAAACGTGTAGGTTTATCTAAAATGATCTGATTGGTAAAGCTGAGTTCGAGTCCGATGCGCATAATCATTCTGCGCAGATACTTGATTTCGAAATAATACAAGTATTGAAATCATTCGAAGCCGAGTATTGCGAGTATCCATTTCACCCGAATATCAACATTGCTAAATGGAACCGGACTGACTACAGCTAACATGATGTCTTTACATGGCAGACAGAATCATGTGATATTTACTGAAGAAGTCAAATTAAGGTTTGAAGGGTCTATATAGACAAATGAAAAAAGGATTATAAATTTTCAGATTATGCCAACTCTTTCAAGGTTTCAAAAGAAGTTAGACAAGTAGAGAAAGGATCAAAAGTTGTAGAATAAAACAAAAAAGGCATGAGGATACCTAAAGAAAGAGTTGTAATGGCAGGTGGGAGTGGAGGGAAAGAAAAATAATTTTGTGGATTTAAGAAGATGTGGATGAGACATTTTCAAGACGAGTAAATGTCTTTACTCCAAGTCGATATAGATTTCCAGTAGCAGTTCGAAGAGTTATAACTATAGCAGTTCTCTCTGATCCTGGGTGTCTTGATTATACAACCCACATGCCATAAAAGAGGACAAGTTTGATGGTTGTATATGAGAACAAGATCACTAACTTAGATTTTTACAGACTGATTAGTCCATTTTAATCTTTTATATAGTGTTGAAGATATTCTATACTCCAGCGTCTTCATAATTATTGAATCTGTTGAGTGTTTAATTTTGTGGTTGTTCTAAGAGATTTTCTTCAGCTAGAGTTAACAATATTTGCCTGATTTAAAGCACATTACTCATTGAGATCATTTAATAGCGGTGTTAAAAGTCTTGAGTTAAAAATGGCTTTGAAAGTATTGATAAGTGTTACAAAAACCAATAACAGTACTCTTTTCTCCAACATTCATACAAGATGGTGTTTGCCACTCTTTACGCCACTTTCCCAAAGACCTCCTTGAAGGGGGAGGGGGATCCAGCAGGAGGTAAAAATTAAATTTCATTTTGTGTTCTGTTGCGAAGCGAGACAAATATTTAAAATTGTTAAAGTACTCATAGTGTTTAATTTATATAAGGGGCACACGTGAAGTTAGTTATGGAATCAGAAAATATACCACTATATAATCCTCTATAAGATCACATATACCTTACAAAAGCATCAATGTACCCTTCTATAGTCAGATTAATTTTAAATGTACAGCCTTTGTTAAAGACATGGAAAATGCACAAGTACACTTTAATTGTGTGTGCTCTGTGTAGAGTTTGGATTTTTATAAAAAAACGGACCAGCGTAATCTATTCCTGTTTTATGAAATGGTTTTGTGGGTATTAAACACACACTTTCTTCATCCTATTTTTCTTATACCTCTCCTGGAGGTTTAAGTACTAAAAACCTATTCCAGCTAAAGTGGAACTGCATCTCTACTCGTCCACAACGATGGCCTCCAGACTAGCTAATTTAGAAATGAGATATGACAACAATTAATTTAGTATAATTATTTGACATAACACTCACCCCTTGTATAGTTGTAAGTTAGAGTTTATGTTGATGTTAAGTTATATTTAAATTCTAAAAAAAAAAAAATACTTTTTATTATTTCATAATATACAGCATACATTCTATTACAATCCAAACTGTAATTTCACTCCATCCATCAGTTCAAATTTTTTCAAATCTGTGTGTGTCAAATTTTAGATTCTTTAGAATTTGAGGATTATGTTTTATATCTACCATCTTTGATTCATAATTCTCAGAGTATTTTTTGTTTTATTTGAGATCTTATAGTTTCATAAATAGAAAATCAATGTGCGTAGCTCGGTTGGTTTAGATATCCACTTATCTCATCGCAGTTTGGATTAATGAAGGTTAAGTTGATGATGGTGTTTGCATTTTACCTATGTTACCCCATCTTCTTTAGTTTTATGAGCATAAAGAAATAGATGTTGGCAAAAAGAATATGAAAAATTTTGAGTCAACAAATAGATCGTCAAGAAGAAAATCTATAAGAAGTAATTTTTTAAAAAAATCAAATGTTTAATTTTGTTTTAAACACATATTCAACAAGTATTATAACCTAGCTTCCAAAGTAAAATTATTGATATCCAACTAAATTGTGGCTACTGGTGCTTACTATCTATTTTTTATAATTTCATTGCTAATTAAAAATAAAATTTGTAGCAAAATTTTTATTTTGTGGTCACTAAACTATTCCGTACGATGAACGTGGTTCATTTTAGAACCAACAGGTGAAAAGTTATTCCTACAAAATATTTTAAACACCAGCCATTTTAAAATGAAAAAACTGATTTGTGTGGTTAGTGAACCTGTCTCATAATTCATATGGCATACATTAAATACACAAACAAAATAAACAAATCAATATTTATTATATGTTATAAAAGGAAATCATTATTCAAATAAGATTGATTTGTAAACTCTTTATATTTAATTGTATAATATATAACTTTATGATAAAAAAAATACAATTTATGATTATTGTTGCATGTACACTATTTTATCATTATCATTGATTTATACATTAGGAACTTTCTTATAAACAACTCTTAGATGTTCTGTGAGGCCAGTGTTAGTAGTTTCCATAAAGATTACTTGTTGTAGGTCATCATTACTTAGACTAAATACTCTTTCAATCTGAAATCAACATCTGAAATATTAGTATATTCATAAACTAGAATGCTCTTAGTTATTCTTAAACTAATCAAAATATTTCATATCCAAATGAGTAATGATTTTTTTAAATTTTATTTATTTATTTTTAATTCTTAATACTCATTTTCATTTTATATTTTGAAATGAGGCTACAGAACACACTGAATTCTAAAACCCTTAATGGAAAAACTCCAAATTGAAAGAAAAAAAAAATCTGATTACTGTATTTATAAAGTAGTTATCATATAAATATTCCTATTTTAAATAAAATTGAGTTACTGAAGTCTTAATTAAAGTTGTAAATAATTTAATACCTAATTTACACATGTAACATAGAAGCATACGCAATCGCAATTGAATATATATTTTGGAAATGAATTGATGGAGTTGTCAGAATCAGTTTAATTTTATAGGAGTTCAAATTTAAAGTGGAGCAGTTATTTCCAAATTCTGGGGAAAAAATTACATTCAACATGTTTTCAAATGTTGGTTTTGCGTGACACGATAAACAAGAAGACAAAATTAATGATATACCATGCTATGTTTGTCTCGGTTATACAGCTTGGAATTGAAATTTGGGGTAGTTCAAGTAAAGCAGGAGAACTATTTAAAGTACAAAAAAAATTAAGAATTATGACTTTTTCCAAAAACAGAACATATTGTAAGGGGATATTAAAAAAATTGCATATTTTAACCTTACGCTCACTATTTATATTAAAGGTGTTTAATATTTTGTTAGGCAAATCTATGATATGCTTATGGAATGCCAGTATATTCATCTTTATAACACGAGGCAAAAGAGTAATTTTCAGCTCCCCTTTCATAGACTAAAATTATTTGAATCAATACCACATTATTGGAAAGAAACTTTACAATAGGCAGCCTATTGAACTTAAGAATATTAAAAATAATAATACTTAAAAAAAAAGAGTAACCAATTAGGTATTTAATAAATAAGGCCTATTATAGTGTTAAGGATATTTTGTAATGTAGATGTTTATGCTGTATGGTAGTATTAGGTTTTTTCTTAAACCTGACAATGTCACCTGTATTCCGGCTCTTGCTGGCTTTGTAAAATGTATTTGTGACAGTAAAGGAAAATACATAAATAAAATAAATAACATTAAGAGTACTTTTTATAACAGTATAGATAATCAGGTGATGTTTTTCATATTTTTTTTTTTTCAAATTAAAAGATGAAAATGTCTATGAAAACATAATTAAATTATAAACTATTTAAATAAAACAGTTGTCCAAGTGAATTATTAAGTTTTTATGTATATAGGTATATTTTTATATACCTATACCTATAATGAAATGAAGCATTGCTGAACACATGTCCATACAAACATTTCCTTTCACTTTTATATTTCCTTAAATGATAAAAAGTTTTGACTAAAATTTAGGAACCACAAGAAAAGTAGAATATTACCTTGGTAACAGCAGGATCTTTTGCAAATGCCATTCTGGATATATGACTGCTTTTTAAAGATATTTCAGTTCCTTTCACTTCCCCTTCTTCTAAAGTTGTTAAACCTAAACAATTTTTTTTTTTTTTAACAGATATAACATAGTAAATTTATTATTATCATATTTATAACCTAATAATTATGACAAAAATAGTAACTGGTTTCATTTTCACAAAATTTTATTTCTATGGTAGTAAACCATTATGAACCTATGATAATGTACATATTTTACCTAATTTCCACATAAATAATTATAACTAATCAATATCTCAACTTTGTATTGAAGTATAAAGTCAAAGGCTAAGTAAAAACGAAAATTGTTTCTGCTAAAATAAAAGCTTAATCATAAAAATTATTAATGGCTTGTATAACTGAGCTATAAATGTAAACAATTCTCAACTAATAAAAAATTTAAAAATTATTTACATGACAAAAACTATTATTTAAGCAAACTGATTGCTAAATGTAAAAAGTAGTAATACATACTTTCACAAACAACATTTTATCATATGTACATTATATAATATATAATATGTTAATAATATATATCAGAGCAATACTGGCCACAAAATTAGCACAAGAATTCCATCTAAAAGAAAAAAGTGATACTGTTATTTATGATACTATTTTTTTTTTTTAATAGTGTATGACATAATTTATTTCTGTATACCTTATTTGCACAGTTTTGTTCAGAATTAAATTTTATACAATTTTTATTGTAAAATTTGATCTGTTTATTGGTAAAATAACAAAGATATTTGTTAGCCAAGTGTAAAAAAAAAAAGTGTGTTTTGACTCCAATTTTTGAATTTTACACTGGATTTCTTAAATACTACCTAACTTACAGTTTTAGGACCTATTTTATTCATTTTGTCAGGTCAAAAACCATACGAAACAATTGAATTTGCCTACTAATTTACCTTCCCAGAATTCCAGGAGGCCCTTATTTAAGCGAAGGTACAAAATTCTGGGCGAAATCTTTCACTAGCCGTAACTTGCTAACGGGGCATTTGCGGACCCATGTTTATATACTTTTTTTCCTTTACTTTTACATGTAGAATGAGCTCCCGAAGTTTCTGCATATCTTCGTGAATCACCCTGTATGACAGACTTCAAAACAGATACAAACAATGACAGACATCATTCTAAAAACTAAATATAACAGCAAAATAGTCTACATCGATTTATTTTACTCTGTTACACAATTTTTGAAGTGAAAACTTCTATTGGCGCGTTGGGTACTTTTTGGGATGGACTTTTTCAATAGAAATCGCGTCACGCACACTACCGTAATGCAACTTTTGGGATGGACTTTTTCAATAGAAATCGCGTCACGCACAGTAGCGTAATGCAACCTTAATATATAGACAACGGATACGCGCGCCCCATACGTATTAAAACTAAAAATCTACGAAAAATGTTGCACTAACACTTTCTCAAACTCATATACATAGTCAAACTAAAATCAATGCAAAAATATTGCACAAACTTTCTCACATACCCATATATATTAAAACAAAAATCATAAGTATATAAGCGTTCTATATTGTTCAAACAAGTTTTCACTTCTAACGTGTGGTCTTAAGCACACCCAAATATTTTTTGTATAGGGTACCATATGTATATGACAAAGTAAAAATCAATTTTTAAGGAACAAAATCACACAGAATCTAAAATACCATTAAATATACTTGTTAATGAAACTAGTTTCATGGGACTAGTAAAATGCCAAGGTAGGATAAAACAGAAATAACTAAAAATATAACTTACCAAAATTATGAGCTACCATAAAAGCCAATTGGTTAGTTCCAGGATTAATTCTTAGAAACCCAGATTCTAGATGCATAGGATTTTTCTTTATAGGATGCCAAGAGCGAGCTGTGTAGTTAATCAAGGGTTGCCCTACTGAAGTAAAATCAATCTCCTCACAGTAAGTGAATGGTTGAATAGTGGGATACTGCCCTTTTCCAGACTCACCTACCCATTTACCTACTAGCCATGCAATGGGCTTCACTGCATCGTGAATATTTGGTTTGAATGGAGTTTGCATAGTTTACCTATTAAATAAGAACAATATTAAAATCTACATGTAATCATAAGTAAATATTAATAAGAAACATAGATTTTTTCAGGATATGTATTCTAAGAATCCCTTGGTTGAAGATATTCTGTGTTCTATGGATAGACTTCAGCTACTTGAAGTCGGAGTTTCATTTTGCTGGGTACCTGGGTGGAATTTCGGGAAACACAAAAGTTGACGAAGTGGCAAGGTAAGCTACAAGTCAGATACCAGTCTCAAAGCAAAATCTGTGAGAATCATTTTGCATAGACAATGGAAAGAAGAGTGGTTAAACACAGAGTCAAATAAGCTGAGGAAAATAAATGACACTGTTCGTCCATGGAATACATCCATACATGCAAGTCGTTGAGAGGAAGTGGTGATTACCCATGTTCGTATCAATCATTCAATGATTACTCATGAATTTCTAATGGAATAGATGAATTCCACAATGCCCATTTTGTCAAGGTGTGTTGTCAATTAAGCACTTCATCATTGACTGTATTGCTTTGAGAGATGTGCGTAAAACATTTTCCCTTCCCAATTTCATTCAGGTAATGTTAGGGGATAATGCTCAGATCCTTGATCAGGTATTTTCCTTTTGGTATCATCTGAAATTTTTGATAAAATCTAGTCAATTATTGCAGTCATTCTAAAACTCTGTAACATTATGTTTAATTTTCCTTTTAAATTTTATTCTTCATAACTCATTTCATGGCCGTTTTACAGCCTTGTAATATTTGTTTTATTGTTGTTCATTGTATTTTCCATATTTTATAAATGTTAACTCATTCCAGGGCCATTTTATAGCCTTGTAACATGTTATGTTGTCATTTAATTTTGTTTGTTAATTTGTATTAGTCCTGTTAATAATAAAAGGCACTTTACCTTGTAAACAAATTCTTGCATATGTTCACTAGAAAGGAGGTAAAAAAACTGAAAAGAAAATAATATTTAAAAAATTACGACCACTTCTCATTAAATTATGTTTTCAATTTTTTTTCAAAAATGGCCATCTTTGGCTGTAAAAATGAATTTTTTGCAAATTTTACCACCGATTTCTAGTGTAAATATTACATATTTTGTCCAATTTTCATTAACATCTCATGATTTTTACCCCATTTGTTTCATTATTAGTGGGAAAAAATCTTTATCCAGAAATTCCAATTTTTTGAGATTAGGAATACTCCTAATGTTATGATACCCTACCATTTCAATAGTCCCTTCATTTCCGAGTATTTTTTTTTTCATTTTTCTACGACCCATAGAGCCATAAGTGTAGCAATGCACTCAAAATGCGTCAAAAATGCATTTTTTTAGTGAAGCCCTTTGCTAATTTTTTCGGTTTCCTACTCAGTCGCATGTATAAAAAGAAACAAAAACAAAATAAAATTCAACTTTCCAGTTATACATCACTTTTATTTCTAATTTTCCTTTACTACCTAGACAGACTTTTTGTGTACTTCTTAAATTTCCCTAACTAGCTTATGTCTAACCTCTTGATTAGGGTCAGGATTATCCTAGCTTGGTTGCTTGTTGTTTCAAAGGTTGCATCAGTTGTCTTCTACGTCATAATACTTCGCATTTTCAAATATATGTTCTGCAATTTCTAGGTGCTGATTACATAGTCTGGATTTCAAGTTTCCTTCAAATAATCCCATGGTGTTTTCTTCTTGAAAGCACTGTGGCCTAATACAAAGCTTAAGATATTCCTCACATTTCGTTTACTTTGTGAAGTGACAAATTCAGAAAGTTTTAGATCTGGTTCGACCAATAACCGTATAGTTTCCCCGTGGAGTATTTTGTCCAACATTCCTCAATTTCTGAGTTTAGCCATTGTTTTAGGCTATCTTTAGCTATGGCTTTAGTTATTCCGCATACAGGTTATAGACCAATGAAGGATCTCTTGGTCTCATTTTTTGCCAGTTTATCTGCCTTTTTGTTTCCTTCGTATCCTCTGTGATCTGGTATCCAGCTAAGTTTCACCTGGTTTTGGGTCGAAAGCTTGGTTAAGGTTTGGTGACAATCCCGCACTAGTTATGAATAGTGTTCGTGTGAGCTTAGAGACATTATAGCAGCCTGACTGTCAGACCTGATAATGATACGCTCATTGGTATATCCTTTAACTAGGCACAGTTGTATTCCAAACATGACTTCTGTTTGGAATATAGTACCGTATTTTAATAAACCTATAATTATATTTTCCTTGATTGTTTTACCATATTTATATTCCTGCACCTGCACTGAAGTTAGTATGAGATCCGTCAGTATATTATTCTATACTATTCTGTATTGGAAACCAGTCTCTGTCAATATCCTTTCTCACTTGGGTGATAACATCAAATGGTATAGTTCATGAGGTCTTATTACTTTATTTCTTACTTTACTTTGTTTCTAAAGGTAGATTCATCATGAATATTAACTACCAGTAAACTTTTACTATTAGAAATTCTAAGAGGGACTCACCTCTAGTATTTACAGTGTTACTTGAGCCCCTTGGTTTGTGATGGGAGTTGGAGTCTAATCTCGCAAGGAATCCTTTTCTTTCTCACAGATATTCGTCACCGTCTCTAGTTCTTCAAACGGTGGAGTTTCCTCCAAATCATAGGGGAGGTAGATCGAGCTCATGACCTTTAAGCTCTTCTATTCTACCTTTACCAGATCCGTGGGTAATCGTCACCGTGGTGATATCTCTGGAACAGAAAGCAAGCAACGGAAGACATTGGAGTTTATACTTCACTAGAATACAGGTTCGCAAGTTATTATATGATCCACTGTATATGGACTTTACTTCTTGCATCTCCCAGCCCTCTTATCTTACCTCCATTAATCCAAGATTCTTGAATAATGGCTATGTCTATGTCCTCAGTTAGAAACCGCTGACAGAAGCAACTTTACTATGGTGGAGGTTACACTGGATTATCCTCAGGGGCACTGTCCAATTACTTTATCTGATGAGATTTCGGTTTTGGTATAACTCATAAGCCTTCCCTCGACCTTATCACATGACCCAGAAGCAAATGAAGTTGTTTCTGTTTCATTCTCAATAACAATGTTTAAGCATGTTATGTTATTATTAATTTGTTTACTATATGAAAAACCTGTAAATGTTCCCTAGAGTTTCAACATTTTAAAAAGTGCTATTTACTATGCAGGGTAGCCTGGTCTTCCATAGGCTTCGTTTGACATACAATCACCCTTGTACAATTCATGTATCAGCAAGGAATTAACCTTAGGATTGCCCTAAGGACAATTGACACCTTGGATTGGGAAATGTTTATCGACATTCACATCTGCTGTGTGTAGTTAAAGCAGAGTCACCCTGAGCATGATGCAGCTTTTCACTCGCGCACAGCAGTCCTGAGGGTAGCTTCCTTAGATGTAGATGTAGAGGTGATTATCATGTTCTGCTACCTCTCTGGAATTTCTGTCCTAAATCCCTTAACCCCAAAAAATGCCCTCTTACATAGAGAGTGTGAATGGGGGTCAAGCCAAGTGGTACGCTTAATCATTTTCTGATCAAAGGAGACAGGTCAGGCGGTTGTTTATTATAGCAAATGTTATGGTAGATGGAAGGCTTATAAACGGTCCCTTACTGAATATTGTAGGATAAAAATATTTAAAAAGCAGGAGGAATCATGGAGGAAATTAGATTCACTGCCCAATGAGCACTAAAACTTCATAAGATCCTCTCATCTCCTAAATCTTATAGTCTTATAAGCCCAAGTGGTAAGTTTACAGAAACCGAGAAGGAAACGGTTGAAGTCCAATTCAGGATACAGTTTGAGTTCTCATATCAAGAGAACAGATGGGGAGTGAGGGTTAATCATTCCCTGTATAGTTCCATCTAGGGAGAACTGATGTATCACAAACGGTAGTGTAATTATTTTCATGTTTTGAATTTTATAAGAATTAACATAATATTTTCATTGATTACAATTTTAATAATTCATGTTGTGTTTTGACAATAAATTAATTTTATTTAATACAAAGGGAAATATATTTTTTAAATCATTTTTGTCTAAGTTATTTAATATATATGAATATCCTATTTTGTTTTCACAATAGTTTTAAATATATGTTAATTAAAAGAAGAAGTGCTCTTATTTATGATATAGTACGGAAATATTTTGCAAATACTCTTTCAAATGACACTCCCTGAGAGTTATTCTCCATAAATAAAAATAAAGAGCTAGTTAAATTCAATGCTTTACAAATATATAATAAAATTTAAAGAGCAATTTTAAATTAAACATTGAGGAATTGATATTTTACAAAAATAAGTGAATATTTTGATTCACTACTGTGAATTAAGAATTGTTCAATTATGTTGTACATATTTAGTAAATAACTTGATTTTCGTAGTATTGGTTCTACCAATAGGGGCAATTCCGTGATTCCAACATAGGGTGTAATATTATTGTAACAAATGATTATTTACTAGCACTAATAAACAATTTTATGTATGCTAAAATAACTTCAAATATTTTAAATCAAATTTTAAAAGATTCCCATTTACAACAAAATTATTTTAAGTGTTTAGCTAAAGGTAGATGGGATGTACATGTCAGAGTTGAAAAGAAGCCAGGTACCTCTTGGACGATACAAAATGAACAAGAACGGCAAGAGCTAAACAAAGACGTACCTAGCTATTATGAACTAGGTAAAAAGTGGAGCCACACATTCAAAGACTAAAAAATAAGTGATACTACAGTTCCAAAAGCAAGAGTCATGGAGATAGTGCTCTAAAAGTTTTATTACCGTACAAAGTGAAAGAATAAATTTGGAAATTTTACAATATTTATCCATAATTAAGATTATAAATCAATCTTAATATAGAAACAAATATTTAAAAAAGTAGGTAATCGGAAATTATTAACTAAAGAATCAGAACATGTAAACACTTAAATCCTAGATCTTTTTATTTGTAAAAACTAATCTATGATTTTGAAAATTCCATCTCTGTAAATAATTTATTCAAATTTTAACAAGTTTAAAAGTTGTTTTATTTTATCCTTGAATATGGAGTTTCAACAAGAAATATCTGCTATTACTAAAGTTAATATTCCCACATTTCAAGTTACTCTATTTTTATTTGAATTAAACAGATAACTTTTGAAATACTGGAGGAACTATTGAATAAACATTATTCTCAATACTAAATAATGGCTCTTCTTGCAATATTAATTTTTGGATTAGGCTTAAACCAACAGAAATGGCCACCTAATCAATTCTTACATTAATTTTAACGCTATAAGACTCAAATTTAAAGTGTATTATAAAGTTTACTTAGCAAGTTGTTAGTCATTAACCTTGTTCATTTTCGCAACTCAAAAATAGTTAAGTAATTTACCTATTTGCACTACCAACAGAAACTAACCTAAAATATCTTCAGCTTCCAAAATATACTTTGACTTTGTGATAATTTTAAATATTAAATACTCAAGCACAGAAAATATTAAGTAAAGAAGTGCAACTCATCATTAAAATTATGTAACACTAACAACTAACTGTCTACCCTATCACTCCCAATTGATAATACGGCCATTAAATGAACTAAGAATTCTTTGCCGGAAATAAGGGGTCGCATAATTAGAACTTCCAACAATCAGCTTATGGTTAGAAAATAATCTTATCAGATGTATTAACCAACAGAAAATTGTATTATGTAGTGTTATTTTATAACATTATGAAATAACTGAAATTTCATCAAAAACATGTATTACTAGGTAAAAGAAAAAAAATAAAGTTAAATTACAAACTGTAATTTATTGTTAATTCCCGTACCCAAATGTTCTTTTATCGAAATTTCGTGTTTAATTATTAAAAGTTAAATTCTCAACGGAAGTTAAATTTTGGGCACTTAAAATAATTCGTTCTTAACACGTTCACTGCGGTTAATCGTCCAGGCGGTCAATATTACTAGTATTACTTTTATTATTCAAATTTTAGTGTAAGTCAATTTGGATAAAAAATAAATGTAAATCAAAAATATTTCGAAGTTTTTCACAAAATCATTTAAAAGAAAGAAATATTTTTGTTCAGGAACTATTAATTAATTATAATTATTAGGGAGGAGATGTAAATATTGTATAAATATTTTCCTTATAAACAAATTTTGGTTTCTTATGTACGATTTTTCTTCTTCTTTATTTGTGTGTATGACCGATGTACAGCGCGATTTGGTTGGACATCAGTCTGATGTGTATGACCGTCCGGGCGGTCATAACATTAATGTCATAAATTAATGACTTTTATGGAATATTTAACATTTTCAAGGAGCTATTCTTCAATAATCCATATAAAGGTAAGTTTTAATGTTTTAAAAAAATATATAGCTACTGTGGGTTGCAACCATAATTTATTTTTACTGCATTGAAGTATTAAAATAATGTTTCAAACCTTCTACAATCACGCACGAATGACAAAACGGCTAATTTACGCGTACCATTGGTTAAAGAATGCATTCCCCTGCTATAGTTTTTCAACTACTGTATTTACATAGTTATCTAGGTTATAAAACATAATTTTATGTTTTATACTTGATGGCCGTAGATAAAAATCAATTAAAAGTTGGTGGATCATGAAGATTAATAATTCATACTAATATGACAAAACATAATTAAAAGAAAATACCACTCCAGAATATTAATTAAAAAATAATAATAATAAGATGAAACTATTACTCTTTATAACTAAGTTGCCGTCATAAACGAAGTGAAATGGTTTAACTAATCAAAGCAGCAGTATAATGCATAAAGTAAAGAAATTAAATGTTTAAAATGTGTGTATATATATTTAATGCTATATATAATAATAACGTGTTAAAAAACTATTATCTTTTTGCAGGAATAAAAGATGTGTATGTCGATTTCATTTTATTGGGCTCGTGTGTTTTTGGGTGAATCCCAGACTTATCATTTCATTAGCATTTATTTACTCTCTTAGAATAATTAGGGTATAGGTATATTCTATAACAACTAACTAATATTGTATCTTCGATTTTTGTATAGAGAACAGTTGCCATAGATATACTTTTATTCTTACCTCTATGGATGTGCGTTGTCATTTTGAGGCTAGAGTGGTAGAGTAAGAGTAAGAGTAAGAGATTACTCTTTTGCTTTAAACATTTGCTGTGCTGTGTGCTGTGCGTGGTTCTGTCGTGCTCTATGATGAACCAATTTAATTCTGATTGCTGGTAATCTTTAAATTTTTCATTCTTCCGTTGATTTTAGACTGAATGAATAGTTTATATTACAATAGATCTATGGTTTTTTGTTTTGGGTTTTGCAATCTTCCATATTTTATTTATTCCTAATTTGTAACAGTCTGAAATTGAAATAGTTAACTCAGTGGCTGTGAAATGACTTTTATCATTGTCAGTAGAATTACACAATTATATGATTGGCGAAGGAAAATGTCTTTTCATAAGGGAAGAAATAAAACATTTAGGCCTGGTATTTGTTAAGGTTAGGCTATGTTAATATTTTTTGAAGCTCCTGTTTTCTGAATATTAAATGTTGCTATAATAGAAAGTGTTATAATCAATGTTAAAATTAAATCATTATATAGAGTGTAGGCAACTTATCAAAGACACAATATGCATGGTTTAGTGTTTTTATTGGTATCATTCAAACAGTGTAGGCTATTTTACCTTCAAGGTAGGTTATACTTAAGCAGATAGATTTTATATTGGGGCTAGGAAAAGGATGTATGAACTATTTATACTCTATGTCATAGGATGATAAATACTCAAAAATATTGACAAGATAACAGTTAAGACTGCTAATTTTTGTTATGTCATGGTGTCATAGTATTTAAACCTAGAACTAGAACTCCATGGCTTAACAGTCCTGAAAGGCCTAGGTCTGGTAGACATCTTTTCATTAGTTTAGTTTGTGGTTAGCACATAAAATTCTCTTAACTGTTGTAGCATTCTCAACATGAATTTAGCTACTAATTGCAAGTTCTTCAACATCGGTAATTATTTGATGTCAATGTAAAAAATTATTGGTAAATGTTTATACAGGTGGCGCCTTTTTTCAATCTTTTTTATCATCTACTACTACCTTACTTCTTAAGAATAAATAATGTTTTCCTTTTGCAGATCACTATTTTTTACTGAAAATTCACAATCTAAAAACTATCAAATCCGACGTATTTATAGGAAGATATTTCAATCTATAATATCCGTGATCACAGATCACATGATATGCTGTGAATCCTCAATATTAATAATCCAATTTCAAAATATTATCTTCAATAAACTTATGAAAGGTTTGCCCAAGTGATTATATATATATAATAAGGTTAGCCAGGTAGCTACCTGGACAAACCTGTCTAGATATATAATTATATTGCAAAGAAAGAAATTATGAACTTGAATAAACATATGAAAGGCAACCTGGACAAACCTGTTATGACATGAAATAGTGATCTAGCGTAGTCATTGTGTAATGTACATGTGTCAAACCACACACTATTAACATTGCCATTATGTTTCAACCTATAAAAACGTAAGATTTGGTAGTTTTCAGATTGTGATTTTTCAGTTAAAAATAGTGATCTGTGCAAGGAAAACATTATTTATTCTAAGAAGTAAGGTATGTAGTAGACAATAAAAGAGAAATCCAGAAAATAAGGCACCACCTTGAAGTAAACAATTACGGTGATTCTGCGCAATTACTTGGTCAACCCCAAACTTTTTCATATTTTACTACGGTCATAAGGATGTTCTCAGAAAGCAAGAAACATATAATTCAAGGCCCGCAAGGCCATCGTACAGGTTGCCGAGCGATAAGAAGGTTCAAAGTCTACGCGATAACAGTGGCTTGCGGGAGACGCAAGGAAGGCCTATAATGACAGGTTTGGTCAGGTAGCTATATATATAGGCCTATATATATAGCTACCTGGCCAAACCTGTCATTATATATAATTATATAACGGTACTGTCACAACTGGCCTTCCTTGCTTCTCCCGCAAGCCACTGTTATCGCGTGGACTTTGAACCTTCTTATCGCTCGGCAGATGGCCTTGCGGGCCTTAAATTATATGTTTCTTGCTTTCTGAGAACATCCTTATGACCGTAGTAAAATATGAAAAAATTTGGGGTTGACCAAGTAATTGCGCAGAATTACCACAATTACAAATAATTTTTTTAAGTTTGTCCAATTCTTTCATATACAACTTATTTTGAAATTGTAATAATATAATATTTTGATAAATGTTTACTTTAAGGTAACTTGTAATTTTTGGAGTTTTTTTTAACGTCTACTACATAGGTACCTTACTTCTTAAGAATAAATAATGTTTTCCTTGCACAGATCACCATTTTTCACTGAAAAATTACAATCTAAAAACTATCAAATCGACGGGTTTATAGGTTACACATTAAGCCAAGACATAATAGGAATAAGAATATTGTATGGTTTGACGCATGTGCATTACACAATGACTAAGCTAGATCGCTATTTCATGTCAAGACAGATTTGACCAGGTGGCTATATATATATAAAATCACCTGGCTAAACCTTTCATATGATTATTGAACTTAATAATTTGCTTACTTTGGGATATAATTATATATCTCAACAGTTTGGGCAGGTAGCTATATATTATATATAAACACCTGGCCAAACCTTATTTGAAATTAGATCATTAATATAGAGGATTCACAGCATATCACGTGATCTGTGATCACGGATATATAAATCATATTTGATGTTGGAAGACACTTTTGAAGTACCAAAATACAATAATTAAGTACAAGTAAGAACTTGACTTAAAAGTAACAATTCGACCTATGGGGCGAAAATTGCGTATGGTATGACGCATGCACATTACTTATTATCTGACAGCTTATTATTATGACGTATGATATATAGTAACCTAACTAGACTAATAACAATTAGTTTTTCCCGTGTAAAATATAGCACATATAACATACATCAAGTGTACCGACATTCACTGACTTGACGAACGTAGTTGCGATCAGATCTTCATTAACTTGAGAAATTAACGTAGGCAAAGGTACTAAGCTAACCAAACCTGTATTTCATACTTTTATATTTCTTATTTTCTACTTAACATATTTTGGTACTATAAAAGTGTCTTATGACATCAAATATGATTTAATTGTTTCAATATAAGGTAAAGTAGAGTCTCAGTTATCCATCCTTTGATTATTCGTCATTCCGTGTTATCCGCTGCCATAGCGGACAGTAATAATGCAAAGAAAATAGTGTGCTGATAGTTTGCCACTTTTAGTCCGCCACTAGATTTCTAAGCTGCTCAATGTTCTGACCATGCTCCACATTTGTTTCTTGGGTAGGAGGAAGCATTCGTGGTTCTGTTGTTGCTCTAGCAGTTGCTCCTTCTGTGTGACGAGCTGTTCTTGAATTTCTGTAGTTTGTCTCTCCAGTCTGAGAGAGGCTTCTTCTTTTGTTTGTTGATTGATGGTCATGCATTCTTTCTGTATATGGTGATGTTGTTCCTGAACTTCGGTTAATATCTTGTTCTGAATGGTCTTATTCTGTTCTTCAAATTGTCTCAAACAATTCTTCTTCCATTCCCTCCATCTGGCTCCACACTTCTTCCAGATGTTAGGTCACAGTCTGAAATTTTCTATCTTGTTCTTCAAATTGTTGGTCTAACTTGCAAAATTGGCCTTCCTAAACATTAAATCGTTGGTCTAATATGCAAAATGGCCCATGATTTGGCTGTAAATATATTCTAGGGTAAATGGTTGTTGTTTCTTTTGTGGTGGTTCTCTATCCTCTGTTTCATTGACTATAGTCGAATCGAAGTTGATTTCCATATAATCCCTATGAAAACTTTCCCAAGTTTCTGTAGTTACTGGTTCATCAACATTCTGAAATTTTTTGCCTATACCTTACTCCTCCATCCCTTCTATCCGTTCCCAGCTAACCAAATCTTCTATCCGGCAGTGATGAGTATCAGGAATTCGCAGTCCTTACTACATTTCGCCTTCTAAATCGTGTGAAATAGATTTCTTATAACTAACATTAATTATTTATATTATAATGAGAAGTTATTTAACTTCGTTTTGGAAAAGCTGTCACGTTAGAGCAGCAATTACAATATAAACCCCCCTCTCTCTCTCCCTCCCTCTCTCTCTCCCTCTCCCTCTCTCTCTCCCTCTCTCTCTCCCTCTTCCTCTCTCCCTCTCCCTCTCCCTCTCTCCCTCCCTCCCTCTCCCTCCCTCCCCCTCTCTCCCTCCCCTACAGTTTCGACCTACCAGTTTTGTTACAGTTTCGGCCTACTAACTGCTATTTTAAAACTCAGATATTTATATTAATTTATTGATTTTAACACTTGTACATTATTTTACCAAGCTAGTATTATTGATTAAATTATTATTTCATGTTAAAAATATTCGACTAGGTCCTGGGTTAGATTCCTAGTTTAGGTCATATATTTTTCACTTGGAATAATTAGTTAATCATATATTTAACATGAATAATCGTGTCATGTTTATTTTATATTGTTTCCAGATAGGTTGAGTAATTTAGAATAGTGTTCTGATATGGATCATATAGGTTAAATATATCAGGAAATAATTTTGTTTAATAATATTAAATTAAACATTGGATTGGAGTCTTACATATGCCGCCAGGTATGTCGGTATCAGATTCAATGGAATTCCTTAAATAGATATTTTATTTGAAACACATTTCGAATTGTCACAGAGTCTTTAGAAATGCACAATTTACATAAAATCCCATACTTACAATTGAATATAAAATTCACTAAGTACAATGTAATCCAACACAATAAAAAAATTAAAATTAAAAACCTAACAAAGAAGAGCATATTACAAAAACACAATCCTTATGATTAAATACACAATTCAATAGCTTACCATAAAACCAGTGGTAGCTGGTGCTTGAAAAACTTGTTGGTTGCAAGTGTTTTAAATAACAATAACAGGCTAATTGTAGACTATTTTTTATATGCTTAGCTGATGTTTCACGTTTTTTTATTCCATCAGCAATATGATTTAGATCTTTAAATCCTGTCTTAACCCATGTGTCTTCTCCACCAAACAATAATCAGGGGGAAACAAATTAATGCCTATTGTAATTCACAACCAACTGTACTTTTTGTATAAATCCGAATTAAATTTTCTGTGTTAAAGACCTTTTTCCAGTTTGGACAATTTGGGTAAAACCAGGAAGGCCAAGTATAGGCCTACCCAAACATTTAATTTCACATTTTTCTTCATTTGACAGCAAACTGAAAGGTCTTTGTAATCAATTTTCAACAGAATTCATTGTCCTAACAAAATTGTCATTAACTAATAGTTTAACCCCATCTTAATCTTAAAACTAACAGTACTTGGTGCAATAATTGAACCACAAAAAACGCACATAACTTCATATAAGAACAAATAAGATTACTGAGATTTATTTATTGTGGAACAAACAAGGTGAGAATTATTCCAACACCGTTTATAACAAATACCTAATACTAAAGTCAAAATGACCCTGATATTTTAGTTATCGGATTAACACTAAAGTTTGAAAGTGATCGAACCACTCAAAAAACACACATAACCTCGAAAACAAATATAAACAGACGACTTTAGTTAATAACTGGATTAACAAAGGAACGCTGTTGTAGTCCACTCCATAGTCAAGTGTAAACTATGCACTGCTCATGTCTGCTGTCATGTTGCAACCTAATAGAGAGATAGGCTGTTGTTAGGCAACGAGTCAAGTTTTCAAGATGCGAAGTGTTCTATGTTATTTTACCATTAGAGGAACAGGCACGCTTGATGCACTCGAACTCAGCAACCGAAATGATGACATCACACCACACAATTCTTTCTTAGTTATCACCAGCTCTACACTGTATTTTTTTTATCTCTTTCGTTTAAAAGGATGTACATAAAACTTGAATTCGTATTAATATTTTCAAAAAAGTTTAGATTTAAAATATATTTTTATTGTTTAGATATTATATGGGATGGGAGTTGTGCAACCTTGCAATCTAATCACGAGCCGCCACTGCATAAAACATAATAGAAGAAAACCTAAAATTAAAACTTCAAACTTTTAAAGGTACTAATATGAATAAATTGATTACATAATCTAAATATATATACACTTGTGTATTCATAATATAGTAATAATACAATTTACATAGTCATTACAGTCTTTTTTTGGAGTGTTGTTTTCAGGTGTTTCCGAAGGAAAGCTCCTGATATGAGGAACCAGCACAGTGTGTTCTGATTAACCCATTATAAACAGCCAATTAGAGAGCTAAGCGGGAAGGCAAGTCTCAAGTGCAAGCTCAAGCGGACTGTTTTAGTGTGTTTTAATATTCATAGCAAGCATATCGGACTCCTTGAGAAAGACCCTTGAAATATTGTTGAAATATCGGTAATTAACATAATAAATAAAATGATACAGTGTATACAACTCAGAAATCTAATTTTAATCAATTTAATTTTACTTCAGGTAGTAAATGTTTTAAGGATATCACAAATCATGCAAATGTTTAAATTTATGATGGCAGTCATTAAACAAAATATCTACAATATAATTAATCCAAAAGATAAAAGGTAGACTGTAGAAAATGTTACCAATGTATTATGAAAATGGTTAACAGTTGATAAAAGATAAATTAACTAATGGAATTGGCTGTATATTTATTGCACTTCACAATATATTTATTTTTAATTTCAGAACTTGATAATCTAGAAGGAACATAAACAAAATGGAATCTCAAGAAATCGTTATTATTGATAGCGAACCTATATATGAATTAGTAATTGAAGGTATGTAATTATTAACATTTATCTTTTATTTCTTCAAATTAAATTGTATTCACATTTTTTGCTCTGAAACTTAAGAAGACAGTGTTTTGAATATGAACACATTTTATTTTATTTAAGCTAAGCCCTAAATACATTTTTAATTCTTAAGTCCATCCAAAGACAAATATTTTGATCTATGAGGAGAGGGTTGAATATTTTGTTAAAACACTCTTCCAAATAGTCTTGAAAATTTTTACTTAAAATTACTGTATAGTGATGAATGGATAATACAATAGATTTATTATAATCAGATATCAGATGTAATATTTGAATGCTTATATGTAAAATTGTATTATGCATACTGTAAATAAATGTAATAATGATAAAACTAATGAACTGTTAAACATTATTGTTTTTAAAATCTAATTATTGTTATTAAATCTAATTTAGACAATTGTATAACTAATCTCCAGATATTCCCTCCTTATCGATCAAGCTAAAAAGACGAGTCTTGAATTCGGAAATAGAAATTCTATCTGCATATAAAGCTTCACCACTAATTGTTTTCTGTCTAATGCCAAAACGTTTCTTCCACCAGTCCAACCAACCATCACTCGCTGTAAATAAGGTGTCTTCTCCTTCGATCTGAACAGCCTTTTCCTGAAGTAATGGGCCAGAAATAGCCATGCCTTTCCCCCATCTGATACTCATGCCACAGATATAAAGACTCTTCAACCTGTGAATGTTTATCTTTTTTCATTGTCTTTCTTATTTTAATGCCACTCCCACTTGCTTGATTAGCACACCACTTTTCTATTTCATTACAGTTTTTTTTTCTAGTCACTGACAGTGCTTGTCCCCACTCCTAATTCTAAAGCGATCTTTTTCACAGACTCACTAGAATCCAATCTTTTAATGGCACGAAGTTTTCCTCCTAATGTCACCACAACTCACTTCCATTTCTCCGTCATAATAAATATACTGTATTGTACAGAACAAAACATATGTACATATTGTAAATGGAATAAAAGTTAAATGGTCTACTCAAATAAAAGTTAAGGCACGGCACTAGACATGTCTCCCACACAAACTGAGATCTAATGTCACTAATGCTATATGTAAACAACGATGCAGAATATGACACGAGAATGAATAAGATTGTTCAAAATAAGATACGAGAGAGGGAGGGGGAGGAAGAGAGAGAGAGAGAGAGAGAGAAAGCCTACTGAACACAGTGGTCATAAAAACAATTAGGCCTACTGTGTTTCCACAGTACGAGGCATAATTTTTAAGTAAGCTCTGGTTTGAAATAAAAACAAAATGAGAAAATATAATAAATTGTATTCTATAAATAGAAACTACATTTATTTAGTTATTTTCTACATAGTTTGGGTTTGACTTCATTATATTTTTCAATAGTGTTTTACTAGCTTTTTCATTCCCTGTTTGAAAAATTATGCTGCCTGCGATTTAAACCGGTCACATATTATTTTCCAATTTGACGTTATCATACAACCTTTGCGATGCAAGCCAGAGTTTAAGGTGAAGAAAAAGAAAATAATCACTAGGAGCTAGATCAGGGCTATAGGGTGTTAATTAAAGATTTCCCAACGAAATCGTTTCAATTCACTTACTTTAACATTTGCAGCATGTGGCCTGGTCATGCAAAAACAAAATTCTATATGATAGCATACTACAACAGTTGTTTTGTATACCTCTTCTTAGATTTCTGAACATACCATGTATGAATCGGATGTCACAGTAATTCCTTAATAACAACGTACTGCAAGTAAGATATCACTTTTGTCTTAAAAACAGTAATCATGAGCTTCTTTAGTGAACATTTATGTTTACACTTCTTTGGTCTTGGTGGTGATGAATGCCTCCATTGCAAAGACTCCTGCTATTAACATTAAGAAACATCAAAAGGCAATTTTTTTGTGTCAATTTCTTCTATCGAATCATGTGTGAACAAGGATTGTTCTTCATCGTAAACCTTTATTCGCCCTTCTCGGAATTAACAGCACTACTGTTTTACTTTTGGATCACTCATAATTGGCCTGTAAACGTCGGCCGCCGAAATGTTTTGCCGTAAAAAATTAGTTTACTGTTTGTACTTCACACTTAGCGGGATCACTAAATTGCAGCACTCATAATCGAATTAATGTGAACAACTAACTACAAAATTACTAAACTATTGTTGCTAATAACTCGCTATTGATTCGCGTAAACATACTATGCTATTTACTCTGTTTGCATAAAGTATGTAGGCGGCAAATACAATCCATACCTCACTTACAAAACATGCCTTGTATAATATGAGGTTTGATTAGCTCTTGACTAAGATCACTAATATATTAATGAACCTTTAATTCGTAGATTTGATCCTAATTAACAACAAAGTAATTAACATTAGAAATTAAAACAAGGGAAACATGAAATAGTTACTTTCAAGATTTTTATTAAATAAAAGTTTTACTGACAGACGTAAGAAACTACAAAGTATTCTTCTTTTTCTTAGAGGAAGCCATGCAAACTTATTTTTGTTTTGTGTTTGTGGTAAAACACAAAACTTAAAAAGTTTGACTCTTTGGTAAAGAGCTTGAATGTGTCTGAACCTGCGTGACAAACATCAACATTCTCTGCAGTTGATTAAGTCATTATTTAGTGCAGTTATAATGTTTGTTTAGTGTGCTAGAATAATGGTAAGTTTAAAAGTTAAACAAGACTACATGTATGTGTTGAAATTCAGTGGCATAAAAGATTTAGTGAATGACATCAGAACGTAGAAGATTATGAACGGCCTTGACGATCAAGAACTGAAGAAAATGTAAGCAGAATTAGCCTGATTGTTTAAAAAGACCACTGATTCAGTGTCTGAGTGATAGCTGAAGTTCTGAATATTGACAGAGAAACTGGATGAGGATTTCAACATACAAACACAACACTGCAAGAAAAACATGTTGCAACTACTTTATGCTGACCTAACTTTTATTTAAACATTTTTTTAAAACCATCACTTATAAAGAAACTTGGCTCTTCCAGTATGATCCTGAGATGAAATGACAGTCGATTCAACACAAAAAATGAAATAATTTTATCATAGCAAGTTCAAATTTAATACTGGTACTCTCTGTTATAAGCGGTAGATGCGTTCCGGCAAAGTGCCACATAAAGCAAAACCGTGTATAAAGAGGACTATTTATAGTCTTGTGCAATAAGAGTCATATGTACTGTACTATAGTTTAGTATTGATATTGATCAACTAGGTTTATGTTAAAAAGGATTTTAGTAAAATAAGCTGTTTTATAACGGAGACTGCCTGTACACCATGTTCATTGTGGTTTTTTTTTTTTTTTTTTTTTTTTTTTCAAGGTTATAATTTTGAAAAAATGAGTACCAGAAGGCACATCAGTGAATTTCCTTTTTGATTAGGAAGTTTTGATAAAGCGGAAAGAGTCAAAAAAAAGACCAGAACTTGTGGGTAAATTATTTTATTCCTCACCAGAACAAAACCATGTAGCACTTTGTGTGAAGCAGTTTTCAACCGACAAACACATTACTATGCTGGAACATATTTCATATTTGCCAGGTTTGACACCATGTGATTTTTTTTCTTTTCTTTAAAGAGAAATTTGTGCTTAAATGAACATGTTTTAAGTCATTTATACTGTAATGAAGAAAACAACAGATGTATTAAAACAGCTGACGGTAACTATTCTGTAGTGTGCATTTCAACTAGTGGAAAACAAGACTGGATCAGTGTGTAATTGATAATGGTGATTATATTAAAGTTGAGCTAGCATTCAATTTTTTCCTTGTAAAGACGAAAACCTCTCAGTCATAATCAACATTTAAAAAAGTGATGAATTATTGTGTTTTAATTCATTGTTTTCATATTTTATACAAAATACAATTTTATTAATCCTTAAATAACCCCAAATTAACTTATTATATAAGTACGAGGGGGATCCAAAAGTAACGAGAATTGGGCTGGTGAGGAGGAGGTTTGAAAGACCTTTTTTCTGTTTCGGCAAAAACGTAAAATGACTGACTGCCGGGAGCAACGTGAAAAATTTTGTTTCCTGTTGAGGAAAACGCCCGCAGAAACTCTTGTAGTGCTTAAAACAGCTTATGGGGAAGCTACTTTAAGTAAAACACGTGTCTACAAGTGGTTTCAGCGTTTTAAAAATGGAGAAATGTCGACTGAAGACCAGCCTCGTTCTGGGCACCCTTCAATGTCAAGAAATGACGACAACGTTGAGAAAATCAACACTGTGGTTCGTGAAGACCGTCGTTGAACCATTGATCAATTAGTTGCGATGTCTGGGTTGACTTGGAGTTCAATCCAGAGGATTTTATCGGAGGATTTGTGGCGCACAGGGGATTGGTCCTTCCATCATAACAAACACACCTGCACACACCGCCCTTTCTGTGAAGTAGTTTTTGACGAAAAACGGTATGACACCGATTGCTCCCCCCCCCCCCCCATTCACCGGATCTTGCTCCCTGCGACTTATTTTTTGTTCCTCCAACTCAAATGGATATGAAAGGTAAATGTTTTGAGACCATGGAAGAGGTGAAACAAAAATCGCTGGATGGACTAAAGAACATTCCATTAAATGAATATCAACATTGTTTTGAACAATGGAAGAAACTATTAGAGAAGTGCATTGCAGTCAATGGTAATTACTTTGAAGGTGAAAAAATTTGGTGTAAAAATTTTGAATAATATAGGAGTTATGAACAAATTCCCGTTTTTTTTTTTGGGGTCCCCCCTCGTAAATATGTATAATATACATATAGTCTGTAAAATTTACATTTCCTTAAAGCTTATGGAAATTTAGTAATTTTTATATAATTATACATTAAGCATTTCTTCATTTTATAGTTGATTAATCTGTTGCAGATCCATCAGAGAAGAAGGATTTAAGGTCAAAGAATGACTATTGTTCGTTTTTCACCTTATGCAGATTTTGTACAAATCCGAAAGGAGATTATGGTTCAAATATATTTGGATGCAACAAAATAGCCAAAGAAATAAATGAAATGATAAACTTTGTCTTTCCAGGGAAGGTAATTTTAATATCATATTTTAAAATTTATTGTAATCACTTGCTAATACTTAGTTCGTTATTTTGATTTAAACTTATTAAATTTTAGTGAATTATGAATTTAACTTTTTAAACATTTGTTTTTGTTGATGTTGTTATAGATAAATTAACCATTGTGAAAACATTTATGAGAGTGTTAGTAAGTTATGAAATTTTAATGCTCCAGTTTTTTTCTACCACTAAATACATTTGTAAATCTTTTTTACTTTAAAATATATTTCATATTTGTTACAAGTTAAGGAATACAAAAATTTTAAGTACAGGATGTAAAAAAGTACATATCGACTTGGACAAGAGTACTGATGTTCGGTAGTCACTTATTGCATTAACTTCATGCATGCACTTGTCAGTAGGCCTACAATGTAACATCATCTTGTCAGGGTCATTCATATAGCTCTGTACTGTATTTTCTGAGTTTAGTGTAGTGACAGCTACTAATCTGAAATGTTGTGTTTGCTTTGTTCGGTTTTTTCCGTTCACTTAGTAGTTTATAACCTACGTATTATTTGTTACACTGTACATAGAAATGGTTGGAAATCATAAACACAGTTCAATATGCTAAAAGATAAACTTGAAGATTTAAAACATTTAGATAAAGGTGAAAGTAGAACAAAATTAACAGCTTAATTTGGTGTTGGGAAAGCGACAATAAGTGACTAGAATAAAAACAGATCCAAAATTGAAGAGTTTTCCAGCATAGGATCCGAGAAAACTTTTGAGCAGTTCAAAAATCATCAGAATTCAACAGAGTCTTGATGAAGCCTGATACAAGACAAAGTGATGTTCCCTTCAATAACCCTTAATTCAAGAAAAGATAGTCTATCTTAATAAGTTGATAAATGGTGATCTTTAGAGGGGGCAAAATCTTTACATAAAAATGCTTCACGCAGAAGCACATTTCTCTGTCATTTTGTCATTAAACATTTTCAAACAAAACTCACATATAAAACGAAGAGTCAATCTACTCTGATTTCTTTTTACATTTTAAATATTATTTTCTTCTTTTTCTTATAAGACTGCTCAAAATAACCGATTTTTGCAATCAGTTTGTACAAAAACTATTTATGTTATCAACATAATAGAAAGGTTTCCAAGTAGTACAGAATTGATCGTTTGAATAAAATCTATTTCAGACCGAATGGAATATATTTAACGAACATATTTGCTTCAGCGCAAAGATTTACGTAACCATGATTACACTGAAATGAGAGACCCCTTGTTTGGAAATATTGAACTATGTCAGTTACTGTTGGAAGGATACTGTAGTCAATCATAAAATATACTACATGATATTTCGTTTCACAGTTAGTTGTTATTTATATTGCTTGTTATTTATTTAACTCGCCATGCCTTTCTCTGTCAATGTCTATAAAAATTTTAAAGTTATAGTTTTGTTTTAAAGTTTTACTTACATGTCACGATAGCATATTTTAATTTTATTCAGCTTCCAGAATCTACCAATTGTTCAAATGTAAATGTAAGTATGTTTTATTGCGTAATTGAAAGCATACAATAGATTTTTGAGTTTCTTACAAAATGTATGAATTTTAGATAATGCTATCAACAAACTATTATCACACAATGAACAGTCTGAAATAAAGCCATCTCTGTTTAAATGTAACATGGATTAAACCGACTGTGAATCATAAAATATTTCACAAAGTTGTTTAATATACAAATTCACTGAGATATAAGGAGACTTTAGGAGCTCATTTAAATGTAAAAATTAAGATAAAGTCTAATAAACATAGGTCTGAAAACGCTTATTTCTCATAAGTCCACCATTTTGTATAAAAAAATCATAAATGTGGAATTATAAAAGATATTGGGTTCAAATTTGATACATGCATTATTATTTATGTTGTTTTACAAGTATACAAAAACAAACACTTTATTTTTTATTATTTTCATAATGACGGTAGTTTAAATATGTTTAACACCAAATATCTCGAAACCCGTTAATTTTTTTGAATCTATTTCCACAGTTGTTTTTGTAAAAAAACAATGGCGTCTTGTAACCTATGTTTATATGAATAGTTTTCTTTATTTTTACATGTATAATGAGTTCCCAGTCTCCTCATAACCACCCTGTATATTCATTCATATCAATATCCGAAGCACCTGTATGTATACAGAGATGCTAAATTATTATTCTCATAAGATTTTACCACAGTACTATAAAGGATTGCATTACTATTATAAAATATATTTTCTACTAATCTTTTACTTTCTCAAATAATATACACAGTATATAAAAGAAGGCTATGTAATTGACAAAATATCTAATACTGAGATTTCATTAGAAAATCCCATTTAGTTACTTGAGTAAATGGTAACCAGACATACAATCGTTTGCAGACAATGGCCTGATAGTAATTCCTGGAATTGGTATATTTGAAAATAGACATCAAAGTCCGTGAGAAAGAAATGTAGCATAGCAATCCACTGGGTCAATGACAGTCTGTGTGTGCCGATCAGTCCTCTTAGTTATTTTCTGAGAGATTATATAATTTGCAAATAATTTTTTTTCCCTTTTGCCTTTTCTTAAATTTATTACGAGTAATGATTGATTGGATAGGAGGCGGGGGATATAAATGCTATCTGTGAACTGAGAATCATTTTAGCAGATCAACAGGTGGCAAAAAAATTACATTGCAGAATTTTCTGACATTATTTCATTGCAAAACTATTCGCCATAACAATTGTACAACTATGGTGGGACTGGGTTGAATTTTAAGGCATTTTAGGCATTATCTAAAAAAGCTTAGTGGCTAAAAGAGAACTAAGTGCTCCTGGATTACGATGTGCAAAGAATGATTAATGGTCTTAGTTTGCAGCAATGCATTTGGAAATAATAAATTGCCACTCATGGTATAGGGAAATCAAAAAACTCTGAGGGGGTTTTAAGAATATTAGTGTCAACTCACTTTCTGTTTATTAATAAAGCCAAAAAAGCATGGATCACCAGTGCTTTATTTAAGGAATGGTTTGATGTTCATTTTGTACCAGCAGTCAAAAAAGTTTAGTGCCAAAAATAATTATCACACCGGATGTTACTTATCATGAACAATGCTACATCACACCTTGCAGCCTAAGTACTTACAGAGACATAAAAGCCATTTTTTTACCTCCAAATTTAACATCTCTGTTACAATCTATAGACCAACAAGTTCTTATAAGTATAGAGTGTACATATAAAAAAAAAGCTTCTTAGATTGCTTTTTGAAAATGAAGACACAATGCAAACCATTTTCCAAGTTTTTAACAAAATAAATGTCAAAATTGCGATCTATTAGGTAGCTGCTGAAACATGGGAAAATGTTAAACAGCAATTGTTGAAAAGTTGTAGTCAAAGGCAGATCTAACAAGTTGATGAGAGAATTAAAATCTTACAATTTGTGCATCAAATTCCTGGCTGTGAGGAATCAGATAACACAAATGTGAATGAGTGGCTAGCTGCCAATACGAAGATCATCAAATATTGACGGATCAGGAGATTTTATCTCTACTGACACAAGAATGTAACCACGAATCTGATGGAAAAGAAGAGCCATGTGATTCTAGACAACCAATTTCTATTGCCCAATTTAATCAGGTGCTTTCTGAAATGACCATGTCAAGTAATAAGTTCAGTTACTTGCTTAAGATGTCCTCACCACACAACCATTTGCTCACCAAATGCTCACCAGTCGAGCATTTGGAGCTCTAACAAGTTTTTGGCTGGTGTTTGTCCAGAGTAGTTCTGCAATCAAATCAATGACAGTGATCTTCTCTGGACCATTTTTCAATAGCACTATAGGCAGTTGATCTGCTATTGCCACATGGTAGGCTTTGGTCCCATGAATGTGTAGCGTTATTACAAACGCGACACAATTTCCTATTCAAAATTAGACATTCCAGAAACAAAACATTACATTTCATTCTTTTCATTATATTCAAAACATTCAACTCTCTGTACAGTAATCGGTCATCCGTCCATTGCTACAACCTGGCGGAGCCAACTCAACTCTAGAATCAGGTGATGCGTTAATCTTGTAACATCAGACAGACCTTGCCTTGACAGAAGGACTTTAGGCTACGTTTAATTCGCATAACAATTTTCTGTGTCTTGTTAATAGATTTTTTTAAAACTAAACGTTAGGTTCGAATAAAAGTTTTTAATATAAAAGAAGGAAATTAATTCTTTGTGTTTAGCGTGGTGAATTAGACTGTGATTTTTGCTTTATAGAAAGTAAAACGAATTGGACTGTGATTTTGTTTTATAGAAAGTAAAACCATGTTTGTTCGTATGAATTAAGGTTCTGCAATTCACTTTAATTAAGCTAAATTAAATATTTCATGGACACAAGTGGTCTAAATAAACGTTTCGAACACTATATGTCCATATTTAAATAACAATTTATCGATGCGAACTTGGTATTTTACCGATACATGTTGCTAAGTGATATACAAAGGTTGTTTTTTTTTGTTAATATATGTGAAATTATCATTCAAAAACTCAAGAATAGTACGAAAGCATAATTGTCTAAAAACGTACCGGCTTCAGGAAAACAAAAGTAATATTTTTTTAGCAATAAAATTAAAGCAATAATTACGTATTACTAAGGATGTAGATAAATCTTATTAATTTTGTAGCGTAAATCACTACATTCGTTATGACATAATAATGCAACTTTAAACTCATATTGTAAAGAGCCCTATATTTTTTCTTCTCGTTATTTAGTTTTAAGAATTTTTAATATTTATTAATATTATATATGGATGAGATGTCCTTTGTTGAATTTAAATAATTATTAATATTATATATGGATGAGATGTGCCTTGTTAAGAAAATCTGTATGCATGTTCTGTTATAATCGTATTTATTGTGAATTGATATTTTGTTGATAAGTGGAATGAATTTGTAGTTGATAAAATGCCAATTAATTTTGTGTGGCATTAATCAAAATGTTATTCCAATAAAAATATAGAAACAGTTTTTGTGTGTAGACACCACATATATTTAAACTGACATGTACTATCCCTAATAGGTCCCCCCACCCGTTTCCAATTACCCTTTTCTTGAAGGTGATACCAATGTACCTTCTCTGGCCAGCTTGTTGCCCTCTATGCCCTGGCATCCAAACTGGTTGCACCATAAAAAGACAGGCAAGTTTGGAAATACAGTAGAGTCTCGCAAACTCGGCACTCGATAACCCGGCAGTCCGGATTACTCGGCGACCCCGACAGGAAAAATACATTGCTAAAAACAGAGATGTTCGTAAAAGTTCGGCAGATCCCAAAGCGAGCATTAACTTCGATCGCTCGAATTGTTGATGATACTTTTCCCACGTTAAACTCGTCACAAAGCTTTTTTACAGATTCCCCTTTGTCAAGTCTTTTTAACACATTTACCCGCATCTCAATTGAAACCAACACACGCTTCAGTTTTCGTAACTCGCTCATTTTTATTTACTGTATATACTGTGCGTAGATCATAACCCGTCAAAGAAAACTGAAAAGAAATGTTATATTTTCCATAATGTATACTAAATTGATTCGTGGAAAAAAGCAGCCCATCAAACGTTTTTGCAGGTGTATGTCTGCTATACAGACGAGTGCCAATGCCGCGGTGTTTTTACGCCGCCGACAATGGGATACCGCTATCAACAAAGTTGTTTGACCTGCCGCTTTGGTGCCGTGGTGTTTTTACACCGCCGACAATGGGATACCGCTATCGACATAGTCGTTTGATATCACCGCCGCTTTGGTGTTTCAATTATAATTTATTTTTTGCCCTTATTCCCGATAACCCGGCATTTCACAAACTCTGCACACTTCCGGTCCACATTACGCTGAGTTTGCGGGACTCTACTGTACTTAGGAAACATTCCCACACAAGCTTGGAGGGGATCTGGAGATCTTACTTGAGTAAAGGGTATTGAGGGCGGCCTGATAGTTCGATAGGATAGTCGAATAGGCATACAAATATTTTTTAACGAGTTGTAGGTTTTGACTGATTATTATTCTACAAAATCTCTTGTCTACAATGAGATATTAATACTTAATAATAAAAACATACTCTATCAGGATTCAAACAGTAAGAATGAAGCCTTAAATTTAACCAATTTGCACAACAAACATTTTTTGCAAAGAATGCCACATAAGATTGTGGGTTCGAATCCTAATCAGGACACAAGGTTTAGTCTGTGCAGTTTGGTTCTTTCCAACCTGTGGTATGGCGGAGGGAGGGCCCACTATAAATAGTGGTTGGCTTGAGAGAGTTGACGGGGTTGGTTTGTATCCAGCTGCACAAACCACACCACTTTTGTAAGTTTTATTTTTGTAGATGTAATAACTTTTTTTTAAACTATAAAATAGATACATTGGGCACTTGATAAAGTTATATTAAAATAAACCATTTAAAAGCATTTAAATTCATTCTTAAACATTAAAAACTATAAAAAAAAAGTTAAGTACCCTTGGGTTGCTTTTTTTCTTGATTATAGAAAAAGTTTTTTTTTAACGTTTGGTACTTATATCTCTTAAACTATTTGAATTATTGAACCTAATTTTTTACAGCATGTTCCTGTATCTAATATCTACCTTCTGTACTAGAATTATTATTATATTTTAAACAAAAATATCCATTTAAAAAATTTGATTTAAAAAATGTTGTCAAAAAATGAAGAATTTATTTTAAAAAGTTGCTGCTTTAAAATTTACTTGGGTAATTTAATGTTTCTAGTACAGTAGCTCTACTATGTACAGGTAAGCAGGTATACAAAATTTCAAGACCCTATCTTCAACAGTTCATGAATAACAATGTGTACCTAAATGTTAGTAATTTAACATGGATGATATAGAACTTTGGACTCCCCTTAAGTGTAAAAGAATTTCTTAATATTTAAGCTAGTTGAATTGATTGATATCCAATCATATACAATTCTTTGTAAGTTTTACCACAAGGCTGAGAATGGTACTTTAGCCCACTTGACGCTGAATTTAGTTAAAAAGAATGCATTTGATTTTTTTCACTCAACACCATAATGTAGGCTTTTAATAAATACTTTACAAATAATCATTATACTGAACAGAGCAAGACATTCCTGTATAACAGCCTTTCTCATACTGACTAATTTATCACAATTTACAGCCATTTGAAATAAAAAATGTGTCTTGAAGACAACGTTTTCTGCTTATCTTGCTCCAACCCCCCAAAAAAATTGAAGTTAGCAACTCTTTGAATAGAAAATTGTTATAATATAATATCCTTATTGCAACTTATATTTTCTTTTCTATTAAAGTAATCAAACTTCAGTCATGTACTTTGTGTATTTTATGCATTTTTTCCATGTCACATATTGTATTTACCCCTTAATTAGTCTAAATTTTGTTATAAACTATATTATTGAATAATATTGTCACTGAATTTATTTAACTCTGTCAAAGTGAGTTGATAGTGTGTGAGTAGCACAAGTTTATTGTATGGTAGTTTTAATATTCAAATTATCATATTTATTGGGTTTTTTTCTATTTTAATAATATCAGTATATTTATTTCTGTGACAGATTCATGAGGACGATGGTTTAACTCATTTCCTGTGCCTTGAATGCATTGATAAATTAAGACAGTGCTATGAAATACTTACAGTGTTCCTCGCTGCAGATACATATTTCAAAAACCACTTACCTGAACTTACTACAAAAAATTATCAAGAGGTAATGGTAGTATCTTTATAATACTACAAACAATATCAAAATTAAAATTTTATGTATTATAATTCACAATAACATATATATATATAGTAAGCCTCACTTCGAAGATAGACCACTAAGAGAAAATGGTGAAAGCACTAAGCTCTTTCTATTGGTTGCTGATGTATATAGAATTATGGCTTATGAGATTTACTGTGGGTTTTTTTTGTATATTTAACATCAATTTAATGTAATTGTTTATTTGATTAATTATGAAAAATATAGCTTATTTCAAAATCAGCAAAATTGTTGCCAAATCACAAAACTTGCATTAAAGCTGCATCATAATCATTGTTTGACGTTTTGCCTCAACGGATCATCTGACAAAACCTCTTCCATTCCCAATGATCTATCCACAACTCTTCCTCCAGTTCTAACTCCAACTCTAGGACTGCATATCCTAATGAATTGGAATCTTCCATCTTTTTCATGGCTCTCCCATAGGTCTTTTCTCCTTTTCTACTCTATTGTTCTTCTAGGCATTCTAATTATGCATAAGAGATAGTGCTGCATGATTTTCTTGAAAAATTTAATAGTCCTACTTTTTCATGTTCAAGGCAATTTAAAACTCTTCTAATATCAAGACATTAAAATTGATTTTACAAAATGAACACTGGAGTAAGATTGACAGTTTTGAGAAAATCAATTTTTACTTAAACAGCTTGTCCCTTTAAGAAGAATAGATTCACTACTAAATATATAAGTAACAAGTGTATGACATCTGGAATTTTAAAATCAAGCAAGAATCTTAAATTTTATAGTGAAATAAGTAAATGTAGTATAGATTCAATTTTTAAATTATTCTTCTCAAACTTTAAACGAATATATAAATGAGTTATAAGATCCGCTAAGTCATATGAATTTAATCAAAAAAGAAAGCCTTTAAAGCACACAACATTAATCTAAAAATAGAAGGAAAGTATTGTCCAAACCCAATTATGCTGGTGAATGCTTTCAATTTTTTTTTTTTTTTTTTTTTTTTCAGTGTAGGATCTTCCAATGCAACAGAAAAAAGTGTACTTTAATGAACGAGCGAAATGGTTGTTATCACAATTTGGACACTTTGCATCAACATTACACAATTTTCACTTTTGTAACCTGTTATACCACATTGTACACAAACTTCCTATTTAGAGCAAGTGTTCTAACATGAGTTCAGTGCGAGACAGTTGACCCACCGGACATGATTTTTATTAACTATGTTTTTTTTTAGAATTATTTTATTTTAATAGTGTTTCTTTTGTGGTATAACAGTATATGTGACTTTGTATAAAATTCCCATGAAGTAATTTAGTAGACCTTTCTTAATGCATCATTAATACAAAATAATTAACACAAAAATTTTAATGATTGATTTACCTCTATTTTTTTACTAGTATTTTATTTGTATATAAATATAAATAAAATTAGAAATTCCAATATCTTGACCTTGAAATTGAATGAAATTGTTTAATGTAATTGTATTAGATTCACTTAGCTGTTCACTTAGCTAATCTTATTATTGATGTTTCAGGCTTCAAAAGTTGAAGATAAACCTGTTTCTACTTTTAGTGATGTGGAGAGTAACATCAACAACATTATTGAATTGTGAGTAATAGCAATATTATAATAAAACTAGTGTATCACATCACAACAAAGCTTGGGAGTAGGAGGTAAAGATGTCTTCCTCCTGCCAAGGTTCAATTTTTTTTCAGCTTTATTTTCGTATATATAACTGTCTCCTTTTGAATATTTATTGATATTATTTCTTTATAGCCGATTTCTTCTGATCACTGCTAGGAGTAAGAGACAAAAAAAAATGTATTTACATGCTTATACAACTGTTTGTTTCCTTGCAATGATTACTTGATCAAACAATATTATTCGTCATAACAGACTACTTATGGTTACTGCTTGATCATACCGCATCTCTGTACTATATTTTCAACAAATTAATCTCTTGGTATATGTAATAGATGCTTTCACTGTCAACACTTCTGCATGTGGCCTCAACTATGCTCTTTCCACACTCTGACTTTATGTTGTAATGACTGATCTCATCAATACAGGGTAAATCTTACACCAAAAGTTTTACTATACAACTCCAGACTTAACTTAAAATATTCTAAAACCATATAAAAGCAAAATCAGAGATTTTCTGCTTTTCATGTTATTTGTTCAGCAATTGTTCTTGAAGATATGAAAAATGTGTTCTCAAGTTACCAAACACAAGATTAATAATTTTTACAACCAGGATGAAATGTTAAACATTGTTTATAAATTGCTTAACTCGAAATTAGACAAATTTAACTGGTTCTACGATTATATATTTAAAAAAATTATTAACTTAAAAATTATAATTTTTGGAAATAAAAATTTATTTTGAACATCTGTAAATAGTTTTGAAAATGGAATGGTTTTTAGTTTTTAATAAATATTTATTTAAGTTATACAATCATTTCAGCACCCAGTAGTCTAGAAATTAACAAATCTGCCAAAACCTAAAAAAAAAAAAATTCAAATTGGATATTTTGGACGTATAGGTTAGCAGCATGAATGTTGGGACTATTGACATTCTCCAGTGTAACCACTATATGGTTTGTACCATGAATATTGCTTCGGTCCAAACATTTCATTATTTTGTGTTAGTTATGTGGTACAGGCAGTCCCTGTTTACAAGCTCCAGCTTTCACGTTTACGTGGTTTTTTAAAAAAATAAAAAAGGTTTTTGTATTTGAGCTGAATTAGACCAAAGTTGAACAAAATTGCTTCTTTTAATTACTAAAATCCTTTTTAATGTAAGCCTTTTTAATCAGTATCAATACAGTACATATGACGTTCTATTTGCTGTTATCGTGCTAGGCTATAAATAGTTTCATTTTATGCGGCACTTTGCCGGAACGCTTCTGCCATTTATAATGGGGACTACTTGTAGAAGTTGTACAAGTAAACATGTTGAAAGTTTTGTATCTTGTGTTTAAATAAATATTTTTGATCTATTCAAAATGGATGTTACAGCTGAAAAATATTTATAATACATAATTATTATTAATAATAAAAATTTTAAAAATCTATTGTTTCCATAAGTTTGTTTATGAAATTTAAAAGGAAAATAGCATTTATAAATTATTTAAAAATATATAAATATACCTGCCTAATTTCTATATTGACAATGAAGGTAATATTATTAAGTTTATTATTATGAAAGAAATCGCTACACATATCTGCGCCCATTGCTGTATGTCATTAATGAAGTTCTAAATACATAATATCGTTTTTTATGCATTTTTACATGTTTATTAAAACTAAAAATATTTGGTTGATGTTATAAACATTTTAAACAAAATAATATCTCTACGTTTAGAAGTTTAGAAGTAGGCTGTTATACATTAAAAACAGCAAGATTGTGTGTAAAATTGTATCCCTGATAATACATGCTTATGTCAATCCATAAACTTTTAATACATGGACCATAAACCATAGCTTCCGCCTTATTGCGTATTGGAGAATTATCTGAAAAGTCATCAAACAGATTGATAAAGATGTTTCGAAAGAAAACTCATGAAAAAACTTTCGGACTAAATCAATGACTGACTTTTTTTTAGATGTAAGGCTTTTTTGGATTCTTAAAACACCCTTAAAAAGATAAAAGCTTTGTCAGAGGAGGCAGTAAACATGTTAAGTTTTACAAGTTCCGCATCTACATTGTGTCTACACAGTGTTTTTTTGACTTCTCAGTTTTAGCTCTGGGATGCATGCTTAGATATTAAGGTTGGTGATATTCATATTTAATTTTACTTCTTACATAGGCTTAGTTTCTAGTTTCATGTTTCTTTAGTTTTTAGTCACTTGATAACGGGAATTGATTCTTATTCCCGAAACGTTGTGTTTTGATTTTTAGCACACAAATGATGGCAAATGTCCGAAAAATGCATAATAATAAAATTGAACTTCCATCATTAACAAATAATTTCAAACTCCTAGAATGTCTTGAGGTACAGAAAAGTTGGAGAATATACCATCGCATACTAGGCGAGTGTTAGGGGTGGGGTTGGTAATAGTAAATAGGTCGGTGTGTTTTTTTATACTAAAGGTCTCTCCTGCTTGGGTACAGTAGAACATACATCGTTGTGCTATCACATGCAGGTCTCTGCTGATTATTAGTTGTATTCCAATATATAGTCCCCTATATCCGCTGTCTTGGAAGATAACAGAGTTTTGGCTCACAGTCTTCCAGTTGTTTGCCAGTTCTTGTCCTTATTGATAGTCCATTTATTACCACAATGGTAGAATCCTGGGACAAAGTGTGATTTTCACAGCGTAGTGGCACTGGCACATATTCATACAATCTCAAAGTTGTTGATCATCTCTGAATCGGGACCCTTATGATAGAAATCACAGTCTGTGGAGTGATCACACAGAAGTGATGAAAAAGTGTATGTGTAAATTGTCCTTGGGAAGGGTCCATCTATATCCAGGACTGGCATGTTCCCAGGAGTTTTAGATCTGTGTACAGTGTGTTTGGGTGAACAGTCTTATAGGTGGATATTTAATCTCTGCAATTAGAATACACTAATACTTAATACTAACATAAGAAAACAGTATATCTGTCTTTGTAGACGTGATGTATATGCTATAACAGTCTCGTATACACTAGATACACTGACATTAGTTCCTTGAGGCTGGTGGGGAAGACATCCAGTACATCATGCACCTGGCTTAGCACTTTGGAAATGTTTTTGGTGTATCCTTCCAAAAAATCTTCTATGATGTTGATGGTTCTGAAAATCTGCCTTTGCTTTTGTCTCGCAGACCTGCTCTGAGATTGCCTTTCGTTGGATGTTGTCCGTAGTGTTGAGAAACTCCTGTATGGCGTTAGCTGTTTGACACACCTGGTCGTTTATTGCCTCCGGCCAATCAGCTGTTTGTACAGGAAATTCTTTGAACTTGGTGAGATGATTGAGTGGGGAAATGTAGGTTAATGGAATGGAGTACACTAAAGTCCTGATTATCTGAACTTGATGGGATCGAGGGTCATTCGGTTAATAGAAAATTCTGATAATCTGGAAGCATTCTATTTCCATAATAAAACTATGTCCGCCTTAAATTCGATAGTGTTCCTTTACCATCTCTAAATCAGTCTTAAAATAAAGGTTTTGAAACAGTATAATACCGTATAAATGTATGCATGGTTTATTTTTTACATTATATACTAGATATTTGTATATGTTGTAACTAACAAGTAGAAAATACAATATGTAGGCCTACAGTAAACATTACATAAGCTAAATGTTTTGTACAGTGTAATATGACATCTGTCACTGTCTTTACCCTGTTGTTAGTATTCTCTCACACTATACGATTTTATCTGTACTGAATGTCTTCTCCCCTAGCTTTACACTACCCTCATTAAAATTTATAACAGCTCTATGGCTAAACAGAAAATCATTTCTTAACTATAATTATAAATTTGAAACAATATGCGTAATATTTATTTTTGTTAGTTCTAGTTTTTAAATTACTATTAGTAAATTTTAATCTCTGTAATTTTAATCCTTTTTTTATTTGTTCTTTTCAGAGATAAAGAAAATGTAAATTGTGTTACAAAAAATGATAACTCAGAAGATTGCTCGACATCTGAACAAAATTCAGTGACAGTTTTAAAGATTGATAACTTGGATAACAAATGTGGCTTATGTTCCAAGATTTTCAGTTCTTTTCAAGCTCTTACAATACATAGGCGAATTAAACATAATCATCGTCTAGCCACTCGAAGAATAAACCATTATCAGTGCCAAAATTGTCCTGTAGTGTACACTGCATTGAAAGCTTTACAGCTACATATAAAAAGTAAATATATTCGCGAAAGAAACCAAAGCAAAATACATGTTTGTCAAGATTGTGGGTTAAATTTTAAACGTAAGTATTTATTACGTGCACATAAAAGAGAAACTCACAAAAATCTTATATGTACAACTTGTGGAGAAGCCTTTTTTTTACGTAAGTCACTTGCTATTCATACACAGAGAGAACATAGTAATACCACTTGTTCAGTATGTAGCAAGGAATTCAAAACTAGTTACTGGCGAATCATGCATGAAAAAACACATGAAACTGATAATTGTCATTTATGTTGGGTTTGTGGTAAAGTCTGTATTAGTAAAAGTAGCCTACGAAATCATATGTCTTTACATTATAGTTCAAGATCATATACTTGTGATGTTTGTAATAAAGAATTAAAATCTGCTAGTGGATTAAAACATCATAAACAAATTCATACAGACAGAGAACGTATTTTTAAATGTAATATTTGTGACAAAGCTTTTACTTCAAAAGTAATATTAAAACAGCATGGACTAAGTCACTCTGGATTAAAACCTTATGCATGTACAAGATGTGGAACTAATTTTAACAGACTAAGCAATCTTAATTATCACATAAAACATTATTGTACACACAAAAAACATCTTAAATCTCAAAATAGAAAAGTTGTTAGTCCTGCATATCAGTGTGAAGTTTGTAAATCAACGTTTGTTTCTAAATTATCATTTAAATATCATATGTCCAGACATACTGGTAATAAAAATCCATTTGATTGTGAAGACTGTGGAATGACATTTTCATCTGTTAGCAGTTATAGGCATCACAAACGTATTCATGCAGATGATCGTCCCTATGTTTGTGAAACTTGTGGGAAAACATTCAAATCTAAAGCAACATTAAACATACACAATTCAATTCATAGTGATGTGTACCCATATAGTTGTTCTGAATGTAATCGCTCTTTTAAGAGACTTGCTGCTCTGAAGCTTCATCAGACAGTTCACTCGGGTAAGTTTCATAAAATGTTAACATTTATACATTACTCAAAGTGTTTGTTTTATATTTATAAATACTTACTGAATTAAATTTAACTAAAAATATCTATAACTAAAAGTCTATTATTTAGATTTAATAATTAACAGGTTACATCATTCTGTGATAGAGTTTAATAAATTAATAAATATTTATAACATTTTAAGTTAATGCATTCATTATTTTCGATGTATATTATATAATACATTTTTTTTATGACAATTCAAAAGAAACTGCTAAATTTAGCATATATTTGGGGTAGTTTTATAAATATAATTTGTTTTTTAAAATATAAAATAAAAGGTGCAAAAATCATTGCACTACCTTTCTCTCAAAATCAAATACTAAATAAAAATATTTTTGACAGTGTTCTCCAAAAATGTTTCTATCCTATTTATATGTGGGGGAGGGGGAATCTTTGTACTGAGTATTTTCACTGTTCTTATGGACAGTGTGTGTGTATATATATGTATATATATACTTGTTCTATTACAAATTATTCTAAAATTCCTATTACAAAGTCAAGTCTACATGGTCCATAAACTAATTACTTCAATCCTTTGTCCTCAAATTGTTTCAACCTAAGAATTTAATTTGTTCGCCAAAAAACAAGTCTTTAATTAAAATTTCTTTCAACATAAGATATTAATCTATTCATCGAAGTCAATTCTCTGTTCAAAATAAACCATAAATAATCTATTTATTGTGTCTTATACCATTAGGACACGTGAACACTGCTGTTAATTAAAAATTCAACACTGCAAACTATTTGTTATACTTTAAAAACAATAAACCAAATTATCAATTGGTAATCTGTCTATTCTATTTTACCACAGGATCCCGACTTTTTCTTGGACCGTGTATGTCAAAATCTCCTATACTGGTTACAATTAAATGTTCCGGACAACAGTTAAAGGCTGTTACCTCAAAGAAAACTAATTTGCTTCTGAACTCTCACCTGGCTACATCCTAGTCACACCCTTTCCCTATATATTCTTTATTGGTTTATTTTTTTCAACCAATCTAATTTGAACACTTCTCTATTGCTATCCAAGTGGCCAAAGCTTTACATATTTCGATAGGTGTTATAACACTTATCATTAATTCTCCTTTTAGGATCTATTATGTTCCACACTGCTAGTTTGATTCCTCATCTAAACCAACACGTAACCAAACTTCAACCATGATTATAATCTCACTCTTGATTTCATAGCTGGTGAATCTTGTGATTAAGTATTTTACTCAGTCGAAGCGAATCGCTAATCTACCGACCAATGTGAAACATTAAAAGTGCATATATGTAGAATATAAAAACATTGAAATGAATTCATATTTACAAATTTATCCTAAAACCCATTGTAGTTTAATTGATTGACTTTGTGTTGGGATTATGTAAAATATATTATTCATATTATGTTAATTTAATTTCCACCGTGGTTTCATGCATTCCTTATGATAAAATCAATATTTTGAGACAATCAATGTAAAGTAATCAAATTCAAGTCACAAGATGACCAACTTGAATCTGGTCTGTTCTAGCAGCCACAATCAAGTTTATACAATTAATTTTTTTTTTTAAATGAGAAGTGAGAACAGCCTTTGAGTGAGCAATGGATTTTTATTTTTGAGTTAATCATGTTGAGAATCAAACAAATGACCCAAACACTTTCAATATTGTTCAAAATCTGAAGGATTTTCAATGTTGTCACATTGAGGATCTCAAGGTTCTTGTTAGTGATATCCTCTTATTTGGCAATAAGAGACTCATCAACCCCACCCTTAGTTTAAGGGGATTTTCAGTTTTTTCTATTGATTTCGTCACTGGAAACGGTTCTAAGAGTAAGTGGTAATACTAACCCACAAATCCATTTGTGGTACCCTGTGAACCTTAGGACTTCATTGCATGCAGTAGCAATAAAGATCACTATACCATATAAAGTGACAATTTGTTGTATGTACTTGCCGCCTAATTATAGGTTTGTTGAAGTAGACCTAATTGACCATATCAGAGAGTTACCTGTAGCATTTCTTTTTAATGCTACAAAAAAAAAAATTTTAATGCCACCACTATATATAATGGGATCAACTCCTGCAGTGTTGACAGGATTCGATTTGGATTTGATTCTGCACAATGATAGTTCACCAAATCATTTAGTGGCTTCAACAGGTGGTTGAACAACTGTAGACTTATAATATTTTAGCCGTTCTAACTGGCATTTACAGTAATAATCATGCTCCTTTGAAGCTTACCTTTTCTGACTTCTCTCGCATGTCAGATGGATTTGTATCACTTATTATTAATGTTAAACCCCTTAATGGTCGCCGATTTATATATCTAACACCAATAAATAGCAAAAAGATAAGGGTCACTTATGAATTAATCCATCGTCAATGTTTTGTTTCATTTTATTCAGTTGTATGCTGTGTATTAGTTAGTATGGAGGGGTCCAATGCTGCTTATTTTTCTGTCACTGCGATCCAAACGGATCTTTTGTGACTACCCAAATAATTTTAGACCCAGCCAAGATTTAAGCTTCCTACTAAGCCTAAAATGGTTCTGGGGGACAGACTGTTACCTCTGCAATAGTGGGGAATTAATGCCGAGGTAAAGTAGCCTTTTATAAGCAGAGGTTCGCACTCAAACAACCAGTGTCCAGCCGTTTATGTATTAGATAAAAGTGCCATGTATCCACTGTAACCTTTCCGATATGTTTGAGATGATATTTCACTGGGCAGTGTCCGAAGGGTAGGCCAATTATCAGCCTATGCTCCCTTCTGCTAATAATTGTTCCAGTAATTGTTTAGCCTTTGTTTTAGAGAAGGCTATGAATTTTTTTGTTATACAAATTCTAGCTATAGCGACCTCTCTCATAGTAATAATAACTTCTACTTAAAAAAGTGAATTTTTTCTTGAAAGCTTTGATTTTACAAAATCAGGGTAGTAAAAACATACGTTTGATAAAAATCGGTAGAGAAAAAAAAAATTTGGCACTATTTGGTCTTCTAAGCGGCCAGTATTGTGCCACTGTCATATGAAATTCCATCATAAAATGCACATGGAAAATCATCTTGATCGTAATCGGTTAGTAAACAAAAATGTTAAAATTATGGTTGTTAGTTTAGTTTTTAAAGGACCAGGTATTATTCCAAAGCTAAATATGTTAATAACTTTGAAACAAAAACTATAAAACATGTATAAATATATTAAAATAAAGCGAGACACAAAAATGTTAAAATTGTAGATACCTCTTTTGTTTTTTTTTTTGGTATTTCAATTTTAAATGTATTGGGAAATTTTAAATCAACTTCGTAAAAAAAAAACTATAATTATAATAATTGTGATTGAAATCAATAGTGAGACATAACTATTGAAATTGTGGGTTGTCATTTTATATTTTGAGGACCTATAAAATTAATCTGATCAAAATCCATTTAGAAAAACCAAAATTGAAGTTTTTCAACCACCTTCTGTTTTTCTTTGAAATATACGGTAATGTCTTTATAATTAGCGATGAAAATTTCTAAAGAAGGAAATAAAAACGTACAGGAAATATATTTCATAAAAATCGGTTGAATAAAAAAAAAGTGTGGGTGCCATTTAGTTTTTTAAGGTATTCTTTAACGTAAACTGGAAATCAGTGTTGTAAAATACCCACGACATATCATTTTGATATAAAACAGACAGACACCAAAAGGTTGACATTTTAAACATCTTTTTTTTTAAGGCCTGGATAGTATTCTAAATACATCAAATATGTTAGTAAGTTTGAAAGTAGCCTTAATATGTAATATAATAAACCAATTTCAGCTAAATCGTTGAAGAAACCAATAAGTTAAACTTTCTCAATGCCATTTTTTAAAGGGGCATATAATATTTCGAAGTCAAATATGTTAGTAAAATGGCTAAAAGGGGGATTAAAATTAGATGTGAAATATAAATGTTGACATTGTGGGCACCTATTTTATATTTTGAAGATCGGTATAAGATCTTTTTGACAAAAATTAGTTTAAAAAAAATTTAACTTATGGAAGTAATTTTAAATTTTAGAGCCTGGAGGGCTCAGAGTAATTTTTGAGTTGGTGTAGCAGGGGCTCAGAAATTTATGGTGTTGACCAAGCATCGCAAGATAAACTTGAGGAGCTATAATTTATGCGAAAACTGAATTACAGTGATGGGAACTCGATATGGTGAACAGACATTTCCCGATGTAAAATTCTCTATAAACCTAGGTCCGTAACAAGCTGATGTGCCAACCATTTATTTTTATTTTATTTTTGTTTTCAAGAAGCAGGTATTCTTCCAACTTTTGGTTACTAAATTATACACAAAAACCCATTTTTAATAAATAATAGGTGTGTTCAAGAATAATCTTAAAAAGATTTGTTGGTTTGATATATGTAATATCAATACTCTTGTAAATATAAGACAATTCCAAGAAAGTACGAGAACAAGTGAGAGGGTTGGTCGACATGCATCCACAGATGGATTATTTGAATGAGTCAATTTTGTATTAGGCATCCTATTTCCCGCCCTTTATATGAACTAATTTGTTGTGGATGGCGTAAAAAAGGTACTACAGTGAAACTTCCCTTAGCGGACACTTCTAATAAACGGACATTTTTGGGGAATACCCAGACCGGCATCATGCTTTTCTGGCTTTTGTAGTGTTTCTAAATAACGAACTTTTCCAAAAACGGACATGGACATGAAATTGATGACTAATGGGTCAGTTGAAACTTCCAAATAGTGGACAGTGGAGCATAAAATATCACCCTTTTCTAGGAAATTGTAGATTTCTCAAAACACACATTGCAATTTCTGTTCGGTATTACCCGAAAGTTGACTTTCTGGAAACTAGATTTGTTTTCTTTTTGTCTTTAACACAGCAGTCGTCGGTGTCCTTTAAGAATTCAGTTTCAATAATATTCCCATGAGAACAGTGTGTTGCATAGTTGTGTATTGTGATGTCTCTCTATCTAAAACGTTTAACTTTAAACCTTACATACATTAATTTTCTCCTTTTTAAAATTTAGATTTTCCTAGTTTGCCTATTTGTTTATTCCGTAATGTAGTACGAATAAATAATAATAAATAAAGAATATCATTTAATTTACAAATTTGTGTTTTATTCTGTATTTTTATGAGATTAAAACCATTATGCCTATTGTACTATAAAAACTTTAATATGTAATACAGTAGACAGTCGTGGAACAATACCAATGTTTAACTTATTTCACTTTTATTAACCACATATGCATTAAATTTTCTGAACATGTTCAATATCGTAACAAAGCGCTATTCTGGTTGTTTACCATGCGTTATCATCCGGCCTATATAACTGCATCTCTCCTGATAGCGGACACTTCTCAATAGTGGACATTTTATGTGGTCTGAGCAGTGTCCGTTATTTGGAAGTTTCACTGTAATAGTTCAGGTATCTGTCATACATCTAATTGCACTAGAGTCAAATTGGAAAATGTATTTCACTCCCACAGAGCCTTAAAGTGTGGGCTAATTATTAGTTTATAACTAACTTATTACAATAATTGACTTACTTTTAAAACTTTATTATATCTTCTTTAAAAATAGTTTTATTTTATTACTCTATATAGTGGAAGACTTATCTACTACATAACATATTTTATAAACTCCTTTTTTTTTATTAAGTGTGACCTTTTGTTTAATTTAGTGTTTATTGCATAAAACTATGATATTCAAATTGATTAAACTAGATCTCATAAAGATTTTGATAATTAATTCCCACAACCCACTTCATTGATTTTAAAGGTAATGATTTTTTGTAACCTAACCTAACTGTATTACAATTACAAATAACTAAATATTTGCTTTAAATCTAGGTGGAAAACCATATCGATGTGGAGTATGCTTCAGATCATTCTCTCGAAAAGGAGATGCAAAAGCACATTTATCCCGATGTCACAAAATAGATGTAATTAATGGAGAAGTAGAAGAAGTGGAGTACAAATATTCAGAATTTGTTTTAGATGCTAAGGATTCTCTCGATTTTCCAGTTGTAGCTGGAGAATATGTCATACAAATGGCTGATGTGGAAGTTGAAACAACATATGAAACAAATTAGTGTTAACCACTAGTGATGGATATTTGTGATTATAATATGTCAGTATATTTTCCTTCTAATGTACAGTACAACTTTTTAAATAAACTACCATAGTTTCTATAGTGCACTGCAAATCAAACATACAGAGTTTGTTTTTATAATGTTTGAAAAAAAACAAGGGGACCAAATTTTTTTCATTTATTCACTCTGTATGCTAAATTATGTATGAGATTAAATGTAGACATTCAATTCTTATTTATTACAGCATAGTTGCTCTTTTGACTAATTTTAAACATTGTTAAATCCTTATTCAGATCTCTTCTTAACAGGCACAATGTAATTGTATTGTGAGAACATGGCAAAATGAATCATCAGAAAATGTTCAGATATTATAAGGATGCCAGTAAGTATTTAAAGTGTAAGAATTGATATTATACTTTGTTAGTCCCAAAAAGAAAACATGGTGTTTAATATAACTTTTAGATTCTCTCTTATGGTTTCTTAATGTGATTTTTTTCACCCTTTTATAGCCTGAAAACAGTTTTATGAGATTATTAACATTTTGTATGGCGAAAATTTTTTTTTAATTAAACACATTTTACTTAGTTTTCTAGAACATTCTTCACAATCACCAAATAGCAAACAATGGACCCATTGTTGAGTTCTAATTATGTGAAAAAAATTGATTATCAGTCAAATAATTTTCAAGATACAATGATTGTTACAGTTCGATTTCAACCTATTGACAAGGGAGCTCTGTTCCAGAAATTAGTAACTTTTATTTTGAGAGACAAGTTTTGAAATACACTTGAAAAAACAACTAGGTTGTAAAATATACTTTTTTTTACCTAATTGGTACATATGCAATGTTGGTCACTACTACTCCACATGGCATGGTGTGTTGTTCCACTAAAATATGTTTTGCTACCTTCACTTCTCATTAAAGTCTCACTCCTATATAAAAATAAATCCCATTAAGATTTACAGTTTGCTCTTTCACATTCTTACAACACTTTTTAAAGAAAGAACTAGTGATTCTGAGATATGGTAAATTGGCTGGTGAAAGGTTGGGAATATGACTAAAATAATGGAATATTATTGTTCAAAATGATCTCTGTAATGTTATTACACTATAATAAAAGATATAATAAATCTATAGTTCACTGCTTGAAATCGGGCGGGTGGCTTGTTTAGCGCTGTTGTCACATATGGAACCGGCCTAGCGAGGGATGGTCGAAAGTCGCTCACCCCTACGCACTAATTGACAACCTTGAGCGTCCAGTGTTGCCTAGTTCGAGCGTCAGACAATTGCTTGTCCGTGCCTGTCGCTGCTCAATACATTTGCTATAAGTTTCCTTAATTGTTTTTAAAGTATTTTTATTTTTGTGTGATATTTAAATAGTGTATTAATGTATATATTATTAATAGTGTATAAATTTTAAATTGTACAGTGTATATATAGCGGTAATATGTAAATTATATTTTTAAGTGTTAGGAACTGTTAATTTCTGGACTTATTTCATTATTTTTGGGTTACGGCTTTATATATAAAAAATGTCAAATATGGACTGTCTTCTGCGAACTCCTGTGAAACAACGCCGACTTAAAAGTTTGTGTAAGAACGACATTCAAAGCCAAACGAAAGGAGTTATTGTCAACGTTTACATATTTGATAAAAAACTAGCAGATCCAGAGTTTTTAAAAAGTGTAAATTTTAAAGACAGTCAGATGGTAGCGTCAATGATGACTGGTGTTAGCTTGAGATCAGTTCAACGGTGTGTGTCTGAAGATAAGAACTTATAAGATTTTATAAAAACGATTTTTTTATTAATGTCGGAAATGAGTTTGCCTAAAAATGAAAAAGAAAATATAGGTATTAATTTAACAACCTTTAAAACATATAATACATTTTCCGGGTAACTAAACTATGTAAATCAGTTGGTTTTCGATTTGAATACTCTCAACAATATTATCCGATTTCCGCCAATTATAATGTTAGAATAATAAATATTTCTCTCAATTAAACGCTTCATGAAACGAACTCGGGTGTGATAATTGATAATTGTATGAATTATCATTCATACAGCAGGTTCCTGTAAACCTTAACATAACAGGTTTAACCGCCCCTGTAATCTTGGTGACACATTATTTACCATTGTTTATATAAATTTAATACGTAAAATTTAGCTTTGCGATTGGCTTCTACAATCGACATTATTTAAAAGAAACAATCATATTAAGCACTCAATGTATAATTTTCTTGTGAATGAAACTTGTAAGCTAGCACAAAATACGGGCTGACCGTTTCACGAGCCATGTGGCAACACTGTATTTTCAGCCACACGTCCGATTTCGTGCAGTGGACTATAGATATAGTATTAAAGTTTTTAATATAAACCATAGTCAATGAAATGAATTTAAATACAATAAATATAAAATTTCAACAAATCATTTTTTTGCATTCATATATTGATTAATTTACTACAATATTATATAATATTATATTTTGTATGAAAAGGAGACAGGCTTACCTTGGAAAGTATTGGTTCTTGGTATTACCTAATAGTATACAAGAAAACACAAATAAAAACACTAAAGTTCTGAAATATTTCAAAACACTGTGTAATAGTGTACATTTTTAGTTCTTTGATCTTAAATAGGATGGGATATACTTTGATCTTAGATAGAATGGGGTGTACGTTTAGACTTGATGAATCAAGCAGGAAATGTATTTTGTTGTTTTTTTGAATAAATTCAATAAAGACTAAATAATATGAATAACAGTAAGTGGTCAGAGAAATTTATTCTATGTATTATAATAATTAGAATGATTATAAACTTTAAATTTAAAAAGTGCAGTGCAAGCATTTTGTATACAAAGACCAAAGACTTGGTATTAACCGCCAAGTGAAAAATTATTTAGTCTGGGTAGAACTTTCAAGGAGAGTGGACGTTTCTCAGATAAGTCATGTCCGGTTCGGTTCGGACGAAGGCGAAGTACTAAGAGAAAGTGTTTTCTTTAGTAAATATGAACTCTTTAACATATAATGTTATGTACTGTTATGATTCAGTCACGTTTGAATCAAAAAATGAATGTTTAAAAGTAAAAGTATTCGATTTAGTAATTTTTATAATCGGCAAAGGTATGACGGAACCGGAAAACACGTATGCAAAGACTAAGTTTTTTTGGTGTTTCATGTAAAGCAAAGCAATTTGAACGTTTAATTTATACTTATAATAATGTGAACAATTGATGTGTTCTCACCAGAGAAAAACGTGAACTGAAAAGATTAACTCTGAATAACAATAGAAGTGATTGTGGTGAAACGACGCCTTGCATTTACGATGAGGAAAGGTTGTGATTTTTTAAATGAAAAGTTTATTTCAATCAAATATACACGTATAAACTATTATTTATGTAAAATAAAATATAATTGTTTAATGACTTATAATTTTGTTGAATTTTAATTTTGTATTTGTAATTTTGTCAGATAGATGTCTCTTTATAAAGGACATGATATGTTATTTTAAATGTAATGTTAAAATTTATAAGAGATTTTATGTTAAAAAATTTTTAGTTGAATAATTTTAAATATGAAATCATAAATAGATGATATTTTAATAAAATTTAAAAGTATATTAATTTTTCTAAACATTATTAAATTCAATTTCAACAACTAGGTTGCAACCAAAATTTAAATTTAACAAACTTAATAAAATTAAATTCTTTTTTAAAAAACCATGTTTTCAATAAAATATATATAGAGGATGTTTTAACATGTAATAAATTAATGTTTACAGGTATTTTGTATCATATAATATGTTCTCTTGTTATAATAAGTTGTTTAAATAAAATTATGTGCTTTTCAGAATAAAAAAGACCTGTATTTTTATGCAATATTCTATTTATGGTACATTTTTTTCTAAAGAATTCACATCCCAAGAGATATAAGTATTTACATTTAGAGTAATAAATTTTTATTTTTGTAATCAAAGCATTACAAAATGGCGTCCAACTTAAGTAGATAAACATTATAAAATCAATTGTCCCTTTTCAGTTTTTTAGTATTGTTTCAACTGTTCACTTTCTCAATCAGTAAAGTACAAAAAGAAGACTGTATTGTTTAGATCCAGGAGTTTTGAACCACAGATTTTATATATATAAAGCCTGTTGGAAAAAGATAAATGATGATTCGTCCAAGATTAAGGTTAGGTGGTTCTCTAGATTCTAGTTCTGAAGGGAGTGTTTTTATGATTTTTTATTCTAAATTTCACCTGGACTGTGTCAACTTCACAAGTTACCTTTCTGAACATCAATGTAAAACTAAAGGACAGCAAAATACAAACTGGCATCCATGTTACACCATCAAACCACCTACAATACCTCCAATTCAACATCAGCCATCCTATGCATACTAAAAGAGTCATTATCTATAGTCAGGCAATCAGAGCCAAAATTATTTGTTTCGAGGAGAGTGAACTACGCGAATTTAACAAAAAATGACATCTGCATTTGTAAAAAGTGGTTATCCTGAGAAACTGATTAGAAATCAGATTCATTTGGCACAAAACACAGCTATCACACTCAAGAAGAAAAAATAGAATTTGTCCATCTCTCTGGTCACCGATTATCACCCAGGCCTACAAAGATTAAACAACATATTGAAGGAAGGCTTCAAATTTCTACAAGCTTCCAAACGATACCAAGAATCTTATCACAGAACCTCCCAGAGTCTTGTTTAAACACCCCTCAAATCTGAAATGTGCGTTAGTTCACCTCAAGCTTCCGGATCCCAACACACCTAAACAACCTAATCTTCCCTACGGTTCTTTTCCACGCAATAGGCCAAGATGCAAAATATATCTTCCATCCAACTACTTCAATAGTTCCTCTAGTAAAAAAGAATTTTAAATTAAAGGTCATCATAGATGTACAATAAAAAATGTTATCTACCAATTATAGTACAGGTTTTTTCCAGCTCAATATATTGGCCTAACCACAGACAACTTAAGCACCAGGATGAATGGCTGCAGGCATGATGTGAAGATCGTGGATATGGAGAAACCAACTGCACAACGTGCAGAAATCCACAACTTTGTTACTTTTGATGAATGCTTCACGACAAAAATCATAAAATCACTCCCTTCAGAATGTAACCCCTCAGAACTGAGAAGATGGGAACTGTCTCATCAATGGGTCACAAAATCTAGAGAATCCCCTAACCTTAATCTTAGATGAATCGCCCTTTATCTTTTTCCTTTCCAACAGGCTTTATATAATATATATTTTTAAACTGTGGTTCAACACTCCTAGATTAAAACAATTAATTCAGACTTCTTTTTATGCTCTACTGATTGAGAAAGTGAATAGTGTTTAGGAAATATTTCAGAACTTTAGTGTTTGTGTGTGTTTCCTTACTTCTATACTATTAGGTAATACCAAGCAAGGACCAATAATTTCCAAGGTAAACCTGTCTCCTGTCCATACAAAATCTAATCTAATAGGCTATGTACCCTATTAAACTCTAACCTATAATATTATATTTAAGAATTCAAATTGACAATGACAACCTAAATGAATGATACAATAAGCATTTCTGAGAAACAATAAAATTATCGATATGTCACTTGATTTTCTGTAACCCAAACTCAAGAAATAGAAAATAAAAGTGTAATATAACTATATAAAAAAATCAATCATGATATTAGAACAAGAAGAAATTGTAACTATTGTTATAAAAATTATATTTGTCTGACAACAGAAAATAAATTAAATATCCCAGAAACTGAGGTTTTACCATCCAATAAAGAACATGAAGCTAAATTATTAATAGAATAATTAATCAGGAAGGGAAATAGAAGTATGTATGATTTATCAATAGAAGTTAGAACAGACAAGTTGCAGAAAACATTTTTATCACTAATTCCAATTGGTGTCAAAAATTCTTTTTCGAAATATACCAAAGTACAGCATCCGTAAGAGTTTAAAATTCTAGGGCTTGTAAGTATCTGATAGTGTTGTCAATAGTACTATTGATAGTATCAATTATTGTAAACAACAATCGATAGTTCAGATTCCCTTAGTTATTTCTCACAGTCTATTTTTCCAAGAACTTTTTGTACCTTCTTTAACGCCTAAGTTCCAAGAAGTTATTGAATGGCTCTGCTTTATAGAAACCTATTTCTATGTTCCAGATGGAGAAATAGTTCAGTTTAATGTTTCTTTTCAAACAGTTAGTTTTGCGTTGGTTCTTTGGAGAATGTTAGTGGGTTTTTGAAGTTATTACAATTAAAATTCCAGACTGCTCATGTCAGTCAAGTTACATTTTTCAAAATTATAGAACGACTCCACTTTTAACCATCTCTCCTCAACACTTAAAATGTGTAATAATTCAAAAATAGAAAAAGGAGAACTTGAAGTGTTCTTATTTTTACGTTACTTAAGAAGAAATGAATTTAGGAGTTTATTATTTTCAAAATATTGCTCAGCTATAAGGGCGCCAGACTTTCGTCAAATTTAAACAGAAAAAAAAAGAATTTTATCTCAGGGTCGCAAGTTCTTGTTATATGTGTACTCTACAGTGAATTCTGGTTGGAAATGAACACACTTGAGCTGAAATTTTAACATAAAATTTATTAAGCATATTATGATTAGTTTTAACATAAATCAAAAACAAAATATCAACATACATCAATTACACATAATATTATGATAAATATAAGTAATTATTAACGTCTTGTTAATTTATAAATTTTACTATCTTTGAAAAAGATCCATCATTTCTTTAGTTCTAAAAATTTAACTTTAATCTGAAAATTGTATTATTTAAAAATAAAACTTGCAAGTATTTAGTCGATTAACTGAATTTAAGAATTTAGATATAACTACTTTACTTCTTCTTTTTTAGCATAAAAGATAAAAGAAGACAAAAAATAACTTAGTCCTTCATCTAAATGATATCTGGACTCATATAGATTTTTTATGAAATAAATGAAATTTGCATATATTACTTACAAGGAAAGATACATATAACATATTATAAAGAGTTTATATAAGACAATAAAACCTGTGATACATGTTTATTCACCAGACTGTCGAAACTCATTGTCCGTTTTGTAACATCATTGCTGATATCGTAGTTGTAGTAGATGAGTACAGTTGAAATACGTCTGTATTCTTCAAAGGTGTCGAGGTCGTAATATCTAAAGTTCATATCACTAACTAGTGAATCTAACTGTCCATTGTCCAAAATTCGAAACCACGTGCATGAGATTGCACAACATAGTTCGCCTAAACACGTTTTCTCGCTTTTGCGTTAAGAGTTTATTATTTGAAAACACTACTGTTCACTTTACATCGTCCACCTTGGTTATTTCTACGAGTTTTTCTCATTTTAGAAAAGTTTAACTACATTCTAAAGCACAACCCAAAAACAGGTCTATCATCTACAAATTCCTCTCTAAGACTGAATCTTACCACGTTCTCCTCCCAAAACTAGATTAGCTTAATAATTCTTTGTCTCTCGCTTTTGCGAACCTGTTCATCCCCCCTCAAACAGTTTCTATAGTTCACGTACCCCCCTTGGTATTTCCAATTCAAATTACACAGCACAAATTTAACAAACACATTATTTAAACAATTCATTTTAAACTTAAACATGATTATTTATTTTGTTGATTTGAAAATCTATTTTTATCTTAGAATTTACTTTATTTAGTACGAAATACTACCTAATCCGGTTACCCCACTATTGTACACGCTGTATTCAAACATTCAATCAAACCTTAATTTTTACCTTATCACAAATGAGATGCATTTTGCTGTACCAAGTCACAATTAAATCTTATAATATTAAATTACCTTGTATGGTGCATCTTGTGACTTCAGTTGATTTCTATATTATCATATGTTTCAGAGTCGTAACTCCATTTAACAAGTTGTGTTAGTGTAAGTGTTGTTATAAACATTTTAATATATGACATCTTCAGAGTGAACAATTAAACGTATATCTGATGATGGAGTTACGACTTTGAAACATGTCAATGTATAGAAATCGACTAAAGTCACAAGATGGACCATACCTTTTAATTATTATTATAAAGGTAATTTATTATTTTGTTGAGCATTTTAAGAGTTAAAACTCTTAAAATGCTCAACAAAACAACTCTAACACTCTCGGGCAATTTATTGAACAACCTAACCACAATATATCCATAGCTTTGTCGTGTTTTACTTAGCCTAATATATTTAGTGTCTATTTGGTTGTTATGTCGACATTATGTTCATGAATATAATTTCGTATTTTTTTTATTTTTTTCAAAAATATGACTGAAGTATGTACAAACAAGGCAATGTTAAAACTAAAGTATGAAAAATGAGGCTTGCACAATTCTCTTCCACCCACTTAGACCTACAATACATTTAATGGCTTTCCTTTGCCACTTATAAACTTGATTTGCTCTATAGGAGTTACCCCACAATAAAACACCATACACCAAATGAGCATGAAAAAATCAATATACTTAATCACCAGGTCAATGCTTGTACACTGTCAGTTTACTAAGCAAAAATATTACTCTGGGTAGGAGAGTACACTTTTTTTTTTTTTTTGTATGTTCCAGTTCAGCTGAGAGTCAAGATTTATCCCCAGTAATTTGACACACTGATTTTCTGTATTCTGCAGAATAAAAATAATCTCTTCAGTTTTTTCGTTATTTACAACTAATCTATTTGCTTTAAACCAGAGATACGATCATAACGTATAATTTTTTACATCTTCATTTATTTTTGAATTTTTATTAGACATTAGGAATGTAGTGTCATCTGCATATAAAACACATTTATCTGAAACCAGGCTAAGTATATCATTTATGAATACAGTGAACAAGAAAGGGCCAAGGACTCAGCCCTGTGGCACACCACTTGTTACTCTTAATTGATCCGATCTTTGTTCACGAACTGAAACCTATCTCTCAAATAAGACTTTAGCAATGACAGTTCATTTTCATTTATACAGTAATAACTAAGTTTTCAAATAAGGCCTTTATGATGTTTTTTTTTTTTTTTTTTTAATCTATAAAGCCTACAAGGCCTTTTAATATCTGCTCATTTGTTAATATCCACCTTGGTTATAATATAAGTATATTACTAGTTGCACAAATCGAGTTGTAGGATATTTCCTAGATAAAAAAGGACTACTGAAAAATCATTCATAACTTTACTAGTTGCTTAATTTGGAGGTTTTTTATGCTTGTGCAATTTTTGACGACACACACATATATATATACATATTAAAATTATATATCACATATTCTCATAACTATTTTTGTTTCAAAATTGTTAGATAATGGTTGAACGTAAAAACATTTACAAGTACTAGTTTTTAATATTTCTTCATCATTATTAAAAATTATAGAGCAAACAATATTTAAAAAAAGTCTAATGACTTTTTAATAAAAACAATTCAGAACTATGTGACAGTGTGAAAAGTCAGATTTTAATATAGACTCATTTAAAAGACGCGGTTAAGCCAAAGAGATAAGAGATTCAAATAATAATTTAAATTTAGTAACTTCATTAATAAAAGAAAAATGGATTTTCAAGACAACAGTATGAATTATTATGTTTAATTTTAATGTAATTTAGTTTGATTGTTATGTTATGTAAATCATTTGTGTTTTACGGAAGTGTGGTAAAATGTGCGAACAGTACCGGAAGGAACGCTTTTGTAAGGGAGAATTGCCTCATGGCAACAGGCAGTTGAAGTCCAGAGCTTGGAGGGACTAGATGTGTTTTATAGAGTTAGAGTTCACCGCTTAAAATGGACAGGTTGTGTTTTTCAAAGTCGAAGTCCAGTGTTTGGAGAGATAAGATCGTAGAAAGAGTTTCTAGGTTCTGTTAGAACAATGTACATTTGATTTTTTATCTCAAATAGAGATCGAAAGTATTTAAAAATCCATAAAGAGCGTGTTTCAGTGACAATAACGCGGGAACATAAAAGACAATGGTCTCTATACGCGAGTTATGAACATTCTCAACAACTTGAGAAAACAACTTCTGAACGAGGGAGAATCCACTAGGAGCTGTAAAATTTCAACTTGTAGGACATCAGTCTTCCATTCGGATACAGACAATGTTTTTTATTTAGATCGGCGTTTTGGTATAGACGCTATATATTACCTGTTTGATTAATAACCTGTATTATGTTTTAAATTAATTTTTTTGTAAATGTTTATCTATTTAAAGAAAATTTTAGTAGATTATTACTAGAAGAGATAATAGTAAAATGAAATTTTTAAATAATGAAAATAGAATCTTTTCATTTTTCTTTTAGAGCTACAAAGTTACTAAAAAAATTCATAGATTAAATTCCTGTTGCAACAATTTTATTTGTAGAAGCATTTTTGAAGATAAATTTGATTAATTTGAGAGAATGAAATAAAGGAAATATAAATCCATGATTTGTTATTAAAGCTAAATGATAGCTAGTATTTATAAAGATGATTTTTTTTTGTTAATAATATTTGTAGGATGTTTCTTTGAATGTTTAATAAATGTTTTTGTTAACATTTCAGCCAAAGTGTTCTCATTTGAAACCAAAATCCACTGTAAGTACACTGATAAAAGAATTTGCGACCCCAGAGATCTTTTAAATATTTAAATTCACTTTTTTCAAAATTGATGTTAACACATCTGGCGCCCTAGTCGAGCAAATTAACAAATTAATAAATTAATGAATTAATAAAATAAATAATTAACTTCACCTTCTTTTTTAAATTATTACAACTATACCAATACAGCATTCAGAACTTCTGTTCTCAATTTATTATTACTTAATTTTGACATTATGCCAATATCATTACACAAAACAAGTGCACAATTTCTACACAATATTTGTTTCTAAGCGGAAATCAAAAAATAATCTGATGGCGGTTAGGGTTCAATTAGATTTATCCCACCATTTACCAACATATAGTCTTTTATAAAACGTGGAGTTTAGGAAATGGTCTATTTATTTTAGGTTCATAGAAACTACATTTCAGCAGAATTATATCAAAATTATTTGAGTTCATTTTGGAAGGTCCTCAAAATGTTTAGTTCAAAATATCTAATTTTATCCAAAATGTTTCAGCCATTTGGACTGTAGGACACTGCATGTAGATGTAAATGTACATTATTAAACTTTTTGGACTCCAAAGATTACAAAACCAGTATGTAATAAACTCAAATCAGTTTTGGGATCTATCATAAAACTTTTTCTCGTATGTTTATATGGGAAAGTAAAAATCTAAAAAGATCAGCCAGAAATTAATAAGATACGGTAATTAAATTATTTAAACTCAAAGATTTATTAATGTAATTTTTTAAATAAATAAACATCTTTTCATAATTAACTAAAAATAAAACTAAATCTTTAAAATAAATAATCTAAAATAAAACTAAAAAACTAACATATAAAACTAAATCTTTTTCATATTACAATTTATAAAAGGTATATTTAATTAGCTTTTGACTTATAAAATGATAGTACAACTTTATAAAAAAATATGCATATTCATCATTAACACAGGACATGTGATTTTCTTCGATGAATTAATAATAAATCTAAACTTAAATTAAACCTGCTCAAATCTCTCTTTTACTTCATTTAAAATCACAAGCATAACAATTAAAAATAAATAAAAATGATTTACATCATTTTTGCCTTTTCAGTTTTAACAAAATTATTTCTTCGTATTTTTAACATATTCTTTTGCAAATTCTCCCATTTCCGATTCAAAATCTTTAGCATATTTTGAAACTAGAGTAAAATATTTTGGCATTTGGTTAGACGTACATTTGGCAAAATGTTTAATAGTTTTTTCAATTTCATTATTGTTTTTATCAAGTACTTTTTTGCACTTATTTAGTTCAACTGATATTGAAGCAGTACTTTTCTTTAAAGCTTCCATGTCAGAAATAAATTTAGTACATATATCTTCTCTTTCATTTTTTATTATAATTTTAGACTCTTCAATGTTCTTTGCTAAATTTTTTAATATTAACTTACCAAATTTGGATAAATGCTCTTCTTTCAAAAGTAGTGCTTTTCCCCCTTTTCTGGCGTGATATGTTGGTTTTGGGGAAAAGCAATCTGCATCAAACTTGGTTTTGTTAATTAACATTGCTGGATTCAAAACTGTAGATATTTCCATATCTTGAACTTCATGGTCAGAATAAAACTCATCTAAATTTTTTTCATTGCATCCATTCTGGTAATCATTTTTAAATGGCAATTTTATATTTTTCCATTTGCGTGGTTGTTTTGAGTATGTGTTTTTAACAGGTTTTATTTCTGATGATAAATCTGAGTATATAGATTTTGATTTACTACTGAAAATTTTTGGAGTTTGGTAAACTGATAAACCAATGGCAGCAGACTGCTCATTTGTGGAAAACCTTTTATTGCCCGCACTCTGTGCTTTTGGTGAGTTTTTCTTGGTAGTAAATTTTTTAATATTCCGTTCCTGTTGAGTAATTATAAATTGAGTTTCACTTTCAAAATCCCAAACATCATGACTTGCCAATTTTGATTGCATGCATTTCCTATACGAATAAGTAACTTTCGGCATAATATTTTCACTTCTATATGTCATCAGCTGATTTTCATTCTGTTCAATATTTTGACTTGAATCATTTAGCGTAGAATTTAAGCTATATTGTTCAAAATTATCTGGAGAATGAAATAGTTTTCTACGTTTAATTGAAACATCATTATTTTTCAACTCGTTTTCTTTAACACTTTTGTTTGTTTTTTTTAATAAATGTAAATCTGAAAATTTATTTTTTTCAGTGTTCTTTAGATTTACTGTCTTTTCATTTCTTGTTTTTAGTGATGAAGTTGTAGATTTTATGTTCATTTCATTTTTTTTATTATAAATCTCTGGACTTGCTTCCTTTTCATTTATTTTTTTTACTGATTGTTCGTGTGTTTTAATTTCTTTATCATGATTATCTTGACTTACTCCCTTTGTATTTTTTTTTTTTACCGGTTGTTTATGTGTTTTAATTTCTTTATCATGATTATCTTGACTTACTTTCTTTTCATCATTCGAAAAGCTTTGAATAATCTGTTTCTTTTTTCCACCTTTATAAGAAGATTGATTATATCTTGGAGATAAAACGTTTGTTTTATTCTCTTGGATCTCTGATAAAATTTTCTTACGATTTTTCACTGGTGCTATCTCAGGAGTAGAAAGAATTTCATCACAAGACCATTCATCAGAATTAAGTGTATCGGGTTCCATAATGTTGTGATTTGATTCTAATATTTTTCTATGTTCAGATTGTCTAGAAACACTAGAATCTAACTGAGATTGGTTAACAATTGTTTGTAAAGACTTTAAGTTTTGACTACTTTCATTGTTAGGAGTACATTTTCCAGGTATTATAACAACAGACAAGGGTGTGTACTTTCGTGAACATATATTTCTATCCATAGAGCAACTTATTTCTGAACTCATAACTTCATTGGACAATATACTGTTGCTCATACTGGCTTTCCAATTACATAGATATCTGAACCCATAAACTGGAATCAAAAAACTATTTTCTAAATTATTGAAATCTTCAGATATTTCAAACCAAATTTCTACATACTTTGCTGTTAAATCTGTGCTAACACAAGATATATTAAAACATAGTTTCACAATTGGTCTCATCCGGTTGTTTAGATAATGCTCACTGCTATTTGAACAAACTTCTGAAACATTTTTATTATGTATTTGAAAAATCTCCCACATTTCATCAGTACCTTGGAAATAAATAAATACACTTTCAGAATGAATATTAAAATCTACCCAGAAAACCAAATAATTTGAATCATTTGGTTTTTGCAATTTGATTCCATCAGAAAAAACACAAATACAACCCAGCGAGTAAACTTGGGGTTTTTTATTCAGTTTATTTACCAGATTTAAAAACAGTCTTGATTCTGGCTCAAAATCAGAAAAATCTCGATTTAAAAAATCTGTTTTAATTCGAGGATATAAGTTAAACCACTCTGCACAAAACTCTTCCTGATTATCAATACCGCTTAAAAAATATAATAAACTCTCCAAAATAATTGTCTGAGTTTCGAAATCACCGCACATTAAAATCCAATTTGCAAAATTTGCAATGTCTTTTTGAAAATGTGGATTTATTTTACTGTGGTCATCTTTAGTAGAACACTTTACAATATAGGATAGAATTCTGACTAAGTAAAGTTTGGCTTCAAATGAGAAGTTTTCTGTTGTAATAATTCTTATAAGTGGCGGAACCATTAAATAATGAATAGTTTTAACTATAAACTCTGATTGTTTAAGTAACTCTGAAACTACTTCCGATAGATAAAGTAAAACATTCTCCACTTTATCATATGTTTTATTTAACACAACACATTCATTTAAACACATGACACATAGTTCAGCAAATTTGTTCGCCAACTTATCCCAAATATGTTTATTAAGGTTTTGTTCATAAAAATATTTGATACAAGATAAAACACATTGAACTCTGTTCATTTTATTGGTGCCATCACGAACAATAGATTGTAAACAATGCATAGTATTATCATCTATATTTAAACTGTCTTTAGACTGTAAACAAATAAATTCCTTCAATGAACTGGTATCATTTATAGCTGCAGATTGTGTTATTAGATGAATTAAGGGATCTTCCATTTTTTATTAGTCTGCAGATGCTCTTGGTCAACTCTGAAATCTAGTACTAATTGTCTACTTATTTATTCTTGAAACTTCTGTGATTTATTTTTCATCTCTTAGCATTTCTCCCTGCAGAATTGACCTGCAAATAACCATCAAAGCACATTATAATTTTGTTTTTAACAAATTTCCATTGAAAATTCTTCCAATGCAATCTCTCTTATAGACACTGACACTCAAGAGAATGAAATGGCTATTGATACTCCTATAGAAGTAATTTAGCTCATTTGTTTCCCCCCATTATACTCACTGAACATCAGGGGTTGATTCAACTTATATTACTAGAAATCTAAAAATAACACTGAGAGTTTTGCTCTGGTACCCCTGTGTTAGGAATAGAGTCTAAGTTCTTGTTAAAAAGCCAGTAATTCAAAGAGAATCAGTAGAGCCGATTTAAAAAATTATGTCTAACAGTCCCTATGCCCAATTTTTTACCAATTAGTCACAAACCAGCATTTTTAGAAAGATGATGACCTATACATTTTGTTTAGGTCTTTAGAGGCTACACTTGAGCAAAATTTGATGAAAATCATTAAAGTCCATTTGGAGAAAATCGTAACTTTATGTTGTTTTCTTATGACAGGTACCCCTAAATTTTGAGTTATAAAAAAAAAAGAGGAAAAAACAAAATATAAGATAGCCAAATTATACAGATATACCAAATCTGATTAAAATTAATCATGGGTTTGAGCTGTAGAACAGCACAGATGACAAATAGGCGTCATTCCAAATTTTTTAGGCTCAGGTGATGTATTAGACCTCAAAACGGATGTATACCTAAATATAAATAGACATCGATTTTTTTTTTAACCATCACATACCTTTCTCTATTACTATGTGTATGTGAGGAAATAATAACTAGATGAAATATGAATATAAAATCTTAATTAAGCTTATCTTAACTTTTTGATGTTTGTAAATGCAGCAAAAATTTTTATAACCTCTGTAAGGGTGTTTATTAAGTTAGGTGCTAACACACATATAATACTAATGGTTTAACCCGGCTTCGCCCAGGACTTCTAACATAGTTGAATATGTTTAACTATTCATACTTCACGAATAAATGTTGAATATGATCTTGACTTCAAAATATTCGCAAACCCGTCTGCTAGCACCTAATTAAAGAATCATGCACAAGACCGTAAAAATTATAGTAATGAGTTAAAGTATTTTTATAAAGTAGAAATTTACTCAGTTAACTGTACCTTTTTTCAAGATGATCCGGGGCTATAGGATTGTGTAGTAGTTGGAATATAAGGAGATAAACCTCAAAATATAAGAAGTAAAAGCTTTTTATTGAAAACATTCTAACTATTTATAATACTTGTTTATAAACAACATTTTTCATTTTGTTATCTGGGGTATATATATATATATATATATATATATACAAATTTTTCGGATTTCCTACTCGAGAGCAAGCTACGTATAATTGACCGTGAGAAAAGCAGGAATCTTTGAGACTTATGCCGTAATACTTTAAAGTTGGTCCCTGCGATTTGAATAATAAAACTATAGGTTAGTTTGATTGGAAAGGTAATTCAGTCAATATCAGTGATATTCTGGGGATAACAACTGTATTTCCCTTGTATTTTTCAGTCATAAGTTTCAGCCCTTTTATCTTCCAATTGACGCCCTTACAGACAAAGTGGAAACCTTCTTCACGGATGGGCAATAGAGGACTATCACACCATATACCCCCTTTGATTGTACTGGGATTCGTTTTTGAGTTTTACCAGCATACACATTCCAGACTTCCTTTTATTATATATATATATATATATATATATATATATATATATTGATATTGATTATATCTTTATAAGCTGAAGGTTTATTGGTAGACATCGAGTAATTAATAATTAAGGCGGTCAAGGTTCATTTTTGTTTACAATATTTCGGCTATTTTATCTTCCAATGGACGCCCTTAGAGACAAAACGGAAACCCTCTTCACGGATGGGCAATCTATTACACCTTATACCCCCTTTAATTGTACTGGGATTCGTTTTTCAGTTTTACCAGCACGCACATTCCAGATTTCCTTATATATATATATATATATATATATATATATATATATAGTTACCTTCCCAGAACTGTAGTTCCTTTACTATGTCTCATCGAGCAATGTGAGAATCTAAAGTTGTGATACGTTTATCGTAGATAGCTGCCGTAACCTCAAACGCCAGGAATTCACACTTTTTAACAGCCTATTTTCTATAGAAATAATGGATTTTTGTAATTCAAACTAGTTTACAGATTGAAATGATGATCTAATGGTCACAATAGGAGGTATGTATAATACAATTTGCATAATTTTCACTACTAAATCGCAACAACGGGTATTCTCCATTTTTACCAACATCACTACCTAGAACCCAAATGATCACATCAGACAAGAACATAGAAATATGCTAAAATTAGACTATAATATTTAGCATAGCAAATATAAATTAATGTTTTATTTTACAATTTAAGAAATAAAGGTTAAAAGTGATATAATATAGGCCTAAGTGAGGTTGTGATAATCAAAACTCTAATTAATCTAAATCAAAAGATATCATAGTCCAAATAGTATTCAGATAGCCCCAGTGTCCCCCTCCCCATCATGCCATATCTGAATAGGTTATCTATTATTGTTTTCATGTTAAAAAAGTTAGATCAAAAGTAAATACAGTATAAAATACTATTTATTACATTGTACAGTATTTACAAACAAATATTTAAATTATTGCAACAACCCAACTGTAATGAATTGCTAGATATGGTTTAATATATAATCACTCACTATGGCTGTGAAATGATTTCATGAAACCAATACCTAATATATTAAATATAACATTTAAACTGTTACAGTTACCTCAATTACTACTAATCAAAATTTGAAGTAATCTAATGGTAAAAGTTTTATACAATTTTTAAAATGGAAACTGATAACATTATAACACAAGTTATTAGAGGCAGAACCTTGCAATTTCTAACATTTTAAAGGTCCATGCTTACCCATTTTGTAAGGTAGTATTTTAATCTTAAATATTAAAAGCTTAAAATTTACTTATCTAATTAACCTTGTATTTACTTTAATCACACTTCATTTCATTGGAATTTATAACAATTACATATATTTATCAATAACAATACTAATCCTTTCTCAGAATGAAACAAAATTATAAATTATCATGCAATTGTATTAGTCTCTCTGCATTAGTTAGTAAGGTCAGCATTTGAACTTATTGACGCCCATCAAATTATAACTATAGTATATTAACTCACCTTAAAATGAAATGAAAATTAGAAATACAAATATACACAGTTAAAATTGCAAGTACTCTTGCCAGAGATGTATTTCAAATATTGTTGTTTGTTCTATTGCTCCAGTTGAACAATGTTGAACTAAAATAACTAACTAAATAGTTGAACTAATGTTCCTTACATTCTTCCTCGATTACAATCCCAAACTTCAAATAGCCTTTAACTGCACCAACTTCTGGCAAGGAGGCAAAAACAACAGTTTGAATTATTTATTGTCTATAGTGTAAATTAAATTAATCTTCATAAATACCCAAAGTATTTAAGTTTTTTGGATAACAAAGAAAAGAAAAATAGGCAACATTTATATTTCGGTTAATTAAAACATTGTAAATGGATAAAACTTTTTTTTTAATAATACTTATATCTTATATAACAAAATATTTGACTTCTTATAATATTTAGAATGAGGTCCTGTTGGTGTAAACTACATAAGTAAAATTATAAGAAGTTATAAAAAATAAATAAAATAAAACAATATTTATTTTGTAAAAACGGAGCATTTAATTTATTAAGAACACGAAATTGATTCTTTGTTTTAAATTGAATACTCTTACAAAACAATACGGAAATTCGAAAGTGGAGTGAATTTATGAGAGCGTCACTTCACTCAAGTGATCAAATAATCATATAAATGACTATACTTTTTGAAGGGAATAATTCTTACAATGGGGTAGAGGATTTTGAAAACGGAGTAAAGTCATTGGAGAGTCAGAACGACAATCGTCACTATAATCTTATAAATGGATCCATTATTGAAGTTATACACGATGTCTATAATCCCTTGACTAGATTCCCCCCACTCTCTCTTCCCCCCCCCCATAGATATCTCGTATATAGGACCTTTCTGCATAAATGCTATCAAGAACACAAACTCCACATTAATATATTTCCTATAGAAATTATAAAAATTTAACTATAAAGCTGTCTTGACAGCTGATGTTAAATCCAATCCATGGCGTAAAGTCTTAAATCTTGACGGCGAAGATGAGATGTTGAGGGTTTAATAAACTTATATTTTAAATGTATGACAAAAATACCACTTTAAAAAAAGTGATACTAGACGTCCAACGCCTTGGATTGCAAATGATACACGCCATATTACGAACTTGATTATCATAAGTTATAGAAGATCGAAGAAAATACAGAATGCTTAGAAATATGGTAAAGCAAGGTATCCGGAATTTAAAAATACGATACTCTATTACATTGGTAATTACAAAAAAACTTCGGCAGTATTTATGGCGTGGTATGACAGGATTAGATATAGGGAAGAAACAGGTCCCTCGTCCTATAACAACAAACTGAATGATTTCATTCGACATTTTGTAGTTCCACTTTTATAAGAACCTGTGCATAATTGAATCTCTAAAATTCAAGAAACTATCTCTCATGTAATTCATACATTCAACTTTTCTCAGATCAGAGCTTAGATGTTTTAAAAGCTATTGGCTGATTGTATAGTAATACTGTAGATCCTGGTGGCATTCCAATTAAATTTATCATGGGCACTATTTGTAGGATATTACCATTTATAATAAAATTATGTAACATACCTTTAAATATAAGTAATTTTCCAGCTGTTTAGAAGCGTGTTTTTACTCGTCCTATTAACGAAACCTATGCACTTGAAAGCCCTGCTAAATATAAACCTATGAGAATATTACCATTGTTGTCCAAGTGCCTAGAGCGGATTATATATATCAGGAGTTGTCTGGATACTTGGAGGATAATAATATTTTAGACAACACATTTTAGTCAGGTTTTAAGTCTGGTAATAGCACTGCGAAAGCACTTATTTGTGTATCGGATCGTGATAGACCGTAGAGAAATCACTACTTTACTTTATTTCGTTTTTCTAAAGCTTTTGAGTGTGTAAATCACTCTATGTTGATATTTAAACTTTTGAGAAGCTCTCAGTGCATTTCGTGGTTCATATCGTGTCTGTCTGAACAGGAGCAGTGTGTTTGTAATGGTCAATATTTGTCGCACCGAGAGGCTGTGATTCATGGAGTTCTCCAAAGATCGTTATAGGACGAATAATTTTTGTATTTTTTTAAGTGTTTAAAAAAAAACATGTATCACGTACATGCGTACATGTATGCTGATGACCAACAAAAATATTTACTTTTCAAACTAAATGAAATCGACAATACATATGAAATTGGCCATATGAATCAAGATATTAAAAATATTTGTTCCTAGGCTGAAAAGCGTGAATTAAAACTAAACAAACCAAAACAAAGCTAAACGCTACCGATTATTGTTGGCTATTTTTGGTCAATGAACACAATAGACCTCGACACGTTCTCAAAACTCATAATTGAAGTCAAGATTTTAGAATATTGTAATAAATGTTAATAAATAAAATTAACGACACTATGTCTATCGACATATAACTTTTGTCTATTGACAAAATATGTAACTGAAAGTGTAACAAGGTATATACAAGATTACACCCTTTAAAGAAAATGAAGGATTGTTTTATCACTTCTTGTTAGAGCTCTATTAAGTTTGAATCAAGTTGTAATAAAAAAGAATCTTTTTTTAGAGGTTGATTCTAAATCGTAAAGGTTTAATAAATCGTTGAGGTTACTAATAATTAATGTTTTTGAGAAGTGTAATAGTTAAATTACTTTTTTTTTAAAGAATTGGTTAAAAATATGAATTCAGACACCTCTTGATAAAGACAAATGGTAAAGGAACAAGCAAAACAAAGAAGTACCTGTGACCTAGGTTATATTATCATAAGTAAGAAGAAAAAAGTCCCTGCTAAGTCGGTAATTCAAATAAAATCTTGTTGGGCTATAGAATGCCACAAAGAAATTTAATTTAGGAAAACAGAAAGGTTTTAATGGCTTATTTTACAGCATGACTTCCAATGAAAGCCAGGATACGTTTCTGGCAGGATGCATGGTCTTAAATGAAGAGCAACAGTGAAAGAGGGTCACTGTAAATAAATAAATAAATATAATATTTTCTTAGAACTATTACATGAAAATATCTCGCTCAGTAATATCGGACTGCCGAAGGTTTACTTTGGATCGTCTCACAATATCTGAAAAGTCTGAGTATCATTCAGAAAACGATTAGAGATGAATCTTTTATAGAGAAGAGTGGAACTCATTGGAATCAGAAAAAAATTGAACCTCAAGTGTGGCAATTAGCTATGGACCATCTTAAAGTGCACTGCACCATCCTACTTATTATACCCCGAAGCCAAATGAAATAGGTTATACTTCTGTAATGCAGACCTAAATAACAAAGATTTGTATAAAGGTTTTAAAACATATTTTCATGGGAAAACAGGAAAGCCGTTAGACATAAAGTATTAAAGTATAAGACATATTTCAAGTTTTTTCGGCAGACAAACTTCACATTCAAAAAGCCGAAAACAGACATCAATCTGCGAATACTGCAGAGAATGTGAATTTAAATAACTGTGAACCCTAATATTCCATGTACATTTGAAGTACAAAATTCACAAGAAGAAAGCTGAAAAAACATCAGAGTTCAAAGATGATTACATAACAAGCAAAGAATAACAATAATGTTCTAGTTCTTGAATTTGACTATGCGCAAAATCAACATTACCGAAACTGCCAAGTTACAAAGCAGATCTATAAGAGGCTACTGAGGCTTTTTATTTTCAATATCCACTGTCACAATGATGAAAACCTCAATCTGTTACACGTTTATGGAATCACAGTCCAAAGGTCTTGACTCTGTCGCATCATTTCTTTTTGATGCAACCATAAGGATAGAAAAGAATTTCCCAAATATAAAGCAGGTAATTTTATCATAAGATGCTACTGGGGGACAAAATAAAAATGCCACTATGATGAAGTTTTGATCATATTTAACAAATATGTAGAATGTGAAGACCACACAAGTTTTTTTTTCCTTTTGTGGTCATAGTTTTAGCCAATGCGATCAGAATCTCGGTTTGATAAAATCAAGCTTAAAAAAATCAGTGGTTAAAGAAGTACCACAGCTTTATCTGAATAGAATTTTGACCTGCAGACAAAACACTTCGCCGTTTACTCTGGTCAATAACAATTTTATCATGTATGACTGGACTGGAGCCTTAGCCCATACTTTCCAAGAACGCTTTCAAGTACTGTAAATATCTTTTCTTTGAGATTCAGCAAAACTGCTTTACCAAGTATAAAAGTTGTGGTACATTAGCTGTGTCTAAACCATATGAAACTGTGTATGAACCTTACAATTACTTTAAAACTTTTCTAAATGAACTGACACTGAGCAATGCTCTAGCGATTTAACTTAAGGATAGTAACCTAAAAAACGTGCGGAATTTATATCCTTACATATAACCAGCAAGCTGTAAGTTAAGTTTTATGAAAGTTTCTTTTCGCAACAAACAAACAAATGAAGTTGAACAAAATTCCAAATACGAAACAGAATCCGATCCAAACGATATCGCGGATGACCACAATATGAACTTGGAGTAGACCTAAGCAGTTGTTTTGTTTTTATTATTTTTTTTTTTGTTAGGGAGGAAAAATGCGTAGTTATGCAGATCTCTCTCCTGAGAGATACTGTGGGACTCACCACGAAACGCATACCCACTAATAATACCTCCCCCTCCCTCACATGCACTGGGGAGAGCGAATAGTAACATCAAGGGAACTCCCTAATGGCTGCAATCTGCAAACTGGTACTTCACTAGAACAGAAATAAAAAATTAAGCGGCATGCATGTTGGAGTCACAGACTTGAATTAGAAGCGCGATAGGTAAATTCCTACGGCGGATCGTCCAAGATGGCGGCAGGCCGAGGCCTACCGTTGTCTATGATGCCGAGTCTCTTGCAGATTCCTTGGAGAGATTCATTGGAATCTCGAATATTGGGCACTCTGAAACAGTTTAATGGCGCACCGTTTAGCATATGCATCTAGGGTAGAGATGCCAGCTGACCCTAGAATGGTGGCGTTGCTCACAAACCAAGGTTGACGAGTGATACTGTGAAGAGCTATTGCCTGAAGTCTCTCTAATTTCATCTTGTTCGATTTGATGGCCAGCGCCCACCAAGCTGTGAACGCGTACATCAGCATGGACCGCACTGTTAACAAAAAGATTGTAACTTTAGTACGAGTCGTTAGTGGGCTCCTGCCCACTAGCATTAATTGGTGAGAGGCATCATAGAATCATCTTTCCTTCGGAGACCTTATTCAGCACGAGACACCTGAAGTTGAGCTTGCTGTCCAGCGAGGTTCCAAGGTACTTGACGGTAGGCTTTCAAGGGATAGCCACTCTGTCAATTTCCAGCTCACGCGGAACTCTGCGCCCACTTTACGTCTCTTTCTGAAACAGATAGAATCGGATTTCTCCGCATTAATCTTAATGCGTAATTTCTCCACCCATTGGGACAACGCGTTTAGCTGCTTCTGCATGGTTCTTGCCGCGAATACAGGGTCTGCACTACTACAATGTAGAAATGCATCTTCTGCATAAAGTGACAGTGTCACACCTGGAACAGTTGGAAAATCATTTATATAAATATGATACAATACCGGTCCCGAGACACTGCTTTGATGTACTCCAGCAAGTATCGGCCGCAGCGAAGATATTTCACCGTCTACAAAAGTCCTAAAGGATCTGCCCGTGAGGTAAGAGCGGATCAGGTGTACAGCGGCCTCCGGTACAGGAGAATCGCTCAACTTATAGAGGAGGCCCTCGTGTTATACCTTGTCAAACGCCTTACTGGCGTCTAGTAGCACTGCAACAGAAGACAAGTACTTATTGTGGTTATCAACCAGATGATTGATAACTCTCGTCAGCTGCAGCGTCGTGGAATGGCTTCTCCGGAACCCGAATTGCTCGGGTCTGATGAAGTCTTCTATGTAGGGCTGTAATATAGACAGAAAAGTCTTACAAAGATCTTTAGATCGTCGGTAGCAGAGAAATCGGTCGGTAGTTCTGCGGGATAATTTTGTACCCCGGCTTCGGGATAAGGATGACCTTTGCGGTCTTCCACTGAGTAGGGAAGTGGCGTAATCTGAGGACAGAGTTAAGGGCTCTAGGGAAAAGCAGTTGTAACAAATCCTTTATTGTTTTATATATTTCCCAATGTTAAAACTACTAAATTGGAACATAATACTATGTAGTATTTTTCAACAGTTATGTTCAGTATGATGGACCTAAAGAGTAAACATTATGTCATGCTTTACTTTATTTAGGCTTCTACATTTTTCATGTGTAAATGGAAGTTTTACCTATACTGTATCATATTGTAATACGTATAACAATCTTTAAGTAAATCTGTAAACATTGTGTTTAATTATTTTCCTTTTGACTCTTTAAAGTAGCCTGTTATTTGATCCCAAGCTCTTATTGAGGAGATTACATAAACACTTTTATGGACATCTCTCCAAAAAGGTCATATTTATTATCTTTAAATTTAATTAACTATAAAAAAATTGAGTAATATATTAGCTTAACCATACATTTTCCCACTATATAAAGGACTGACTAATATGGCCAATATAATATTCCGTATGCTGCCTCCTTCGACCTTCAGCAACTATTGTGTACGTAGGTCTAGAAACTTTGGACCTTCATATATCAGATCACCGGTTTGAAGTATAAGCCCTTATTGTAACTACAGCCTCAGTTATGTTTGGATGGCACAGACATAACAAGCTGTCGCTGTCATTGTGAAATCTTTATTTATACCTTACTTTACATACTGTGACACTGTAGTCAATGATATGCCTGTTGAACTGGCTAACAAATTGCAACGTGTTCGAAATGATTGTATACTGTTTGTTTTTGTTTAAAAGGGTGAATATAATATTAGTCTATTTTGTAAAATAATTCTTTTAAATTTTCATGATATAAGATTTTGATATACTAATGGTATTACATACCATAATATTACAAACAGTTTGACTTTGCTTCAAATGTATGATGGTATCTTAAAACTACATGAAAGGGATTAATAATGCCTAATATAAAATTAAAATAAAAGTCACATACACAAATCTTTACTATATCAGCGTGTCACTTTTGAAACTTATTAATTGCCAAATTTCATTAAATCTACTAATAGCCGTGCCCAGTTTTCAGTCATTTAAGCATTTAAGGTTTGTTATTTGAATTAGACTGGTGTTGCTAAGAGTGTGGCGTAATGATTTTACTAGAGGAAAGTATGATGAATGAAAGTGTGAATGTGACCTGATGGTTCTAACTTTCCACTTATTAAAAGCGAAAATGAATCAATTTCTCTTTCAAGTGATAGCATGAATATAAGTGTGTATGTAAATGTAAACACCTGAAGAGTTGGTCAAGAGATAAGATGGGAATAATGAATGAAATTGATGATCTGACCCAAGACGAGATGTTAAATAGTTTAGATATAGCTATTAGCTAGTACATCAGGATTTCTATGTCCGTACACACTCTATTATTCCATTATTCCATTCCATTCCAATACTTAAGACGATTGTGGTTGAATTTAGTGTCTGGTGATACTATTTTTTTCTACATATTAACAGTAGTTCTTATGATAGCCGTAATATTTTAATGGGGCGCTGATATAAACAATGTGAATGAATTTTAACGTTTAGATATTGTATTTGGACCTAAGACTTTTCTTCTGTTTACATTTATATCTGTGGTTCCCGCGTTCCCGCTAAGTTTAGTTTACTAGTTTGGTAGGTTTTAGGTTTATTATTGTCCGATGTGAGATTTTAGTAATTTTGCGAAGTTGGAACTGTTGGAAGAGCAAAGAAATGTTTTGATCAGTTTATAGAATTTTGTTTTCTTCGCTTCGATAATTTTACTTCTGAAATTAAACTAATAAGAAACCAAATAAAGAACAAAGAACTACTGTAGATGTAAGTTAACCTATTCTGAAAATAATTGATTTCCTAATACTACTTGTTGCGTTCTGTTCACATTTTAACTGTTTGAATAAGAGCTTCCATAAAAATTTCCGTTATTACTGTTTTAATTTTTTCTCCCCATTTTAGTTTAGATCATTAAGTTTAGTCAGTTGTCGTAGAGTTTGATGTGTCTATTTGGTAATTATGCATTGAAGCTCACCCTATCTAGGTAAATATCTGTTGTACATCTTACTTTGATTTTTCTATAAAAAATAATGAAAACAAAGTATTTACTTTCTAATCAAAGGATCAGACCATATTATGTGTTATAATAAACACTTCAAGTCCCAAAATGCATTTCTTCACTGCAAAATAACACATGAAAACAAGAGAATACAGCTGTCAAGGTTAAAGTTTAATAATGAAGGCCAATGTTAATATATATGACTACATTAGTGAAGTTATATGTGTAATGACTACCTTATTTCAAAACAATTAGACCTTTTTAAATTTCGTAAGACACTTTTAAAGTCAGAAAATGCATTATACAATGAGACTATGCTAGAAGCTATTTCATATCACAACAGGTTAGTCCAGGTTGCCTTTTGTATGTTTATTAAAGTTAATAATTTGCTTACTTTGTGATATAATTATATATAAAGACAGGTTTGGCATGGTAGCTCTCTCTCTCTCTCTCTCTCTCTCTCTCTCTCTCTCTCTCTCTCTCTCTCTCTCTCTCTCTCCCTCCCTCTCCCTCCCTCCCTCCCTCCCTCCCTCTTTCCCTCCCCCCCATCAGTGACTTAATTAACATAGTTATTAGTTAGTTATGTTAGGCATTCCTATCTTATGTAGCGGGATTTCGTACTTTTATAAATCTCATGGTTTTATTACGATAATTATCGAAATTATCGATAATTAGGATGAAATATATATAATTATCTTCCCAGACCTTTGTTATTTATTAGGTAACTATTTATATATAATTACCTTCCCAGTCCTTTGTTCTTAATAGCCCAAATAAAAAATGTTAATGATACATTTTTGTGGTTATGTTTGCTAAGTAATGAATATGAAATATCCAAATAAACAAAACATTTTTAACAACTAATTTACCATTGCATCTTAATATCTATAATGGATCAGGAATTTGTTACAATATATATCTACCTTACTTGACCTTGTAAGATAAAAACAATTCGAGTACAAACATATTTTAATGAGTAATTCACTATTTTAATGTGTAAAGACTTTAACCTAGAAAACTTGAAATTATGTTTTTTTTTCAGTGAAAAACACTTTTAAGGTGGATGATTGGGTCATGTGCCGGGAACACTATTTAAGTTGGGGTGCCAAGAGGATCATCACCCTTGTGGTCAAAATGTCTGGTTGTCGGTTTGTTTGTTACACCTGTCACTGTGGCGCTGTTTGACCCGAGCTCTGGTCAGCACATAGGAAATGCCCATATCTCATTTAAAAAGTGTTTTTCAATCATTTAGATAATCCCAACTCCTTACCAATCCTTTGACATTTAACCATTTCAGCTTGTCAGACAACCTACCCTGAACCTTCGATTGCGCATTTCTCTGCGAAGTGATATTAGGTTTAACGATTTCTATTCTTCTTCCTTTCTTCACTCTATACTCTTCTTCTTCATAGTTCACGAATTTCATAAGTCATCTAATTCCCTTAGTCCTTCCCTTTAATTCCCCCCCCCCATTACTGATGTCTTGGCGAAGGTGCGACCTCTGAGGTCGCACCCTACAAGCGGCGCTGGGAGTTGTTACGTCGGTATGTTTACCCGCCATACCACCCTTACCAACCTTCCCTTACCTCCCCAGTCTCGACTTTGGTGTATTTGGGTGGCTTGAGAGTGTGCCTTGGCATATACCCAGCCTTGTACACCATATTTTTTTCTCTAAGAGTAATAGTTAATTTATTTATTCTTTATTTTTACTATTTATCCTGATCCTTTTTTTTTTTTTTTTTTTTTTTTTTTTTTTTTTTTTTTTGGTGAAAGTAACTGGTGGTCGGGTTCACTTTCGAGCCCCGCCTTTTATGCTTTGGACAGTTGGCCCTGAGGTCTCGGGGTCAACGCAAGCTCCTTCCCCTTATTCCATCATATCACTATACCATTATCATTGCATTTGTCTTGTATTTTACCAATCTTGGTCTATTGTATCTAGGTGTTACAATATAGCTCTAGTTACTGTAATTATAAGTCCCAATGTCATAAAACCAATGATGATTACGAATATTTATATTCACTACATATTACCCCAACCCATATCCGGTTCCATAACCAAGGCATATGGATGTCTGCTCTCCCTAGATGTAACGCCCTTTTGGCACGATGTTGGGGAGAATAATTCTGCAGTTTCATTTGTGTGTTATTTACTACCATATTACCATATATAGTCAATATAGTCATATAAAAAATAAATATAAAAAACTTTATCCAAACATTATCCCAAATTTCCTGTTGCTTGGATTTGGTTGGTTCTTTAATATTTTTTATTTTAGGACTTAAATTTGTCTTCACTTTTTTTTTTTTCGATGGTCGTCACCCTCATTTCCTGGATACGATGCACTCCCAACTGGATATTTCTTTTCTTTCTTCTTTAACCACACATCTGTAATTCCCAGAAATTTCCTTCCCTTAAAAAAAAAAAAAAAAAAAAAAAAAAAAAAATTAAAAATTCAATTCACTTCCTATTCAGTTTTAATAAACAACTTTATCAGTGCAGTGATTGAACAGGTTGCAACCAATTTTTTTTCCCACATCCCTCTTACTGTCCAACCTAAAACCTACCTGGCATTCACTTACAATGCTTTAACCTTTTGTTTTGTCTACAACACGGGTGACAATACTGGAACATAATTAAAAAAATAAAATAAATAAATAAAAAATTTAAAAAATAAAAATACGATTCTTCATAATTAATTAATTAATAGTCCACCCCACTTTGTTTTTTGTGTAAGCTGTATGAACAAAACAAATAATTCCTTCTCATTCAATTATTATATCATTCCCAATAATAACGTTCTTACTCAAAACCAATACGCAAACAATCACTCCCACTGAACTGCAGTACTTATCCCATGATTTATCTTATAACACTTCAACTTATACCAATATATATTTTTAATTGGTTTACCCCTGGTTTCAAATTATTCAGTTATTACCTTATACCTTACCCCTTTCCTCCAACAATAACCCTTTATTTTTCACCTTGTTTCTTTTCATTTTGTTTTATTTTTTAATTGTACAATTTAATATTAGACACTGGGAGTGCACTAGGTGAGTCCAGATACGAACTGGGACCTGTTAAAATTAACTATCAACTTCTGCCCTTTATCATATCGCTCCGCTTAATTGTTGGTTCCTTTTTGTTGTCTTACCATTAAACTATTTTATGTCAGCTTTTTTGTAGGTTTCTGAACCACTTCCTTACCTTGCCCTGCCTGTTTTCCTTGGTCCCCTCTTTTTCCCGTCCAGGGAGAGGGAATTCGAGGCCACAAAGTTTTTTCCCCCCTTTTCACCAGCAGGGTATCTGGTGTTTTCTACACCACCGTTTGCCACTTCAATCCCGGGTGCAGTAGATTTTGGGGTTCTGTGGCATTGCATACCAGGTTACAAATTTACCTATAATCCTAGTCTCTGTTTACCCTTTTTCCCCACCCTACTAGTTAGCATGTGCCAAAGTAGTTCAAGAAAGATCACAGTGATAGTGTACAAGGCAACGAGATTGGACCAGCGCACAGCACCATCATTTACATCTACTGTATAAGTATTTAGTTAAGTTTCTTGTTAGTAATTTGCCCTGATGTACTCCTCCCAAATAATGGCACACTAGGCTAGATTAGAGTGGGTATTTGATCCGGGGGTTTTATGGTGCACTATAAACTGTCATAACCCCGACATGATGTGGTATGTGTTTAGTCGGCCACTTTGGCCCAGTTAGTTATGTAAGAACCACTAAATCAGTATCTTTTGGAAAAATAACACTCATTATTTTTCATTCCCATTGTGAATGTAAACACACAGGATAAATTCCTTACTTACTCATAACATTTTAACCATAACGAATGAAACCACAATCTTCCTTAATCGTTCAATGGTTATTTGAAGAAAAAATATAATTTTAAAATCAACTAAGGCATATATCAGGCAGAAACAAAACAACTGATTGCCTACGAAGTGTGCTACAAAAATGTGTTCACATGTTTGTATTTTTAACAGTTATTGTAATTTTTTGACAACCTATCATGAGTGACTTTCTCATCTGAAGATGGATGCATTTGTAATCTGAAATCGTGGTAGTGTGGGTACTGTTCAAACACCATAATTGGATCACTTAACTGACCAACAACAGGTATTCATTAAATTATTGATAAAATCAATGATCTGGAGACCACTTAACGAAACAACAACAGACAGATATTTATCAATGAAATTATTGCCATGATTTATTATGCCATTAGATAACATTAAAATATATTTGTATTTTATTTGTATCATTAGTTGGGGCGGTAAAGACTGTGCTTTGTCAAGTGAGATGGAACACACAGAGGGTATACATCGTGTTTTACACATCAGACTTGCTACATTAGCTCGATTTAACCCAATCTCTAACGAATTCAAACAGTATTTTATGAGGTAAGAATTATTTCGTTATAAACTATTAAGTAACTTAAATTGAAATGTTTGTTTTATCAAATATATTTCAATTGATTATTTATGAACTAGGGAGTTAAAGTTTAAATCAAATACTACATCTATCTAAACAAATTTTGATTTTGAAGAAAAGTGTAATTTGCGATGGTGAATCGATTAACAAGATATTTATTTATTTGTTTTAACAATTTTACACTGTTTTAAACATATTCAAATCTAGCAAATAAATATCAACCATAAACAATTTTTTATGTCCACAGTTTTTTGAAAATAGACACTTTGAACAAAAAATCCTGTAAATGCTAATCTTATTTTTGTAATAACTATTAAAAAAGATACTTTAGTAACTATTAATATAGTTTAAGCTGAAGTTAAATGTTAATAAATGAATGGTGTAAAGTTGGAACTATTAGAATGCATTCGAAATCTTGGTATTTATATTGATTATAAAATGTGTTATCAACTATGCTAACAAATCACTGGTATTTATGGTAGGAAATTCAAAATTTTCACCTATGTTCAAAAATAGAACATGGAATAATAATTTGGTTCTCATATCAACAAATATATATGGAGAGAGAGAGAGAGAGAGAGAGAGAGAGAGAGAGAGAGAGAGAGAGAGAGAGAGAGAGAGAGAGAGAGAGAGAGAGAGAGAGAGAGAGAGAGAGAGAGAGAGAGAGAGAGAGAGAGAGAGAGAGAGAGAGAGAGAGAGAGAGAGAGAGAGAGAGAGAGAGAGAGAGAGAGAGAGAGAGAGAGAGAGAGAGAGAGAGAGAGAGAGAGAGAGAGAGAGAGAGAGAGAGAGAGAGAGAGAGAGAGAGAGAGAGAGAGAGAGAGAGAGAGAGAGAGAGAGAGAGGAGAGAGAGAGAGAGAGAGAGAGAGAGAGAGAGAGAGAGAGAGAGAGAGAGAGAGAGAGAGAGAGAGAGAGAGAGAGAGAGAGAGAGGAGAGAGAGAGAGAGAGAGAGAGAGAGAGAGAGAGAGAGAGAGAGAGAGAGAGAGAGAGAGAGAGAGAGAGAGAGAGAGAGAGAGAGAGAGAGAGAGAGAGAGAGAGAGAGAGAGAGAGAGAGAGAGAGAGAGAGAGAGAGAGAATAAACAATTTAATGCTTCTTGTCTCTTATTTTTTCTACAAATTTGTTAAGGTCTAAGTTAAATACAGTGTCATTAAAAACAAGATATCATTTGACATCATCAGTATATTTATTCAACATTTTAAAAAAAAAGTTTCGTCTGATATTACAAATGTCCTAATAAATATATACTTTCATGTACCATTGTATAGACAAAGATACTGTGAATTATTTTCCATATAAAGAGCAGTAACTCAGATTTGTAATAACTAAATTATATAAACAGTAGCAACCAGTGAGTTGTAGTTAGGCCATTTGTGGCCAGTTAAACCATATGTGTCGTTAACAGGTGTTTTAAAGCCGGTGTTATTAGTCTTAGATTCCTTATGTGCAAGTATTTTTTGTTTTTAAATAATGTATTGGAGAATGGTTGTCATGAAAGCTCAGGACCTAAATCTTGTGTTTTCTGTATTAAAAATCCTCTGTTTATTGGTTTGAGCCCCGGTTAACCTATATGTTTTTCATTTGGGTACGTAGTTATCCATTGTCATTAGTCTTTTGAGCATAAAGTAGAGCATTAAGCACACACAAAAAAGAATAATGAATGTATCAGCAGAGAAAACCGTTAAATTATGAAGATATGAAAATAGATAACCTTATGCTAGTTTGGCTAAATTTTGTATGATGGTGATGAGGAGAATGAAATGACCTTTAGTAATGAGTGAAAATTATTTTTCCAAATTATCTAACTCCGAGAATGAAGTGCACCAAATTAAAATACTATATGTATAATAGAGTCAAATTTTACAAGAACATTTTGGATCAAATACAATTTTACACTTAAGGTAACCTCATGATATGGAGGGAGTTAGTAGTAGATAATAATTAGTTATTCAAATTAATTTATTAATTAAATTAAAATTTGTTATAGGGAATGTTTAAAACACCAAATCAAAAAGGTTTCCATGAAGTTGTAAATTTCTTGTTAAACTTAGTGGACTCAAAAAAATGCAAAGACAAATTTTGGTGGCCTCTGCTTGATAGAAAAATGGAGCAAGAGTTTAGGAAAGGAGTACAACAGTTTATAGCAGAAATAAATAAGGTAACATTATATGATGATTATTTATAAAAGTATAAAATATTTAAATTAAAGCTAATTACAATATATAAACATATGAATGAGTGACTCGTAACAATGATTTTTTAAGAAAAAATTTAATTACTAATGTAAAAATAGAGTTTATGTGACCAGTATATGACTTCATAATTATTTACATAAAAGTTATAATACTAAATGGATAATCAATGATAAATGTCTAGTGTACATCATTTAGCGATTTAGTTTTGTAATTTAATGTAATCGTGTTATACATACCTCATTTAATTTTTAATTTTACTGACCATATATCTGGAAATTGATAGAAATTAGGCGATTTACTAGTTAAGTGTTGTTCTAGACGGCCGCTAGGTAACGTATAGATCGGTTTTTTAATTCAATGAAATATTTGTGATGCCTTTTTTGGATTAAAATATTGACAACTCATTTCGAATTGATTTAGAATCCCTCTGGTTACTTTTACAGAAAATGACGAGTGTTTGTGATTTTCGGGAAACATAATATTACAATGAGGAATGTGGTTGTCGTAGAATTTGGAGTTTAATTTTGGGCTAGATACAGATGTTTGAATTCTGGACGTGTGCAGTTGATGGGAATGGAATTTTCATTGTAGTAATGAAAATGGATGATATCAGCTTATGTTGGGGTTTTACCTATTTTTGAGAATTGCAGTTATCTATGTATTTAAATTTTTTTATAGCAGTTACATGGTATGGTCCTTTAATGTGAGTCCCATTTAAATAACTTATATATGTGGATATTCCAATAATTGTATTTATCTTATATGGACCACTGAAAACTTGGAATAAATTGAAAGTCTATTCGTTTATTGCGGTTAAGAGGGGAAAATTTATGATTAACACTAATTCTCCAATATTGAAAGTTGTCTGTTATGATTTTTAATTGAGTTTAGCGGCTCTTTTCTCTTGCTTAATCATTATTCTTTGTCCCACTAAAAATAGTTTAGTTTCGATGTGTAAATCTGTCCTTTAGCAATTTTTCCCTTTCGCTAACAATTCATTTGTGCTCCGATTCTGCTATAATCTGGTATGATGATTTCATTTGCCTTCTGGGCATTTAGGCATATATCTTATTTCTTTTCTCTTCTTAATAATGGGGATGATAGGCTTGATGAAATGGCTATAAGATGGCTCAATGACATTAATACAGAGCATTCTTTGGATTTCCCAATGCTACAGCCCGTGATGAACAAGTGGTTCTGGGTATTAAAGTTATTAAAACTCATTTTTGAGTAATAGTATCTAAGTCACAGATTGTAATTTAAGTTATTTAATACTTACTCTGTCTTGTGACTTACTTTGTAACATAGGTTACACATTTTAGAACGTATGTTCCATCTTCAGACTCGCTCCTAAGAGGTCGTTAAAACATTAAAACACTACAAAACGTACACATCACATACAATAAACAAATAACATTCAAATGCGCGACAGGTGTACACAAACGGTTCAAGAACGACTGAAGTAAAAGTTGTTTATCTTGGTTTGTCCACTATGTTATCTATCAACATCATCACTGTATCGTATAACGAGTTAGATTGGAAGTTAAGTTTATCATTCAAAAAATTACTTCAATACTATTACTCAAAAACTTCAATCCTGTGTGTATTGATTAATACAAACCGGGGTTGTCTGAAAATATATTTTTAAATGAAGTTTTTTAATTGGTGTTTCTGGAATGGTTTCAAATTTGAATTATCTTCCAAAGCGCTATCTATCATACCCTCTCGTATGTTCTTATTTATGTTTATCATATCCAATTTATGTTCTGAATTACCTTTTCATTCGTTCTCGTCGTTCATCTCATTTATTTTATTGTTATTGTTTATTTTATTTTTCACAATATAACATAAAATTCCTTCTTTATCGACTTCTTCAAATTTTATTACTATTCTTTTATTATTAATTTTAAATTGTATCATTTTTGTTTTAAAGTTTATTTCTATCTCTGTTTTGCTTATCCAAACCATGCCTGTTATTAATTTTATTAATTTATTGATTTTAATGCTTATACATTATTTTACCAAGCTAGTATTATTGATTAAATAATTTCACTTGAAATAACTGTTATTAATGTACAAATCAAATTTGGTACATTCAACGTTTGTATCCATATCTCTTCATCTGCAATTTTGATTTTGAACTTAAGACCTTTCTGGTTTTCGAACCTACAGCAATAGTAATTTGAATATTTGTTGTTGGAAGTTCTTTGTATTTTGTGATGCATTGCTTATTTTCTTGGAACCATTGCTCCGATAAATATATGGTGGAACCAGTATCAATAAGGGCAGTTATGTTTTGTTTCCCTAACGGCAATTTTATTGCGGGACACCTTATAATTTCTGAAGTTAATGTTGTGGTGTTTTCATGGTCATCCTCAGTTAATAGAAAATTCTTATCACAGGACATATTGCCTACTATAACGGAATAATCTTATTAGATTATTTCAATATCATCCGTTGTTCTGATGGAAATATTCGGCCTTGTTAATTCAAGGTCAGATTGTAGAACAGGATTAATGTCATTGAGTTTCGAGTTATAATGGAATGTTTCTTACACTTCCTGGGCCGTGGACATTTTCTGTGCTCAACAGTTATTCTGCTAAGGCACGGACTGCAGACAATTAGTTGGACTGGTCTCCGGACGGTTTAGAGTTGGTAGGGACTTTCCGCTACCGCCTGAACACGTTAATTTGTTCTTGGGTAGGTTATGCTTGGTTTCGGAGTCCTGTTATCTGTGGCATTTCCTAAGGAGATTCTCTTCTGAAGTTATTATGCGTTTCCTTTATTTTGTTGGTACGAGAAAGATGGTCCTGGGCGGTACTGATGTGATGTCTGATATTGTCCGGGCAAGTTTCTTTGGAAATTCTGTGGTCCAGGTGGAGGTCGAAAATGTTGTGGATGATATTATGGCAGTCCTCGGTTGTGCTATGATTGTGGGGATGGTCTAAAATGAAATTGTGAAAATGGTCGGGATTGCTGCTCGTGAAATGAAGGTCAGTCTCATGGTTAATAGGGCGATATTGGTCTCTGATATCTTCTGGCTCTGGTTTGTGAATCTTTAAGGTCTTCATGTTGTAGCAGAAGTTCAAAGTCGGTTATGTTCTCGATCTTTTGGACTCTCCTTTCGTCTTGAATCAACTCTTCGAAGTGATCCGACAGACAGGTTATTTATTTGGTCATCCGATAGATGTTATTACCTTTTCCGTGAAGTATTCATAACAGCTGAATTTTCCTTGTCATTGATATTTTTTCACTTCCATCCGTTGTCATATTCCTCTTTAGACTGAACTCTAATACTTACTCCAATACTTTCGTTCGAAAGCTTTCTGAAAATCCTTCCAAAATTTGATGTTATTTTTCACTAAAGTGAACCTTCTGGCTGCATGATTTTCCAAACACAACTTAAGAGTGTCAATTAAGTCATTTGTTGGGTCTATGGATATTTGTCTTGTTTGCTGAAATGTTGGTTGAGACGTTGGTCTAAATTATTGTCGTGTTCTCTGAAACGTTGATCGGAATTATTGAAACAATGGGCGGTGAGTTGCTTTAAATGATTAAACTGTTGGGTTATTTGACTCAATAAATAATCAACCGTTAAGGCTTGGTTTCTGGTTGAGGGTGGGTCTTGGTTTTCCCTTTCGTGACTGGTGGTTGGATTGCAGGTAAATTCTGTTAATTCGCTGTCTAGACTTGCCCTGGGGTTTGAGGTAACCGGTTCAATTACACCTTCAAAAACATCGCATAACCCTAACTCATTCTTCTTTTCTATCTGTCCCCCGTGAACGCGTCTTCTATCCGGCGGTGAAGTTCTTCGGGAAAATACGACCCTTCCTGCGTTTCACTTTCAACAGTATTCGGTTGTTCCTCAACCATGTCTTCAGTTCGTCTGAATGCCTGTATAAGTCGGCCAAGCCTTGTGACTCATTGAGCCTTCGGTATCAGGAAAATCCGCTCTTCTTTTTTAATGAAGAGAAAATCTATCTCTACAAAGTGAACATGAAATATAAATTTTTATTTAATACAATTGTCTTTTGACATAAATCTAATTAACAGGAACATATTGTAAAATCAAGAAATTAAAGAAGGATAAAACTAGAGGATGTCTAAACTTCTGAAATGGTATCTATAATACCATATATATATTATCAAATATCATAAAAATCAAAATTATTAAAATAAAGAAATTCAGGTTATTTGAGTTTATAAGCTTCAAAATATTATTTAAATTGTTCAAATTTATTATGTCGAATCACAAAGTTATTTTCGTTTATATCATTAATATTTTTTTAATCACGTATGAGGATTTCACAAAATATTTACTTCATTGGGCTCATGGCTACTCAAATATTATTTAATACTGTCTATTTCAGTTTACATAAAATATATACATATAGATTGGTATTCCCAATACCTCTTCAAGCATATATGTTTAATCTAGTTAACAATATGTTTAAAAGTACTTTGTAGGCAATGTTTAAGAGGGTTATTCCATGATAATTCACACATGTAAGTCCCCTTTCTTATAGACAAGGTATATTCATCCTATCTTTATATTGTTCAGGCATAGTTTCTGTGTCCCAAGGCTGTGGATCTGCTCCATCCACTTATACCTCATAAAAATCCAGACTCAATGATTGCTTCTGATTACAGTCTGATATTGGAGATCTGATCTTCCCACTTCTTCTAGATTGTCACTCAACATTCCCTGAAGTACTCAGTCCAATATACATAGACTGTACCTTCTCCACCTAATGGAAATCCTATTTGTACATTCAATTTGGGTATTTTTATATCCTTTTCTAAACAAATCTATTCCCTTATAAAATCGTCTAAATATCATTTCTAAGCTCTATATTCTTGATTTTCTCTTTCTTTCTCATGCATGTTTTTCTTGCTTCTCTTAGATCCTCATATAACTGCTGCAAATGTCTAGTGGCCTTTCAATAAGCATCTTCCTGGCTTCATTTTTTCTGTTTGTAGCCATAACACATTCCTGATCGAACACTTAATTTCTTTGTTTATTTAGTTCACCTAGGACCTCCTGTGGTCTATTCACAACTATGTTCTTCAATTGTTCCCAGGTTCGCTTTATCTAGGTTGTGCATATCTCCATCATTTTTCAACTTTTCTTGATTGTTACTTTTGTACATTAAAAAAAAAAATCGTGGTCCTTATCTTTTTTAGGGCCAGTGTTTACGTTCTTCGGGTCCTCTTTTTTATGGATTGTACAGTCTCTCGAATTACGAAGATATGTTGACGTTGTCTTTCTGATATTAGTACATGTTGTATTTGGTTAATTGAAGTTGTGCCAGGGATTGTCCATGTTCCTTTATAGATGTTCTTAAGGGGAAAGAATATGTTCCAAATTATAAACTTGTTAGCTGCAGCCATCTGTCCTAAAATCTTCCATTATATCAGGTTTCATCATGTGGAGAGTGGATTCCTGCCACAGGTACACCATAAAGTCTTCTCTTTCAATTTTTGCATTAAATTCAACAAGAAAGATTCTATCACAATTTCTACTGTCTTGTTAAGCACATCATAGACATCTTCTTTGGTTTCAATGTCCGCCTTCTCTGTCGATGCATAAATTGAGACCAATATGTTTTTGAATGTCCTTGATTCTTAGTTTGTAGATGTGGTCATTGATTGCTTCAAAGGTGGCAAGTACACTTCACTGGATTCTCTCCAAGAGAAAGAACCCAGTTCCTTTATAACATTGTTATAACGTTCCATGTTGCTAATTTAAGGTCATATTTTTTTTGCATAAATCGTTTTTATAGAATCTATCCAATTTCTGAGGCTCAGTATTCAGTATTTCAGAGGAGTGTTACAATTTTTTTTTTCTCAGAGTCAGGTTGTTAGCCAGACTCTCAGTCTCTACCCAAGGCAAAAGATCTTGGTTTTGAGGTCCCTTACCTCCATAGTTGGTGTCACTGTGGCCATGGGTATGATGTTACTTCATTCTGAACTGCCGTCATTACTTGTTCTACAGTTTTCTGCCAACAATTTAGGAGATAGCTCTGCTCTCAGCTGTTAACTTCTTCTGTTTACTTCAGTTGCCCCTTCCGCCACCTTCACCTTGCCAATTATCTTCATCATCACCCTTGTTACCATCGAGCTTTTCACCATAATAACCCTGACGAGAGGCCCATACAGAGTATTATCATCTGGAGTCTGGTGAACCGAAATTTTTGTACTTGGTTGTTATTTCTCTGTCTCCATGTTTCTTCACCTTTAGACCAAGTAGACAGGCCTTAGTTTGGGACCAACTTGGGGTAGTGTTAATAAAATTAGTATATTAACTAAAATATAAGGAACCAGTCGAACACAAGATATCATCTGTTGGTTGGGAGACTTCACACTGTATGGTTTCTGCAATCAGGTGATTGCCCGAAAGGTTCCGAGCTCTATGACAATACTAGCAAAATCAGAGATAGTTAGTCTTGGGTTGTCACAAACTTTCAGGTTGGCTTACTCAACGTTTCAGTGAATCACTCTAAGATTAAGCTTGGATACAGTGATTAGCATTATTGTGAATACAGAACCATGTTTTAAAATGTAATAAATTATTCTAAATTTGAATTCTAGCTACCAATTTAAAATTAATTGTGAAATTTTCTGGACTACTGATGAACATATTAAAGATTCTCATAATCTATAATTTCTGTCAAATGATATAGGCTATGTACCGACATATCCAAATATTTTACTGTAATTTTAAATATAAAAATTTAATATATCCATTTATATTATAATTTATGTACTTTTGATTGCAACTACAAAATTTATAAGAAACATGTTATGTTTATTTAATCATTTTTAAAGTTTTGAAAATTAAATTTCTTATTGTTATAGGAGGATGTCGGAGCCTGTATTCCTGTTGTCACAGCTTCAATGTTGCATTCACCTTCAGGAGATAAGATTGCTAAGTTTTTGATTCAGTTATCTCAATATGTCATGCAAAAACAACTAAGGACTAAATTTAGTAAGTGTTGGAACTTCATATATAATTAATTGTTAAATTAACTAACTGTAACCAGGAAAACAGACAAATACTTAAATTATAACTAAACATACTTACAAATTTATTTAATCAAATGAATAGTAATAAAATAATCTAGAATTTATAACTAATTTTATGTTATTTATAGATTGATTTTTTAAATTATTGATAGTTTATTCTTTTAGATTATAAATAACATTAATTTTTATCTAGAAGTAAGAGTGGGCTGTACGGAAAGTAAGTTCGGTTTTGTTATAAAAAATACACTAAAAAATAAAAATGTAAAGAAGGTTTTTATTTTACAAACATTAAAGTTACAACTCTTACTTATTTTTCCATATAATATTTTGCTATATTAAGTCCTTTGAGTTATGCCATGTGTTGAAACTGTTCTTCAACTTCTCGTCATTTTCAAACTACTGTGACACTAGATATTTTTTCATTTTCATATAAGAAAAAAGATGATTATCACTAGGAGCCAAGGATGGTCAAAGTTTTTATTTGAAAATTGTCCATTAGGCCTTGTGTGCTGTAGCAGTATGCGGAAGGCATAACAAAAATGAAATCATTTCACACCATTTGTTTTAAATGGTTCTTCTCACTTTTCTTAAAGTGTCACAGTGAACTGCAGAGTTTATTGTAATGCTTCATTCCACCTTCTCTGTCCCAAAAGACAGGCAATGAAGTTTCTTGCAGAAAATGTTTGTTCACACTTTAGAGGTATTGCGGAGAGCTAGTGTGGCCTCACTCCATCAACCAATTTTCAATCTCCATGTAATCATATGATATCCAAGTCTCATTGCTTGTTGTAGTATGACTGAGAAAATCATCACCTTCAGTATCGTACAGCAAAGGGAAAGTTAGTTCCATACCCATCCTCTTTGTGTTATGGTCATTAGTGAGAAGTTTTGGTACCCAGCTCGCACAAAATTTGTGGTAGCCTAGCTTGTCAGTTACAACTTCCTACAAAACGGTTTGTGATATCTGAGAGAAAAGGCTCGATAATTGTATAAATTCTGAAAGTTTTTTTCTCATTCACTTTTTCAACTAGTTCAACAGATGGTCGTCCATTTCTTTCTTCGTCATGGACATTAGTTTGTCCATCCCAGAACATATGGTAGGAGTTGGCTAAGCTTTGAAATTGTCGATTTGAATCGAATCTCGATAGAGGTTTGATCTCATATTGGTTAGCAATCTCATTTTGAATAAACAGATGGGTGTTTCCTTACTGTCTTCTATTTGCACAGATAAAGCGGAAGTACCCTGGTATTGTTTCCCTGCCTATTTTGTACTTCGTTAAATTAAACAATTAACATATGCTTGCGAGTACACAAAACTTGAATCTGTAACTTTTTTCTTCACCAAATTAAAAGATAAGCGATATTATGAGAATAAGCTTCATATTATGAAGAAAATACATATATTTTCCCTTGAAATATATATTTATTTTATCAGTTGAACATATAAAATAATGAAAAGGATTTTGAAGTGGTTTTGAATGTTTAGATGAATAAAAATCGAAATTTAGATTAATGAACTCCATTATAGAAAACATTCAAATGTATTAAGCCTAATACAGAATATACACGCATTAGGTATATCTCTTATGTTTAAGCTAATTTCACCGTGACACTAGATTGGCAAAATATAAACTATTATTTCGTGAGCTGGAGATATTGTTCAATTGGACGAATTTTGATAAGACTTTTCATTACAACACTTTCCGTTTGCTCAGTTGAAGTTAGTAAATGCGTCTTTAAAACATATGAAATATTTTGGTTAACAAATAGGGATGAAATGATTCGGGGTTTGCTGTTTAAGATTATTTTTAATAATTAGAGATTACAGATTAGTACTTATTAAATTATTTCATAGTAGTCATTTTGTAGAATGAGGAATAATGTAAGGATATAATAGTTTATTTTATACAGTATCAAATTAACTTAAGTGTATTATCAGTTAAATTAATATTAACATCAGTTAAATTATCAATAAACGTTATGAATATTTTCAATAATCGGCATTTAATAATTATGTACATTGTAACATTTCATATTTTTTGTGTATTTGGGTCGGATTAGTACCTTATTCAGTAAGTGAGGTGTAACTAAATATCATTTACGTCATACAGGTGTCAATCATATATGGGATGAAGTATGGACAGACGGGCAAGATTTCAAAATTGGTTAATGTTGCAGAATAAAGAGTTATTGTGTTGTATGAATGAAAAAATATCTTAGATAATAATTATAATATTTAAATATTACATTTAGGTATTTTTTATATAGACTTTTTAAAAAGAATTGTATCCATAAAATGTGTAAAAAGCAGTGCAGTGTTAGTGAGCTGACAAGTTTGGTCATCGATAGAAGGAGTGCATCTAACATTTTTAATTGGTTAAAAAGGTAACCAATGGAAATCCTTTAGTAATAGGAGATTAGTTGAATTTTGGAGACGGTACATGCTGTACTACCACGGACGAGGAAAGTCGTATTGGACTTTTTCTCGATTAATACAGAATTTCTCATTAGGCTGATCACCTCAAACTTCCCTTCCCTTCGAGAAAGCAACGCTTCGATCAAAGAACTGTTTCAGTTAACCCTTTGCGCTTGAAAGGCCACTATGAGTGGCCACTCATTCATCGGCTGGTACTCGGCTACCATATTGACTTTGCATCATTAGCTCGGAATTGTTTTGTTTAATTCACTTGATATATAGGTAAGTTTTTAAAGTTTAAAGAGCAAAAATGAATATTTTATATATAAGCTCTGTTTATTGACAAATATAACTTATTTGAAATAGAAAACATTGTATTGCACAGTATTTTAATCTTCATAAAGATGTTATAGTTATATTTTATATTACAGTAGAACCCCTCTTAACAGGTCTAGTCGAGACTGACACCCGGGCCGGTTGCCCGTTTGGCCGGTTAATCCGAGGTTCCCGTGAAAAATCGGTTTTTGTTCAAAGAAAGCTTATTTAATCAGGTAGCGCTAAGAATTATGCAATTAAGATGTTATTGCAACTCATTTTATTGTACATAAATGTATCGTATATATTATGTTATGCATATTATACATCAAACATGAAAAAATTAAACACTACAAAGCTTTTTTACAGATTCCTCTCTGTCAAGTCTTTTGACACATTTAACCGCGTCTCAAACGAAACCAACACACACTTCCGTTTTCGTAACTCGCTCATTTTTATTTACTGTACATATAGATCATAACCAGTCAAAGACAAGAAGAAAACTAAAAAGAAATGTTATATTTTCCATAATGTATACTAAATTGATTCGTGGAAAAAAAGCGGCCCATCAAACGTTTTTGTCGGTGTACATCTGCTATACCGACAGGTGCCACTGCCGCAGTGTTTTTATGCTGCTGACAATGGGATCCTGCTATCGACAAAGTCGTTTGACTCGCCGCTGCTTTGGTGCCGCGGTGTTTTTACGTCGCCGACAATGGGATACCGCTATCGACAAAGTCGTTTGACTCGTCGCCGCTTTGGTGCTTCAATTACAATTTATTTTCGGAAACTCTTATCTAACCAGTACACTACGATATAGGCCGGTTAATCCGAGGACCGGTTAATCTGAGGCCGGTTAACAGAGGTTCTACTGTATATAAATAACATATGAAAACCAAAGTGGGAAACAACCAATAGTCATGTTTTTAAAGACAAACTACAATATAGAATATGTTTTAAAATTGTACAAACTTACATTATAACTTATATTTTTCATACCTGAAATTATTATTTTTTTAAACATAAAACAGTGTGAATAAAAAATTGAAAAGTGATTAAAAAAGTAATTGATGTTTTTTTTATGCCTTTCGTCTTTTAACAGTGTGGTATTGTTGAAAACATTGTCCAATATACAAGCCCGGTTCAAACTACAATATAGAAAATGTTTTGAAATTGTACAAACTTACATTATAACTTATATATTTTGTATTACTGAAATTATTATATTGAAAACTTAAAAGTGTGAATAAGAAATTTAAAAGTGATTAATCAAGTAATTGATGTTTTTTATGCCTTCAGTCTTTAGACAGTGTGGTACTGTTTGAAACATTGTCCAATACATAAGCCCGGTTTAACAGTACACGTTTTGCAGATATATTTTGTACGTTTTCTTGCTCCACCAGCACTTCTGTCTCTGAATACACAACAATCCTTTGTTTTACCAGGCCTCAAGTGCCAAAGAATATGCGGTTTTTTGTCTAATCTTTCCTCATCTTGTATGTCTGATGGTCTTCCCCGTTTTTTAAACTTTTCTAACACTTCCAATCAATCCTTTGATTTGGACCTTTCTGAATCTTCTCTGTCTAACTGTTCCCTGACCCTCATTCATGTTGTATAATAAATATGTGTTATCAATGGCAGTTTTGATCAACCAAAAAAAACACTTTATTCATTTCCTGGTAAAGCTGTACGATGAAATGTATTGGTCAGTAATGTCAGCACCTCCCATTGACTCGTTATATTTACATACAATAGGATTTTTTTACATCCTCTGTTACTCCTCTTTTTACCATTCGCCTCACAGTTTGAGTGTTATTGTTATGAAAAGTACTTAGAATAATAACAACATTAGAATCCTTCTATAGCAAAAGATTAGACATTGACCTTTTCTGAAGGCTTTAATTTCGCTCTTTTTCAACTTTATTTTGGGAACTTCTCTTTTCTTATTCTTACTTTTATGTGACTCTCTCATCGGCCTAACTTGCTTAGGCAAGCCTTTTCTGTTGCTCATGATTGTACCGGTTATGTGCACTTTCATGTCGTATAATGCCTGAGCTAGATCTAAATTGGTGTAGAACCTATCGGTAAATACATAGAGGCCCGCAATGTTACTGTACGTTTTTTTTGACCTTATTAACAAGATGTAAAACAACTCGGCTGGTGACACCTAAGTCTTGCCGTGCCATTTTATCTGTTGTACATTTTCCGAAATATGGCTCTAGAGCATTGATATAGCCAGAGGAGGATTCTGAACACCTTAATTCACCACTTAATGGTCTTGTCTTTCTTATAAACTTTGAAAACATTTTTGCCTTTGAAACCAATTGTGCTTTCATCAACACTTACTTTGCTTTTAGGGATGTAGTATTCCCTGTATTTTTTGTCCAAGTACACTACACTGCGTACTTTTCCATATCGTGTCAAAGTACCTTGTATTAGGCCAGTTGGAGAAGGACTAAAATGAAGGTTACAAAAATCTGTAAGAACCTTTCTTTTGACAATACGTCTTTAAAAATGGCTGATAGTTAACCCAATCAGTTGAAAAGAAGTCATTAAGTTCTGCCTTTGTGTTCATTGCCCAGTTGATTAAGACACCTTAAAAAGTTTTAATTTCTAGTAATCTACATCTTTCCATGATCACCACATGGATCTTTTTCTCAAAGTAGTGTATTTAAGATTTTTTTGTTTGTATATCGGTTACTTTTATATCGTAATGCTATGTCTACTCACGGTAGCCATCCGAGTGTTCACAGGATTTTGTATTGGGCACTCTGTGAGTGACCATACGAGCTGGGAGGAACAAGACTGCGAAAACAATTTCAAGTTGATATAGAAAATGGCGTGGCCACTCCCAGTGACCGTACGACTCCAGAGGAACATTAATAAAAACGCTATTCGAGCGGAAAGGGTTAATATACTTTTTTAGCTTGAACTATAAAAAAACCAGTGATATGGTTTATTGGTATCAAACGCATATAAAATGTACATTTTTTAAATATCATAAACTGATCAATAAAAAAAAACTTAGTGCTTAAAACACTCTAACAGAAGCCATAAACATTTATATTTGAAAAATCTGTATTATCATAAATTATTCAACTTTTTAATATCAACCATGATCGGTGGAAATAAAATAGACTATGAACTTTGTGCATGAATAAAAGCAATTTTGCCAATTTTACAATAATTAACCCCTTAAGTGTTTATGTCGGTTTAAGCCGACGCTACAAATATCGATAAAAAGTGCCGCTGTCGGCTAAAGCCGACTCTCTTAACTTGCCCTATTCTATTTCGTTCTCTGTCGAAATATTACGTTGTAGTTGCTAGTATTGCCGCTAGATAGTGTTGGCATGCTCTCTAGAGCATAACTTATAAAACTACCGCTTTATTTTTGTTCTCTTTGGATCCGCCGTGAAATTATATTTACAAGGAGTCGCGATACCAGTGCAGCGAATGTGATGTTGGGCTGTGTGCTGCCCCATGTTTTAAAATATATCACACCCAAAAAAATTACTAAACATTAGTAAGAAACTGTAAACAATCTTTATTGTGTGTACTTTTATTTTTAACAATGGTTTTATACATTTTACTTTTTTTTAATTGTTAGGTAAATGTGTTTTTAATGTATTTGCAGAAAATTTTAAAATTATATTAAACATGACATTTATACTTTTGATGTTGCTTATATTTTCTTTTAATGCCTATTTTTTAACTTCCAAGTTAACAAACATTAAAATAATCAAATAAAAAAATAGGCATTTTTGGGTTGATTTAGGCAAAAAAAATAAAACACTTAAGGGGTTAATAATAAATAAACTAAGATACAGAAAAGAATTTTTTTCAGAAGATCGGTAGAAATTTTTAACCATTAAATGCATGTATTTCAGATAACCTGTGGTTTCTTCCAAAGTGTAAGTATATTTTCCTTTTTTAAGAATCATGTTGCTATTATCCAAGTCACTATTGTTTTAACTAACAATTGAATTACCTTATATGGTTTCCGCCAGGTGACTTCTTTTTTTAAACACTAACGCGTTTCAGAGCATGTGCTCCATCTTGAGAGTTCTATTCACTCAGTTGAGATTTTTAACAACATTAAAACATAAAATATAAAAAACACACGGACATATATATTAATTTACACATCACCTATCGTATCGCGACACTTGCGATGCGCATCATATCGATGTCCTAGGACAACTAACGTCTCATATTTACAGCATGGTTTATTTAAGATTATTAACTTGGACTTTAATTTCCCTATTGTATGTTGAGTTGGAAGAGAAGTGTAGTTAGTCATTCAGTAAGTTGTGCGAGTCATGTTAAACGATTTATAGATCTCAAACTCTTCAATCGCGTCCATATATTTCCCCTTTCTGCATATATGTAGTGGTTCTAGGTTGGTTTCAAAATCTGTATAAGAGTGGTTTTCGTCTGTGAAGTGTCTTGCAAAATTTGACTTATTGCTGTTGATATTCTTTTTTGGCAGATGTTCTTTAAACCTTGCCGAAAAGCTCTTCCCGTTTGGCCTATATAGAATTTATTACATTGGTCACATTTCAGTTTATAAAATCCTGTTTTAAGTTGTAGATGTTTGTCATGTTTATGACTGAGCAATTTCTTAATATTGTTGTGGGTTCGAAATGCCATTGTAAGATTGAGTTTTTTGGTAATATATTTCCGTATTCACTTGCTATGAAGGTCTTCTTATCTTTATGTTCCAGTGGTCGTCTAATTTTCTTTTGTTTTTTACTTAATAATTTATCGACCATGTGACTTGTAAAATCATTGGCCGTGACTATATATTTGATGGTATCAAGTTCTTCAATAAAGTCATCACTATATAAAGGTACTGTAACCAATCTGTGTATCATACTATTGTATGCAGCTGTGAATCAGAATGTATGGTTGGAACAGTGGTTGCGGGTTTCCTATATATATTGTAGCGGAATTTGTCCTTCTCTTTAACAATTGTTATATCCAAAAAGTTTAGCCAATTGTCGACTTCTATTTCACTTGTGAATTGAATATACTTGTTTATGCCATTCATATAATTTTTTAGGTGCTCTATTTGTCTGAATGTGCCATTAAAAATTATAAAAGTATCATCTACGTACCTGGTATATGATATAATTTGACTAAATGATTTATTCATACTAGACAGTAAGTGTGCATTTTCATAGCGATTCAGATAGGTGTCAGATAAAATACCCGAAAGTGGTGAACCCATGGTCAAACCTTCCCTCTGGATAAAGTAGTTGTTATCAAAAGTGAAATAGTTCTGATCCAATATTATCCCCAATAGGTCAATTAATTCTGTGATTTTTAATGGGTTCAGTATGATTACTTCAGTGAGGTGTATCTTTAAAATATCAATTGTTTCCTGAATTGGTATGTTTGTGTATAAGTTTATTATGTCGAAGGACACCATTTTATAGTTGGGTTGTAAGGTGATTTTGTTAATCTTGTTTATGAAATCAAGGCTATTTCTAATGTTGTGGTTATTTTTCAATCTTATATTGTTACCAATGATTGAGGCTAGTGTTTTGGCAATTTTGTATCCAGGAGCTGTTGTAAAGTTGATCAGGGGTCTAATAGGTATATCGGTTTTGTGAATTTTGGGTAGTCCAGTGAGAAGTGGGGCTTGAGCGTTTATCGGCTTAAGTAAGTTTATCGGCTAATGGTTTTACAAGTCACGTGGTCGATAAATTATTAAGTATAAAACAAAAGAAAATTAGACGACCACTGGAACATAAATATAAGAAGACCTTCATAGCAAGTGAATACGGAAATATATTATCAACAATCTTATATAAAAAAAAAATTTTTAAACTCAATTTTACAATGGCATTTTGAACCCATAACAATATTAAGAAATTGCTCAGTCATAAACATGACAAACATCTACAACTTAAAACAGGAATTTATAAACTGAAATGTGAACAATGTAATAAAATTCTATATAGGCCAAACGGGAAGAGCTTTTCGCTCCAAGTTTAAAGAACATCTGCCAAAAAAGAATATCAACAGCAATAAGTCAAATTTTGCAAGACACCTCATTGACGAAAACCACTCGTATACAGATTTCTTATACAGATTAAGAAGTTTGGACGCCATCTCTTCAAATATGCCGGTTCGTAAATTATCGGTGAGAAACAAAACAAAAAATTAGCATGAGGTTATTATAAAAGGCAAGTTACTCAAAATCATATCTATCGATTTTGATCAAATTTTAATGATATGTAAAGATTAATGACCCATTTTCATGTGCAAAATCTCAATGGAAAAAAGGCATGGTTCAGGAATAATTGGCAAAAAAACAAAAATGAACCCCACTATTATAAACTTGATTTGAATCAAATATGATTTTCACAGATGAGTAACGAGAAATTTATGGCAGTAGGCAAGCAAGTTTGGGCCCTATTTAATATCTAAATATATTTTCAATGACTGTGTCCATGGTTTATTTCACTTTTTAGCGAGTGAGAAAGTTTGTGCAATGTGTTATACTGTTTATTAATATAATTCGGTGTTACTACTAACACTACCGACTGTCAAGGTTTTATTAGAAGTAAAAGTACATGTTAGCAAAAATATAATGTAAAAGAAATATAATTTATATTCATAAAAATTGTGACATAAATTAAGAACACTTTCTGTCTAATATAAATTGCATTGTATACCTATTGAGAACAAAAATGGAAGAACCACTTCCTCTTTAGAGTAAGAGGAAAGAAATAAAGAGAGCAAAGAGTTGCTTTGTTCACAGAGTTTGTTATTTTAACCTCAAAACTTCTCCTATATCACAACTTTGCTTAGTTCTCTCTTTCCTCTATAGGTATATATGTTATCTTAATCTCAACGTTTATTACTTTAAACTTATAGTATTACAGCTATTTAGATTTATTTAACGTTACTATTATTTGTTCAATGTGGTGGTGACTACAAATAATGACTATTAATCATTATGTAGTCATAATCTATAAGAAATATTTTGTTAAGATTGAAAATGGAATTTGATGAAAAACTAATTCATCTTTTCGTCAGCTATATTACCTCAAATTTTAACCTTCACATTATGTTAAAGTTTAATAGGACACATAGCCTATTAGTTTAGATTTTGTACGGATAGGAGACACAATTACCTTGGAAAGTGGTTCTTGGTATTAGTGGTTCACTTCCTCAATCAGTAGAGAGTATAAAAAAAAGACAGTGTTTATGTGCGTTTTCATATTTGTGTACTTACCAAGGACCACTTTCTAAGATTAGCTTTGTCTCCTATCCATACAAAATCTAAATTTTACATTAACACTTTTACCAAAACCCTAGGCCTCACACCGCTAACCAAAACCCCCGGTCTCTCAGCCATGTTTCCTTCAATTTTTGTTGTTAATTACCTTGTACATTATGAAAAAAGGTGTTTATACAAAGAACAAACCCAATTAAGCCAACATCTATGTTTATGTCCAAATGAGAAACATCATTATAAAATCAGAATATTAGTTTTAGAACATTCAATGAATTGTCAAAGTTTTTCAAATGTCCAGTGAAACTGAAACATCACCTGATTAGGAAACAGCTTTTTTGCACATTCCAAGCAAAGTTTTTTACTGCACTCTAGACAGATAGCCTTTGAACAAACTATGCACTTGTAGGCCGTCTTCCTTTTCTTTGCACTTGGGCAGGTAGCGCAAGTTTTCCTCTTCTCCATCCAGTCACTCGGTCCAGCATCAGCACCGTCTCCTTCTCCCTGGCCTCTACGTTCTTCGGCTGGCACGTCATATCCAAGCACTATTCTGATGTCTTCTTTCAGGGTTCGTTGAAGGCTTGGAAGAGAGAACCTTTTTGAAGATGGGGTTTGATGCGCTCAAAATTCAACTGTTTTATGAACTCGAATCGTATCAGAAGAGGAGAGTTCTAGTAGCTCATGTACAGAATGAACGAATTCACTGAACCAATATTCAGCATTCTGTAGAATTTGCAAATGGCCATCTTCTTGTTCGCCGACTCGAAGAATATATCGCACACTTCATGTCCATTATGTCAACTCCACATTTAGTTGCATTATAATACGCTATTATCTCAGGCTTGCGTTTATTCTCATTTGTTTCAATTGAATGATGCATCTATGAAATAAGGATAATAGCCCGGTTTTTCTTTGGCACATAGCTCAGTAAAGTCATTTTGTCTCTAAATACAATGAGGAGTCAACTGGACGTACTGGGTCTTGTAGAAATTCTTCTGGGATAGCCTTCTTGTCTTTTTTTACAGTGCCGACGTAAGTGAGATTTCTTTTCAGTAACTCATCTACAACTTCAAATAAGCTGAACCAATTATATACAGTAACATTTTTGTCACTTTTTACGATCGGTTGACAAAGTTTTACTCTACAGATTAAGTTGGTATAGTAAGGGTTTTTTTCTGTCTCACTCAGTCCCACGGAATCAGAACCCTTTCAGGTGTAGATGTTTGCATTCAGAAGATAGGAGGTTTTAGCATCACATAGGCACATGACTTTTATTCCGTATTTCTTAAGTTTTTTTTGGCATATAAACCCTGAATCCGCATCGTCCACAAACTTAACTAGCATCTCATCAATCGTTACCTCAGAAGCCACTGAGTACGAATGTTTGCAGTTTTCAATGAATTTTCCAAATAGCTCAGAAATAGGTGCAGCTTTGTCTGTTACTCTTCTTTGGTTACGAGTTCTAGAATCATCAAAAAGTAGACCCATTAGAAGTATCTCAAATTGTTTGATGGACATAGTCGCTGAATAAATAGGTCTACTGTAAGGATCATCTGTAAATACAGATGTCATATTCTCTTGATTTGAAGATAAAACTGATGATGCCAACAATAATCCAAATAGAGCATTGAGCTCCTCAATGTCCAGTGTCTCTGTAGTTGTTTTTCTTAGTCGTAACTCACAAACCAGCTCTTAAGTTTCATGTTTTATGTTCGTGTTTACCAGGATCATGTTCATAATTATGTCATCAAATAATAACTGCCATACCTCTTTTTTGTTTGGTTGGTTTCCAAGTGTTCTAGCTTGTCCACGTAATGCAGATAAGCCCCTAATGATGTTCCTAGCAAGTGTTCTCACGTTTCGGGGTGGTGGCTTGTTGGTCCATGCTTTAGGCACTACTAGCTCAGTCTTCTTAATCCTCTCAATGAAAAATATTTTCGCTCTTACAGCTTGATTAGCTTGAATAGGCTCGTTCAAAGTATCCTCTCCTAACAAAACTTCATCTTCTTCCTCAGAACTGTCATCTACAATATCTTGTCTTTCACGACCTGGTAAAATGAAGTCGGGATCTTCGTCGGAGTCGTCCACTTCACTTTCACTGCAAACGTCATCGTCAAGGATGTCATTATCCAGTAAATCCCGGATTATATCTCCAAACCGTGCATCACAAGGGTCCTAACGTCTATGAGGTCGGTTTTGATTACTACCACACTGATTCTCATCCATGGCACAAAACACCACCTTATATACAGATACAGTCTAAAAATTATATACATACTACTTTAAATACTAAAACGTAACTAAAAACTAAAAAAATAAATAAGTTCAAACATAAACAGAAATCCTCGGTTTGTGTGACCGCGCGTCAATACAACACTAACAGAAACCCTCGGTCAGGGAGACCGGTTTGTTTATAACAATAGTTCAGTCAAGGTCAAGTGTTGCCAACTTTTGAACATAAAATTTCCTAGCGGTCCGTGAGACCGGGGTTTCGGTAAAAGTGTTAAGTAATTTTTGTAACAACATATTTCACGGCTAAAATATGTTCACAATACAAAATTTCATTACATTAGTCCATATGTTTTAGTTGTAGAGTTGTTAAACGTTTACTTTTGTAGTGTCTTGTGATTTCAAAACAGATATCTTCATAAAAGTCAAATGTCTTATTTTTATCAGTAATTCACTATGTTCAGTGAGAAAAAAAAATTTCACAAGAAGATATTCTTAAATAAATTAAGCTTCGATTATACTTTTAAGGCTTTTAAAAGTAGATATTACCTGTAGTGTTTGTTACAGTGTGAACCACAGCCACTACTGAACTACAAACTCTCTGTATATCATTGGTTATCTTTTTGTGTGTAGTATGTAATTTGAGGGGAGGAGGCTCCTCCGCTCACATAGACGGACATTCGAAATAAATCTTATCGTAGACAATTCATTCAAAATTACTTTACATGTGATATATATATGTCACCTGAACTTTTTGTTGTAAATGGCAGAACAGCAGAGTGTAATCGGAGGTACCGATAAAGTATGATCACCATGATATCTACTAAATTCCATTAAGTCTCAAAACTTTTTATTTTATTATTTTAATTCCCAGAATATAGTCCTTTTAAGTGTGACTAACTGCTCATTTCACAATTGAAATGTATTAAATCCACTTAAAAAAGTAGGAACATATCTGTTGTAGAAACTAACTATTTAAACTATGTAATTAAAATATATATATATATATATATATATATATATATATATATATATATATATATAATTTTACTTATTTGTATGTGCAGAAAACATCCCCATCGTTTGTGATAAATGAAAAGAAAACAACAAATAATGATGCGGATTTGGGTAAACCATGGTCTTCTGTATGTTTTTTTTCTCCAATCTCTACCAATTTGATTTCAAAACCGTGTTAACTATTGATTTTTCAGGAAACCGATATTTTACTGATTGTGAAAAATTACATTTTTCTTGTCGTATAGTTTAGTTTTTATTTCCATCTTCATTAAACTTTAAGTATAAAATGTAATACTTACTATGTAATAGGATGTGCGTGAAGTAAATTATTTGTAAATGGAAGTGTTATTTTTTTTAGCAGTCAACAAAAAATATAAAATTATTATACCTATTACGCCCTATGGACACCAGTGTTTAGAGATTTGATATTCAAATGTTAAGCTCGATTAATTAATGAAATTATAATCTCTCTAGATTCGAACTTGTCTTTCAAGGTTTTATACGATTTATTCCGTTCATAAAAATATAATCCTGACAACCAAATAATCTGCGATGACATTCACTTGAAAGGTACAATAAAGAAGTTCAAGGCTAGTTAAGTTACCTTCCAAAATTGCACGCGCATATGTGCATTGTTTTAAAAAATCTTTCAATTCACATTTTTTAATACAAGATATAGAATCTCATGAAAATAAGGTTTATACAAAGAAAATTATTTATTATATGTTACTCAGACTATAAAATATTGAATTAGGTGTTTTAAATCATACCCCTCCCCCCCCCTTGTTGAACCTCCTCTTTCCTCCGTTTATAAGCTACCACAGCAGTAGACACAGAAAAATTCTCGCTTATTCAAAAAGCAACATATTATTACTCAGTTCATATTTCATATCAGTAATCAGTAGTATCACACAAACAGTATTTCCGTGATTTGTTTTGATACCACAATTTCTTACAATTCTCAAATGATAATTTTTCACTTGACTATTCTTTTTTATTAATACTGACTTAATTCTCAATAGATAATTTTACTTTTCGACAATATTTTCCATTAATTTCTATATTTTATGGTAATTTAAACCATAAAATAAGTGTAAACCATTTAGCATAATTGTTATTGTCTATTTAGCATAAGTGTAGGTTTATAATGTGTTTGAATTCAGAAAGAAATATTGAAGTTTTAAGCTTACAGATTATTCCTTTCAATTTTTGTTCACAGGTATTTCGGAAGTTATTCATCAACCACAAAGCTTTAATACTCCAATGACGTCAAGAATTTTGATGAAAATGATAAAGGCTAAAATTCATAATGAGAAGGAAAATACACACAGAATGGATGAAGAGCATGACAAATATATGTCAGAAGCCTTCAACAAATCTAGGTAAAATGGAGCTAATTCCATATATTATCATATTTATTTTTGTGCTTACTTCTCTATTCGAACATAAAATAATACAAAATTAAACCTTAAAAATGATAATTTAATATCTGATATATTACAGAAATTGAAACATAAATTTGTCAGTTTTTAACTTCTATTCCGTGGCCAATTATGTGTGTGTACTTGTACTCCATGTGTAGAGTTCCACAGGAGCTCTCTTAGTGAGGTTGGCTTTGGAAACTGCTATGAACGGCCCTCTCAAATATGCATGGGGGTTCTTATTTTCAATTAAATATCAGATCAGTGGTTCAGTATTTTTATTTGCTCTTATCTTTGTTATTAAACTTATATCCATTTCCCTGATACTTTACTACAACACTTTACTACAAGACTTTAATACAATAATTTAAATACAAAACTTTAATACAATAATTTAACTACAAAACTTTAATACAATAATTTAAATACAAAACTTTAATACAATAATTTAACTACAAAACTTTAATACAATAATAGGAATTTAATTAAACAATAAAACAAAACAATATTATTTATTCAAAGCCCAGAAGTATTCCAACTATTGTTATTCTTTAAATAAATGAGATTACACTTTATTAGTGATTTTATAAAAATAGAAATGCTTGCTTACGGTTTGTTGCGTAGATTTCCTGAGCCATCTTCCACCACGGCTAGCAACACAGCCGTGTATCTTCCAAGCTCCAAAAAGACAAGAGAGATCTCCAAATCCTGCTGATCGCTTATATACCTTTAGGAGTCTTGGTAACCTAGTTGAGTTTGCAAGTCAAGCATTTCAACATTTTTTTTAATTGTTTCACAATAGTTGGGTCATTCTGAGCTTTGCGAATATGATTTCTTCCTAATATATCCTAATATTAACCTAATATTAACTTATTCCTAACAAAACCCTGAGGGATCCTATCTGGATCTACACCTTTTTTTATGTAATCTTGGGTTAGATCCCTCTTTTTTATCTTTTCTGTCAGGTCTGTCTTCACCAACGCTTGTTCTCTTCTGACCCTGACATTATTAGAATATTTGAAGGCGAGGGGTCTGTATTTTATATTGTTTCCTTCCTTTATTTTATAAGATGATATTGACCAAAAGATATTTTGCCTTTAAACGACAAAAAGAACAACAAAAACTATTTTGTGTAGAATATCATTTCATTTAGTTCTATCATTTTAGAGATTTAACTTATATGCTATATTTGTAATTATTGTTTTTCTTTTAAGTTTAAGTTTTTCTAATTATTATTTATTTCTTATTTAAATAAATAAATATATATATATATATATATACAGTACAACCTTGTTAAGTCGGACCAGCCGGGACCGCGGCTGATCCGACATAACGAAAATCCGTGTTAGCCGGAAAAAGAGCAGAAAACACAAAAAAATGAAAATATACATACTGTACTTACAATAATTTCCTTTATTACGGAGAAAAACACTTTAAAAATATTTACTCATCACAATAAAACAACAAACACATCTGTGGACTGTACAGGTATGTCTACTTTTTGGAGAATAAGCTTGTAAGTTTCTGTTGCGTCAGATTCGAGTAACGTTTACATGCCGCACGGTCGCTTATCCGTTTCATCATGTGAAGCTCGGCCGGTGTAGTCTCGCTCTGATGCTCAAAATACACCATCAATTCATTCAAGTGAGATTTGGGGCAACTGGCAAAGCACGCCAATCACCTGGGTGACAATGACTTACCACGCCGGCATGCAGCGCTACAGTTAGGCATCAGATGTACAGTCACGGCAAACAAACTCAGTTGCATGAACTCGGCGTAAACACGGTCACCGTGCAATACGCTACGATTATGCGCTCGTTTAAAGCAAAAGCGCTACCTAAATGCATATTTTATATTAATTTATAATTTATATTTATGTTTATTTATTACAAACCGGTCCTGGTTACCCGGAGATCCGACTTAAAGGGGGCCGACTTAACGAGGTTGTACTATATATACATATATATATATATTTATTAAATCAGTATGCGTTTGAAAAACACCTCTATTTCTGGACATTTGTCCAGTTAATCTTCACGATTTTAATGGCGAAGAAATTTTTATAATAGGCATATGTACCGAATATAACCCTTAGAGTGGGAGGGGTTAAGGGAGTTAAAAGGTCCCATGTTATTAACATTAGGCTAACTGGGAGCAAGAAACACATCTTTATTTAATATTATATATTATAAATGAAACCTTTTTGATAAATAATTTTTTTTAAATAGAAAAAAAAAATTATTGACATCAAGTTATCAATATGTTGATGAAGGTACCTTTTTATTTTTAAAGTAACATTTGTTTTATAATGGTATTCTATTTATGGCACTTTTCTAATTACGTTTTATAAGGGTGTGCGAGTCCGGGTTTTTTAAACCATTATGAATTGCGGGTGTGGTATTCAATAATTGCTCACTTGACCCAAATGGATGGGGGATGTGAGGGCAATGTCTGCCATTTTAATTTAGGTTTGAGCTCTGTTAGGAACGGCCCCTCAAAACTGCCTGGGTTCTTTAATTTCAATTAAAAATCATCAAATCAGTGGTTCAGTATACTAATTAATTTTTATTAACAATGACTATCTTATTATAATAATACAATATCTTTATTACTACTATTAATGCAGAATGACTCTAATTATTGTGACTCACAGATCTGATTCTACGTTATATTTTATTATTACTTGTGTCTGAAATAATTACAAGGTTTAGACACGAAGTTTGCTCACCCTGCTTGCCATTCATGGATGCTCATCTGAAGTCTCAATACTCCCAGGATTCTCTCACTCGCCAAGTCCGTCTGGCTATCTTCAAAAATTCCTGCAGCACTTCCCTCGATTAATCTTGGCCCACTGACCAAGTTTTCTCCCACCCAAGGGTTTATTTGTCTTTGTAGCATCAATGACGTCTGCCTTGCTTGCAAGGTAAGCAATTTCATCATTTTTCCAGGTCTGTCACAATAATTGTTGTCATACTGTGTTTCTAAAAAGAACTTAGACTATATTCCTAACTAAAACTATCCTTATTCCTAACAGCTCTTTAATATATTATTAAAGTATATAATATTAGTGAGTTTATATATTACTCAGTAGATTGTGTTGGCATGTCTGCTAAACTGTTCTTAGCAATGCCCTATGCATTGCCATAAAAATATCCTATCTTTTATTATTTATTGTTTGAAAATTGTATTGATGTTTTCAAACTGTAGTACATCTTGATCATGTGCAATGTAAGATCTACATTATTATTTGTGCTGTATATTAGACAGAGTTTCCTCACTTGGCAACTGAGTGATGCGACTCTGCCATTCTTTCCAGATGTTAAAACCTTTTATCGTATGAGAAAGAAATAATGCAGTGCTCGTGTCTGTTACTTCTGGGAATGGTGATGCACATTTTGATTGCCTTGGTGGAATTAAAGGTGTCGATCCTGATGTATGCTTTACACTGCCGATGATATTAACAATTCAAGATCAGGAACCGACTATGCTTAGCAGGCATGTGGATGTTAGATTAATGGAGGTTGCAACCCATAACTGATGTGGTCGGACTGAGTTAATAATTTTCCATCAGTAAATGGGTAGCTAGTCAGTAGTAACTTGCGGTTGAGGAACCGGAACACGGCTTTCTGTTTAAGGGGGGCACTGAAGACATGTATTTCGATCCCTTTTAAATTTGGAACGTGCTTTAGTTCAAGTTACCTGGAGTGTACTCGATTATCGACTGTACGATTCTTCATCCATGAAATTCGAACTATAAAATGTTTTGATAATTTAAATTCAAATGCCAAATTAAAAAAAAAAAAATAGAAGTCTTAAGAGAATTCGTTCAACTTTGCCTGACAAGTCTGTTACCTGTTTGTGAAATAGGCCTAGTAGAAACTAAGGAGGTGGCTTATCAACCCTTTGAGATGCCAGATCCTAAGTTTTTGGTATTTACAAATATGGAGGAAGGATAAGCGTTGTCTAAGGTTTCCCTCTTCCTCATCAACAAAGCCATTTCTTGCAGAGAAAGTCCTGTAGGTTCCATCCGAAAGCTGAAGAATGGAACACTTTTGGTTGTAACGACCTGAAATTCAAATTTATAAATACATTTATTCAGAGTACCTATCATAAATCACCATATCCTGAATCTACCCTTTGGAAAAAAAAATCACCAAATAATGTAAAAAAATATTTATCAAAATTACCATAGACCATGTTACATTAATAATCAATCAACAATGATGAAAATCATTTTCTTAGATCAGACCTGAAGGCATTAAGATTCCATTTTTGTTAGTGCTCCATAAAATTCAAATTAAAGATAAATCAAGAGGAAAATAATGACCAATATAGTAAGAATTTAATAATTAACTGTTTTGAGAAGAATTGGTGAGTCAAGAGTAATTTGAATACCTTTAAAATATTGTGAAATCTATATCATAAGTTACCTACCTCATATTGGCCAATCTAAATATACTCCAAATTTGAACATTTCATAGACTGATTTAAATATCAACCCATTATCACCCATACCACATCCTAATTATATCACTTATTCATCCTAGTTACCCATCCTTCATAATCATTTAGCCTTAGTTTTCTTTATGAACAACACTATGTACTATATATAAGCCTAGAATTAAGTCATTGAACGCCAATTAACAGTGAGATAAATATAATATAGTCTAAATACAAAGATTAAAATAATAAAAGCTAGCCGAAGCAAAACAAACTAAAATATACCAAAAGACAATTTTGTCATTTATATATATTTTGTAAAGTCAGAATACTTGAAAGTTCCCTTATTAATGTTGTATTTTTCTGTACAAGGGAAACTTTAAATCAACCCATCAATTTCTTAGAATTAAGTAAACAAGATCTGTTCACACATATCCTTGCATATCCATAGCAAAGCTTGTCTCTATTAAACATGATTTTGTACTTTTTGACGGGTCAGGGTATTAGTGGAACTTTGCTTGAACTGTTCCAAGGGCGTAACCACATTTAGGGACATTCTCCACATTACTCTGGAGGAGATAAAAAAGAAATTAAAAGAGCAGTCTTTTGGATGTTACTAGGATAATGTTACGGAGAGTGACAAGTAAGTCCCAATTGCTCCGTTAGTACTTATGTTTTTCACACCTACGGTACCATAACATATTTATGCCAGATACAAACAGCTGGTAGTTTGACCATCTTCCTGGCCTTCGACGTTGCTTTAAATTTTAAGGTTAGGGCCATGTGAGTTTCTACCTTCACAAAGCCAGTATGGAATGAAGGGTCAAACAGCGAAGGATACGAAATGTCCCAATTGTAGTGGCGACTATCATACTCGTTCCTTCAACTTCACCAGATACTAACAGGAGATATCATGTTGAGAGATATCAGAAAGAAATTTAAGGCTTCAAAACCTACAGTAATAGAAAAATCCTTTGCTGTTGCAGCATCAAAACAGTTAAATTACTAATGGAGTAGGTGGTTCAACTATTGGGCATTTTCATCACAGGGGAGTGCGGACTAGCTGCATCTATTGAGAGGGGTTTAGTGTCCCTCGGTGAATTTGAGCTATACAAGGGTGAAACAATAATACACCTTCTCCGAATATATACACATACAACACTCAAATAATTTTTACATTGTTAGAGGCTGTTACTGTTCACAAATCACTAGGGATAGATACACTCTACATTCATATATAGGGAGTTTTTAACTATGCAAATCCGTAGCGCATCTGGGAGTCCTTACCAGACCAAAGTGTGACAAGCTTTGAATCTAATAACCCTGCTCTGCCGAAGACTTATGCATGGTTTCTGTTCAGTAAGTCAGTCACTTCAGTCCTTGGTCAGGAAGTGTTCTCGATGGGGGAATTATTGGAAACTCCCTCACCAGTTATGGATCTGGACTGATACCCAACCAGTCTAGTTAAAGTAGATACTCTGGGCCCCAAAGTTCTGGGGTATGGAAATGATCCAAGTGTGTATCTGTTCCTAGAGTAAAGCAGTTTTTTTAAAAAACAAGTCCTTATCTTGTCCTGGCACAACAAAGTCATCAATGAAATTGTTGACTTTAAAATCCGAGCTATCGATAAATAAGTTCAAAAAAAAAAAATAGAAGTTTTCTCTAAATTCATTTGGGCGGGCTCAGGAGTCTTCCAAAGTCTCAACATCAGACGTTCAGTTGTTGATGATGCTATGGAGCTAAAACCTGAGACCAACAAAACTAAAACTATACCATCTGATGGTAATTTTAGCCAAACAGGTAGAAAGAATAATTCAGGTCCTAATTCATTTTAAATTTTAAGTAATAAATTATTATTTTTTATATTTTATTATATCAAAAACTTCTCATATACACCCATTTAACTGTTTCCTGTAGTAGAAGAAAGTACTTTAACAAAGACACACTGGCTTTTTAATGCCAATGAACTTTATTGTTACAATCTCTTTCTCTTCTATTATTATAATAATTTTTCACAATTATTTTAAATTTAATTTTGATTTGCTAAGGATGTGCTTATCTAAATACAGCAATAGTCTAATTCCTTAATATAACAAATGAAATAACTGCAATATTTCTTAATCTAAACAAATGAAAATACCTGAAATAAATCACAATGACAATTAAACACAATCTAATAAGATTATACAATGCTTCCTTAACAATAAAAAAAAAAAAAGAAACAAAGAGTGTATCAAAATGGTTATTAGTCTGAATTATTTGTAATGAATTTAATTTTACTGTAATTTCTTTTATTTAATTTATTTTAGTAATTATGTGCCCAATTTAATTCATTTACTTCCCTGGCTAGCTTGTTTTACTTAAAGATTGATTTAAAAAAAATAAAATCTCTCTCTTGTTGGTGTGGTTCTTTGGTGACTAAAATTAAAATTTTAGTTACTGATTCAAAATGTTGTTGGTGGTTAATTATTTATACAAATTTTCACAGTCTACTTATCGAATTTGAAGTCCTTTCACAATCCGAAGCCTGGTTGTTTGGCGGTTGCTCCAGCGGATAAGCTTGATGTTGATTTGGCGTCCAAAATCTCCTTTGTCCTTGCAAAGCTGTAATGTGGTCTGGTAATCACTCGGGTATCAAATGTTGAATGCTGGCAGAATCCTTCTTCTTATTCTCGACGCTGATATTTCATCTATTAACTTATCGCTGACTGAATTCACTGTTCGACGTATTTCTTTTACTGTATTAAATTGTTCGATATATTTCTTTTAATTTTTATTAACTCACTTCTCGACGTAATTTGTTTTAATTCATCACTTCACTTTCGACGTATTTCTTTAATTTAATATTCTTCGCGATTACTTTAAAATGTTTACCAACTTCCCAGAAGATATTACAATTTATTTTAAAATGTTTTAACAAAACTTTATGAAGAACAATTATCTAGTAGAACAATCCTGTACCAAAAACTTTGCAGAATAACCTCGTACAAATCTTCTTGAGGGACAACATTGTTTCTTTCTCTCGGACCTATATTTATAATTTCCTCGTTTTCAACAGTCACACCACGGCTTTATTTTTCATTGGTGGAATTCAAAGTTTACTGGAATTTAGAAAGTAATGCTTCCTTCCCTATTGGTTAATTTAAACTTTGTCCATTGGCCTCTCCTTACTCTAACGTATCTTTAAATGAGTTTCTTGCCTTTAAACCTTTTTTTTTTGAAGTTTGGGCTTGTCCATGAGCTGTCAACTCTTTTATTTCTTGTTAAATTGATGACTTGCCATTCACTGATCCTAGCCAGCACCTTTTCGTTACAGTATGGTACAATTATATACAGTACAATTCTGATTTGTAAAAACAAAAAATAAATAATTGAGAAAATAATTTATTTGGTCAGATTTGGTGTATTATTATTATTATTTTACAAATTCGAAAAAAATTGTCTCATACTATTTTTCCATTTTTAATTAGTATTCTTCCGGTATTACTAGTATAACATTAGGGATGTGGAAGCTCGAGATTTCGATAGTGATCCTAAAATTATTGATCCGCGCTCGATTTTTTTGAGCTTAACATGTTTTCCCTACATGACTTGATTTTGTGAACGGGCTCGATTTAGAAACTCAGCATGTTTTTTTGAGGAGGTCTTGCTTTTACGAGCTTGGTTTGGTTTTTGAACAAGGGCCAAACTGATGCTAATACTGTAACGTAAGGTTGAATGTCAACATGCATCATTTAAGAGATACAGAAACTCAAATGTTTCCATTTTAATAGTTTTATTTAAACAACAGCCAAATAAAGAAAATCCTATTTCAAAAAATAATTATGACTCAAAAATTGAATTTATTTGCAGTGTTTAATTTCAAAAAAAATAATTCACGTAATTTATTTTGTAGTACATGTCATTAATTCAGTACTACCTCGTTTATCCGGACTGACTGGGACCAGAATCAGTCTGGAAAATCGAAAGTCCTGATAAACAGGAAACTAATAGAAAAATACAATAAAACAAATTTTTAATGGCAAAATTATAAGGTAATTTCACTGTATATAAACACAACAACACTTTATACGATATTTACACTAAACTTCAATCATCACTCACAAAATATTAATATAGTTTTCTTGAGTCACTTTGGTGCAACATTTAAACGAAGCGTGGTTGCATAGTCATTCTACAATCATCAGTTCAGTCGGTGTGTTGAACAGTCGCTCCAAATAGTCCAAGATATTATCCAGCTTTTACATGGCATGTGCAAGCGTCATCTTCGGTCGCACACAGTCTATTTCCCTATCCAACTCCCCCTCGCTCTCTTCTTCCTGTGTATATTTACACAGTGTGACAATCCATTGTCACCATCATTGTCGTCATCCAACCAAAGACTGGTGCTTTTGTTAGGATAATTTATTTTACTTTGATTTCTGCTTGGGTTCTCTCACTTTAACTTAAATTAAACAGTGGTTCAGTTATACAATTAATGTTTTTTTTTATTATTTATGATAATCTGATTATCTCTCACACAGATTCCTTATATACTAATTACAAACATCTTAATCTTATTATCACTAAGAGTACACAGAATGGAGCATTGTGAAAAAACAAAATAGCCTTTTCAGGCAAATTGTTTTCCTTAAGAAATTTTCTTACCTCAGGAACAAAATTGTCAAAAATACATTTAAAAAAAATAAAGATGTCCATCCATGCACTTTTTAGTTAGTTATGGTGTATCACATGCATGATTGTAATGAAACATGATTAACGTTTTTTTAAACACAAGAATTTTTTTCTCTATTACAAAAGGGGCATTTTATGTTTTCCCAATGGATTATTACAGTCCATAGCAGTTAGATGATCTTTGCTTGACTTTGACTGAATTCATTCTTCGAAGCTAGGGTTTTGTTAGGTAGCAAATGGTAGAAAAGTCTAGTTTCATCAGCGTTTTAAATTTGGTGGGCTATAAGCTCCTCAGTTAAAACAATTATTTGGCTGTCATAGTTAATTGGTGTATACCATGTTGCCATACTAGCTGTAAAATTCAGGTCAGTGTCCGGTAGTGTTTTATGTAAACTTAAAGCTTTTTGAGCTAAAATCGGAACACCAAGGCACTGTACCACATGTACAGTGCATTGTCCTAGGCTTCAATTTTTACTTTTCTAATTGTTCTACAGCCCTTAAAACTGTCTTTGTTATCATTTTGAAACAAAAATCCTCAATTTATTCTTTTAGTCAAACCACTGTTAAAGTTAAAAATCCTCAATTTCTTCTTTTAGTCAAACACTGTTGAGTTCCTATACCTAGTTCACCAGCAGTTTTTTTTTAGCGATTTTCCCTTTTCATTCTATATAAGGAATAAATTATTAGGAATAAAAGGATTCATGGAGTCGGGTTCTAATGACATGTTCTTAAATTATCTAGGCAAATAATGGTTTAGTTTCAATTACAATTCCAGTTCTAAGTATCTCTCTTGTAAATAATTGTTGACACTAACACACAAAATCTCTAGTAAATTATTGACTCTCATACATTTTTTCTCTAGTAAATTATTGACTGTAATACACATATATGATTATTATCATTAAGTTATTAACATCCATTGAGATGTAATACCAAACTAATTTATTTTTTAAGTATTCTAAGTTTTCGATCCAGGGCTATCCCAATGATTATGATGGAATATCTATACTTTAACATTAATTACAAAGATTTACTAAATTGCTTTACACATGAACTTGCTTACTTTCCTTGCTGAACTCCCGTGATTCCGTGCTGTGATTCCTTGTAATGAATTTTCTTCAGCAAACTGTCTAATCCTGTGACAGTACCCTGGTGATAGTCTCTCATCTGACAGAGTCTCCACCTGGGTCCAGTTTCTCCGTTAATCAACTGACATACTTTCTTCTCCACTAGGTGTTTATACACTCCTCAGTTGTTTGTGACGTGTTGGAAAGTTGCAAGCCAAGCAATTACGTAACTTATTGTTTTCTATTTCAGTGATTGTTTATGCTCTGGTGTCTATCAAGTAGACTTAAACTTATTTTTTACCTTCTGATTTAACTTACCTAAAATTCCTAAAAGCATCTAACTCTTGCATATTGTTACATTTTTTTTCTTTTTCTTTCCCGTTTTGACGCCATTTCCACACTGCACTACAGTGTGTGAGTGCGTGTTTAAAACAATGTATTTTCAGGGTGGTTTTGTTAATTATATAGCAAACTGTCATAATTCTCAACTGATAATTTTACACTTTGAAAATTATTTTTAATTATTTACTTTGTATCTTTTGTATTTATATTCATATAAAATAATGGTCCACAGTTCACACTTGGTAATTTAACATTTTCACAATAATTTTATGATTTGTTTTACTTTTCCTAATTTTTAAAAAATCTTGTTTTACCAGGCCTGAACTGATTTTCTTTTATTGAACCCAACGATAAAATCACTACTTCCAGACTCCAAATGATTTGTTTCTAATGAAGTATAAAAATACCATTTATTTTAACTTAATAATATAATTTTATTTTCTGAAGTAAAGCTTCTACTTACTGTTTGTATTCCTTGTATAGGATCGGTAATGTCTACTTCCTGCTTATAATCATTTTCTCCCTTCACATATTCCTTGGAATTTCTGCTTTATCTCGGTTATTTGTTTCCTGGATTATACTTTTCTTTTTTATTGAGTCCCTTACAAAAAGTGTTTAGGGTTTTATCATTTAATAGTTTATGAAAATGTTAACTTATAAAAATTCTCTTATTGATAGATTGTTTAAGTTAAATCTTGTTGCTTTGTGATGTGATTTCATTAATATAAGTTCCACTATAACCAGTTTGACAGTATTAATGACATGTACTACTGAATAAAGAATGTGAATTGTAAAATTTGTCAATCTTTATGACATTTTACATAATGCAAATAAATTAAATTTGTCTATGAGTTACAACTTTTTAAATTGGATTTTCTATATTTGGCTGTTTTGTTAGGTAACAAAGAATCTTCAACAGAAAATATTCTACCAAGTACATTTAATCCTGTGAGTCGATTTCTCTGTGTCCCATATTTATTGGTATACACTTTGTGCTCTCACTTTGGTTTGCACTGCAATACCTTGCATTCTCTGTCAAGCCGCCCGAGCAGTATCAAGGAAGTTAAGTGTGACGATAACATGAAAAATGAAATCTTACTTTCCTAAATTGTATATAGAGATAACTTCCTTTCAATCAAATTGGTTTTAGACAGTTGCACTATTCATTACTAGGTAGTCTTGAATTTATTTTTATTGTTAAATATATTTCACTGAACAATAACAGTATACTTAATAAATTATTGAAAATCTCAACATAGCTGTTGTTTAAATAAAACTATAAAATGGGAACATTTTGGTTTTTATGTCTAATATTTCAGTGATGCGTGTTGACATTAAGTCGTGTAAGCTATAAGCAAAATCAATAGAAAAATAAAGGAAAACTACACCTCCCAGACAGTCGTATCCGGCAAACTCAAGGTTAAAATAATCAAATATTAATAAATCGGTCTCACACATGTGCAGATGTTACCCCATATTCAGCAAAATGAAATAACTCACATGACCATTTCAACCAACATGAATAAAGAAATTTCAAAATCTGAAACAAAGAGAAGAGATGGGGAGAGGGGTGAGAGATGGACCGGGGATTCATTGAGGTTCAGATAACAGAATGAAAAACATTAAAATTGAATTAATATAAAAATAAACAAAGGTGTAAATTAAAAGGAAACAAGGGCATCTAAAATGATTTGTGTATGTTTTGTGAAATAATAATAAAGCAAAAAGAAAAAATTTTAATAAAATATAAAAAATATAAATGTTACATAATATATAAGTGTTTTTTTGTTTTCTTTTTTAATAATTATATTTTTTTATATATAAAGTGTGTTTAGAAGAACTGTATCTAAATTTATATATAAGGGAAAAAACTAAGGGACATTAGTTTTGTAAGTAAATAAATAGATTAATATAAAATAATTATATGTAAGGCACTATTTAAAAGGATACATAAATTGTCTTTGGCGTCTTTTGAAAGAAACATGTTAAAATAAGAATAGAATTATACAGAAATATATTTAGATAAAACAAAATCGTAATAAGTAATACCTTTAAAAATAGATTTTTGATATAAGTATGAATGCATATGCGAAAGTTTTTATAAATTAAGATGTAAAGCATGCCATGTGAGTTACATAAGTAAAGAATAAATTTAAAATTCAAATTTATCTCTGTATTTATTATCTCTTATTCAATTTGGAAATACCTGAAACACAGCCAAGCTAGAAATATTAATTTTAAAGATTTCCTATCTTCAAAGGTGACGAAATCATAAAAGTTCATATGATCCAAAAATAACCTTACAATGAACCACCAAAGTCTTTATAGTCGTCATATTTGAAGTGGACAATAGGTCACCAGTTAGGCAGGTTATTTCTTTTCTCTTAATAACTTCCTCTATCTCATGAGAAGACCAAGCTGAGAGAAATAGTTCAGTAGGTTTCATATCCGATCTTGTAAATTTCGCGCTCTAAAACTGAGTCAGGCTCTTAAAATCTAGCTGGGCTCAAAAATTTGAGATCTCGAAATTTTGAGGGCTGGCAGTGGCCTAATATTTTATACAATTTAGAATAAAATAAGATTAAACAATTTTGCATTACTATTGGGTTTAATAATAGACTTGGTTTTTATTAAGTTACATAATTATAAGTTCTCATTTCCAAAAACGAGTTAAAATATGGTCAGTCCTTTACATGATTAGAAATATCTGTACATTTGAGCTGAATATTTATTCCTTCCCAAAGCCTGAATATTATACTGAATTCTGTTATAAAATATCTCATTATGTATCCTTTCATTATGTAAAAACTTTGATGTAATTGTTTTCTTTTTTAGGTTGTGATATTTCATGTCATCACTGAATAGAAATATTCAAAAAAAATTTTGAGACAATGTTTATTCATCTTTATTTTTTAGGACCCTTGTGGTGATTACCACCACTCCCCCCTCCCCTTCGTGAATCTGCACATATCCGCCCGGCTAGCTGATAAGACGGGAGTAGTGCTCGAGACAGCTGTGACACCAGACGTCTGACAGCCTTGTTCTTAAATTTATTATAGTGCCGTAATCTACCAAACATGCCTTGCTAAACCCAAAGGAATAGGGCCGTTACAGCCTTAGGGTTTATATCTGGGCGCATCACGATTTTTGGATATCGTAAAATTATTAGTCGAACTATACACGGCCACGAAAGGCCCTGCTATAGACCGACTATTGTTGCAATACAGTGTAGTTAATATTAATATTGGTATTAGTGTAATTCTGTTATTTTTAGTTAATTACTGTGTAGTAATACTCGTCAAAAATGGCTAGCCTAAGTTGAGATTCGCCCAGTGTACTTATATTAATTTTTCCACGTGATCGGGACCCGGTAACACATTACCAAAGTAGATCCACGTACCACCCAAAATAGTACCCCCCATGCAATGTCCCCTTTTTCCTTACCGTTGCAGAATGGTAGCAGAGCGTGGTTTCGATCCACGGACCTCTGGGTTATGGGCCCAGCGCGCTTCCAAAATGGCCATTTCAGCCATATATTTTGTCCTTTTGTACTACAATTTTCTAAAATTCTTGGTCTATTTTGTACTCCTACCTAACTGACTTTTCACCAGCTACCACTCTCTAATTTCATATACCCAATCACTCCTACAACTTGGTTTGCTGTTTCACTTATCACCCTTCTTGCATTGTGCCAAAATTATCACATCCTAGCTGCTCTTACGATTATTTTCTTGGTCTCACTTCTGATCAGTATGTCACAAATAAAAACGTATGTTTCCCCAACCACACATTCTTCCAATGTATTTAAGTTAATCAAATTTTTGATACTCTTATAATTCCCTCTCTGAAAAAGCTAAAGCCCAAAATAGTAAGAATTGTGTAATCTCATAGTTGTGAAAAAATCATTTTACCTCTGACAAAATGAAACATTTTAAAAGAATTGTCTTGGGGAGTATTTACCTTACAGTCATAGGTAACAAACTGTCTAATAAGATTATTAAACTCTAATCTCTATAATCTTGACATAGATTTTCATTTGGATTCTATATTTAGTAATTAGAGCTAAGGAGCCTCCAGAATTGCCTTCTCCATGTGATCTTATGCTTTCCTCTATTTTCTTTATATATGTAATTTTTATAGAACATCAAACTCAAAGATTTAGATTATCTGAAAGTCGTAAATTGGTAACTCTTCACATTCATGATATTTTTAACTACATGTTTACATCTTCACATATATTTCATCTCCAATTTTTCTTTCATTACATGAGTGTGGTTTTAAAATGTTTAATAGTTACATACATATTTTTACAGAACTCTTGAAGAAACTGTTCAAACTTTGGATATGCAACTAAAAAAAAATGAATTAGAATTAAAAACTCTCATAGACTCACCAAATATTCCTGAAAATTTGAAAATGCGTATTCTAAGTGGTGATAATAGTGCGTTAGAAGGTAAGATAACATAAGGTGAAATCTTCTAAAATTCATTTTGTAAGCCTAAATCTAACGTTTTATATCATTGTCTTCAAATTTAATTAAAATAGTTTATTTGTGTTAACTAAAATTATTAAATATAGGTTCGTTGACATTATTATATTTGTTAACTTTTTCTTCAGTAAAAGGGTTTATCATATGACATTTAAATTTTAGAACTTGCAAAATAAGAATATAGTTTTCATTAAAATTCATGCTTTTATATGTTTTGTATTTAACATCTGTACTTTATTCAATTAGACTGATGAATATAGGGAAGTAATGATAATAAAAATTTTTTTAAAAAACATTGTTAGCAACCATATTCACAAGTCTGAACTGTGTATATTTGTACTGTAATGATGTAGTTAAAAGGGTCAATAACTCTTTAGATTAGAGTAGAAATAAATGTGCAGATAGCCTAGATGAAATTTTAGAAAATAGGGTTATACAGGGTGTTTCATGGGAACCCTAACAAACTTCGGGAAACGGTTCCATGGGTCAATACAAGAAAAATCCGCACGCCACAGTTGAGACAACTTTCAGAGATAATTCTCAGTCAATGTTTGTAGTTTATTAATACACCAATAAAAGTTACTTGTAAAACTAAACATATCTAACTTATAACTTTATTGTACATGAAATTCTACAACTTTTGGTAAAGTTGCAGTTATAATGGTCCATCGGATCTCCCGTGAAAGCCATTTAAAAATTGAAATCATTTTTGAGTACTAATTTTTTTAGTAAATTTTAATCTTTAAAGTGCTGTTGCCGAATAAAAGTCCTCATTTTAGTACTTACAACTAATGATATATCTGTAGAATTTTCTCCACTAACTAACCATATAGGTTTTATCAAAATATTATCACTAATTATTGATGCAGAGGTAAAAAAATGCCTTAACTACAAGCAAAACTGAAAAAACTCTATTTTTGGCTGTAAATATGAAACGAATAGGTTTTGGACCTATCTTTATATAACATTTTTTTCTTGTATTGACCCATGGAACCGTTTCCCGAAGTTTGTCAGGGTTCCCATGAAACAGCCTGTATGTGGAAATGAAACTATCACCAAAATTTAATAAGAAATACTGAAGTTAATCAAAATATCACTGTAAAATGTTAAAAAATACTTTTATATAAACACTAAATCGTTTGTAAAAAACTATCCTTGTAAAGTTTAACATTTTTGTGCTTATTATTTTCAAAGTTTAATAGAAATTGTCTGATAATTGCTTATTGTGACGTCAGTAATCAGTAGTAGAAATTGTAGTGCTTCGTCTGTGGTTATAACAGATTATTGGAGAATATTTAATTTTGGATTGATGACTTAATACAGAACAAGATGTGAGATATACAAAGCAAGAGATATAAATTATGTAATTGTAATTATTTCTACATATAATGATTAGAACCATGTGTCTAATTGTAAGAAAATTTTAGGTTTAAAGAGTTAAATATAAAATTAATAATTTGGTCATCTGACAACCCTGTTAGGTCGGTTCATAGAAAAAAAGACCTGACAACCCTGGACACTATGTTCACTGGACAATACTTGGTTCTGTCAACTAAGGAAAAAACCTAGATATTTCCACATTAGCCCATGCCTAGTCAGCTAGTTGATAGAAAAAGTAGGAAATTCGTGCCTTCGTGAAGGGCTAGATAAAAGACACTTTTCGGAATATAAGGCAGATTATCGCATAGTTGAGAGACAATACTTAAGTCTTAGAAAAATAGCGCAAGTTGTTATTTTAAGAGAATATCCAAGTTCCGTAGTAATCAGTTAAGATAATATTAAATTCAGAGGGGTTAAATTGTCATTTGAAATTGATAAATTCAGTGAATGTGTGTTTGGTTTTCTAACTATATATGAAGTTTTACACTAACTATATATTCTTCCAATATATGAACTTTAGTGTTTTTGTCAGTGTTTTCTTACTTGTATACTATTAAGTAATACCAAGGACCACTTTCCAAGGTAAACCTGTCTCTCCTGTCCATACAAAATCTGATCTAATAGGCTCTATGCCCTATTAAAATCTATTACATACCATAGCTAGATTAATTACTTTGTAACACACACACACACACACACACACACACACACACACACACACACACATACACACACACACACACACACACACACACATATACATATATATATATATATATATATATATATATATATATATATATATATAAAAGGTGTTTCAAAAAGTACTTTACAACTTTGAAAATTCATAAAAATTTAATGAAACAAGATACAGAGCTGGTTTTGGTGTTGTTTTGACCCTAGAACTGTCACACGACCCGAGTTTGATGTGCAGTACAGAACGTCACTCATACTGTAGATTAGTTGAACAGAAATATGGATTTGTGTGAATTAGACAAAGAATGACATAATTTTATGTTTTACTGCTACGAATGTGCGTTATGAAATACACAAACTATGCCAAATAATTAAATATTACATAAAATGTTTTATGAACTTTGGGTTATATGAATATGAATGTTTCGATCAATATATTTACAACGGTATATAAATTATCGCTGTAAGATGATTTTTAGTAGGCAAAATGTTGAATTGAAAAAAGTGATTACTGATGCACGGGAGGGAAGCCATTGTATCGCTGCGGTAGGATAATCAGTTGGAGGGTTATAGGTACGAATTTCATATTAATTTTAAGTACTTGGTCCCCAATCCCCAAATTACCAAAATAATTTTGAAATATATAATCTGCATAGTATTTGTGGAATTTATCATCAGACACCAACTGAGGGCAGAGTCAAAATTTAGCAAATGAGTGATTTAATTTTTTTTAAACGCAATACACACAAAGCTGTACTTTCACTTTGAGAGTCTGAACTGGTATAAGAGCAATGTTTTTCCTACTTGTTTCAGGCAATGATGTCATAAAGATGTTAGCCTTTACACATACCCAAGTATTTAACATGTCAGCTTAAGTTTTCATTTATTAATGTAATATTTTTAAACATATTTTAGTACTGCAAATTAATGTTAATATGAATGATTTTAGAATGGAGTAAAAGTTTAAACAATGACATGGATCACCTTGAAGCTAAAGTACAAGATTTGGAACGAATAAGTCTGAAAATTATTGATTTCCATAGGGTAGTAGAGAATGCTGTCGAATGGAAGAAATCACCTCCTTGTTTGGACAGAGACTGTTTGAAAGTGAATATTCCAGCTAGCATATCTAAAGTATGTTACTAAATACACATTTTGCTTCTACATATTTTATCAGCATAAGTTCAGAATATTGCAATCATTGAATTTTGTTTTGTGAAATGTCCATTTAGTTAATTAACACTGTCAACTACGATCTAACTCATGTTTGACAATTTATTAGTGGAAGCCACCTATGACTTTAGTCGTAAATCCATAACAATCTTACAGTGGCAGTTATGATTGTTATGTTCATTATTAAAAAAAAAATAACAAACATAGCCTACAATATATATTAAAAAAAATCATAAATAATGAAACATCTAAATAACAATAAATGGAACATTTATATTTGCTAATGGCATTTTTGTGAAGATTCTTGTAACATTTATTATTTTAATTTTAGTCTCTAGCCAAACATCTCTCCTAAGCCTATCTACTCGTATGCTTAACTTACATACTTCATATTTTTAGTGTTTATACTAGAAGAATTACTTCCATAGTTGGAAATTATTCTATTATATTTATGTATGTATTTCAGATGGGAGAATATTCAATGAATATTATAAATGGAGTATTTAATTGAATCTGTGGTTTGTTTGTGACTGTTCAGTACATTTTCCTTTAAAAAATCCACAATCCCGACTCCTAGTATCTGTACAAAGTGTCTATGCTTAAAATCACAGAATGGCGCCCAATGAAATTATTTAATGCAATAAAAAATTAATTCATTACATTCAAAATCAATAAATATAAATCTCTTTTAATCCCGGTAGCAAAATTGTTACAACTTAAAAAAAAGAAGTTTTTCCTTTAAAAGCAAAAATAACTTTCGGCCTTATAAAAAAATGAAGATATAATAGAGACCCTTTCCCCATTACTCATTAAACCAGAAAAAAGTTATCAAGGCATAGGAAGACCATTGAATCACTAGAGCACTGTGGTGAATATACAATGAAAGAAATTTCCCTAAAACCACAATAAAACACTAACAACACAAAGATTATGTTTATTCTACCTTATGTACATTTCATTAGCACTGGTATCATGTGTGCTGACATTATAGTGCTGAGTGTGTATTGTACCTTTGAAGATAAAAGCAGTACTTTTGAAAAGTACATGAGATAGAATAAACATAACTATACAGTCTTGTATTGTTAGTATTTTATTGTGGTTTAGGTAATTTTCTTTCATAGGAAGATGTATTTTAGTTGAAAAAATAGCACACCTCGTAATTCATGTTTATGATTTTCACTATAAAACAAAAGCCAAGCATTTCTACAAACTGTACAATTTACAACTTTTGAAACAAAAAAATAATAAGTAAATCTCTAATTACTTTTTGGTTTATTTATCATGACAATTTCATTGCACTGGGAAGGAAAAAAAAAAAAAACAACTGTAAATAAGTTCACCCTCTTCACATTTACTATGTTTATACTCTTTCACTCTAAGTGACAAAACACTGTTATCTCTTGTCCATCAAAATAAAAAAGAAGAAGAAGAAAATATTGTCAAAGAGTAAATTTATTGGTCGATTTATTATTTTACCTAAAGTGTGTGTTTATACCATGGGTGTGCGTTTATATGTGTGTGTAATTATCTAACAAAAGATAGACTGAAAGATGTTATCACTTCAAGTCAATGTGACAGAATAGAATAGTAGTAGCATTAAGCCTAGTAGAAATAAATAGAAATGAGATGGGAAATTTTGTTAGTCTTGAAATGGTATTTGTTAGAGATGAGAAAATTAGCTTACGTACTGATTAATCATAATCACAATTATTACGTTAATCTGCAATTACAATTAATCATGTATTCATAATTCTCTTATTGATTCGAGTTTAACTATTAGAGCTCACCAAAAAAAAAGAAGATTTTCCTTTAAGGCAAAAAAACCTTTCGGTCATCAGTGCTGTATAAAATAATGAAGATAAAGTAGAGACCCTTTCACACTCGAAATTACTCATTAAACCAGAAAAGGTTATCAAGGCAATAGGAATACGTAGTTTATTTGTAAACAAAAATAGCACATTATAATTCACTTCTATGAATTTAACTATAAAACAAAAGGTGAGTATTTCTACAAAATTTATCATATACTTTTGAAGAAAGTAAAAAATACGTAGTTCTGTAATTATTTGTGGTTTGTATATCATGACAATTCCATTGCTCATGAGCGGTAGAGATGTGCGAGCCCTCAAAATTTTGTACAACGGCCCTAAAGTTATCGAGCCCTTGATATTTCGATCTTGGCTCAATTTTACGAACTCAGCATTGTTTTCTGAGCAGATTTAGATTTTACAAGCCTGGCTTGGTTTTCAAACAAAGCCTAAACTGATTGAATAATACCGCAATGAAAGCTGGATGTAATATGAACTGGTGAAATGAGAAAAACGGTCATAATGATATTGGATATGAAACAAACAATATGATATTTATATTTAGTCGCTGTTCTCATAAGATAAAAACAAGTTTTTATTATTGTGTGTATATCAGAGGAAGTTACCAGAATAAAGGAAGTAAATTGCTTTAATGATATCCTCACTTGTCTGCTTCAAATGGAACAACTTTATGTCAACACACATCACTGAAGACATACGGAAACCAAAATGTCCCCGTTTCAATAGTTTTATTTAAACAGCCAAATAAAGAAAATCCAATTTAAAAATTATAACTCAAAGAAGAAGTGAATTTATTTGCATTGTGTTAAATAGAAAATTGAAAATAGTGTTGTTTATTAAGTAATATATGTCATTAATATTGTCAAATTGATTACCGTGAGGCCTAATGAAAGCGTATTACAAAGCAACACTATTGAACTCATAATCTTTCAATAAGAGGATTTTTGTTATTCAACATTTTTATAGAGTATTAAATAAGAGAACCTTACACTATTGTTAGAAGAAACGCAATAAAAAAGAAAAATGGTGTATAATCAAGGAACTGAATAATCAGGTAAATCAGTGATCGCCGAGGAGAGGTAGGCGAGATAATAATTATAGGCAGGAAATAAACATTACTGATTCTACACAAGGAATATAAACACCAAGAGGAAACTTCATTTAAGAAAATAACATTGAATAAATAAGTTATTCGGGTTTGCTAAAAAAAAAATTAATAAATTTTAAAAAAACTTGTGCTGTACTAGGACTCATAAAAAGACCTAAATTATTTTTTACTGAAAATGTAAATTACCGAATGTCAATTGTGGTATATTATTTTATGCAAAATATAGGTAAATACTCGTAGATAGCATAGCAAATAATTGAAATTATTCTAAAAGTGTAAAATATTTATTGAAAATATTGGGAAGTTTGCTACTTAATGAACCAAACCATCCTTAACATACTTTTTAAAGACATTCTACTATGTAGTTATCGTATATAGACAAAAAGGATTTGCTCTCTATTCCCATCTTACAATCTTATTCCCTATTTTAATATTGTTTGATTATATAAATCGATAAGAAAGATGGTTCAAAAAAGTGCAGTCAGTTATTTGTGTGTGACAAAATGAAAGAGAGAGCGCAGACAAGAAAGGGTAAAATTGGAGTGTCAACAGACCAATGAATCCAACACATATAATAAACTAATCTACACGTGAATAATACAGTGGTGGAAAAACTCTTCTCATTGGTACAAAACGCTTACAATTTACTCACATTTACTTCACATTTTTATTGCACATATAAATTATGTAATATAAGTAAAATTATGAAATAAAACATTTTTTATGTTGAATACGAGAAAGAGCCGCGGTCCCCCCAAATTGAAAATGATAGTTTTTATTTATTTGACATATGTTGAAAGCAACAGGATGAATGAGGCTAATTCCTGTCAATTATAGATATTGCATCTTCCAAAAGTCTGCTTCGTTGACTTTTAAATAAGGATGTTATTAACACGATAAGGCACGTCTGATTAAAACAGAGACGTCCCATAGTTTTTGGGATTTAAAAATTTTAATTGGTGGTAATCGTAACGTTTCTAAAAATGTAAGACTACATACACTTACTACATTACCATAAGATTTTTATCAACCTCGATCCTTAAACGAGCTTTCAATCTTTTATAAACTTTTTAACAAGTTCGAACTTTTATCTACCCTTTTAACAAGCACGAACTTTTATCTAGTCTTAACTAGCTCGAACTTTTATCTATTCTTTTAAAGAACTCGGTTTATTTCTTACTATAAATTTTAGATTGAAATATAATCAGTATAAATTCGTTCTTATTATTATGGAATGGGCAATACCCGAGGCTCGGCTTGAGCTCGGTTCGAATTAAAAAGCCGGGGTGTTTAATATAACAAAAGATAGACTGCAAGTCAATGTGACAAAATTGAATAGTAACGTTAAGCCTAGTATAAATAGAAATGAAGTGGTAGATCTTGTTGGACTTGAAGTGATGTTTGTATCTCTTTATTTTCACTTATGCACTTTCAGCACTTTCTATTTACAATTTACATACAATTCAATTCAATTCAATTTTTATTAGTCTGTTTGACAAATTTACATTTGTATTTAGACAAGTCAATAATCATGGATAAGATATGCTAATACAATAGCTATACATAATGAGTTACAAAATCCAACAAACACAATAAATCATTTAAAAGATAGAGACAACATACAGTTTATAATAAATAACATATACATATATATAAAAGAAAAATTATACAGTTTTAAAATTCTCACGTGGCTTTAAGCTTAGGTCAAGAAATTTCAAAGTCAAGTAAACTCTAGTACATAATTATTTCAACTTCAATTTTATATCAATCTGTATTGATCCGTTTTTGATAAATAATATATTTATATGGCACGTCAGCTTATTAAAATCAAATTTTAACATTAGAATTACAAAATTTAAATAAAACTCATATTCTTAAAAATTATGATAACACAAAATACGTTTATAATCTCCCGTAGTAGCAAAGCATAGATACAGTTTATGACCAACTTTATAGTACAATTCTTTGATCATTATAACAATTTTTTTTTTAAACAAAAATAATTGAAGATTTCCAAACTGGAAACCAAATGTCTTATTCACTACTTTTCAATATTTTACCAATTTTATTACAAATTTGGTGTTAAATTCATTTATATCTTTTTAAAATTATTCTTAATTCAAAATTTTACAGTTTTTAATTAAACAGTAACTCTAAAAGATGCCGGGTCAAAATTGTAGATGTATAATTAAATTAAATCTATTGTAAAATTAAAGAACACTTTATACGGATGGGGGGGGGGGGCAGTAATCAGTTTATTATCTCTAAAATGGTGACCATTAATGTAAATTACAAATTGATCAATGTAATTGTTTCTTGAACTACTCTCCTATATTGTTATTTATTTGAGTGAAATTTCTTGTTTTAGTAATAAATGTAAAGAAAAAGTTATGCTGCATCATTTCCTTTTTGGAAGCAACTCGAGAAAACAAATAATATGCACGAAGTGACCTTATCTTTCTCACTGGTATGAGAAATGGGGGGGGGGGGGTAACATTGACAAATGTAACACTAAATATAAATATATCATTCATTAAATGTTTATACACTTTTTATAGACTGGCCTAATTTTAATTACTATGCCTAGGGGCAAAATTACGTTATTGAGAAGTGTCTGCTATTGAGAGAGATGCAGTTATATAGGCTGGCTGATAACGCATTGTAAACCTGTTAACGCATTGTATAGCATGCTGTTACGATATTAAACACGTTCAGAAAATTTAAATGATGAATCTAAATTATATGTTCATTAACGTATAGTATAATAAAGCACAATACTTTAATACAAATAAGGTCAATAAAAGTGAAATAAATTCAACATTGGTAATGTTTCACAACTGTCCACTGTATTATCAGGGTTTTTATACTACAACAGGCATAATGGTTTTAATATAACAAATATACACATAAAACAGAAATTTGTGTATTAAATAATATTCTTTTTTTATTAATCATTTCTTACTACAGTACTGAATAACAAATATGCAAACTAGGAACATGAAATTTTAAAAAGGATAAAATAAACTATGTAAGGTTTAAAGTTAAATGTTTTAGTTTGAGAGATATCACAATACACTTCTATACTACACACTGTTCACACAGGAACTTTATTGAAACTAAATTCTTAAAGGCACTGAAGACTGCTAAGGAAACAAACCTAGTTTCCAGGAAGTCAACTTCCGAGTAATACCTAACAGACATTGCAATGTGTGGTTTGAGAAATCTACAATTTCCAAGAAAAGCGTATATTTTATGCTCTGCTGTCCACTATGCTATTCTCGGAAGTTTCAACTGACCCATTGGCCATCAATCTTGTGTCCATGTCCGTTTTTGGGAAAGTCTGTTATTTAAAAACACTACAAAGGCCAGAAAAGCATGATGCCAGTCAGGGAATACAAAAAAGTCCATTTATTAGAAATGTCCGTTAAGGGAAGTTTCACCGTATATATTTACTACTTAATTTGACTTGTTATAGATTAAATTTAAACAAAAAATTATAACTAATCAAAATTGCCGATAACTGCAATGGGTTTTCTTATCAGTTCGGATGCTAGAAGAAAATCTACATTTTGCTTAGTTTTTATTTTGTTTACTTTAAAAATTAGCCATCTACAGAAGTATAAAAATATAATGTTCACAATAATTGTGGTTTTCCAGAGTTCTGCAGTGAAAGAACTTTGTGATTTTTAACCTTCAAAGTACTGTGGCCTCCATTATTTTTCAATATAGCCTACTGTTGTCCATTTTAAAACTCCATTTCTCTTAATCTTACTAAAGGGTAAAAATATCTGAAATTGTAGTTTGTCTACCTGTAAGTGTTACTTTGTCCACAGCATCATCAAAAACATTAATAATCTAATTGGCTGTTCACTTATAATCACTTCTTTTGAAGAAATCTGTTTAAGACGTCAATGTCACAGCGCTCAACATGAAGAGTTGGGTCTGGGTCCAGTGCCTTAGCTTACTTGTCTGCTTCTTCAACACTGTCCTTTCTTACAGCTTCCATAATAATATTATTTTCTAAACTAATGCGGTAATGTCTTAACTCGCCGACAGCCAGGTTGTCGTTGAAGCTACAAACTCCTTAAATGTAAGATCTTTAATGTTGAGGGATTTTGTTAGTTCATTCCATCGTTCAGGAGTTTCATTAGGGATATCAATGGCATTTACTGTCTTCTTCAACATCTTTTTCACTTTTCTGTTTTAATCCAATTCTTTCTTGAAGCCATCCAAATTGCATCAAGTAATTTAATTTTTGTCTTCAATGTCATGCAACTTCTTTCCTGTAAAGGACCTTGAAACCTAATGGTTGTAGTTTTGAAGTGATGGAGGTAGGAATTGAATCTTATTGAAATGTTGGGAGATCGCCGTGAGCTATACAATTGTCAATGAACAGAAGTATCTTGTTTTTCTTTTTCTTCCTCTATTTGTTTGCCTACATAGTCCAAGTCACTCTTTTGAAACATTGTGGTTTCTGTACTCAAGCATTAAGAGCTTAAGGTTCACGTTTGATTAGCTCCAAGCAGCATTGTAATTCTCCGTTTGCCATTTTTTCCCTGTGGCATAAATCCCCCTTGAATGCTAACGTTTTGTCAGGAAGACATTGGTCCTGTATCATCTGCATCTCGGACCTATACCCCTTGGTTAGTTCAACCAGTTCATCTTTCCATTCTGTGAACACCTCTTCGTCAACACTCATACTTTCACCTGTTATTTTTTCAAGACATCATTTCTTTTTTTAAAATTCTGAAATCTGCTATTACTAGCACAAAAGTTTCGTTTGCCTAATTTAATCCCAAATTCTGCTGCTTTTTGAAGAGCTGGTTCACTAATGGGAGTGTTCTTTTCACAGCACTGTTTTGAACACTGGGTAACACATTCTTCATTCAATGTATTTAAATTCAACACCTTTAACTTTCTTGCATGAAGATGCCTTTCCAACTAGGCTTTCATAATTATCTTTGTTTATCAAAATTATCGAAAGAGTGTTGGCTAATATGCCGAATGGCTTTGCAACGTCACATTTCTTTTTATTACCAGCGTTAACAGCTTCAATAACTTTCAATTTGTTTTCCTACAATAGTATTTTGTACACACGTTTTGCCAACACACAAAACCTTATTTGATAAAGAAACACTAACTAAAATACACGAAAATCACTAAGGACAATCATTAAACAGTAGAGTAAATAAATATGCACTTTTAGTTAAACCTTCAAACGTTGACTAGACAATGGACAATAAACCTTGACTAGCAGGACGGATGGTGTGGGTTAATCCTACAACTCCCCACTTTAAATTCATAAGTGGTGACTGTTTTGTCCATTTTTTAATGTTTTTTTTTTCTCTTAAATTATACAAAATAGTAATATTTTGCAAAACACAACTTGTAATATATAATTTTTCTTAGAAAGGTTCATAGAATTTATCTATGTAATGGTAAAAAATTAGATGTAATGGTTTATGTTAGGAATAAAAAATGAAGTAAAAACGCAACAGAAAAGCCTAAGTATACCATATAATAATAATTGTTTAAAATTTTTCTTCAAGATATACAGAAGTTTTGTGATGTAATTGTGAATAAATGTTGATAAAAAAAATAAATCAATTTCTAAAATTTACTTGTTGAAAAATCTATTTTTATGATGGAAAAAAAAAACTTTCTGAAAAGTTGGCCTTATTTTGAAAAATTCACCAACAATAGTAATATTATGCAAAACACATCTTGTCATAAATGTGATAAGAATATATCTATATAATGAAAAAAAATTGTGCAATAACCTAAGATAAAATTCCACAATAAAACCTATTTACCATACAACAAATGTTTTTAATGTTTTGTAGATATATACAAAAGTTTTTTAATATAGTTGTGAATAAATGTTGATATAAAAAAAAAAAAAAAAAAAAAAAAAAAAAAAAAAAAAAAAAAACAATTTATAAAATTTCATTACAACGTGAAAAATGGACAAGTATTAAGTTAATTAACATTTACAAAAATTACATGAACAAGGAGGTCAAATTTTGTTATATTGCAATGTTCAATTACTTACTACTCCCTAGTGTCAAAACACCAATTTCATCGAATTATTACATTTTGTTTTATGGACTTTCAGTTATATGATTATGAAAGGTTGAAACATGAGGTTTACAATGATAGATAAATTATTCCGATACAATCTTTTTTACTAGCCTATAAGTTGAATTGAAAAAAAAAGTGATTTTTAGAGTGAAAAAACTTGTTTATAATTCTTGATTTTGTATAATTTTTATAGATCCTAAACTATAATAGTTACAACAATAATTTAGAAAGCACAGATCGAAAAATGAAGTAATCTAATACAATAATGTTACTGTCGATTAGATAAACAGAAATATGGACTTGTGTAAATTAAACGTAGAATGACTTAATTTTATGTTTTACTGCTATGAATGTTACCACGTTAGAAATACACAAACTTTACAAATTAATTAAATATTATATATAATGTTTTATAAACTTTTGGTTATATGAATATTAAAGCTTGGATAATCACCTTTTAACGGTATAAAAATTATCGAGGTAGGATGATTTTTTTTAGTAGGTGAAATGTTGTATTTAAAAAAAAAAGAAAAAAAGAAGAAAAAAAAAGTGACTTCATCTGCCCAGTAAGCCGCAATACACTTTAGGAATGTACATTTATAGGGCTACTGGCCCGCAACACCACTTTCAGAGTTAAACTTTGAACAGCTTTCAATAACTGAGCAGTCTGGTTTTCCATTCGATTTGTAGAGGTTTTGTAGCCCAGAACTTCGTTTTATAGAGGTCCAGCCACAGCTCCAGCAGATAGAAAAAATCGAACTATCAAGGTATTTTTTGTCAAACCTTCGATTTATAGATACAAGATATCAGGGAATTTTATTTTATTTTAGTAATAGATATGTAAGGTTAGATTTAGTTTATAAGCAAGACCCTCCGATGATGATAACCATGTTATCGAAATGTACATCAGGGCATTAAGTGGATATAATTAATAAAGAACAATCAATCAGATAATTGTGTTTTATTAAGTTCCAGTGATTGTGGTTAGGGGTAAATTCAAATTATTATTGTGAATTTCACCACAGTGCTCAACAAGATTGTATATTTTTGTTTCTAGACTTTGGCCGTACCTGTGTTCAATGGAAAAGGTGATCTTTCATTGGAAGGTTTCTTTCATTATGTGAAATACTTATCCGAAGAGTTAAAAAAACAAATTGTAAAGCGATATCCAAAGACTATAAATAGTGTAGAGTCAAAGTTAGTTTTGGAGGAATTAATGAAACATTCTCTAAAGTTACAAGAATTAGAAAATTCACTAAATAATAAACTTTCAGAAACAAAAGCTTCAATACTATCACTTCAGAGCAAATTATGTAAGTATTTGGATGATTTCAAGCATGGATATTTATATTTTATTTTAAATCTATGTTCATATTTTAATAGTGACAGTCTATGTAGACAATTTGAAAACAGTATGTTTATACAAATTTATTTAGGTATTTTGATTGCATACAAACAACAAAAATATTATTGAAATTAATATTATTTCATATCAGCATGTTTCAAATTTCACTTTGTATTTTACTGATAAAGGACAGTCTGTCGTCTATGTAAATGATTGAATTTATATAAGGTTGGCAAATTATATTCATCAATATTGTAATAACATTGTAACATATCTTACTTTTTTTTTTCTGTTGACAATTTTTTCTTTCCTTAAGATTTTTAGCTGTAGACAAAAAAAAATTGTATGGTCATAGTCAAACGAAGATAAAAAGAATATACCTAAACAGTCTAATTAAAAAATAATATACTGTGTGTCCATAAGTCATGATTGGATTTTAAATAGTTATGGCTCCCTAAGGAAACATTGTAGATGCATGAGCTGTTATTGTTGTGCCATTTAAGCATGGTCCATCTCGTCTAAAAAATGAACACGACAATCGTGGAAAGTAATATTCAGTATGTTTTGTGGTTTGCAAAATTTAATTTTGTAACTCTAATGCAATTTGAATATCAATCTGTGTATTATGAATAACCTCCAAACGAAAATAACATTTATAGATGGAACTAAGAGTTGAAAGAAACTGGTAGCCTATTACACAAAAAGCATTCAAGTAGGCCGTCGGTCAGCAATGAAAATATATGAAAAAGCTTTTTATAAAGTCCAAAAAATCTGATCGAAAATGTTTTTAAGAACTAGATGTTCCGAAGACTAGGTTTAAAATAAACAGCTCGGATTCACAGGCTATGAACTTCAGTTATTACATGCTTTGCTGTCAGGAGATAACCTTCAAACATCTGAGATTGCTGTAAACATTTTTGATAAAATTGAAGCTGATGAAAATTTTCTGATCTGAGTTATGTATAGTGATGGTCTCATCATATTTCAATGTACATAGCCGAAATGTTCGAATTTGGGCAAATGAAATCTCACACGTCTTCTTTTATAGCCCAAAAGTCAATGTTTGGTAAACTCTTACTTGGGATTGCAATATTGATCCCTTTTTATTTGCTGAAAATACTGCAATTGATATTGTCTATCTTGGCGTATTGGAGTTTAATATGCTCTTCTCCAAATCGAGTAGGAAAACCCTCTCACTATGCCAATGTTATTTGTAATTTCCTTGATGAGAAATGTCTACAAAATTGGATTGTAAGAGATGGATGAAAGGCTTTGCCACCACTCCTACTCAACTTTACACCCATGGACTTTTATTTATGGGTGTATGTTAAACAAAATGTTTATATTGAAAGGATTCAGAACATTGAAGATTTGAGATAAAATATTAAATAAATAATGGCATCATTAACTCCAGGGTTCTAGATCAAGTGTGGGAAGAATTAGAATATCGCTTGGATGTTTGCAGAGCTACCCATGGGACACACATAGAACTCAGATATCAACAAGAAAAATTTATTCCTTTGTCCTTTTATTTGATTCATGTTTCATGTTTTTAAATGTATATATTTTTTAATATATTTATTTATTCAAAACCCTACCATGACTTGTAGTCACACTGTATTATTTAATTTACAATAATAAATAGTATTTCTTATAATTAATATGAATAACCACAACATTCTTATCTGATTATAAAATTTTATAATTTAACTACTTAATTTTTAATAATTCATTGGGTATTCATTTGTGTATGGCCATTTTTAATAAGTGAAAATAACTCAAATTATATTGTAAATTTTGTAGTAAGTGTCATAGTCATCAATGTATCAATACACACAATACTAGTTGGCAAATTTGTCAATACTAGTCCTACAAATTTGTAGGAATTTCAACTTCACAATGGTTATCTAATATTAGACCTATGATGTATTGGTTTGTACCAACTGAAAAACAGTTACAAAATATCAATAAGTCATCGATATTTCACATTTTGTAACAACACCGAAAAAGTGAGACTAGTTCCTCTTGATTACTACTTCGTAGAATGTAATATATCTCAAAAACTATGATAGCAACAATAATTCGGAATACGTAGTTCAAAAGAGGAAGAAACATAGAATAAAATATTGTCAACTTGTGGTATTTGGATAAGTATTACCATTTACAAAAATTATATGACTGATGAGATCATATTTTGTTATATTATGACAAACTTTGAAATGCTCCTTCCTTGCGGCAAAACACTCCAACTACATCAAATTCTTACCTTTTCTTGTATAGAATTTTGGTTATATAATTTTGGAAGATTGAAACATTAACTTTACAATAATGTATAAATTTCGAAACTATTAATTTTAGCACTGTAAAAGTTGAATCTAAAAATATGTAATTTTTACATTGTAAAAATGTGTTAAAATGCTTGATTTTGTTTAATTTATATAGATTTTAAACTGTAACAGTTAAAAAGATTTGGAAAGGACAGATCAAATACCTAAAGAAACACACTTTTAAACAGTGTCACTGTAGATTTGTTAAATGGAAATATGGACTTGTGAAAATTAGACGAAGAATGACGTAAATTTGTGTTACACTACTACGAAGTTGTTGCGTTACTTGTTAGCGGCGAAATACACAAACTTTACCAATTAAATAAATATTATTTATTACTTTTATGGACTTTTGGTTATATGAATACTATGTTTGGAACATTAGCTTTACAACGGCATATAAATTATTGTGGTATAATGATTTTTATTAGGTGAAATGTTGAATTAAAAAAAGAAGTGATTTTGTGTCGTTTACCAAACAGGAACAGCGTTCTTCGGCACTTTTAGTATCAAATGGCATTTTGAGGGTTAAACAGGTGTTCAGAAAAATCAAGGTAACATTGTCTTAGAGAGGTGTTTACACTAATCACTCTGGTAATTCTTTAACCATAAATTTAGTTCAACCATTGTTTCCAATTTTGAATAATAATTATATGTAGGATATTAAATATACAGTATATTTTTCAATTAAAAAAGAAAGATGTAGACAAAAATAAAGTCCAATAAACATTTATTACATACAATCTTGATACAGTTGTATAGTGCTAACGTGTGTGAGGAATTTCATTATTTTGAAGAGGGGAAATAGTTGTATAGATTACCCAATGTATAATATTACTTTTATGATTTTACTTTTTATCATCCTTTAATAATAAATATTTCTATTTAAATTGTATATGTTCACTATTCTGGTTTAAAATTCAGAAGTTTAAGCTCTAATTTAAGTTGTTTTTAGTTGAATAAATGCAACTATGAAGCAAAACATTATTTTAAATAGTTGCCAGTTTTAAATGGTTAATACATTTTACTAGTTAACATATTTGTCAAAGATAATGCTAAAAATAATCTATGTACAGTACAACCTCGTTTATCCGGACTAATTGGGACCGGAAGTGATCCGGTTAATCAAAAATCCGGATAATCCAAAATTATAGAAAGATAAATAAAACAAAATATAAAATGATAACTTACCATTTATAAGTCATGAAAAACACAATATTTACACAATCATTCAATTTACACAATACACGAAATTACACAATGACGAAAAACATTTTATTTACATACCTGAAATATTTACACATGCTTTTAATTTACACAGGGTTTAGTTGTTATTTACAAAAAAAGTCATTTATCTTCCTCTGTTTTAATTTGGTGTGACGTTTCAATGCGGTCCTGTCTATACGATTCAATGCGTCTAACTTTTGGGCCATTGTAAGCACATTACGTTTTCGTTTCGTCGCCATTTCCACGCACAAACGCTAACACACGAATATAAATAAATAGCAGTAACAACCCCCACCTCTAAATACTATGCCGATTCTCATTCATGTCCTTGATACTCCCGACTGGTGATGTGCCAACTGCCAAAAAAAAGAACGGGGTTCCCAAAGCTGGTGGCACCGCTTTAAGATGTGACAAAATGTTCACATTTACTGATTTACATCCTTGAGTCTTAGCAACCCGACAACAATAAAGTTGTAAAAATGACATGATGGTTTATGATGCGTTGTAAACATGCACCTGGTTTGTATTTATTTCACAGTTGTACATTTTCTTTCAGGACCGTTACAGGCATCGTAATTGTATTACACTTTCTAAAATATCAGGCATTCTTTATTTTTTTCCCGGTTTTTTAAAAAATTCCCTGACATTTCCAGAAAATTCAAATTCCCTGACTTTTCCCGATTTTCCCGGTCGCTAGACACCCTGAAATACTATTAACCGTATCCGATCAAAAATGTAAAGAAACTAAACACGGCACAGCACGATATGGTAATGATGTATTCCGGTCGCTAGCACGTGATAGACTACCCGTTACCCGCCGGCATAGACAATAGACAAGGTCACTGTCATGCCGCATCGGGGTAGGGGGATGGTGACGCAGAGGTCATTGCTCCTCCACTTTCTCTTCCCAGTGCATCAACAACCCACCCTAATACCACTGTAGTGTTGAGGAAATCACGTTTTTATCAACATTAATGTAATAGCTGATATTTCTTGTTGAAACTCCATATTCAAGGATAAAATAAAGCAAAAGCTTAAAGTTTCAAAATATTATAAATATTATTTAAAATATTATTCAAAATACAGTAATTATTAAAATATTTTGAAACTAAGCTTTTGCTTTATTTTATCCTTGATTAAATTTTTATTTTTTGTTCTGGATCGATCCGGATAATCCGGACATCCGGTTGAATGAGGTGCGGATAAACGAGGTAGTACTGTACTAAATTTGAACCTAATCATACGAAAATTGTTACCTCTAGAAGCCAATATATACATTTAATGTTTGTCATACTAACCTTTTCAAAGCATTTAAACTCAATTTTGTCTAATATTTTAAGTTAAGTTAACCCCTACCCTTCCCCATTAAATTTAAATAATTTGAAACCATGTTTCCAATATTTAAAGCGGCTAAATTTGTAAGTTGCTCCGCCTTAACTTACAACTTTTAATTAATTTGTTTTATTAAAATACTAAGGGTCAATTATGAAGAAATAGAAAAGCAACTTAACCTTATGAGTTAGGCGTCCATTTTATGGTTGGACGCCATTTTGCAAGCATGTGAATTTCTAATCTTATTTTAAATTATTTCTGTATTAATTTTATTTCAAAGATGACTTTATTATAATAGAAAAAGAGACAAGGTTCAGACTCTGATCTGTACTTACCAGGTTGATTTTATGTGAGGCGTGGATTGTGGTTTATACGCAATGAAATTTAGACAGTCATTCTATTTCTTATGGAAATCTCTCTTTTTAATGCCACGTTCTTATAAATGGTACAACATTGAAATTACTTATTAAATAATGCATACAAATTTATATCTTAATCTAAACATTTTTATTAAAACGTGTAAATAAAAGTTCTTCAATTATAGTCCGACTTAAAATGTTTTCAATTATGATTACTCTTTTTTTATATGAATACTCTTTTTTTATTTCAGCATTACTCACGTGATACAAAACCTTTCAGTCACATTTATAACACAAAACTTTCCTTTTATTGTCACATAACAACACCTTTTAGAATATACAACTTTTATTTGAAACGTTCCATCTTAGACGCAGTTCAGTACTTGCATCCTACTTCTCAGACTATCAAACTAATCAGCTAAACTCTCTTTGTGTAACTTGCTGCCCGAGTAACGCCAACTCCATTGCATCATGGGATGTATCACGTGATTTCTGTTTCGATTGGGTCCGTAGTTTTTGAGTTACTTATCGCCTTTCTCAATTCCATCCTAGAGGGTTATCACATATTCAATTTGGACGCGCATATTTTGATTTTAAATTTTTGCTAAAGTATTCGTGTTCATAGTCTTTTTGTGTAATCTACAATTCTGAATATTTCTTACTTCCTATTTATAATATAGTTTCTTAATTAATTAATTACATAATCACATCCTCTTATTTTGCAACGTTAGCGAGAGAATGGGAATTGCATGGGGGACGATTTTGGGTGGTCCGCGGATCTACTTTGATACTGTATTACCGGGTCCTGATCGCGTGGTAAAATTAATATAAGTACACTGGGCGAATCTCAACTTAGGCTAGCCATTTTTGATGAGTACTACTACAAACTAATTAACTAAAAATAAGAGAATTACACTAATACCAATGTTAATATTAACTACACTTTATTGCAACAACATGTCGGTCTATAGCAGGGCCTTTCATGGCCGCGTGTAGTTCGACTAATAATTTTACGATATCCAAAAATCACGATGCGCCCGGATATAAACCGTAGGGCCACAACGGCCCTATTGCTTTGGGTTTAGCAAGGCATGATAGAAATTTACCTCACTATAATATATTTAGGAAGAACGCTGTAAGACGTCTTTAGTCACAGCTGTCTCGAGCACAACTCTGCTCTTATCAGCTAGTCGGGCGGATATGTCCAGATTCACGAATGGGAGGGGAAGTGGTGGTAATCACCACAATTTAAATTCATTTAATTATTTATATATTTTATTGGTTGGAGGATGTCCTATGCTTACAAATTTCAGATAAAGAAGGAGCTCCAAATTTATGTATTATTATATTTTTAATAAATGGTTTTGCATATATATAAATAATTAATTTCCATGATGTTTGCAATTTATAAGTAAACAAATTATGGGAAAAAAATTTAAATATGATGATAATAAATAAGTTTTGAACTCCTTGTTCATCTGAAATTTAGCCTTTTTAAATATTAACAAAAACTACAGTATAACCCTCATGGCATCACTATAGTTTGATTAGATGGCAATCACAAGGTACTCTAGATGGATCCTATACCTGGTTTCATGAAGTCTTCGGTTAGATCTCTCTTTCATCTTTCCCATTTTGGATCTCTAAGTTGGGTTAGTACTTGGTTCAATATGTGACGTAAGCGAGATATGTCGTCGGGAAACTTGCGTCATATTTGATCGTATATTTGAAGCCTCGTATGGACGGACAGACAGTGTTCTGAAATTGATAAATGTTATAAAATCGCAAGTAAATGATTGGTATGAATGAAAAAGTTTAACTATTGTATTAAAAATAATACCATACTATTTTAAGTAAAACATTGTAAACTTTTACTTTTATAATAAATATCTAACTAATTGATGTTCAATGAGCACTGTGGTGAATGTGAACAATATAAAACACTGAAACTCCTACCACACTTGTACATCAGGGAACTATAATAACATAAGGCAATTAAATATTTTATTTATTTTTGTGTGTGTGTGTGTGTGTGTGTGTGTGTGTGTGTGTGTGTGTTATTGTACCAAACTTATGGTAGGGGTTTCAGTGTTTTATAATGTAACTAAATTGTAAGAAATAATAGTTTTCCCCAAAATTAATGTAGTGAGTGCAGTGTAATAGTGCGTTGATCTAATTGTCAGGTTATTCCCTTTTGGCCCAAAGGATCTACATATTATAGCATTTTCCAGTTGTACTGCTATATGCGACTTATCATCGTCAGTGGTCGTGTTGACTCCCTCGTCACTACGGGACCTTCTCATTTAGGCTAATCACCTCCTACCATCATCAAGAGCGACGTTTCATAAAGTGCTATTCATCATAAAAACAGTTTTAACCTGAGTTAAAATAAAATCAGTAATTATGTCCTGTGTCCTGGTATAGACGCCTACGCTAAAAAATTTTAAACCTAAAGTATTTCAAAGACAAAATTATTAAAAATTATTTTTGAACATACTAATTGCAAGAAGATTATAAACAAATATTTCAATTTATTGTTGACATACATAAAAATAGAGAATATTCATTTATCTATGTCATTGGACAATTTTTGTGTATTCCCCTTAAAAGGAGAATCATATGGATTGTGATAAATGTTATATTAATAAACATTGACTATTTGCTAGTACAGTAGAGTCTTGATTATCCGACCTAAACCGACCACGGCAAGTTCAGATAACACGGAAAATGATAAATACAACGTTGAAAATGTGTTAATTTTATTTGCACATCGAAAACTTTTCAAATACAAGTAACTTAATTGAATGTAACGTACTAAAACATCAAAATGCAATTACGGCAAAGTAATAAAACATGTTTTACAGTAGGTACATACTCACATACAATGCAGTGAACTACGAAACTAAACTTAATCTTGGGTAAAAAAGTTCGTGATTGTCTTTTGTTTGTCTGCTGTTTGTCGTTTTCTGGCTGCCAAATCTCGCAGTCTAATCAGAAGTAAAAGCTCAGTAGACGATGTTTCCCCAGCTGCTCTGCATACTTTAGTGCTATTTCTAGAACTTTGTGTCCTTCGCTGTGTGAAACTTTCTGTGCACTTTCCTCCAACACCATATCCTCTTCATCGTCTTCTTCTCCTTTTCCGTTTGCCATGTTCACTATTTCTTCATCTGTCACTTCATATTGTTCATCTTGGGCAATCCACTCATTCACGTCCTCTTCTGTTGCGTCTGCTCAACCCGGCACTTGTTCTAACAATAGAAGTAGGCTGGTGTTGTCCGGTTTGGTCTCCCGTACATTTTCACTACCCGGAGATGCTTCATTTTCTTGGAGCAAAACTTTCCAAGATTTAGAAATGGTGTTCGCTCCAACACTATCCCATGATTGGGCCACGTAGTAAGCCATGTCTTTCAAATTAAGGTGACGCAATTTGTTCGCCATGTCTTCTCCCTGGTCCATAGCGTCAATTAAAGAAGAAAGCAGGTTTCTTCGATAATTCCTCTTCATTGTCTCTAAGGTCCCCTGATCCATAAGTTGACATAAGGAAGTCACATTTGGAGGCAAAAACTTGGCTTTATTTCCTTATCTTTAAGTTCGTCCTCGTTAGGATGGCACGTAGCATTGTCAAGAAGTAATATTGCTTTCCATGGCAAGTTTTTGGACTTCGAAAACTGTTCAGTTTGTGACACAAATTCTTTAAAAAACCATTCTTTAAAAATGTCTGAGCTCATCCAAGCATTTTTTTATTGTAATATTGCACTGGTAAAGCATTTTTGGAAACATTCTTAAACGCTCTCGGATTTTTCGACTTTCCTATCATAGCCAGTTTCATTTTCATATTTGCTGTGGCATTATTGCATGCAAGAATTGTCACTCTTTCTTTGCTACGTTTGTATCCTGGCGCTGCCACTTCAACCTTTTGCCGCTAGTGTTTTTGCCGGTAACAATTTGTAATTGAGACCAGTCTCATCACAGTTGAATATCTGATCACTTGATAGGCTTTCCTTGTCCAATAGCGTATGAAGTTTATCCCTAAACGATTGAACTGCTTCAGAGTTTGCTGAAAGCTCGCCACAGATATTAAGCTGCCGAATTTCGTATCTTTTTTTCCATCTATCGAGCCAACCTACACTAGCTGTGAAATCAGGTTCATCTTTGTTCAGTTCATTTCGAAACTTTAAGGGTTTTTCTTGTAAGATTGGTCCTAATATCGGTACACCTTTAGTTTATCTCTATGTTGAGTAAACCACAGGTACAAAGCTTCGCTTACTTTTTCATACTCACATTTTTTCATCGTCTTCTGATCTTCCAAAGCAGTTGCCGTGACTCGCTGAGAACACCATTTTTCAATTTCATTGCGATTCCTCTTCCAGTCTCCTACCGTTGTTTTACCTATATTATAATCTTGCGCCACTTTTAATAAAGTGTCACCATTGTCTAATCCCTTCAAGGATTTCAGTTTTTCTTCCATTGACACAACCTTTTTTTTACGTTTTGAAGCCATTACCACAACTTTTAGAGACGAGAAAATCAAAACACAACTTTTAGAGACGAGAAAATCAAAACACAACAGTCTAACAAAACGGCAGAAACGAAACAAGGAAACAATGCACAACACGTCCTCTCAGCGAAAGAGCTACGTAAGCACTGAGGAGTACTAGTGGCAGGTTGCAGATGAGATGGGGTTGATGTGGGTGGTATGCAGCGCGCCAAAACAAAGAGAAGGTGTGGTCACCCGCCTGGCGCTCGAATATAATGCGTAGTCAGATAAAGGAAAGGGGCTGCCTCGCGCGGGAATCTGCTGCGTACAGTCAGGTGTGACGAAAGGGGCTGCCTCGCGTGACAGCCTACTGTATAAAATCATGTTACATGACATTGTCCCGGTAGGTCGGATAACTCGGAAGGTTCGATAACCGAGACTCTACTATATTAAATATTAAAAGAAATTTAAAAAGACTTTGAACATTTTAATTTTGGAATTTATGTTATATTATAGTAAGGTAGTAAATAAGTATTATTATTATTATTATTTGAAGAGCGCATCCAATTAGAATCATGCTTTGAATTATGTGATATTTACCAATGTATTTATGTATTTCAGATGGAGAATAATCACTAATATTATAAATGAAATATTTACACAACTTTGTGGCTTGTTTGTGACTAGAAAGTATACTTTCCTAGATTCCACAATCCCGAATTTTTTAAAGTACAAGTGTCTATGCTTATTCATAGAATGGTGCCCAATATAATACTTTTTTCTCTTTTTTTATGTATATATCCACGGGTTCATGAAAAATTACAGTAATTACAGGGCAAGGTTGAGTAAATTCAATTTAAAATTCAAAATCGAAAAAACTAGTGGCAAGCAAGCTGCAAATGAAGGTAGGTGGTTGTATTTGGATTTATATCAATTTAAATAATTAGTTTGTTTTAAGAAAAAGTATATCATTTAAACTGATAGTTTGTAAATAAGATAATAGAATATATAAATTAAAATGGAAAGGGTTAAGATAGAAAATGAAATCGAGTTACATTTAAATATTAGGGATTTAATGGTATTTTTTAATAAAAAATTTGAACAATTGGAGGAGTAAAATAAACAAAATATGGTAGAATTAAAACAAGACATTTTAGAATTTTAAAAAGGATAATATTGAGATAAAATTACAAATTGCAAGTCTTAAACAGTCAAATCACCAGTTAAAACAAATTGTAACTATCAAATGTAATCAAATAAAAGAAGAATTTACTCATACTGTATAAAATTATAGGGAAAAAAATAAGAAAGATAATTTTAAGTTTAAGAAAAAAATCAATTAGGGAATAATCAAGTTGCTTAAATAATGAAGATCTTAAAAAGTTCTAATTTTAAAAAAATAGAGCTAAATGTAGAGAGTAAAGAGTGAAATTTTTTAATGGATTGTTGAAGAAAATTTTTTAAGTATAAAGACCGAATTACAAACGAACAATAAACAATTGGAAGAGAAAGTTAGGGTTACCTAAAATTATTTAAAGGAAATAATAGCTACAAATGTTACAAACTCTGATGCTATTAGAGTATTCAAAGGCTGAGGAGGGGAAGAGGTTTTTATTTCATGTTGTTTTCTTCTTCTTTTTTTATATAAAATAAAAGAAGATTCCTCAGCCTCAAATACTCTAATATTCAAATAGACCATCAGGGTTGTTCAAGATCTTCATTGTTTCAAGAGACCCTAAAAAGATGTCAGAGTTAAATCTAACCCAAGATTACATAAAATAGGTTAGATCCAGCACTAATTCCTAACACCTGTACTCACTATAGTGAGCCCCCGAGGATAACATAAGCCCTAATAAATCCATGCAACACGAGTAACTGTGTAATTATTAATTAGGGCATTTTTATAATTGTAACTATAGTCTATAAATTTTATTCATACAATTGATGATTATATTACATTTGAAAGGCAAACAGGAAAATGTTTTAAGTGAAGTTTAGTAACATAATTAGGATATTGTATTAGACTACTTGATTTACAAATGTAGAGTTTATGATTTTTTACAAATAATTTGAGCAAGTAAATTATATGATAAAGCCTATGTTTTTTGTTAAGAAAATATTGGTCTTTGATTTCAGATCCACATTATGAAGAGTTTGATCAAATTTCGTTGTCAGATACTGTATTTGAATCTCCAAACATAAATTTTCATGAATCTCTAAATGCTACTAACGTATATTTAGAGCGAGGTATGTTGGTATATTTGTATTGTTATTCTCTTGTTTTAGTCAATTTTGTATTGGCCCGTAAAGAGCTTAGTTCTACTAGATAGGCCTTTAGTCGGGTAATGTTTAGTAAGCCTATCGAAGTGCCTGTCGCTTACCTTTCTCAACCAAAATTCGCTACTTATTATAGCTTCCCAATTTTATTCACAAAGCCGAGTCAAAGACTTTGTAAATCTCCGAGAACCTCTCACTTGTGAAGCGAGTATGCTAACCAGTAGACCAGCCAATTTAAATTTATAGTAATTTATTTCTTCATAACTTATTCTAAATGTGTAATGGCTAAATTGTTTCAGATTTAAAAGTATATGGGGTAAATAACTCTTACATACCTTATTCCCCATATAATCTTGTTTTTTTATGAGATCCTGTTAAATGTTCGATACAGGATATTTGAACCCACAAAACATTGCATTGTTAGATTCTAGGGGTACCATTTTGGAATTAATGATTTTATAATTTTTGTCATGAAACCGTCATCAAAAGAGACAATGTTGTGGGTTGCTACATGTTTTTCAATTGGTTTCTCTATATCCATGATTTTGACATCATGTCTGTGTCTATTCATCCTAGTGCTTAGGTTATCGTAGTTAGGCCTATATATTGAGCTGAGAAAACCCTGGACTGTAGTTGATAGATAACATCTTTGTAGTACTTGCATGATGATTTATAATTTTCAATTCTGTTTTACTGGAGGAACTATTGAAGTTATTGGAGGGAAGATGTATTTGCACGGAAAAGAACCTTGGGGAAGGTTAAAAAATATTAGTAAAGACCTTTCACAGAATGGTCGACACATTCACAGAATTGTGAAAACAAATAAAATAAAATTAAGTGAACTCTTTGTTTACCCCAATACAGTGTCCAGAAAAGAGTGAAATAAATACAGGTAATTTTAATAGAATATAATGTTTATATGAAAATAATTTGTATTAAATTAAATCTTGAATAATCATAATCTGTGTTTATACAAAAAGGGCAATACACTCAATGTACATTTCACAAACACAGTAATGATTGGGTAGAATGAGAAATAGTTGTACTAGTTTATTAGAGAGATTCTGAAGTAGTGAAACATAGACAGAATTAGTGTACAATAAATCTATAAATTTGTAAGGACGAGATATCAGTATTTCAAAGTTTGTTATCGTTTGTAAGAAAATATATAATTAACATAAATTAAAATATACAGTCAAAAAGTATTCTCATTATTTTTTCTTCGCTTTTAGTTTCCTGAAGTATTCTAAAAATACTTCAATATTTTTACAAAATTGTCCAAAATTTGTGCACTGTTTTTTTATGTACTGTAATTATTAGCTTTAAAAAGAAATTTAATATTACACTTGTTCTTCTAAGATTTATAAATAGAACTCATTCTTATAATGTCTTCATCCTTGGTGATACATTAGCATAATAAACAAATTATAACAACTTATATGCCCTCTCACATGTGTGACAATATACCTATTGTTAAAATTGTTAACTTACACACATTAACAAAATATATAATTTAACTTTTGGTATTAATATTATTGTAAATTATTTGTCTATATATGAATTTTTTAAATATTTTTGCTTTGCCCTGCAAAAACAGTTTTAATGGTACTATGGTGTAATTTTTTATGATTTGTGTATAAATTTAAAATGTATGTGCACCCCTAATTTCTTGTTTTGTTTACATGTACACTTGTTTTGTTTTCATTTTAGGTGACAGTATTGAATTAGTTAAGAAAATTAAGAAAAAACTTCACGAGAAGAGAAAACTTTCAGTGTTGTGTTCAATAAAGCATAGAACTTGTAATATAACAGTTAGCAAAATTCCAAGCTTAATGAAAAAACATCCAACATCCAAGTTGGTTACATCACCTAGCAAAAGAGGATTAAGCTGTGCTAAGGACGTTAAAACTGCAAGAGAAAAACAAAGTTTAAAAACTCCACCAGTCACTTCTATTTCCACAAAACCAAAAAAATTAGTTTATCATAGAAGCTCAACAAGTTTGGTTCAGAAGAGGTTACTTGGTAAGAATGAAAGAGTATCAAAGAAGGAATTGGAATCACCTAAAAAACCGTTTACTACACCAATAAAGAAGCAGCATAAAAATAGAGTTTCGGTTTCTCCACAACTTCAATCCATTAATGATTATGTAAGTCTTATGGATATGTTCAGATTTCATAGTTTATATGTTTCCATTATAGAATAGCGTCATAACGATGATTTAATAAGAGTATTTTTTTTAAATATAGAATAAAAAAGTAATGAATCTATTCATTCTCTTTTAATGCTTTATAACCTTGTTTCAGATAAATGACATTTCTTTTGGGGACATAGAACAGGAAGTAACAGGTAAACTATTTTTTTCTATGAATAATTCATATTTGTAGTAGCTGCTTTGCACTTTTGTTTCCGCTTTGTAAAGTTAAAGACTACAATTAAAATTTTTAAAAGAATCATTATATTCAGAGTTGTCAAAATAGGAATCGGAAAACATCCACCTACCAGGAAGATCTTCTTCAATTTAGATCCAAAGAATATAATATTCACAAAAAATAAATAATTTAAAGTCTTACGCTCTATAAAAATCTTTGCATATAGCTTATAGTAATGTAAATGTGTGAAGTCTTATGTTTTCAAAAGGCCTGTGATTATTATGACCCGGTAAAAAATAGCTCCTCCTCCCAACAGTAGGAATATCAGTTTACTGCTCTTTCTCGTTATCAAAATGTATAATTTCATTACAACTGCTTATTTATGTGGAAAGTAAAATATGAGTAAATTGTTTTTATGGCACTTTGGCGATGAATGATATGGAAATTCAATAAACACGTATTTCAATAAACACATATTTCTTATTTGGTCTTTATTTCCTGTTCTAGATGCAATCAGTTTCTTCAGCAAGCTCCTTCATCAGTATAATAAGATGTTTGATCTGTAACTTCTTGGAAGCGCTACATTTTTCCAATTGGTTATTTTTTTAACCAAATCTTTTGTTTTATTGCAGACTAGACTCTTTTTTTTTATTTTTTTTTATTTTTACAAGAATGTTTTGTTTTGGTTTCTATCTAGTATATTTTAATATTAATTTTTATGACCTGTACATTGTAATATATCAGCATATGAACTGTATGTAGTAATATTAATAATTAATTTTTTTAGGTTCATTGATACAACGGTGTAGTCTTTCTTCGCCACAAAGGTTATCAAGCAGCTGGGTAAGTACTAGTAGGTTTGTTCAGTGTTTGATGTACTTGATACAATAATCAATGTTAACATATTCAGTATTCAATTAACTTTTCCATTCGTTTGTAGATATTTAACCCTAGCACCTACTATAAAATCTACCCATTTTGCTCATGTTTTAATCTTTTTCTTGCGTAATTTAAAAAAGGATGAATCAGTGAAATAAAACCAATCTCAATGTTATCAAATCGCAAAAGTTTGAAAGTTTAAGCAGCGCATATAAGTTTTTTCAGGTTTACTAACTGTAAAATTTATTTGATTTGAGCAACCAAGCCCACTGCCAACCACCATCCCAAGAAACTGAGCAGAATCACCCAAGATAATTCTGTCCCATCTACTGAGAAATTACTATTTAGTCTTTTTATTTTGCGATGAAATTGTATAATATTAGTTTTTGATGCATTTAAAACCAGTAGATTCCCATATTATGTATTTGTTTCTTTGGAAAGTTCAATTTCATTTTAACATGAAATACCCAAAGTTAAATCTTCTGCATAAAAAAGAAGACTAGCTTCCTATTATATAACTTAGAAGGTCATTTACATAAATCAAAAATATTAATGACCCCAATACTGAATCTTGAAGAACTCCACATTCACACATTTTGAAACTTGAACTAAATGTTTGTATATATCCTGCATTTATAATATTTGAGACTGTTATTGCCTGTGTTCTATCTAATATGTAAGATTTAATCCAGTCTAGTGCTAAGCCTCGAATAGCACAACATTGTAGTTTGTCAAACAACAATTCAAAGTAGACCCTGTCAAAAGCTTTTGTAATCTTATAAAAATGAGGGTGTTGCAGTTACTAATATATAAAAGAAGCTAAGTGTGATAAGTTGGGCGCCTTGGTAATTCAGTAATTATCAAAAAAATATATAAAAAATTTAATTTAAGTTTAAAATCTCTAGAGTCGCAAGTTCTTTTACAGTGTACTTAGCAGGATATTGGCATTAAAGAATAGAAGTCCTTTTGTGCTGAAATAGTACATAATATTTATTAAAACACATTCATAATGAACATATACAAAATTGGAGCAATCATATGCAATGTCTAATCCTAGTACACGTTTATCATTTAAGTAATATTAATATAAAAGAAAAATCAAATAAAATTTAGTTATTGAATTTACTTTTTTGTTGCAACTAAAAAACTGAATTGATTTTTTATATATTTAAATGAATTTATTTAACTAAGAATCATATTCTTTAAAATTAGAGCAAGTTTCATTGCATTATTTATTATAAAAAGACTTTATTTTATACTTTAGAATATAAGGCTTTGCCTTATTTATTAAACTTCAAATTATCAAATCAAAACTTATACCTAACATTGAAGAATTTAAATCATATCAAATATAGACATTTTTAGAATAAAAGTTTTTTAACGTGTATACCAAACACATTATTTCTTAGTCGAAAGCACTTTTTCTCGAAAATGGTTCCTTTCATGATCCAGATTTCCATGGTACCTCGTGGAAGTTGTTTGACCTTTTGTGCCTACGTATTCCAATCACCCTTTTGCTTTACAAAGTTCATTACAGTTGTTTGTATATCAAAATGATTATTAATGTTTTGTAATTTAAATTGTTCTACATTTCTTATAATATAACGGTTTTATCTATTACGTTACGATTGCATCATCTATCACTGAAACACGTGCAATAAATTGTTCACACCACATTTATACAAGTTCACATATCAGATTAACAGTTCACAATTTAAATCAAAGCTTATAGTACTTTGATCATTTATCTATTGACCTATTGTCCTGAAAACACTCCTCTTAAAACACAAACCTTTAGCTTGTATTAGTAATACAAAAAAGCACATGGTACATTGTTCGTTTGTACAAAAGAAACTCTCGTGTATCAATCTCCAACAACTATTTATACTCTACGATCTACTAATTTATGTTTATAACAACATAACTCGTCATCGTCCTTCTTAAACCATACACTTTCACATTTTCAACGGTTTCTTATTGTTCCTTCTAGGAACAGCTCAAAATCTAACAACGTCCTATCGCTTTTAGCACTGCCTTGCTACTGACTAGTGATGTGCGAGTTCGAATTAAAATACTCGGTGATTCCGAGTATCAAAATCCTCAGTATGTTACAATTATTAAAATCCTCTGATTCGGAATAAAATATTCGTAACTAAGAATAAGATGATAATAATATTCATTAGTAATTCTCTAATTGGTAAAGCTGAGTTAGAATCCGATGCGCAAAATCATTTGAAACAGATTAATTCGATTATCCATTTCACCCGAGTATCAACATCGCTACTACTGACCCACGCTACCCGAAAATTCTACCTTGCCTAGTCACCAACGTCTTGCATAGCAACAACTGAAACACCATATTTTTACGTTTCACTATTCTTAATTAATTATTAGGTCTACACTCATTCTAATTATGTTAATATACAAGATATATTTCTCTGGCTATTTTTTATCATTCACTTTGTTTTAAATTTTGATTCTTTTTTTTTTTTATTAAACGTAATTTGACTAACTACTCCTCGTTTAGTGTGCCCTCCTTCCTTTATCATTTGAACCAATTAGTTCCATTCCTGAACGTTCAACTTCCAAGATTCCTGTGCCTTGCAATATATTCAAATTAAAAAATGTACATATTACACTTTTGACAAATCTATAAAATCATTTTTACTTAAAGTATTAGGTAGTCTAGCAGTATTAGTTATCATTTGCATAATGTTCCACTTAGTATTGTATAGTCACATAATTAGACTTCCAGACTGCTGTTGATTGATTTACTCAACATAACTGCCCTTCAAAGTATGAAATCACCTTTGTCTGGACTATACAGCTTAAATTTATATATGAAACATACAGGTACTGTGTTATTGACCAATACCGTAAACATGTAGAAATATATTAAATTATGTATTTTAAAAGTTTTACATTTTAAAATAAAAACGCTTGAACATTTGTGTAAAAAATGGATATTGATTTTCATACCATTATTTAGTTCATAATCTTACTATACATATTTTTTAATATTGAATCTATTCCTCTTCTTTTAATATTTTATTAACTTGTTTCAGATGAATGACATTTCTTTTGGGGACATAAAACAAGAAGTAACAGGTAAGCATTTTTCTTGTATAAAATCATATTTGTGGGAGCTGCTTTACACTTTTGTTTCCACTTTGTAAAATTTATAGACTACAATTAACTTTTTTTTTAACTTAATCATTTTATTAATCTTTTACTATGTTTTTTTTTTTAATACTAATTAAATCCAAGATTATGCAAACATACAAATTTCCAGGATGTACAGGGTGTTTCAAAAAGGACTTTACAACTTTGAAAATTCATATAAAATTATTCCAAAAAGGTACAGAGCTCGTTTTAGTGTTGTTTTAAAGGGAAACCCATCAAGTTTTGACTTGCGTAGTCAGCTAGTGCCTAATCGCGCTGCACATGCGCTGGCAGCAGTTACGTTAAAGATGGCTGCCTTCACTGGACCCGAGCAAGCTAGCTGTGGGTTTTGGTTTGAAAAATCAAAGTTGGCGACAACAGTTCAGCGTAATTTTCGTACCACGTACGCTAAAGATCCTCCTAGTAGGCCTACAATTTATGAGTGGCATAGATGTTTTGTAGAAACAGGGTGCTCAGTGAAACATAAGAAATCCTCAGGTCGTCCAAACACATCTGACGAAGTCATTGAGCAAGTGAGACAAAGTTTTGTCAACCGCCCTACGAAATCGACCTGGTGTGCATCTCGTGAGTTGTAAGTCCCACATACGAAGGTTTGGCGTGTGTTGAGAAAACGTTTGCATTTGAAACCGTACCGATATTCGCTTTTACAAGCAATTAAAGACACTGATAAGATTGCCCGTAAGAACTTCTGTGTGGATATGTTAAATCGAGTGGATAATAATTAAAATTTTTGGACAATATAATCTTTTCTGACGAGTCAACTTTTCACTTAAGTGGCAAGGGTAACACACATAACTGTAGGATTTGGGGCAGTGAGAATCCACATAAAACATTGCAACATGTTCGTGATAGCCGTAAAGTGAACGTTTTTTTTGTGCGTTGAGCAAGAGGAAAACGTACTGCCCCTTTTTTTCCAAGAGAGAAGCGACATAGAACATCTTTAGTTTAAGGTAAAAAAACTTGAAGTGTTTTCCTTTAAAAACACCAAAACCAGCTCTGTACCTTGTTTCATTAAATTTATATGAATTTTCAAAGTTGTAAAGTCCTTTTTGAAACACCTTGTATTTGTCTGTACACTCCAAACAGCTGAACTGATTTGCAAACAGTTTTATATTCAAATTTTGTTTAAATGTACACTATGAGGCTCAATTTGTGAAGAGTATTGGTTGTAGTGTTTTAAAATAATTATAATTATTTTTACTTACTATTTTACTCTAAAACCAATCCCAAATCTGTAATTTAATTTTTCACACTGGCAGATATTCATTTCAACAACAATGTCCATGTTTCATTTTCATCTTCTGGTTGACAACTACCACCAAACTGACATTTTTGATAACGATTAATTTTGGTCAATTTTTATTTGGTTTTGGGAATGTGAGTGAGAAAATTTCTTCAATGTTTTGCACCATTTATTTAATTTCTATTAGAAAATAATCCGATTTATTGCCATTACTGACTTGTTATTCAGTTGTAGGATAATAATGATAATTTAAACGGTTCTTTCCAAACTTTTACAATCATATTTCTTGAGGTCAATGAAACTTTTTAGTAAGTTTGGATTAAGAAAAGGAAAATGTACTTTTTCTTGATTACACGATTTGTAACAAACGCTATTCAAGAAATGGACTCCTTTAAAAATCTTAACATTGTTGATCAGAATTCCTGCTGAGGAAAGACCTATGCCATTATAGACAGTAGACTTGTTTGGTTTGATTAAATCTTATCTTTCTAAGAGATCAAGTTCTTGAAATTTCTTCTAATAATTTAGTGTAACTCTTATAATCCACTCAGATTTCTTAGAAGTTGGCACAGGGCCCCTTTTTTAGCACTTTTGTGTTTGGTATATATCAGTGACTTACTTACCAGAGAATTGACCAATTTATGTGTTCCGTTTGCTGGTGACACCATTATACTTGCTTCTGCATCATCAAATTATTATTTTCTAAAAATATTTAATATCTTTCATGAGCTTGATCGAAAAATGGTTGTGGGGAAAATATCCCCTGGTTTTAAAAAAACTTAACCAACTATTTATGAATTTTGGAAGAACAGTCCCAATAAATTGAGTTATATAAAGCGGAAAATGTTTGGAATTTGTTAAATCAGTTAAATTTTTAGCATATTGATAAGAATTTTTCCTGATCTCAACATTTTGGTTACCGCCTTGTAATCTAACAAGTCTAACATTTTATAACCGTGATTTTTCGTCTTTAACAATAAAAATAAAAATGAATTTTAAGAACTCAAACAGGACACAGAAGTTATACTAACTTCATGCTTTGTTACATTTAATTATCTATGATGTTGTGGTTTAATTTTGGGGAAATCCTGTCAATAGTAAAATTATCTTAAGTTTTGTAACATTTTTAATACAATTGAAGGGTAAATAAATAATAGTTCAAAGGTAAAGAGTACTGGCTGAGATTTAAAAGAACAATGAAATATGAGATTCAAAGATAAAGCCTAGAAAGAAAATGTAACCTCAAAATTCGTATTTGGATAAGAATTCATATAAATGAAAAATTAAGTATTTCGGGATTTTAAAATAATAATTAAATAACATTAAATTCACATATTACTACCAGTTAAAGCTAAATTAAACTAAACCTATTATCAAAATAAATAAATAATACAACCAAATTTTATCCACAAGCCTAAAGTTAGCGGTAAGAACGTTTTCATTGTTCTTACGATGTAAAGTCAATCATGTTTAGTGTAAATAATATTAAGAATTGTTTTAAAAGCATTGTGTATAATTTAAATAAGTAATTAGTGTTAGAATATTAAAAGAAGGTTGTAACTTGTAACATAACCAATAACAAATGTGATTGAAATGATTAAATAAACTGTGACTACGGAACACGCAAGGCTAAATGGTAGACGAGGAATAAGCGCCTGAGCAGTCGAGTTGAAATAACGTCGACTAAAGTACATTATATATGAGATATTAAAATGGACATTCCCGAGTTTAAAAGAAACAATAATAGGTAATTCGAAGTTGGATATGTTAATAAACAGTTTAAAATACGTAAAATATATAGTTAAGAACAGTGAAACACATTTTGGAAAATAATGTGTATGTGACCCAAAAAAGTGTGCCTGTTGGGAATAGGATATTCAATACGATGATAGTAATGGCCGTGAGTTAATTGTAAAGCGCCATTCTTTTGGAATTTTTTGGGGCGTCCTTTTTTTTAAGACTGTTAATTTTGTATCCACCAAGTGAGGATGTATTTGCTAGTTGTTAAATTTACATAAAAGAGGAAAAAAAGAAACAGTGAACAATATTGTACTTGCCTTGTAGTGGTATAACTAAAATGCAAGAGTAATATTATTTTCCAAGTACAATCAATGAACAGTAAGAAAAATACAGTCACCAACATTAGGTAACCTAATAGAAATTAATTTTAATAATCCAATTTATAATATAGTTTTAAGTATAGATTTAAGTGATTGCCTATTTAACAGCAAGGGATTCTTTAACCCGAAAGAAAGAGATTTGCTTAAAAAAGTTTAGATATTAGTATTAGTTGTATATTAAATATATCCAGAGGAGATAATATACAAATTGTAAAAGTAATTTCGTTTAAAGCTAATTCTCAAAAGAGAAATTTTGTACATAAATTGAGCAACAGTGATTAAACATTGATTTTATAAAACAAAAGCAGTCAGTCATTTATGGTATTAACAATTTTATTATAAATTATAACCTCAGCGTGCTGGCTAATTGAATATATAAGAGAGAGATTATAGTTTGTAAAAAAAGAGTTTAGATTAATATATGATTCCCACAGGCAATTATTTAAAAATCTCTGCCTTCAGTGTATATACGCAACTATATCTTATATTAAAATAAGTTGTAATAATTTGACATAATGTAACCTTAAGAACATTGTGTAAATACTTCAAATGTCATAGTTCTGAGATCAAAATTCGCCCTATTTAAAAAAATTTACACTACAATTTTTAATATGCTACCTCAGTACATGAAAACATACTCTCATAAAAAATGGAATTAATGGGTTTTTAAAAGATCCAGAGAGTGTTACAAATTTGTTTAACTATATAGGTTTATACAGTATGTAGAGTTTATGTTTGAATGATATGACTTTTAAAAAGAAAAAAAAATTTATTGTGTGTAAGAATGTACGGGTCAGAATGACATAACTGTTCTCGATTTATACCAATTTCAATTGAAAGAATCAGAATAATAAATTTTATTACATGATTAAAAATATATTCATTAAGTGGCTGAAAGTAAGTATTGGTCTCTTGAGCCACGTTATAGTAATTTAACATTTTCTCTTAATGGATTTTAATAAAAATTACTTTAAATATAAATACTAATTTAAGTAAAAAATTAGGGATTTTAAATAATAAAATATTTAAGAATTTGTATGGAAATTGTTCAATGCTGTAAGTTGTATGGGAGAGGGGAACGAAGGTTGCAGAAGCAAAATTCCAAAATCTTCAAGTTTTTAACAAAATTAGTTATACAGTGAAGGTATTTACATTTTTAAATAACCACCATGTACATATGCGTCTACCAAATTGTAATACTATTTTCATACATATTGGAAACATATCCAAACAAGTTTTTACGCTGATATCTGCAATAGAAATAAAATGGCGGCTGGTGATAGGAATGCAGTTTAAATGACACTGCCGGACGCTGGAGAACAAGAGATAACATAAAAGTTCCAAATGTTCTTACCACGAAAGGTCCGTAGTAGTGTGTAAAAGTGTGTGTAGCAGTATGTGTGTGTGTTTGTATATACAGGGTGTAACAAAAAAGGTGGCCTGGGTATTCATTTTCAGATTATATACATCAAAACCAATAAAAAATGTCAAATAACATATATAGTAGAATTCCTCTATATTTTCAGTCTATCCGCCATTTTGTTTTTTTCAAAAAACATAATTGCAAAAATAGTAAAGATATTGAGTTCAAATTTAGTATAAGTATTTTGTATGTTACGTTTTACAAGTGTACCAAACACCAATACTATATTTCAATAATTTTCAAAATGGTGACCATTTAAAATCTTTAACGAAAGATATCTCAAAAACCGTTAAATTTACAAAAAACTTAAAAGAGACATTATATTTTTCTTTTCCAACGATAAACAATTAAAAAATTTTTTTTACTTTCCTCTAGGTCAAAGGATAACCAGGTTATCGTCAAAAAATTAAAAATACCATTTCTTGACAATTGTCTACAACAATCAAAACTAGTCTAACACTAACACATTTTAGAATTATGTTCATTTGTATCCATGGAAACCAAGAAAATATAAATTAAATGTTGTAATAATGATGGTTTGCTGAATTAGTAGTACATTTCTTTATTTTATAATTTTGTTATGTCAAGTTTAAGTAGCTGTGCCTCAGAGCCAATTGTGATTTGTGTCACAGTGTGCGTTATTTGTCATATTTCCATTATTATTAATACTAAAATAAAAAGTAAACTTGTCAATTGATTTGTTTATTAAATAATAATAGTAAATATTCTTTCCATGGATACAAATGAACATAATTCAAAAATGTGTTGGTGTTAGACTGTTTTGATTGTTGTAGACAATCGCCAAGAAATAGTGTTTTTTAGTTTTTTGTCGATAACTTAGTTATCCATTGACCTACAGAAAAAGTAAAAAATCTATTTTGTTTGTCGTTACGAAAGAAAAATATTTTGTCTCATAAGTTTTTTATAAAGTTAACCCGGGAGAGGTCGCGTGGTCAGGACGAACATATTTGGTCGCTCATAGAGAAAAAATCTCAATTGTGTTTTTACCTCTTTTATGCTGTATAAACACACAAATTCATGTAAAAATTATGTTTCAGTTGCTGTGGTATACTCCTAATGAATATGAAAAATATTTTTACAATTTTTTTAATTATTAAAGTGAATTAAGGTTTTTTTTGGTAAAACGAGTAAATGAAGTGATAACTACTGATTTGCTACAAAGGAAAATAAGAACAATTGGTATAGCAAAATTTTAAGTGTAATTATTAACAAAATACTTGTATAAAAAAAGTATATACAATCTTTATTCTACTATACATCCATTGCGAAGCAGTCAGTACACAAAAGAGTTGTTGATTCAGTGTGCTCCTAGCAAATTGGCTTTGTGCAGTTAGTATACTGATGTTGTGTGTAGTGATCGTTCTCACTTGGAATATCCTCCTCAAGCCAACTTATTAATAAATCATTATCTGGCACTTTGGCCTTAACTGTTTCTAAATGTTCGATTTAAAACAAACAAAAATAACTTATTTACACACTACTTAACACAATAACTAATATAAAACTAATTAAAATTAAATAATAAGTAATAAACATAAAACACACACAAAACAATTCAACTACAAATTTATTCGCACGTAGAGATAAAACTTCTCAACAAAGGAATCATAAGCGGTCACACATGGAGAAAAGTTCCCACCACCACTACCCCAAACTTCAGCATTTGAAATGGTAATCTATAGGTTGTAATACCTCAAATTAAAGATCATATAATTAAAAACCAATTGAAACTGAAATCAACCCATCCGTTCGCTCACTGCACTTAAAAATGTGTTTATACACCCATTTTGTTCAGAATTTTAGAATCGTAACTAAACAATAGATTTCAATGACAAAATTTTGTTAATATATTTAAAACACTACCAATGTTTACATTACATCCAAATTTTACTGGTTATTTTGAATTAAAAAGGAAAACTTAAAAAAAAATAAATAATAATAATAATAATAAAATTTTAAAAAAGCGTGTGCCCTATTAATTGTGGGTAAGCAATTTGGTATTAATATTTGACAAATTAGTTATAGAATTATGACTAATAAAAGAATAAAAATACAAAATGAAGCCTTATTTTTAACAAATGTGAGGTAGGACCATAGATGGACTTTTATCCACTTAACCTTCACAAAAAATAATGCTATGAAACAAACAAATAATTGTAGTAGGTATTATTACTTTTTTTTTTTTTCCGTCAAAGAATCAAAATTTGTTCCTAAAGGATTACCGGTTTCAACAGTTATATCATCATCTTCAGATTCATATCAAAATTAATGTTTTTCAGCCTGTTATGGCGTCGTCTTCTTTTATTGGCACAATTAAACACTTAGTTTAAAAAATAATATAGTTAAAAACAAGATTATAAAATAAGTTAGATTAATAAACACTGACACATATGCACATATACATGTTATAATTCCACAAATTGTCTATACTTAGTTGCAAGAACCGTTATTGACATCAGTCCACAAGAGTCAAACATGTATGTATGCCGGGCGGTCGTTGATATTGCACTAAACGATCTGCGTGTTGTGTATACTAATCCCCTCCTTCAGTCGGATCACTGGACTATATAGTTCATTGGACCGATAGTTATTTTATCATACAACAGGTCTTGGTTGTTATATTTGGTTCTGGCGTATTTTTCAAACTCTTCGAGTGCTGATAATAGACAACCCTTTTTGAAAATGTAGAGTATTTCCAAGTTGTGATCCATAGATGTGTATTTATGATCGTGATCTATAAAGGTGCTAAGGGAAATGGGGCCTTTGTTCTGTTGTTCGAGTGCCATAGTATGTGTTCCTTGAAACCTGTAGTGAAGGATCTTCCGGTTTGATCGACAAATTTCTCACAGTCAGTGCAAATTATTCTGTATACACCAGACAAATTATTTTTGTTGACTGTGTGGCTGTTTTTAGTGCTCAAAATATTGGCTAATTTATTAGACGTTCTGTAAGAAATAACAATATTGTTTTCTCAGTTCCCTCCTAAGTTGGAATTCAAATTTCTTACTGTACGCAATGGATATGTATGATTTTTTGCTTATTTTATTCTCGACACGTGGTATAGGCTTGATGCTTTTTTATTTTTCCTTTTTAATCAGTCTGTCTATTATTTCGGGCTTGTAACCGTTTGATGTGGCGATATGTTTGATAATGTTGTATTCACTATTATAGCTAGCCTGATTAAGTGGTGTGTGGGTAAGTTAGTGGACAAGACTATTATTGGCGGACAATTTATATGTGTGTAGATGGTTTGAAGAAGCATGAATTGTTTTGTCTTTGATTTTGGTTTTCTGTAAATATCAAAAACGTGAATATTATTCTTTATTTTTATTGATAGATTCAAAAAGTTTATCGATTTATTGACTTCTTATTCAATTGTGAATTTTATATTTTTTACATCTATTCAAGTATTTATGTAAAACATCCAGTTGTCTGGTGGTACCATCCACGTATCGTCCACGTATCTATAATAATATATATTTTTGTTTTAAGGTTTGTTTTTATCCGAAAAATGAAGGACTCCTCAAAATGTTGCAAATATATCTCAGCTAGAATACCCGAAAGTGGAGAGCCCATGGTTAGTCATTCTGTTTGGGTGTAATAATGGTCATTGTGGTCACAGTAATTCTGATTTAGGACTATGGTAATTAAGGAAATTAATTCGTTCAGTGCAACTGCGCCGAGTTGTGAATTTATTTTATTTTATATCTTTTTTAAAAAATTATTATTCAAATATATAATCCAGGAACTTATACATACAATATGTCTAAATATTATTAGTAACGTAGGACTTAAATTGAAAGTCACTGTTTACAGAAAAGTCACAGGAAATTGATAAAAATCACCATTTTATTCAAACAAAAGATAACAGGTGATCCTTCATTTAAGCTAACTTATAAGTAAGCAATAAAATAAGCCAACACAATAAGTATTAAATAAAACTCTCTCTTGAGGAGAGAAGGGTGAATTTATATAGGTTTTCACAGGTAAATTTATGACTTTATTCATGTGTACTAAAATTATTATGTAGCTTACTGAACCTAGGAAGTGTGAAGAATTGTTGTGCTTTAACAGTATTTGTAGTCAAATTTGTAATTTCAATTTAATATTTTCTTACATTATTTATATGTCGATGACAAGCTTGACAAAATTCCTTTAGTTTAAACAATATTTGATATTTTATTCCGTATGCTTCCAGTTTATTAGTAAAGAAATATTTTCTAACTGGAAACAATATTTTTCTATATAACACAGATTTTTGTGTAAAGTGTACTCTAATATTTGAAATATAACTAAAAAAATTAACATTCAGATAAATTCTTTAGTTTAGGAAATATGGTGAAAAAACTGATTGGATGCATCGAATCCAATATGGCTGACGTTTTTCCAAAATGTCAAAAACCTATAACTGAATTTTTTCAATTTTTTTTAGAGTTTATTACACATAATCATGCACAAATAGCTAACATTATACATTTAATAAAAATAATTATCGCGATATTATTATTGGTTTAGGAGATATGTACCAATCGAACATGAAATCTAGTATGGCTGACAATTTTTCAGAATGGAAAAAAACCTGCTACTAGATCTGTTATACTGTTAAACCTGCTGAAGCTAGAGAAAACTCTCTCTCTCTCTCTCTCTCTCTCTCTCTCTCTCTCTCTCTCTCTCTCTCTCTCTCTCTCTCTCTCATTTTTAATTATTCCTTTGAATTAAATGAGAACTGATTGGTAGCTCGTAGAGTTTTAATCAGGCTAGATTACAGGTATTTCACTTATTTCTTTGTATATGTTGTTTGTTAAAATTCCTAGTATATTATTATTAACATTGATGAGCTTTACATTGTAATATATCGACATATAACCTGTATATCTGATAATATAGTAGCATATACTTTTCTTTTGTAGGTTCATTGCCGCAAAGACGTATTCTTTCATCACCTAAGAGGTCGTCATTGAGCTGGGTAAGAAAAGAATAACTATAAATTTTTTTAGTAGGCTTGTTCTGTGTTCAATATACATGATACAGTAATCATATTTAGATACTTAAGAGCTTTTTTTTTTTTTCACCAAAACTTATTTAAAAAAAGTTTTATTTTTTTATTTTAATGTTTTCTTATGAAATACTGCAATTTCTATTTAATTGGTTTTGTGTACATTTAATGACTACATGACTACAGTCTGGTCAGTCTTGTATGGCTTGTATCAGATTAGTACACCCTTTGCACATGCAGAGACGGACCTCCAGATAATGGCTGGGCGAGCTACTTGTCACTCATAGCAAGACGCCTAGTATGTTACTACAATTTTTTACAAATTTTAGAATTGTTTTGTTACGATTATATTATCAGCATTTACATGAAATTATAAGAAAAATAAGTCCAAACTCGACCATATTACTGCAAAGTAAGGAATACTTATAATTTTTTTTTTTTTAACTCCATCTGTGTTTCGAAGCTTATCACCATGTTTTTCCATGTTTTTCCACCATAAAAACCATGTTTTTCAGGCTTGAGACTGCCAAAGGCTGCATTAAAAGTTTTTTTTGTGATTTTTGATTTTGAGTGTATTTTTTGTAGGAGTTTGTCGGAACAAGAACTATTTACAAAATCTTTAAAAAAGAGTATTTTCATGTTTCACTTCTTTTTGAAAAGATCAGGCTGTTTATTCCAAAGTGGCACAGCCGATGTCCTCTTCTTCATCCATGCTCCAGTCATCATCTTGTGCCAAGTTGATGATGAATTGTTGTACACTCGATTCTAGTCCTTCTATCTTCCATGATTTTTCCACATGTTCCATTAATTTAACCCACTTTTCCATTGTAAAATTGCCTATCGACTCAATGAATAGATGCAAGTTTACCCTCAGACCATTGTGTCCCATAATAAGTCTCTTGATTTGTCTTAACAAATGGTCATTAGTGTTCCACTAGGTCTACTTATTGAGACTTCTCTTAGTAGTGTAGTTTACTCTGAGAGTACTTCCTAAGACTATTCTATTTTTGCTGGTGTTTCCTCTGAACTCACCTATTTATGGCCATCTTGGCCAGACACACAGGTCCTACCAACTCAGATACAGAGCTCTGTTTAGCCAATGTATCTGCCTTCTCATTTCCCTCAACTCCTTTATGCCCTCTGTATCCAATGCAATGTTACCTGGTTTTCTAGAAACCAGAGTTTTGGAAGAGTTTTGAAGTTCTCTTGGCATTCCCAATCCAATCTGGATTTTATATTAGTGCCTTCAAGTGTGTTGATTGCTGCTTGACTATCAGTGTAGATATTAATATGGGTTTTCTTAAAACCCTGCTTTGTGTTCTTCTAAACACAGTCATTAATGACCCATCAGCTCAGCCTGAAAAACTGTGACATACTATCCCAAGGAAAACAAGCGCTTCAACTCCACTCTCAGCCCATGTACTCCAGAACCTGTGCCTTCCGTAGTTTTGGAATCATCGGTTTACCACAGCAGGTCCTCTGAATTACCTAATACACACCCTCCTCCTCCTCATTTTTCAAATTATTTTAAAGGGTTTTACAATACATATCTAGTATCTATCTTATTGGGTGGCTGATTATTTCTGTAATTCTGATATGCCCCAAGAGAGACGTTTTCCAGAAGCCACTGCACTTTAGCCTATAGCCCACTTTTCTAACCTTTGCCATGATAAATAAATCAATGGCGGAAGCTATATAGCATTATCTCCATTGCCACAGTCAGTATTGTAGACATTCTGGTAATACAAACAGGCCCAGCGTCTGCACTGACCCCCCTCAGTTCAGTTTTAACCCACCAAACCTCAGCTCCATAGCTGGTCTTAGTCCTCAAATTTTTCCCACAACTCTTCTTACTGCCATTAACAATTTATTGGCATTTTCCATAATGCCCCTCAAGTGTGAATTCCAGGTTAACTTGGTGTCGAGTATCAACCCTAGATATTTAACCTAGTTCACATTTGGAAAAGTGTCTCCAGAAAATTTGATATCACTCAGGTTTGGATTGATTCTGTTTCTTTTGAATGGAATCAGATTCGTTTTATTTGGGTTTATTTTTAGGTTTTCCTTTTAGCATCAGGCATCAACTAGCGATGGAGCTCTTTTTATGAGATCCACCACTGTATTTCCATACCTGCCTCTGATAAGCACCACAAAATTCTCTGTATATCTCTGGTATCATATCTCTTAGGTATACGAACTAAACATCTGCAGTATAATTTTCACTTCTTTTGCAGTGTGCTATTTTAAAAGTGTAGTGTAGTGCCAAAATCCATCTAGTTAATCTTGAATTAAAGAGTTTTCAAAATTTTCAAAAAGGTAAGAGCCTGATTACCTGTAATTATGGTTAGGTCAGTATTGTAAATAATATATCTTGTTTTTTGTAGACGATTGCAAGTAACTCCTTTTTCGGTACTGGTAATTTTTTTTTCTACTGACTAATGCTCTGGATAGAAAGACAATAAATAGCTTGCTTTTCTCCCTGTTTATTAATCTGGTCTAAAGTGACCAGCTATTGCATAGTCTGAAGCATCTGTTTGCAAATAAAATGGTTTTATTAGGATTGGGTTCTTTGCAATCAGTGGTTCAGCTTGTGAGTTAATGAATACTTTTCTTTATATTCTTTTACAATTATAACATTCCAAAATTAGTCTAAACTAAATAACATGTTTCCCTAATTTATTCAAATATTTAGATAACAAATAAAAATCTCTATTACATATATTTAAAATGATGAACCCAGAATAGTTCCAGCTATTTAAAGAAATGAATTTAATATATATATATATATATATATATATATATATATATATATATTGATGACTACAAGTGTTGATAAGTTGTCTATTTGCTCACCCTTTCTGTATTATGTAAAGCCGCTACTATAGCTTAGATTATTGGAAGCTCCAACTCGCCAATAATACCTTCGTGCCCTTGTCTGACCGCTTCAACGGCTGATCCTCGTTTTTGACCTCGAACGTTCCTCCTGACGTGCTCGCTCCCGCAGTTGATCGATTGATCCCCTCTTCTCTTGAGTCGTCGCTTATATGTCTTTGACCTGCCTTGCAAAGTAGGTTGCCCATGCAAGGCAAGCATTTCATCATTTTCTTACTTGTTTCGCAATACCTGTCACTATTCTGGGTTTCATGTATAGCTTCTACAAAATATTTTTCTAATTATTATATTTTTACTCTAGTATGTGTCTAATCCTAACAACTCCGCCGCCCTCGAGACATCGTCCCGATGTCAAAAAAAAAACTCAAAAAGAAGGGTAGTCCCTTTTGGGTACCCGTATTATTCTTTGTTTTGACATTATATACATCTTTATACATAAACAAAATATAATAATTGTTAAAATCGATATCCATATTATTATTGTGATGTGTATTAGAGCCGTAGTGTCTATGCTCTGGGACTATTGGTTGTTGGAAAAATGCCTGATTAATGTCCATAGACGAAAAATACTGTGCTGTTCCTAATGTGTCGAAAATGGTTTCTGCTCTGGGTAAAGGAAATTTGTCAGCCTCCATGTCTTCGTTCAATTTCCTGTAGTCCACTACCATTCTGTATTGGTCGCCGGGTTTTTTTACTAAGAATGCGGGTGCCGCGAAAGCGCTCTGTGAATCTTCTATGACCCCTGCTTCTTTTAACTGCTCCACCTGCCTATCTAATTCTTGTCTATCTACATTACTTAGCCTGTAAGGAGGGACTGCCACCGGTTTACCCGTTTTCATGTATATAGCATATGCCGGCATATCTGCTTCTTGTAAATCGTGTGGACCGCGTGCGAATAAATGTACAGTAGGACCCCTCTTAACCGGTCTAGTCGGGACTGACACCCGGGCCGGTTGCCCATTTGACCGGTTAATCCGAGGCTCCCGTGAAAAATCGGTTTTCGTTCAAAGAAAGCTTATTTAATTAGGTAGCACTAAAAATTATGCAATAAAGATGTTATTGCAACTCATTTTATTGTACATAAATGTATCGTATATATTATGTTATGTATATTATACATCAAACATGAAAAAATTAAACACTACAAAGCTTTTTTACAGATTCCCCCCTGTCAAGTCTTTTGACACATTTAACCGCGTCTCAAAGGAAACCAACACAGCTTCCAAGAAAAAGAAATATTATATTTTCCATAATGTAGGCTATACTAAATTGATTCGTGGAAAAAAAGCGGCCCATCAAACGTTTTTGTCTGTGTATGTCTGCTATACCGACGGGTGCCAATGCCGCGGTGTTTTTATGCCGCCGACAATGGGATACGCTATCGCCAAAGTCGTTTGACTCGCAGCTGCTTTGGTGCCGCAGACAATGCGATACCGATATCGACAAAGTCGTTTGACTCGCCGCTGCTTTGGTGCCGCGGTGTTTTTACGTCGCCGACAATGGGATACCGCTATCGACAAAGTCGTTTGATATCGCCGCCCCTTTGGTACCGCGGTGTTTTTACGCTGCCAACATTGGGATACCGCTATCGACAAATTCGTTTGATATCGCCGCCGCTTTGGTGTTTCAATTACAATTTATTTTCGGAAACTCTCATCCAACCAGTACACTACGATATAGGCCGGTTAATCCGAGGACCGGTTAATCCGAGGCTGGTTAACAGAGGTTCTACTGTATATATTTTTTTATTAATGATCGGGCCACCTCGTACTCTGACTGTCCTAACTCTTTGTTGATGTCTATTTTGTCTCCTTTTAAGTCCGTTATGTCTTTTGAGAGTATCCTTTCTTTATTTATGTTGATCTGATTTACTCTATACTCTTTGCTAGCGTCATTTTCGAAAGTGTCTGCTTTCGAAAATTTTATTAATTTTTCTTTTTACTTTCTCCGTGGCCAAGGATATGTCACCTAGTCGTGTCTCGTTTATCATTTGTTTGGTCATTGACGTAGGGTTTGTTACTTTTATTTTTATTGGTGTATGTGTAGTATCCGCGCACGCATATATGCCTTTCTGTGATAGTAGGTTTCCCTTTGATTCGAAATTATATTTTACACCCTCAGGAATTGAATCTCTTATCTTTATTTCAATGTTTCTAGTATTATGGGGTGGTATTTCAATATCCTCTTTCGTATATATTGGTATTGGTTCCATTATTGTGTCATTGTCCTGTGGTAGTTCTATCAAATTGTCCCTAAAAATTTGTACCGTGTTTTGTCCTAGTGTAATTTTGTTATCTTTAAAATTAATTATTGCCTTATTGGCTATTAAAAAGTCATTTCCCAACAAAAAGTCACTTGTTAAATCCTCCACCAAATATACTTTATGTTCATATTCTTGTTTTTGTATATTGAATTTTAGGATTGCTCTGCCCGTGACCTTTACTGTCGTGGCATTGGCAGAAGTCAACCATATGTTATCTGCTTCAATTTTCTTTGCTAAATGTCCATATCTATCGTTCAAACAGGAAACACTACAGCCGGTATCAAACAGAATTGATATATTTTTATCCCTAATTTTTCCTGGAATTGCTATACTTAATTTAGAAGTAATATTTCCAATTACTGTTTGTAATGTAATATTTTCCGTGGAGTTTGCATCGACCTCATTATGTGTTGTCAGCATTGGGCTTGAAAGACTATTAACTAATCCTGACGTTGTGTTTTTTTTGTTGCCAAATTCCACTGCGTGTGTACGTTTACTTATCGATGTAGGCCTACAAATGGTAACATCGTCTCCACAAGTGTCGAAATACCGTTTAATAAACTCTATGTGTTTTTGTTGTTCCACCTTGTGACCTATTTTGTTTTTCTGCCATTCACTATATTTATTTTCTTTTTCGTTTTTCCGAATTTTTGTATGCCGTTCTGAATACTTGTCGTGTACTTCCGGCCTTACTAGTTTTTTTTGTACCTGTTTACAATGTTTTGCAAAATGACCTCTACGACCACACCTAAAACACTCTGGTTCTACCCGTGTCCCTTCTCTTCTGAAATTTCCGTTGTATCGGTCTATCTGCCTAGTCTGACTATTTGTCTGTCCATAAATACGTTTTGTTCTATAATCGTTATTATTCTGTCTAGATGTGGGTATTTGTCTTTGTTCATGGTATTCCTGCGTGTTGTTTTTTTGTTTTTGATAATTATAAGTTTCAATGTGTGTATCAGGTCTCCTATCACGCCTGTCCCAGTTTTCGTTTTTTAATCTCTTGTTTTCCATTTTTAATTCATTAATTTGTTCCATTATTGTTTGTAAGTCGTCTCGCGTAACCTCTTCTTTTGATTTTGCTGCCTCTCCATCATTAATGCCTAATCTTTTTCTTAGCATGTAGGAAGCTTTTTCGGCAACAAACATATTCTCATTTAGTTTTTGTAAACTTGTGTTATCGAGCATTGCAATTTGTTGCAATAGTGCTGGATTGAGCCCCTTAAGTATGTGACTACATAGTCTATCTTCGCTCATGTCTGGCTCATAATGTGCACATAGTAATTCCAACTCAGTCTTGTATTGCATCAAGGACTCTCCCGGCAATTGGACTCTATTATTTAATTTCATGAGCAACATTTCTTTTTCGTGTTTTGGAGCAAACGCCTTCATGAACTCGTTTTTTATTTCTACCCATGTTAGTTGTTTTTGTTTTATTTCAAAAATTTCATAGTAATCGCTTGCCACGCCCTCTAAATACCAGGGAAAATAGATTCTTTCTTTTTTATCACTCCATCCGTTCGCTGCGGCTGCCCTTTCGAATTTTGCTATGTGCTTGGAAACATCCTCTCCCGTGTCCCCACTAAATTTGCTTGGTTCGAACAACGGTAGTCTTTCATTCATTGTGATATCCTGTCTAGAGGTGCTATCGTCTGGAATTGGGTCTTTGTTGTTTCCCGAATAACCCTCGACCGCCTCGTAAATATTAGTTTGTTTATTTGTTTGTTTAGACCAATTTGTGTATTGATTGTCTAACTCGACTCGGCTCATTTCCGAAGTGGTATCAATTTTCCATAACCGAATATATGACCTTAGGAAAACCATATATGACCTTATATGTTCCACTCAAGGTCTTTCCAAATAATAATGGCTTGAGTTTTATTTACTGCCTTTATATCTGCCAAGGTTAGATTCATTGATTTGTTATAATTTTTTTTATCTAACTGTAAAAGTACCGTAAATTAATCCCTATTCAAAGAAAGAATAACTCATTACCCAATTCTCATTAATATTCGTTTTAGTTACTTAATTCACCAAAATCAAAATAAAAATTTGAATCAAGTATGTATGAGGTATGTTCCCGGGAAGACTTGTCACGTAAGCAAGAAGTAGCAATGTAGGACAACAAAATCTAAACAAACTGTCGTCAGCATTCCGTGGTGTAATTACTTTCGACTTTGCGCAACAAAACCCCTGACGTGTGTGATTCGTAAATATTCTATTTTAATGTCGACATCATTCCCAAACTCATACAAATATGCTAACAATACAAAAATAATCTTAAACTATAGTTAGAATCAAAATCGTCTGTTACCTGTTGATTATCTGTTAATCACACATGCCTCAAATTTAAATCGTTCGCATATAATACTAATAACACAATTTTAATACATATATCAAAATCTCTTAAATATGTATATCTCTATAGATAAAGCACCTTATTAACATACAAATTTATTACTTTTTTTTTTTTCTCAAAAATAATTATCAGATCATTCCATTTCCTTATTTTTTTCTTTTTAAAAAAAATTTCAAAAATAACACTTCAAATACAGTTTTATAAATATATTGCTGATTAAAGAACCAAAAAAAAATAATCACTGTAATAAAAAATAATCTTAATTTTTAGTAATAAACTAAAAGAAAGGCTGTTTTGACTATTTATTACATAAAAATTACAAAAACAAAATTCTTTTCATATAGTAACAAATTTTAGTAAAAACTAAAAACACGGCCGATGCACCATTTATTGGGATTGGGTTCTTTGCAATCAGTGGTTCAGCTTGTGAGTTAATGAATACTTTTCTTTATATTCTTTTACAATTATAACATTCCAAAATTAGTCTAAACTAAATAACATGTTTCCCTAATTTATTCAAATATTTAGATAACAAATAAAAATCTTTATTACATATATTTAAAATGATGAACCCAGAATAGTTCCAGCTATTTAAAGAAATGAATTTAATATATATATTGATGACTACAAGTGTTGATAAGTTGTCTATTTGCTCACCCTTTCTGTATTATGTAAAGCCGCTACTACAGCTTAGATTATTGGAAGCTCCAACTCGCCAATAATACCTTCGTGCCCTTGTCTGACCGCTTCAACGGCTGATCCTCGTTTTTGGCCTCGAACGTTCCTCCTGACGTGCTCGCTCCCGCATTTGATCGATTGATCCCCTCTTCTCTTGAGTCGTCGCTTATATGTCTTTGACCTGCCTTGCAAAGTAGGTTGCCCATGCAAGGCAAGCATTTCATCATTTTCTTACTTGTTTTGCAATACCTGTCACTATTCTGGGTTTCATGTATAGCTTCTACTTAAAATATTTTTCTAATTATTATATTTTTACTCTAGTATGTGTCTAATCCTAACAGTTTAAAATTCTGTTTAAAGTGTCCTCTTTTATATTATTATTATTTCCTATCATGTTTATTTCTCTATATTTATGGCAATCGGATTCTTCCTTCTTATTATTTATTTGATTTATTATATCATTATTCATTTTGCGATTATTCTTAGTTATATAACATAAAATCCCTTCATTATTCACATCTTCATATTTCAACTCAACTTTATTATTATTTATTATCAATTCTATTATCTTGTTCTTGAAATTTATTGCCATCTCTGTATTACTGATCATGTCCATTCCTATAATAAGTGTACAAATGTGATTGGGTACAATTAATGCTTGTATCCAGGTTTCTTCTAAACATGGCGATTCGGGATACTCGATGCATTTTTGATCCAACAGCAGTTGTAATTTGAATATTGGTAGTTGGGAGTTCTTCGTAATTCCCTATATATTTTTTATTCTCCCTGGAACCAATTTTCGGATAGGCACGAAACATTTGAACCTTTGTTGATAAGAGCATTGATGTCTTGTCTACCTATGGATACTTTTATCTCAGGACATCTTATAATTTTTTAATGTGGTTTCATTGTATGGTCTTGGTCATCTTCAGTCAATAAAAATTCTCGGTCACAAAACATGCTATTAATTACTATAAAATTATTTTTTTGATATTTCAGTTATTTTATCGGAAATATTTGGCCTTCCATCTCCGAGGTCGTTACGTAGCACAGAATTAATGTCATTGAGTGTCCATTCATGAGATGCTATGCTTCTATTACACCCTTGGCTGTCAACATTTTCTGTGTTCAGCAGTTTTCCGGGCTTAGCTGCTCTTGACTTAGTTCCATTGGTGGGCTACAGACTCTGTGACGACATGACACACGTTTATTTGCTCCAGAGTAGGATATGTCTGGTTCCTGGGTCCTGTCAGTCTCACTTGCTCATGAGGATTCTCTTCTATCGTTGTTTTGATTATTCCTAAATTGTTGAGACAGTAATTGAGATGGTGGAGGCCGATATTGTGGTGGATTAGTCTGCTGATAAGTTCTATATAAATTTGTATTGAAGTTTGTGGGTCCAAGTGGTGGTTGAATGTTTCTCTGATTTTGAGTTGGCGATCTCGGATGGTAATGGAATGGTGGTGGTTGTCTGAATTAAACTTGTGTGGGTGTTGAAGATGATGGTTCTCAATATTGTGGTCTATTTCTTGTTTGAGGTGGTGAATGTGAAGGTTGGTCTCTTCGGGCTCTCACTTGTAAATCCTTCAGATCTTCTCTCTGTAGTAACAGTTCAAAATCAAGATACTCTCGATTCTTTGTATACGTCTCGCGTCTTCGGAAGGGTGGCTGCATCACCCTCAAGGTGATCACTCGCTCCCTGAAATATTCCGATCAGCTTAATTTTCTTTTAGGTCAGAATTTTCCCACTTCCATCCTCTGTTTGATAACTCGTTGTAAGTCGTGACTCCAATACTTTTTTTCAAAGGACTCCTGGAACTCGTCCCAACATCGTAGGTCATTTTTAGTGGGTGTGAACCATTGTGCTCCGTATCCCTCTAAATATATCTCGATCGTGTCAATGAGATGCTAGACTTGGTCCGTGATGTTGTTGAAGATGGTCCTTTTTTCATAAAAGTTTTGAATCTGCCGACATTATTGGACAATTACACACCAGTGTAGGTCGTACCAAATATATATTGATTATTATAGACATTTTCACAAAATTATTAAGACTATGCCCCATTAGGACTGCAAATTCGATTGAACCAATTTTTAATCCACATTATCATCCTAAAACAAATATGGCTGAAAGACCCATACGAGAGGTTAAACACTGTCTAAGAACATACTGCTCGCAAAAAGATAATATTGGGGAAGATATATTCCAGAAATTAATGACATGATAAATGAAGTCCATAACGACACCACAGGTTTCACCCCTGAGTTACAGTTAGGAATACGTGATACACGATTTTGGGAACCCTACATACTCAAACCATTTTATAATGGATATACCAATTGAAAACAAATCCAACGGCTTAGTGTTGCAACTTAATTATAAAGATAACTGTTTTGAAAAAGAAAAAATTATAGGTCACTTAAATATTGGATCTGAATATACAAAGTTTGGGCTCTGTGTTTATATAAATCTACGCCTAAGACAATATTTTTATTTTGTTTATGACATCCCCACTTTATGCCCCTACAACTAATTAGGACAGGAAACTATCAAAATGGAGTGAAAAAGATACTTTGTTTAAGGAAAAAACATAGACAGAAACTAAACGAAGTGAGATAGTGCAGTTTGTAAAAAAAAATAATAATTTGTTCTTCAATCATTTTTCAAAGTTTGGCATTCGTACATCCTGCCTAGACACATATTAACATAGTTTGTATTGTTTCAGAGAAGTAATGCGGACTTTATGGAATCGTTAGGAAACACTACAATGCTGGAAGATTTAGAAAGTGATAGTTTATTAGATATGTCAATATCTACCGTAAGTTCTGATAGTTTTTATAATGGTCATAGTATTACAGAAGAAGTAAAACCCTGTAGTGTTGAACAACATATAGTAGAACCTCCACCCAGAAGACAGTCTTTACAAGATATTATAGATAGGTACAAAGCTTGTAAGAAGAAACATGAGTTATTATAGTGATTTTGCTATTTATAATAACTTGGTTTTTAAGCCATCAACTGTATTAAATATATGTATTTGTTTAAAAATAAATTTTGTTATCAAATTTTATCTGGATAAAATTAATCCAAACTATCCTTTATCCAATCATGAAGCTTTTTATTAACAGTGGGAACCTATGTGAGCTACATCAAAAAATACATTTTGCATATACAGTAATTGCAAAATACTCCATATAACTAAATTGAAGGTTCCAAAGAAAAAGTTCGTTAAATAGAAATTTTGTTACAAAGAAATTGATTTTTTTTTTTTATTACAGTTTTAAAAAACATATAGAAATACTGCAGTATTTAACTTGTGTTATTTTTTGTATTATTTGTATTAATTGTAAAAATAGTCGACTTAGAAGCAGCTGATTACTGTATTTCTTTGTAAAGTTTGCCGACTAATGTACCGAGTCGACTGATATTAGGGAGGGGATCGTGGGAACTAGTAAACAAATCCTATTCTCTGGAAATGTACTTTCTGCAATTCTCGGAACTAGCTTACTTTTTTGTTTTCTATTGTAGAGTGCCGACAGACACATTCACACGCGCGGCTCGGCCTACCTGCCAATAATGGTTCTTCTATGAATCACCAACTAGCCCTTGTGCTACAAAATAAATTTTTTCTAGATTTTAACTTTACCTAATTTTTATTCTAATTACTAAACTCCAAATATTATTTCTCGCAAAATGAGTCCAAACACAGTACAATTGTGACAACTCTAACCGGTTTTAGTGAGTTTAAAAACTAGAAAATAAATAAAACGGGTCCTTTCTCATGTACGGTATTTTATATTGTAATAATCAGACGTCTTTAATATAATAGTAATCAGATCAATTACAAGGAAACTGTTTAAAATTATTAAACTGTATTTTTTCTTTCTTCTCCTCCAGCTTCCTGACACTTCAAAATTGCATCCCTATTTTTTATTACTGTTGAGAGAGTGCTTGGAGGAATTTCATACTTCTGCGCTATAAGTTTCTTCAGTATCCCGTGCTCGACATCCTTTAAAATGTTAATTTTATCTGCTACACTTAAAGCCTTCTGTTTAGACATCGCGAATGCTCTGTTCTCAATGATAACTCAGTCTATACTGAGAGATCAGATATACAGACGAGCACCGCCAGTACCGCCAAGGTGGGGAGAGAGAGGGGGAGTCCGGAGTCACAAGCTGTCTGTGACTCATACTAACTCGCTGACAGATGCGGGTTCTTCTATGGCGCCTCTCCTTGTCACCATTACATAAATTTTAATAATAAAAATTACTTTTTGGATTTTTTTCCCGGACATTTTAATTCGTTATATGGAAGATTTCCTTCGTTATATGGAAACATTTTTTAATGGAATTTCATTTGTCTTTTAAAAAAAGGTTTGTTACAGAGAAAATTTGAGAGCTTTGGTTACTGGTTCAAAAGGTTTAATACAATTGAAAGACTTGCACTTTAGTGAGCACATTAAATGAGCTAACTTTTGAATGAAAAAGATGTCTCTTACTTCTGTTTGGGAGCCCATAAGCATTATATTGCAAATGTTAAGTACTTAGCTGAGCAGTTAAATCTGGATAAAAGATATAAGATATCTGAAAAAGACAGTTTTAAGCAATCATCAAGTGAATCACAGATTCTTTGTGAATTTTAATTTGGAGTGTGAAGCACTCCCATTTGATGTTGATACCACAGAACTCTTAAATGAATGGCAGATTTTAAAGCTTGAAAATGTGCCAAGTGAAAATTTTGAAGAATACTGGAATAATTATTTTGCTATTGGAAGTAGACCAGGATGCAAGAAATTTCCTACTGTGGAAATGGTTGTGATGTCCATGTCCCATAGAAATGCCCCACTGTTGAGAGAAGCTTCTCTACAACTGGTTTAGTCTCGTCACATGACAAAACACCAATGAATGAACAGAATTAATTCCAGACTAAATATCTGGTATGAAAATATGGTTTCATTACTACCTGTTACAAAAGGGCTCATTGTTCTGGCAAAAAATGGCCAAAGAAGTTCTAAGATTATTTATAACAGGAAAATTAAACAGAGAAAAAATAAGAACAGAAGATGCTATGGAATTAGAACAGTTAACAAAAGATGTATTGAAAATGTGAAGAAGAAACTAAACACAAGAGATTTGTAGATGAGTTGGAGGCAACCAAATAATTGGGACTCAGCTGTCAATAGAAAAATCTATCAAGAGCTAAGTTAACTAGAGTGTTTTTTAATGTTAAAGCAATGAGAAAAAATGAAGCGGAAGCTTCCAAATAAGTCGACTTGTCAGCCAAAGTGATAAAGAAGAAGATACAAAACATTTCTTCTTACTTTTTCCAAAACACATCCCTAAAAGTAGAAAATAAACCATCGTTATGAAAGTATTCAAGTCGAAAAATGAGAGGTTAAATAATTAATTGAAAATAGTAAAAAAACTATTTACACTAAAAAAAAAAAAAAAAAAAAAAAGTAATTTTTAAGTGTTTTGAAGCTTTGAATTTGAAAGTATAGTAAACATTCGGTACTTCAACACAGGAACCTGTACAAACACGTCACATAGCGTATTATTTGAGCCTTCTACCACTTCCAGGGTTAAATTAACAAAAGGGTTTTATAATGTACTCAAATGAAAGAAGATTAATACACTTACAGGACAGTATCGCTTTCCACTCATAATGACAATCTCGCTTGCAACGTGTAATACAGAGTAAAAATATTAGCCGGCAAACAAACAGTGCATTAGGATAAACATGTGGAGTTGATTGACAGATGTCACAATGTACATGTTTCTCATTGACCTGTACAGTATTTTTAGATGAGGGGTGGGACTATTCATGATATATGTTTCATAATATTATTCTGAATAAAGTAAATAAAAAATGTCATTCCCCACTCAGAAGAATATCAGATATGACTCATCCTTGTGAATTATATGGGATTTTTTGATTGTTCTCAAAAATTATTTACTGAAATTTTGATCAAAAAATAAATCTTAATCTTTAAGTAGTACTCTACCTAAGTTCTTGATTTTAAAAAAATATTGAACTCATTTCAGGTATTCTCAACCGGCATATGGTAGAGGTCAATCATAAAAAAATATATAAAATGACAACACAACTTTGACTACCTAATTTGTACCCAAAAAAGTCCCTTGTTTATGATTTGACCACTAAAAATCCTATTAATCTGATCGGTTGATTACTCTGATCCAACCAAAACATACTAATTTGGAGGTTGAATCAGATATACCCACTTCCGCATTTTTCTTGAATCTGCCATTTTGTTTCACAATTGATCTGGGCAATACTGTGGTCTCAAAGATTTTTTATAATCATCTATAAACATGTATCTTTCAATTTAAGTTGTGTTAGGTGGGCTGGCAATCTTAAAAAACATTTGTTTGTTTTCATTTAAAGATTATTGTGCTTTGCGATACATTTCTTTTATTTCAAATCATAATTCTGTATATGAATTTTTCTACTCTTATAATTTCCATGGTCATTGTCACTATGGTCAGGTAGTCTGTGGAGTACGGTATTATGTTTCTAAAATTAAAATGTCCAAGACTAAAAATATTTAAGAGTTAAATGAAGATTTCATTTAGGAGTTAGGGGCTGCACAGATTTCTAATAAAAATATTGTGTAACTGGTGGCGCACACTGAGCTGAATGTGTTAATCATTATTCAAAATGCATTGAAAATTTGCTGCTTCCTGACTTAGTTTAATAATCCCACCAATAAATCATGGAGATGCCTCTTTAGACAGTTCTATCTCATTTCCTAGAGAGCACTAATAATACTGAACTTTTCCTAATATTTTACTGTCTTTGTTTATACAACTTTGTTTGGTTATTATTTTGGAGCATGGACAGGGGATGTCCCTTCACCTTGTCTTTCTTACTTTTGTGTAGTGTTTTAGTAATCAGTGTTTGTGACTAGAGAAAGTGTTTAGAGTAAAAGTGCTGGATGATATTTAAATATTGTTATAAACATATATATTATTAGTAAGAAGTTAACATTCATTGTCAGTTGAGCTCTTTTTACTCAAGCCAAATAATAAATACAGAAGTTTTCTCTTCTAACAACTTCAAATATTGGCAATGAACTTAAAACATAGGCCAAGACGTTTTTAACAGGATTACATCATATAAGGCATAATATTAAGCAATAAGTTTGGTTTTGCGAATGTAAGCTAGATTTGATAATCTAATTGTGAGCCATTGTCATTTCATTGGAGTTTTAGAAATAAACCAAATTTGTATAAGGTTTTTGTGTAATGAGATTGTTTATTTTGATAAACTACAAGAATTAATTGTAATAAATTTTACATTTTCAATTTGTGGGATTTTAATGTAAGTCTATGACAATTAATTTTCATTCTGTAAATCATATTACTGACTCGTGTGAAAATCGGACCAAAAATATACCATACAATATATAAGTTCAATCTACAAAAACTTGTAACTTTATTAATGAAAAAATCATCTTAAAATACGACTTACGATTTTTATACTTCATTGATTAGATAAAAATTTAAAGTCATTACATAATTTCAATTTTACTATCAGATTTGGTAAGAATTATGAAAAAAATCAATAGGATGAAAAGTCAGTAAAAATTCACTACAAAAAATCAAATTTTGTATGAGAGGTCATTTTTAAGTAAGAACCGTTTGTGCATAGCAACCATGCAGGCTGTCACGTGACGCCCGCTCAAGGTTAGCCACTCTTGCTCAGTCCCCAACTATGCAGTCAGTTGATTTCATGTCTCTGCCACTGTTGGTTCTACCGTAACACTGCTTTGTCTGTCGCCATGTTAATCAATAAACTCGCCGATTGTGACTTTCTGCCAAGAGGAATGACCATAAATGCTGAGAGATATTGCGAAACACTAACCAAGGTTAGGCGCGCTATTCAAAACTGCCGGTGAGGACTTCTGTCTTGTGGCGTCGTGCTGCTTCACGATAATGCTCGGCCTCACGCTGCCACAATGACCAAGACGCAACTGGCCAACTTTCGATGGGAATTACTGGACCATCCCCCCTACAGCCCTGACCTGGCACCATCAGACTGTCATGTGTTTCCTAAACTCAAAGAATATCTTGTTGGGAAGCGATTTGAAAATGATGACGTGTTGAAAGAAACTGTTACTAGCTAGTTAAATGCTCAGGCGGCAGAGTTCTATGATGAGGGGATCCAAAAGCTAGTGCCACGACTTAACAAATGCTTTGATATACTTGGTGACTATGTAGAAAAAAGTAAAAATACGTTCATAATTAAGTTTTTGATACAATTTATGTTCATAAATAAAATTGCTGTTACTCCACTTAAAAACGGTTCTTACTTAAAAAATGACCCACGTATTTATATAAAAATTAAATATTAAAATACACTATATTATGTTAATAAATAAAAATATCAGTAGTTTGAGTGGCTCCAAAATAGCTGTACCGCATATAGTAATTACTTTAAAAAAATATTAATCATGTTTATGGAGAGTATATCTATAAATTCCTTTTAAATCCATATCTATTATATGAAGTGTTTATTTTTTAATAAAAATTATGTTCCATTATGTTTATTTATAATTACGTTGTATTTTTGGATTTTGTAAAAGTTATGGACCTACATAAATATTAACTTGTGAAAGTATTATTATTTAAACAGATAAATGTATTTAAAAATTATATATTATATATATATATATAGAGAGAGAGAGAGAGAGAGAGAGAGAGAGAGAGAGAGAGAGAGAGAGAGAGAGAGAGAGAGAGAGAGAGAGAGAGAGAGAGAGAGAGCAAGAGAAGTTTTATTTTAATAAAGTAACGTATTATATAGATTCACATTTATGTTTTTCCTGGCCGAAAGTTCTCAATCCAATGTTTAACCTTTTCTGACGTGCATGTCGCTGGCCCGGCCATGTCGGAATTTGTAAAAACTAATTATGCCAAGATTTAGTACCTATTTCGTACTATTTAGTACCTTCAATCAAAAAATTAGTACCTCTTCCCTAACCGAGTAATCAAATTTTTTAAGGTGCCGGGCCAGCGACATGGCTCCCCGGCCATGATCGAATTTGAACTAAAAAATTACACCAAGATTTAGTACCTATTTCGTACTAATTTGTACTTCCAATAAAAAAATTTGTACCTCAAAGGTAACCGAGATACAGCCCGTTAAAGATAAAGGTCAATGACCTCTCTGCCCGGCCATGTCGGAATTTGTAAAAACTAATTATGCCAAGATTTAGTACCTATTTCGTACTATTTAGTACCTCCAATCAAAAAATTAGTACCTCTTCCCTAACCGAGTAATCAAATTTTTTAAGGTGCCGGGCCAGCGACATGGCTCCCCGGCCATGATCGAATTTGAACTCAAAAATTACACCAAGATTTAGTACCTATTTCGTACTATTTTTTACTTCCAATAAAAAAATGTGTACCTCAAAAGGTAACCGAGATACAGCCCGTTAAAGGTAAAGGTCAATGACCTCTCTGCCCGGCCATGTCGGAATTTGTAAAAACTAATTATGCCAAGATTTAGTACCTATTTCGTACTATTTAGTACCTCCAATCAAAAAATTAGTACCTCTTCCCTAACCGAGTAATCAAATTTTTTAAGGTGCTGGGCCAGCGACATGGCTCCCCGGCCATGATCGAATTTGAACTCAAAAATTACACCAAGATTTAGTACCTATTTCGTACTATTTTTTACTTCCAATAAAAAAATGTGTACCTCAAAAGGTAACCGAGATACAGCCCGTTAAAGGTAAAGGTCAATGACCTCTCTGCCCGGCCATGTCGGAATTTGTAAAAACTAATTATGCCAAGATTTAGTACCTATTTCGTACTATTTAGTACTTCCAATCAAAAAATTAGTACCTCTTCCCTAACCGAGTAATCAAATTTTTTAAGGTGCCGGGCCAGCGACATGGCTCCCCGGCCATGATCGAATTTGAACTCAAATTTTTATTTCGTATAATTATTGACTTCACGTAGTTTGTAGTTTGTACAATTTCCCCCTGTAATTTGCGAGTTGTTAGGGGTTGTCTGGAGAAAGTTGATTCGACCTTCCTGCTTTGTTCTGCTTGGCCGAAGGAATGTTTTTGTTGAATGTTTTGGTTTTTGTCTCATGTGTTTTGGTTTGTGTCATCGGGCCTATAGTACAGTAGAACCTCTGTTAACCAGCCTCGGATTAACCATCGTAGTGTACTGGTTGGATGAGAGTTTCCGAAAATAAATTGTAATTGTATCACCAAAGCAGCGGCGAGTCAAACAACTTTGTTGATAGCGGTATCCCATTGTCGGCGGCATAAAAACACCGCGGCATTGGCACCCGTCGGTATAGCAGACATACACCCAAAAAACGTTTGATGGGCCGCTTTTTTTCCACGAATCATTTTGCCAGTACTTTGTTAACTATCATTGTATTGTGATCTAAGGTCTAATAGAGTAAATATTCATATTATATTCATATAGAGTAAATATTCAAAGAAGAGTTATTTTTTCTTGTAGAGGCTTTGACATGAATCAATTTTATAATTATTGATTTGAGAAATGTAATCCAGAATTATTTTTATTCATAGATGTATATTTTGAAGCTGTTTTCTATATAATATGAATAAATGAAGCTGTTCGTTTCAATATAAATATTTTTTGTCCCATGAGAGTCCCATTGTGATTCAATAAAATTAGTTTTACAATATCTGGAATTTTTAATTTAATATGTATACGTATGTACTACAATATCACCTTTGTCAATCCAATTGAAAATATAATATGTATATGTATATTATTATATTTTATACATATATTCAATAATATGTGTATAAAACATAATAATAACTTTAAAATTTCAAGATAATATACGGGAAATGTCGACCCATCCGGAGTCGTTGGGACTAATGGCCATTGCTAATAAGTCAAAAGAGTCAAAAATGTTCGTAGAATTGAAAAAAAAATGTTTTGCAATCATGTATGTGGTTTGTAAAGTGATCTATCTACAGCATATATTAGTGGATTATTTTGATTGGACATGTGTTTTAGCCATAATATTTCTAAGTATTTCTTTACTTTTTTTTTGACCTATGTTATTTCACAGATCTTCACGGGTATGTACCATGAAGACGCTCATCATTGATTTCTTTTCGGTACAGTAGGGAAGTTCGAATGAGGCTGTATTTGATAGATATTCAGATTCCAAAAGATTCATTTCATATTTTACTTATCATAAATCTATTTTTTTCGTTTTTTTGAAAGTTCTACTCTTGATAGATTTATACGATTATAGTGTCGAGTGACATTACGTTTAAACAATATTAAAATATTTAGGGTTTAGCGGTGTAAAATACAGGGTGATTGAAACAGGAGTACCACTGTTTTATTCTATAAGTACAATAGTTGTAATAAAATTTTAAAAGTTAACCCCAGGGTTTTTTGAGTTAAAACTAGATGTATTAATAAATTATTTATATCACCCACCAGGATTTCAATATGGAGGTCAGCTCTATATTTTCTTATGGGAACCCCTATTTTTTATGACGATTTTGGATAAAACATATTATATAAAGATTTGACATTCTTGGGTATTTTCCCGATCTTTAACAGGTTAGAAGTTGTGAAAGTACAAGATTTAAGGCGTTTTCAGAGACAATTTAAAAAAGTTAAATTCAAATGAAAAATATAAACTAGAGTTAGGGCAAAAAGTGTAATAACACTACTGTTATTTTTATTTGCTCTGTAGGCTGAGGAATACAGTTATTGATAGAAAACCAAAATCATAATTTTCTGGCATTTTTCTAAAACATCCATTTAATAGGCTGTATCTCAGTTACCTTTTAGGTACTAATGTTTTCATTGCAGGTATGAAATAGTACGTAATTGGTACTAAATAATGGCATAATTATTTTTCTCAAATTCAACCATGGCCGGGCCAGCGACATGCACGCAGGGGTCGTTGACCCCCACCTTTTACAGGCTGTATCTCGGTTACCTTTGAGGTACAAATTTTTTTATTGGAAGTAAAAAATAGTACGAAATAGGTACTAAATCTTGGTGTAATTTTTGAGTTAAGCTGGCCCGGCACCTTAAAAAATTTGATTACTCGGTTAGGGAAGAGGTACTAATTTTTTGATTAGAGGTACTAAATAGTACGAAATAGGTACTAAATCTTGGCATAATTAGTTTTTACAAATTCCGACATGGCCGGGCAGAGAGGTCATTGACCTTTACCTTTAACGGGCTGTATCTCGGTTACCTTTTGAGGTACACATTTTTTTATTGGAAGTAAAAAATAGTACGAAATAGGTACTAAATCTTGGTGTAATTTTTGAGTTCAAATTCGATCATGGCCGGGGAGCCATGTCGCTGGCCCGGCACCTTAAAAAATTTGATTACTCGGTTAGGGAAGAGGTACTAATTTTTTGATTGGAGGTACTAAATAGTACGAAATAGGTACTAAATCTTGGCATAATTAGTTTTTACAAATTCCGACATGGCCGGGCAGAGAGGTCATTGACCTTTATCTTTAACGGGCTGTATCTCGGTTACCTTTGAGGTACAAATTTTTTTATTGGAAGTACAAATTAGTACGAAATAGGTACTAAATCTTGGTGTAATTTTTTAGTTCAAATTCGATCATGGCCGGGGAGCCATGTCGCTGGCCCGGCACCTTAAAAAATTTGATTACTCGGTTAGGGAAGAGGTACTAATTTTTTGATTGAAGGTACTAAATAGTACGAAATAGGTACTAAATCTTGGCATAATTAGTTTTTACAAATTCCGACATGGCCGGGCCAGCGACATGCACGTCCTTTTCTGGGTAGGTAATAGGTATGCCAGTGCCAGAGAGAACTATCTTTGGCGAAAAGATTCCAATATCCAGATTTCCTAAAACTTTAGAATCCTAGGGAAAATCCATACTATACGTGACTAGCGTACTTTTATCATTTTATTGATTTGCATCGTCATATCTTTTCAAAAAACATACATGTTTTAAAATTGACCTTAACAATACAAGGGTATATCGATAGAATGATAAGAAGGTAAAGAATTAATATCAAAAGTAAGAGACATAATATATTTATAAGGAGTGTATAATGAGACCACATGACAAAACTCGGTGCACTGCTTAGAAAGTTAAAAATAGATTTTTAAAATCTTTGGTGACAGCGGCAGCAAGCAGCAATCACTTAGACTTTACATAACCTTAAAGCATTTGTTTGTATCTTTTTTATAGTTCTTATTTTCAATTTGTACAGTGAAAAGTGAATTGGGCTCCAAAATAAGGTTTGTAGTATATAAATTTCACAATAATTTTTATTTCTTCTTGTGATCGTCAAGTTGGATTTTTACTGTGTTTACGTACTTAAAATATTTTTGTGTAAATAAATAAGAGCTATTTTATACTTTATCGTTATGAGGGTAAATATGTAGTGTTCCTATCGTTGATATATATATATATATATAACTTTCCTTTGTTCCTATATTGATCAAAGTTTATATGGGATGCAAGCATAACCTAAAAGTGACAAGCTAATTTCAACAACACAGCATTTTTGTATAGGCCTATATCTCATTCAAGTTAGTAGCTTATCGGATATTTGTGATCATAACTTATGTTATGACTTGTTGAAATACTTTTTTGTTTAATCTACAATATCTAAAACTAATATTCCCCTAATATATATATATATATAGGTATTTAACAATTCTACACATTAAAAGGTAAATATGTAGGAGACCTGTCCGATCGATATGAGTGCGAAATCTCGGCATTTCGTCTTCAAAATTGCGTTTTTCGATAATTTCGATCATTCTTAACAAAGCCCAGAGTCACTTTTTATGTTTCCCAATTCATTATTCCTCTCAGAAATCTGCGATTTAAAATGACTGTTTTATGGCATTTTGAGGTTAATTCTACACATATTTCATCATTTTAAGAAAATCAATCAGTGTTTTTTTTTATTCTGCATGGAAAATAGTTCTGTTAAGAACGGTCACTATGAAAACTGTCAAACTAGGTATCATTTAGTATCACTCATGTCATCTAATAAGTGCGATCTAGCCTACTCCTCTTTGATATCGAAGAGTTTCAAGATTCTGATATACAACAATTATATGTACAACATAAGATTTTAAACAGTGAAACATATCAATTATGTAATTCAGAATATTCATACACACACACACACCTACACACACACACACACACACACACACACACACATACACACACACATATACACACACACACATATATATATATATATATATATATATATGATCATAGATTTAGTGGCAGAATGACCGATATTGGTTCAATATAGACAATCTTATCTGGGTAAAGCTATTATCGCTGTCAGAGTTCAAGGACTTTATGAATGGTAAGGATTGGGTTGTATTGTGTAGATATCTTGAACAAGCATGGATTACAGATGGACATTAATAAAAGAATTTAACTTTTGAAAATACTTTTGGGTTGTGCTGATCTTTGTTATTGGTAATTTTGTTTGTTTGTCTAAGTAGGAGTAAGTTTATAATTCTGTTTCTTTTAAAATAATTATTGTTTCTCTAAGAATGAATGAATGTAAGTTGCTAACCTAGCAGACGGCTGCAAGCCATGTTATATATGTATGTTATGAAACGTTGTAATTCTGAAGAAGTGTAAATAAAGCATATATTATTATTATTATTATTATTATTATTATATGATCATAGAAGCTTAGTAATATCAACCTGTATTAGTGAATGAAATACCCATGCACTCCACAAGTGAATTCAATATGGCTATGTGATAGAATATGTAGCAAATTTTACAATTTCTAAGACTAGGAAGTAAATAATGAATTGTGAGAGATAAAAAACCACTAGCTTTGTTGAGAATGATCGAAATTATCGAGAAAATACAATTTTGAAGACAAAATGCTGAGATATCGCACTTACATCAAAGTCTGCAACCAGTATTTTGGCGATTTTTTAATCAAGTGCTACATACCTTATTTCTTAATAATAAAATAAGTTTTCAACACGGAGCTAAATTTTTCACGGGAAAAAAAAAAATTTCTAGGTTTTCTAGGTCCATTAAGTGAATTACGCATTAAAATAGGTTTGTACACGAATTTCCACCTTACCTGACCTATGCATAAATTTGGAAAAAAATGAAATTCAGTGATCTATAAATGCATTGAATTCTGTAGTTTTGAAATCGTGATTTTTCGGTGAAAGAGTTAGCTCCGTATTGAAAACTTATTTTATTATTAATAAATAAGGTATGTAGAATATGATTAAACAAAAAAATCGCCAAAGAGTGGTTGCAGTCACAGTAAACAATTACCAAAAATTATAAAAATTGACCATTATCATGCAGCTTATTTAGATGTATTCTGGTTGTCAATGTTTGATCAATCTTACAAATAAAATTTCTACACTGGATCAGAACTAAATGAATGACTATTATGTATGATCTGTTATACATTACGAGGAAATAATATTTAATTTACATAAGACATTGATGTGACTATTATATTACTTTTATGGTAAAAATAAAAGAACTTTTGAATCTTGATTTTTCAAACCCCTCTCCCCTTCAGATTATAATACGGTCTTAAAATGAATGAATGTGTAAGTAAAAAAAAAAAAAGGTGAAACCATTTTTAATAATATTTTGTAATTTAACCTATCACAACTAATTTTCGCAATTAAGCATCTTCAGACAACTATGAACTAAAATTTACAAAATCCAACTTAATACCAATATTTATAGAAAGAAGGTGGGGGATCTAATGTAAGGAAGAGGGAATGAATCAGGACTACGTGAGAAGGTAAATGACCTGGCAAGGTGTCTGACAATGGGTTTTAACAATAGAGATGGGTTAAACACTTGTTCATTGAGGTTGAAACATAGCAATTGAGAAATAATCTGATGATTTCTAAAATTTCTAAATAATTTAATTTTCTACTTTTTTGTTTAACCCTAGTGAGACACACTTAGTAAATGCTAACAGCAGACACTTTGGGGTGTCAAACACCCCTATTTTAATTTTAATGGTATACTGTGATATATGTACATATAAATTTACACAACTAGTTATTAATTGTCTCAGTAATTGTTGTTTGTGTAAACAATTATTAGATTTTAAGTCATTCTTTATATATTAAAATATAAAATATTTTTATATGTACAATTTTTGCCCAATGTTTGCTAGGTAAATTTTGGAGTTTTTTGTAATTGATTTAGGGCAATAATAAATTACTAAAAATAGATAACACAGAGTATATTTACTTACAAAATACAAAATCCAATGGTGAAAACAATAGTTTAGCTTATCCTGGACACCACATTTTTAGTTCTCACACTCGTAGCAGAGTTTGACCCGATCTTTGTCACAAGTGTACCTTTTGCAGGTTATACATCTAGTTTTAGTTTTTCTGTCTCTAGTTCGAGGGCAGAAGTTATACTGTCTGAAGAGCTGGTCCTTCATCTTGTGGATGAATCACTGCTTCCATCTTTTGCACTCCCAGTATTATTGAGGTGCGGATACTTCACCTGAGTGTAGGAACTTCCAACTTTGCTTGGATATATGGTTTGATCATTGACAGTGATAACTCCATTAGGAACTTACGTCAGCTTTGTGTTTTGTAGCCGCAAATTGTAAAGGACCATGACATTTATACCACTTTGGTCCATTATTCCATACCATATGCATAATGGCCATCTGTTGGATTTCCTGCTAACAGTGTATGAATGACATAATTGGTTAAATGAATCTGTGCCTCCTTTTGTTGAATTAAAGAATAAAACAAGTTCTGGCTTTTGTGTGGTTTCATCAATTTCTTTGCTGAGATGCATAGAAGACAACATCAAAACGTTTTTATTATTTTTTGGGGAATATGAAACAAGCATCTTGTCGCTATCAAATGCAAAGTAAGACGTTCCCTCTGGTTTCTTTGCAGTGAACGATGGAGGTATTTCTGGTTTATTTGACGTCAGGGTTCCCACCATTGTTAATTTATGATCTTTAAGCATATGGTGGAATAAAGGCACAAAACTGAACCAATTATCTACAGTTATATTACGATTAGTTCCGTGGATTGGTTCAGAAAACGTTCTTACATAACTATTAGCCCATATTTATCGGGTTTGCTTCTCATATACACCTAGACAGAACATCTACCTCTAAATCCTTGAAGTTGGTCATCTATTGTAACATACTCTAATGGTGTATACAACGATTTACACAGTTCTCTACAAATTTTTCCCAAATACAGTGTATTGCTGCAAATTTGTCGGTTGATTGGCTTTTCTTGCCTAGTGGATTTATCATCAAACCGCAGGCATGATCCTATAAATTTAAAACGGTTCAAAGGCATAGTTATGCGGTAAATAGATGATCCAAAAGCAACAGACCACAATTCTACTAAATTTGTATGGCAGACTCGTTGTGCCCCAGACAAATATAATAAACCAAAAAATGCAAAAAGTTCTTTAGTTACAATGTTATGATAGCTTTGTTTTGCGTTAATTTCTTGAACCTTTCTTTCTATTTCTTGATTTATTCTTAGTAAAATTTCGTCTTAGATTGTATTGTTATAGTAAATTCCAAGCTGAGAACGGACTACTTACAAAACATCTTTAGCCGGTCCTTTTGCTCCCGGTAAGTGTGTGACCAAATTTTATGCTACGGCCTCGTTGCTCAGGTTTCTGAACACTCCACATATGATGCATTCAAAAGTTCAGGTACCGTACTAAGTTTGTGTTACTTTCATTTTGTGGTTGTTCTGGTTCAGCTTCTTCATCCGCAATTTCTTCGTCAGACAAGTCATTTTCTTCAAACACAAAGTCTGGATCTTCATCCGTATCATCACCACCAAAAAGATCCTCAACACTTTCATTATCGATGTCCTCGTCCATGAGCAAGTCTTTAATAGTACCACTTCCTAAAGCCATATTTAAAAGTGATTTTGATAAAAACCATGTGAAACACATTTCATTATATAGTAATAACAGTGTTATATAACACACACTGGAGTGATCAACATCCCACTAGTTGTACTGGGTGTAAGATACCCCAAGCGAAAAACAATAAAAGCTACTGACTCAGTGAAAGCACGGTAAACAATGACAGAGGTCAGTGGCTGCAGGCAGTGATACCAACTGAATTTAGAGTGGGACTAAATATTTCCCTCTCTCTAAAATGTGGAAGATCTCAATGTTCTTGTACGTAATACATCCCCCTTACTTATTTGCATGCAAGAGACTCAATCCCACTATGTTTTTCATACTGATTTTGTCACTGCAGACAGAGCTAAGATTGGAGCGACAATACTCACCCACAACTCCATCTATGATTCATCTTCATTGGGATCGCTACAATATATATAAATGACAATTTGCTGTTTGTACTTGCCATATAATTACAAGGTAGTTGAAATAGAACTAATTGACCATATCAGACAGTTGCCTGCCTCATTTATTTTTGGGAAATTTTAATGTCTGCCACCATTAAACACAATGACAGTTCTCCAACTCATCTAGCAGCTTCTATAGATGGTTGGACAACTGTAGGTTGGTTATTTTGTTTGTAGCCCATGTCTTGCCACTAAATTTAAGTGGTCCGTTCTATCTGACACATATAATAGTGATCACGCTCCTTTGAAGCTTACCTTTTCTAACTTCTCTTGTTGTAATGATCGTCTTCACAGGTAGATTTTGTGCAAAGAAAAATGGCAAGATTATGTTGAAGGTTTTGTATTACCTAATATTAATAGTAATGTTCCTACTAATGAAGCAGTATATTCGAAAACAACAGCACGGGTTGGATGATTAGATTATTGAATTCAAGATCCTTGTACATCAACCTAAGCTTGTTGTACACCCCAAGGACCTACTAGCAAAGCAAGGCAATGCCTATGTCTTTAATGAGGCTTAAGAGTTGCCCGATGCTAGCATCAGAATCATCACCTGGTTTTGAAGCCCCGTATATGGCCCTTCTCTTAACCATTTACATTCTAGGATGATATGTTTAGCAGCCTCTTTTGACGGTTTACGAACAGGATTACTAGTGATGATCCAGAATGTTAGTAGATGTTTTCTGAAGTGGCGGTGGTGTCTAGTTTCCATCGTAGATTTATTACGGCTCCATAGTCTACTCATCCGCAAGACCATCAGCCATTAAAATGCTTGATTCGATACTTAACTATATATTTTATATTGTTTCAGGAGCATTTCATAGCTTACTTGTGGAGATTGGAGAACCATCCCTTTCCGATCATATATTAGTAGCCTGTACTCCAAACCATATCATCCATCTTACGTTATTGTTTTTAATAATCCTATGGCTGAATAATACAAATATTGTCAGAACTGTAGTGTCCCATTGGGGATAGAAGGTATAGAATCCTCGACAATTTGGGACAGATTCATGAAGTACAACATTCCTGATATAGTGTATCAGGAGTTTCAGTATATACTTTATGAATACCCATGTAGTGAAATTATTTTCACAGATGGTTCATTCTAAACTGGACATTAAAGTTAGTTGTGGATATTACTCCTCTGATCGGACATATTTATATATATATGGATGACCTTCAGCTTTTAATGTATTTATTGCCAAACTCTTTGCTATTTTGAAAGATCTTAACATTGTTCCATCTGATTTTCACCATTATCTTTTCTGTTTCGATTGCAAAAATTCTTTATAGGCTATCCATAATTTGAATTATAAGAATCTTTTGGTTGAAGATATTTTGCATCACATGCATAGACTTTAGCTATCATTTTGCATTCATTTTGTAGTCGGAATATCATTTTGCTGGTCACAGCAGAATTTCGGCAAACACAAATTTGCAGCGTGTTGTGGTATCTGACTGAGTCGACTGTTAAATTAGTTTTGCATAGGAAATGGGAGGAAGAATGGACAAATATAGAGTCCAATAAGCTGAGGGAAGTAAAAGATACTGTCCATCCGTGGAATACATCTATACGTGCCAGTCGTTGTTAGGAAGTGTTGGTTACCTGTGTTCGTATTGGTGATTCCATGATAATGCATGGATTTCTAATGGAGCAAGGAAATGTGCCGTAATGCCCATTTTTCAAGATGTATTGTTGATTAAGCACATCCTTATTGATGGTGTTGTACTGAGAGGTGTTGTATAGGGGACGTTTGCCCTACTCAATTCAATTCAGGCGATGTTGGGGGATAATGCTGAGATCCTTGATCAGGTATTGTCCTTTTATCATTGCCTGAAAATTTTTGATAAATACAGAGCCCCTTTACAGCTCTGTAATATTATGTTAGTTTTCTGTTTAAATTTTATCCCTGTTTATTCTGTTTAAATTTTTTAGGTAACTTGTTGCAGGACCCTTTTCCAGCCCTGTAATATTTGTTTTTAATTGTTCATTGTATGTATCATATTTTATAACTGTTAATCTGTTTGATTTTGAAACTTATTTAACAGAAGAGGTAAACTTAAAACTGATTCTTTAGAAGAAAGTAAATGTTATTTAAGTACATAAACTTGGGTTGTTAAGTTGCCTTTTAACAAAAACTTATCTAAAATGTTTTTAATTATATGGCCTATATATTTAATTTTTACTTTAATGATAGGTTTGAATAATGGGAGACAGTAGTTCTGAAGAGCTTGCTGGTGAAGAAAATTGGATATTCTATAAAGACAATCCCGAGTGGCAAGATGTGGAGCCATTGCCACAAGATGATGGCCCCTTCCCAGTTGTTGTTATTTTATATTCTGATAAATGTGAGTACATAAATTAGAAGATAATAATTATAATTAAAAATACTTGCCATAATGTAGTAGAAATATTGTTACTTTTATAATTCTTTATCATATTTAAACCTAATCAGTCGAAAAATAATATGTAGATTTGATATTTTCTTACTTTAAACCTAGTTAAAACTTGAAATGTATATGTCCAATATTTAAATAGATATAAAAGCCTTATTTTAGTTATCAGAATCAAATTAAAAATAATTAGTGCTTCTGTGAATACTAGATCTCTTCCTCCTTAAATGTTTTAAAAAAACATCCAATAAATCGTCTTGTAAACACAATGTGGCTGGATTAGCAGACCAAGTGACATTACAATATTCATAAACCAACAAATAACAGTAAATAATAGAAAACAAATAAAAATTATAAGTAGGGATACCACTCAGAGTAAGAAATCATAAAACTTAAGTGCTCCTTGAGTGCCTTGTTTTTGCATTAAGATCACAGTGGTAGCAAATATTATGCTGTACTCATCGATGTATATAAATCCTGGATTGGTTATGAGTTTAACTAAAAAATTATCTATTAACCACACCAGTGGTGGGCCATGGTGTTTGGTGATTCAATTAGTTGGAAGCATAAGGAATCTGAATATTATTTATATTTTACTCAAATTTACATTAATGAATATATGCAAGTTACATTAAGAGTTAAATTAAGTGTAAGATTAAATCTTAGTGAACATAACAGTGTACAGTAAGTGTTCTGTAAATAATAATCGTTGATAATTTTGCAACCCTGTGAAGTTGCAAGAAGTTTTAATTCATATAAGTTAAAATATCAAATAAAGGATTCTGTAGAAGTGTTTTGTTTAAGTAAAAAAAATCTATGTTTGGGAAACATTTTTAGAAAACTTATAAAAATAAATTTGTGAATTTTTTATGGTAGTTTGTTCGTGGATTGTAACAGAAAATGACAACATAGATGTTGAAAATTTTTATTATTGTGGTGCTACTTTGTACGAAAAATGTAAATTATTTATCTTAAAACTTAAAATTAAATTTTACCAATTTTATAAAAGATTTACTTAATCCACAGCTGTCATTTATTATGTACAGTGTAAAACTGTGTTCGCATATGCATTTTAGCTCACAACACCATTTTATAATGTTTTAAAAATTTATATTTAAAAACATATTTTTAAAACATTGTTTCTATTTATATTTATTTAATCTTAATGCCCATGTACAGTTGTCCTGGTTAATACCTTTTAACTGGTTGACTACTCTGTCTGCTTTAAAGCGTTATAATTATTACATTTCATAAAGTCCACAAAGGTCTTTACAGTTCCTAAGGGAGAAGAGAACAGACAGACAGAGATGCAGATTATGTTGGTTAAGTGCAATAACGCACAAAGCTACTGTTGTGTCTATCTAACAATAGAAGAGAAATTATTTGTGGAAATCGCATTATTAAAGCAATTCTAGTCTGATAATATTAAATATTAGGCCTGTTTATTTGAATTTGTATAATGATATATACAAGTTCGATTCAGTAGTTTATTTAGTTTTACCTTTCTTTATTTTTATTTATTTACTTACTTTGTTGATTATTGTAATTTTCAATTTAGTTTAAAACTTATTTCATATTGAAAGTCATATATATATATATATAACTCATAATTGTTTTTATATCAACTTAAACTATTACACTATTATACGAGATGTATAAAAAGTCCCGCACCAGTTTAATATTTTTGGTTTAAATGACACTGGAAAGCTGAAAACCTGGATTTACAGTAGCCTCTGTAAGTTGCTCTGGCTTACTTACAACTTGAATTTTTATTTTATTTATTTATGCAAACACTAGGGGCAATTTGGAAGAAACAATAAAACAACTTAATTTCATAAGACAGGCGTCATCTTGGACGCCATCTTGCAAGCATGTGTGTCTACTTTCTTTTTACAATTAATTCTGTCTTTATTTATTCTATCTTAAAAGTGATTCTAATATTAATGAAAAGTCAAGGTTCAGTCTCTGATCTGTACTTACCGGTTGCATTGGTGTGGCACGGGACAGTGGTTTACACACAATGAAACTAGCCAGCCATATTTGTGTTAACTGAAACCTTTCTTTTTAATTACTGACAATTTATGAATTACAAACATATAAATGGATAACTTTTACACTTGAAGTTAATTAATATAAATTTAGGTCTTAATCTATCATATTTTGTGATATTAAAAAATATATAAAGTTCTCAACAACTGTTCATCTTAAACGGTTTTAATTTCGATTACTCATTTGATTATGTAGATATCTGTTAATGTTTACTCACGTATACTTGTAAACACAATTAAATCACCACCATTGCCTTAAAGTCACTTAACAACACTTCTTCTAAGATGTAATTACTTGAACCGCTCCATAGCTAACACAAGACTTGCGTCTTTCCCCCTTGAATCCTTTCATTAGACTGGACCAAGCCAAGCGTTCTTCATGCTTGCAGGTAACGCTAACGCAATGTATCATGGGAGACATGTTATTGTATGATTCAGTCTTAGAGGGGTATCATTTATTCAACCAACGCGCACATTTTGAGTTCAAAGATTTTTTACACTGTATTCGTAGTCCATTGTCTTTGAGTAATCTTAAAATTTAAATGACAGTTTCTTATTTGAATACATCTCAGCATTCTTATATTTACTATTTATTATTTATTATTTATATTTACTATTTATTATTGGCAGTAGGATGTCCCATGCTTATACCGCAAACTAGGAGTATGTCTGGTGTAAGGGACATGTCCTCCATTCTACTTGCTTCCCTAGCCTGACTTAACGGTACAACTCATTCCAAGAAAACTAGGTACACAAGTTACTGCTTAGCTACATTTAATTCCTAAAGTTACAACTTCGTAACAGACTACATCTTACTTATCTTATGATTTTGCCTACTTGCACACAATATTTATTTATAAAAAGTTATAAAAACTAAAAACTAACAAAGTATAAAGTTGTGTAAAAAAGTAAGTTTATGTAATGATAAACTGTAAAACGTTTTTACATAATAAAAGTAATGACAAACAAGAAAAAAATATATTTTTCAGCTAAGTGATAACTTTCTGCAAGAAAGTAGTAGATATTATTTTGTTGATAGATTATTTTTTTACAACTAGATTAGGCACATTCTAGAAGTCTTCAAATGCATACTGGGCGTACTGGTTAAGCTACTTGAATATCTAAGAATGGCACGTTATATTTTTGTGTGGAAAATAAACAGGATGATAAGTTGGAATAGACTATAATTTATGTTGTAAGTTTGTAAAAGTCTACATTTTTAGTTTTGTAATCTTGGTTTGAATAGAAAATAAGTTTGACTCAAGGCAGTGGACAGGAAATGTATTCTATTTTTTGAATAAAATAAATAAATAAAGTAATTAGTACTAAATGATCAGAGAGATTTGTTAAAAGTATGTTAATAATAAAAACGTATTAAATGTTAGTTATACGAAAAATGTTACATTAGCGTTGTGTGTAAAAGTGGGGAGACTGTTGCCAATCAGGACTAGCTCAGTGGGAAATATACTTTTGAAGAGATAGGATGTTGTTTCGAGTATGACAAATCAGACAAAGCAGTACCGTAGAAGAAAGAAAATGTTGTCAAAAGGACTAGGATTTCCATTTAAAGCATTATTACGTGACATAATAATTTAATTTTGAATAAGTGAGAAATAAACTTTCAGAGTGAGAAGGCATGGTTTTCAAAAAATGAAAAAGTAGACAAAGCCATACCGCGGAACGAGGAAAACGTTTCCGAAAGGACAAGCATTCGTGTTTAAAAAAGAACTATATGACTTAATAAGTTTGTTTTGTGTAAAAGTGAAAGTAAACAATTGTGATTATTTGAAAAGTGAAATGTAAAACTGAAAAAGTTATTTTTCTTAAGAGAGACGGGATATGTATTCGAAAGACTCATGTGGTTCGAATGAGGAAGTAGTATGAAATAATTGAAAATTTTAAGTAAAATATACAATTTAACTTCTGTGTATAATTGCATGCTTGGTATAACATGCATAAATAATTATGTTTTACAAAAAATGTAAACATAAAATTGAATAACTAGATCTTGTAATTCATTGATGAAACTTGGATAGTAATGTTTGTAGAAATTACCATGTGGTTTTTAACAAAGAAAAATATTTTATTTGAAGATAATGATTAAAAAATTTAATAATAAAAAAACATTTATTAGTTGATTTGTTAGATTAGATGATTTAAAAAATAAAATATAAGTATTTAATAAAAGAGATTTTGTAATTTAAAAATATTGCATTTTGAATTATTAGAGATTTATTTTGAAATTAGGGTGCAACGATAGGATTAATAATAAATTAAATATTAATGAATTATAATTTTAGGTTAATATAAAATATATGTTGATTTATGTATTTTTGCCTTTTCAGGAAACATTATAATTTTGTATGTAATCTATGCTAAATGTTTATTAATAATTAAATGTACATTTCAGAAAATTGGATTTTGTATTTTATTTTAAATTCTCCAAAGTACACTGTTTTAAAGAACTTGCGACCTCAGAGAAACTTTTTATGCTCTCTTCAAGAGTATTTATTATTTTTTTGTAATAGTTTTTATTCTATTTTTGTAATAAATATTACAAAATGGCGCCCAACTTCATTAAAAATAATAACTTAAAATAATCATTAAAGTAATCAAATTTTAATTATTACAAGTTTTATATAATAATATTTTAAAATATTTACTATCGGTAGTTATTAAAAACAGTGAATAATATTTTCAGTGAATAAATTTATAGTATAAACTGTCTAAATATTTTCACTTTATAGCTATACAGAAAATGTTGTGCCAAACTTTAGGTAGTTGTTACATGGGTTAAAATAAAGAAAAATGTTCCTGTAATCTATGTCCAGAAGTGCCTAGATATCCGCCATTTTGTATTTTTACAAAATGATTTAAATGATGGGAACGGTTTGAAAGATTGATTAAAAACCATATTATGTTACCCACTTTCAATTTATTTAACATAATATAATTGTCCATTAGCCTTTTTTAAATTAAAAAAAAAATTGTTTTTCATAAATTAACATAATTCAATATTATTTTTCTTTAGGTTAAATTTGGATGTGATAGATAATTATCAAGAATTATGTTTTGAGTGTTTTGTCCATAACTTAGGTTATCCATTGACCTAGTAAAAAAAAAAAAACAACTAAATAAATGTTATTTGGCATTGAAAGAGGAATTGTTTGTTTTTTGTACATTTTTCTTAAAACGAACGATTTTCATGAAATTTAACATTAAACATTTTTTATTGATTTAAATTTTAATTTACATGATAAAGTTTTAGTTTTTGGTATACTGGTAAAAAAAAGAAACAAAATTTTAAAAATTTTGCAAAAAAATACAAAGTGTGCAAAAGATGGAAAACGAAGAGTTTCCCGGACATATGTTTATAGGACAGGAATTTTTTTTCTTTATTTTGACCTATGTAACCAATACAAAGTTTGGCACGACATTTTCTGAACACTGTAACGAATAATCAAACTTAGATCTTTAATGAATGAGATCGGTATTAAATATCAAATATTATATTTTTTTGTTTATTTAGTAAATGTTTTAATATTAAAACTTTTTAAATAACGATTTACAAAAGATTAACAAATATATTTATAAATAAAACAACTAATTGTTACACATTCTGTTCATTAACAAAAATGTGTCCATCTCTTTAATATGCACCTTTCTGCGCTTTTGTAAACATATTATTCTTATTCACACCGATAAAGGAAACAAAAGTTGGATATGATTTTATACAGAAGCACCTGAGGTCTATTTTTCTATTGGGGTTGTACCGCTGAAAGCAAATGCAACAAACAAAGTGTGGGGGCACCTCTTTCTCTCCACCCAGACACATTCCTACTTTGAGGGTACTGTACACTATGAATCTAAAGAACTATTCTTGCCCACCATGAGTGCATGAGTATATAACCAGGGGGAGGGACATCCCATAAGGAGTACAAAGAAAATCTTAAATGAAAGCATAGACAGAGTTGTACATAATTTTAAAGGGCTCATTTTGTCTCATTTACACCTTTATAATTAATACTTTTGGTGCATGCACTGTATTCCTATTCTGAGCCTTGGAACTATGGATTAATGGTTTTGAAAATAAAATTAAAAATTTTTTTAATACATTCATTGGTGTAGGTATACAGAACCTTATTTCTAAATTTCATAACAATTGGTTCATAGCGTTTGGCTATAACTCCATAACAAACATACAGTCCCAATGGTTAAAGGAAAAATTTATAATTGACCGAGCAAAACTAAGTACACTGGCTTATTGATCAAGAGTCTCAATCGGTCAGAGACTTACAATGGTTCATTGGCCCTATCTACATAATAATCCAATTGATTGCCCTTTTTGTCTAATTTTACAGTTTATTGCTGAGGAGTGGTTACTCTAAATAATTGCACATATTTAATTACTTATAACTATAAAATTTGACTATTTTTAGAAAATCTTTATGTGATTTTTCTTTTAAAATACCTTAATATGACCAGAAATGTATCAAACTTTAATCAGCAGAGATACATCTTGTCAAATAAGACTAATTTGAAATCATACACTTTCTCTTCATTTATATTTAAAGATTTGCCTGCACACCAATAGCAATATTTTATTTTACTTTTCTTATTTTCTACATTTTTTTTTCCCCTTCAAAAATTTAACTTCAACTGTCAAATCCTCTATTTATATCCAGATAATCGGCAGACAAATAAGATCTTATATTTTTTATTATTTAATTATTAATTTCTAAATAGTAATCAATACTTGTTCCAATATAGATTTCTGTGGTGTTTCATAAGTTGTAAGCAAATACTTTGAAAAGCCTATATTGAAAGGTAAATACCGATATATATTTATTGCATAACTTTACTAAATTTGTATGAAAATTGAAAAATAACAAAAAAAATAAATTATTTAAGTGTGACTCCTAAAATTTCTCACTAAAAATATAAATTATTTATTAGTTTTTTTATTTAGTTAGTTAATTGTATTGGATAAATTAAATGCGGTATTTATTGGATATAATATAACTAACGTTTTGTAATGTTTTAGTTCGAGATGTATATGATTACTTCAGAGCAGTTTTAAAAAGTGGAGAAAAGTCAGAGAGGGCACTTAAGCTTACAGAAGATGCGCTCACATTGAATCCAGCAAACTATACAGTATGGCAATATAGGTAAATTATAGAGAGATATGTACGAAGGAGGTAACTTCTATTCCACTTTTTGCATCTTTTCTTATATTCAAATACAGAATATTATAATTAATATATTATACTAGGCCTACAGTAATTGTTTTTAGTCTTTGACTTGGTTGATGATAAGATATAATATTTTGTTGTTCACATTATTATGAGTAGAAAACCTCAGTTTTGTGACGTAATGTCATGGTAGGTTGGATAATACAATTTATTTTTAAAATGTGTAAGGATCACAGTTACAAGCTTTAATGAAGGCTAGGGGAATGGGTGTTTCTTTTTGTAACTGGTTTATTTTCAGATGATCACCAGCACAAATAAACTTTATTTTGGAATTGTGGATTAATACAGTCAAAACAAATTTGTAAATAACATTTAATTGAAACATACTTTTAGTACAACAAAACGTACAATACAGAATTTTTAATTATTTTACAAAATAAAATTTGTGAAATAAATATTATAAGATTAGAAATCTAAGCACATCATAATAATTTAAATACTGTAATTATGAATCTATTTATGTTACAATAATATTTAATAATCAATTCAATTCTCAAAAAGCCAATATTTTTTAAATACTATAAACCAAACGTTTTTTATAATGAATAATAAATTTAAAATTCCAATTTCAACAAGAAAATATCTATACCGTGATTATGTGTTGATTGTAGCTGAGACTACAATTGGTAATTAAAATATCTTGTAATGTGTTTTTTGTGAAAATTGGTGTTTTCATTTTATTTGTCTACAAGTTTTACTCATTTTATTTAAGTGGATACTCTGGGCCCCAGAGTTCTGGGGTTTAGAAATGATCGAAAGTGATCCTAGGGTGTACCCATTCCCAGTGTCATCTGCAACAGCTTTAGCACGATGGGCTGGTTAACCTTTTTATGACCTCTACTAATACAAATGTCAACCCAGGTTGTGATAAGAGACAACTATCGGCATCGGCCGAGGAATCTATCTGTGTCAAAGCCAAGAAGAGAAATTTAGTCGTAAGGAGTCAAGAAACTATTCTCAGATTCCTTATGTTCTGTAATAGCACTGAAAGGGCAAATCTGTCTAAGATAAACAAATCTGTAACTGGTGTTGCAAGGAATTTTCGTTCCATTAGGAAACTTCGGAACGGGAGTTTATTAATACAGACTGACTCTTACAGAGTTTCTCTGTTGAAAATGAAGTCCTTTTTCGAAGTCTTTATCGTGTCTGTTGAACCTTACAAGGGTTTAAATTTCTCTAGAAACGTTGATTCTTGCCGAGACCTCTTGAATGAGAGCACAGAGGAAATTAAGAAAAAGCTTGCAGAACAGCATGTTATCAATGTCAAACGAATTTTCCGTACAGAAAATGGTGAGGAAAAAATCAACCGGCTCTTTCATCTTAACTTTTGCTACTCCAAATCTTCCTGAACGAGTGTTTGCTGGATTCTACAGTCTAACTGTTAGACCTTACATTCCAAATGCAAGGCGTTGTTTCCGATGCCAAGGATTTAGACATGGTAGTAGGACTTGCTCTAAGCAGGAAGTTTGTGGACAGTCTGGCGTAAAAGACCATAAAAGTGATGGGTATAGTCTGGATGCAAAGTGTCTAAATTGTGACGGTGACCATCCTGCATGTTCACCAAAATATTCAAAGTATAAAGTTGAGAACGAAATTTTAGAAATTGTATTTAAGGAAAAAATTTCCTTTCCAGAAGCTAGGAAAGTATACAGACAAGAACTGTTTCACCTCCTACCATACGAAAATAATATGCAAATGCAACATCAACCCCAGTTCTGAATTCATATCCATCGTGTAAGGAACTGGGTGAGATGGTTGTGTACTTGCCGATCAGATAAAACAACTGATACTAGTTCAAAACGGTACATCTGTTAGCATGCCGGCTTGTGAAAAGTTGACCTTCTCACTAAACTCATCTCATTGAAAGCCAAATCCACACCTCCACACTAAAAAAACATAAATAACTTTTGATAACTGGACAGAAACAGAAATAACAGACAGTTTCTGTACTGACTAAATCTTAATATTTTGTCAAAGTACAGAACAAAAACCCTCGAGGAAAGCTCAGTACACTATTGAGTGTTATAACAAAGTCTCGACAAACCAAAAATAAGGAAGTGGGAGGTTAAAAAAAACTGCTTCCAAATTCACTCCAGATGAATTATCATCTTCATTCTCAGTACCTGTTATTGCAGTTGTTGAGGATTCAATGGAGATAGTCCCTGAATACAAAAAAAAAAAACTAAACAGCAAGTACACAGAAAAATACAGGTCCAAATCCATTTTCAGTTGCTGACTCATTAAGTTTATCCGTTCAAAATTTTTTAATAATAATTATGGCCAGACATCTAAATTTAAATTGCGTCATTTCAATGTGAAAAGTTAATTTAACAGTGTGAAAAGTCATAGTGAAGATTTCAAGGTTCTTGTATATGATACATCTTGTAATAATTTGCCTGCAAGACACACATCTCCATCAACTCCACATTTATTTAGCTTGAGGGAGGTTTCGGTTTACCGAATTGACTATATCACTGCAGACAGAGCTAAGGGAAGGAATACTCGCCAATAACTCCATCAGTGAACCTTAGGACTTCATTGCAAGCAGTAGCATATCAATCACTATACCATACAGAATGACAATTTCCTGTTTGTACTTGCCACCTAATTATAGATTTGCAAGGTCAAATTTCTCGATTTGATCAGACAGTTGTATGAACCATTTCTTTTGGTGAGCTGATTTTAATGCCCACTACTACACTTGGCAATCAGACAGGTGCAGTTCTAGAGAGATACTGCAGTGTATTTTCAGGATTAGATCCAATTTGGATTTGATTCTGCTCAATGACAATCACCAATTCATCTAGCGGCTTCTACAGGTGGTTGGACAAATATACTCTTGTATTTTGTAGCCCATGTCTGGGCACTAAATTTGAGTGGTTCTTTCTAACTAATATGTACAGTAGTGATCACTCTCCTGTGAAGTTTTACTTTTCTGACTTCTCTCGTTGTAATGATAGATGGATATTATGAAAATCAAAATGGAAAGACTTCACTAATGAATTTCTATTACCTAATATTAATGATAATGTTCGTAAGGTTTTGTTCTAGGCTGTAATAAATTAAATGAATTTTTTCACCATAGGTTAGAGCAAATGCTGAAATCCTGTTTACACCCTTTTCATGTCCTTGGAGAAGTTGATTGACATCATCTAACCTCTTCTCTTTGTTTTCAGGTTGTAATACATTGGCTATCCAGCTAGCACTGACTTTGCTAAATTTGTGATGATCTTATATTAGTTCAACATTTATTTCAAGTTTTCAGACATTTGCTTTTATTTTAACTTATCAATTTAAGTGCTTGAACTTCAGCCTGTTTATAAGTGTTGTCTGAAGTTCTTAGGCGACAAGTGTGAGCACCATTTTAAATTATCTCCCAGTCCTATATGAATGACTTACACTATTTATATGCACTTGGCTATATGTCATATTCTTCTCCAAACATCTTTCAAAGTTTTGTAAAAATCTGAGATGGAATGACCCTTCATTAATCAAAAATTGTGTAATAATCTACTGTGCAATACTACTCTGTACTGTGTACGTCCTACTTAGACATATTAAATATAACAGACAGAGAAGATAAGAGGGCCAATATTGATGATGACAAATTCAGATATGCAAATGAAATTTTTTCTAATATTTGTTCATGCTTTTTACGTTTTGTGTTTTCCTAATTTTGATTGTATTTTTGTTTTGTTTTTTATAGACGTGAAATATTGAAACATTTAAACAAAGATTTAAAAGCTGAATTGGAATATGTGAAAGATGTTATTAATGAACACCCAAAGAACTATCAAGTATGGTAAGTAAGAGTATCCAGATAAAAACTAATAAATAAGAAAAATATCAAACCTAAAAAGATTATCTCAGAGACATTTCAGAAGCTCATTAGTCTTTAAATGTTCATTTTGGAATGCTATGTTTTAATAATTATTGTAATTGTACTAAAATAATAATAAATAACTAGGACTGTTGTTTGAACAGGCATCATAGACGAGTTATTGTTGATTGGTTGAACGATCCTGGAGATGAGTTGGCGATAACAGCAGATGTATTATATGGTGATGCCAAGAACTATCATGCTTGGCAACATAGACAGTGGGTGATACATACTTTTGGGTTAGTATTGTCATAGTATATAAAAGTATATTTCTTAATTTGGTTATTCTTATATGTTATATAATTTGAGTTCAAAATATATTTTTATTTCCTATCACGTCTCTTTGGCCAGCTTCTGTTTTTTTCTGACCCTGATGCTCTTACAATATTTGAAGGCTAAAGGTTTTTATTTTATGTTATTTTCTTCAAACAAATGATTACCAAAAGGTTTTTTCCCCTTTTAAACAACAAGGAAATAATCGATGAGCTCCTTCTGCATATTTTAAGATCAGTTACTTCTTTTCAAACCTACCCATGGCCCTCACTAGATTGTAGATGTTCATTCTCTAAAGATCCTTATACATTGGTTCTAAATGTGCTCTAACTGGACCACTCCTATATTTTTATGTCAAAATGATAATGCCACAAACATCTTACTTTTTTATCACATACTGTGTTATCAATACAATGTAATTTGCAGCTCAGCTTTGTGTCCAAGATAATTCCTAAATATTAAATTTTTTCAATCATCTATAGCGTAGAACCATAGCAGCTGTAGTTCCTAATGCTTCCTATTCTTAATAAAAAGAACAATCTCCATTCTTCTGGGTTAAGAATAAAACCCATCTCTTTACATCACTTTTTAATTGTGCTATATGTTTTTTGAATAACACAACACAAAGCATAAAGATGCTTTCCAAATAGGTTCAGCTTTGCAACATGGGGTCTACTTTGACACACCATAAGAGTCCAGTAGAACACCACCAAGTTATGCCTAACAATTTCAACCTTGATCTGAAAAAGTCTTGATTAGCCGAACACTGTAATTTTATGACAGTAGTCCATACAATGTAACATTACTTCTCTTTAGGGAATAGAAAAGAGATAAAGTCAAGGCCTTAGAGATAAAGTCAAGGCCTTAGAGATAAAGTCAAGGCCTTAGAGATAAAGGCAAGGCCTTAGAGATAAAGGCAAGGCCTTAGAGATAAAGGCAAGGTTGTAACAAATGATGGAACCGAGTTTTATTTTTAAAATCCAAGTTTACTCCACAATTCCCAGAAATCAGCATCATTTAGTGTTCTCAATACTATAAATATTATTATCACACTGGGAACAGATTTGCAAAATATCTATCATATTATAAAAATAGTTTTTATTCATAAGCAATGGCTAATGATGCAATATAGTTATTTGAGTGGGCAAAGTGATCTTTTCCAAAAGAGAGGAAAGAAACACTTATCGCACGAATTACACTCAATGTTTTTTCTACAGTTGCTGATTTTAAAGGTGGAAAACGAAACAAATTTTATATATAAGAAATAGTATGTTGCTATAACATTCATTTATTTAACCTTTCATGTAACATAAAAACGATTGAGATTAGAACACTTACATATGTGTGAGAAAAAAAAGCAAAACACATTGCTTGCGGAAAAATGGTGGAATGTAGGAAACAGCTCAATTTTGTAAAACAACTGTAAGTGAAAATATATCAGTGTCCAGCAGCCTTGAAAATCGGGAAAATCAAGAATTATGCTTGAATTTTTTGCGTCTGGAAAAATCCTTGAATTATGCTGGCCAAAGGGAATTTTTTCCCAGGAAGTTTTAAAGTTAAGATTTTGGTAAAAGAAAAAAAATTCATGTTACAAAAATAATTTTGATAAAGGAACTCGTAAAGACTAAATTATTTTTTTTGCTCTTTTTAATATATTCGGCGTAATGATTTGATCTCGTAACAGCGGACAAACATTGCTCGCATATAATAATTGCGCTCTTTGCCTGTACTGCGGTCCAATTAGCTCGACTTGATAAAAAAGCAAACATTTTATATTTATATCAACAGGTTTATAGTTAGTGTTGACACTCATTGAAAAAAAATCCATTGTTATGATATACTTAAATGGAAGTTTTTATAGTTTGATCATGCCTTGTACCGTCACTAAATAGATGATAACACGATTGTAGGACTAAATGGCAAGATGGCTTCTTTCTACCTGACAACATCATTCATATTTGAGAAAGGGATGTAAACAAAAGTGAATCGCTTTTTCCTTCATAATTTAGGCTGTACACTTAACAGAATATTTTTCGGCCAAATATATATATATATATATATATATATATATATATCTGTTTTTTAATTTGAAACCATTTTTGTAACTGAAAATCTCTTAATGTTTTTTAGTGGTAATACAGTAGACTCTCATAAATCTGGACTATTGTGGCGGACGGCCGGTCCGGATTCCGAAAAATCCGGATATCCCGGAGTCGGAGATAAGTCGGTCGCTGGGCCGATACGAGCGGTGATAAGTCGCACATGTAATCACTATCAGCCCATGCCGATACCCAACGACACTTGTTACACTCTGACACATTAACTAATGGTACTGTTACTGTAATGTACATAATACAGTAATGGACGGCAATTAAGTAAACACAGGGTAGGGTGTGTCAATTACTTCAGCCACGTGGAAACTTCCACTGTTCGTGAATCATTACAAAGTACGTCATTCACGCAATGCGGAAGATCGCTTGAAAATTGAAGGCACTAAAGCAGCAAATTGTTATTAAAAAAATTTTACCATCTGGTCCGGATTTTCGTGATCCGAATTTATGAGAGTCTACTGTAGTCTCTTTAGCTGTACGGTACACGTACATTTAATGTAAAAATAAACTTTACCTCCATACCTTGTTCTTCAAACAACAATGTAATTACGTTTCCAATGCATTGAAACTCGAAATGTTATTAAATGTAAATCTATTTTTGAACAAAATAAGTAACTAGTAACTCAGGTGATTTATATCTGTCACTTGAGTGAATTGGTGCTTGCATTGACCTTGGCCGGCCGGAACAATTGTATCGTCTATGGGAATGGTACCAAACTTCAGTTTCCGGTCTCACACACAATTTTTAACATTTAAGGGGAGAGATAACTACTATACAGAAGTTATATTCCAAGTGGGAGGATCGATATGTTGGCTGTAACTTTGGTCTTTTTTAAAAATTCAATATTTGGTAGCTACCATAAATATAAAAACATTCTTTATACAATTTTTCTCAAAATCGGCTGTAGTGATTTTGATTTAATTTTACTCAAATGTAGCCTCCAAGAACCCAAACAAAAAGGTTTGTTTCCCATCTCTCCAAAAATGTCGGTTCGCGAGTTCTTAGTAGGAAAGAACAAAATCGGCTATGAGGTTGTATAAAAGATGATTTGACCGATTTTGATCGTATTGAACACTCCACCCGGTTTGCTGCTCGCAGCGAGCAGATAAACATCGCGACCTCGTGGTAAGCGACTGAAAATCACTTTTTTTTTCAATTCAACATTTCCTATTAAAAATTATTGTATTCCTGTTTTGAAGCTAATGTTCTATAGATTCATATATACAACCAAAAGTTCATAAAATGTTAATAATTATATTTAATAAATTGGTAAAGTTTGTGTATTACACACAACAATTATATTTAATAAATTGGTAAAGTTTGTGTATTACACACGATAAAGTTTCACGGCAAACTGAAATTCAAATTATGGCATCCATTCGTGTAATTTTCACAAGCCGATATAACTGTCTAACAACTTAAGAGTAATAGTATTTTTATTATTTTTATTCTTCTTTCTAACTGTTTTCCAAATTATTCTAACTGTTATATTTTTAGATCTTTAAAATTAAAAACAAACCAAGAATTTTGTCGCTTTATTCATCTAAAATATCACTTTTTTAAATTTAACATTTAGCCTAGTAAAACACATGCTATTGTAATAAACAATATACTGTTGAAATTGTTATCTTTCATATTCATTTTATAGATTGTGCCTAAAGTGAAACAAGAAATTACAAAAATTCAATGATGTTGCTGTATTTTCCAATTAGAGAGAACCAAGGCGGCAACTGATTACGAGGGGGACCCATAAAAACGGGAATTTGGTCATAACTCCTTTATTTTTCAATATTTTTACACCAAATTTTGGTCACCTTCAAAGTAATTACCATTGACTGCAATGCACTTGTCTAATCGTTTCTTCCATTGTTCAAAACATTGTTGATATTCACTTAATGGAATGTTCTTTAGTCCATCCAGCGATTTTTGTTTCACCTCTTCCATAGTCTCAAAACGTTTACCTTTCATATCCCTTTTGAGTTGGGGGAAACAAGTTTGGCTGCAACTCTTCTTATGCACAAATCCTCTGATAAAATACTCTGGATTGAATTCCAAATCAACCCAGACATTGCACTTAATTGATCAATGGTTTGACGACGGTCTTCACGAACCAGAGAATGATATTCTCAATATTGTCATCAGTTCTTGACGTTGAAGGGTGCCCAGAACGAGAAAAGAACTGGTCTTCAGTTAACATTTCTCCATTTTTAAAACACTGAAACCACTCGTAGACACATATTTTACTTAAAGTAGCTTCCCCATAAGCTGTTTTAAGCATTACAAGAGTTTCCGCGGGCGTTTTCCCCAACAGGAAACAAAATTTTGCCAAAACGGAAAAAGGTCTTTCATAAAAAAATTTCTCACGTACGAACTGATCCACTCTCAGCGAACAAACGTCGCACACTGACGTGTAGCAATGTGATTCGAGACTCCCTCTCCGGACATTCGGCCACGCCCACCCCTCTCCTCACCAGCCCGATTCCCGTTATTTTTGGGCCCCCTTCGTGTATAAGGAAATATCTTTATATATTAAAAAAAAAATGTTAATACTTAGCTAAATACTACAAGTTCAAACATTTATAAGATTTTTTTATCCTCTTTTGAACTACAATTAGGAAAAGTTTTTGTTTTCTGTAACTATGTGCAGTGGTATAGATTTGGCTCCATAGATATGGGTTAAATTATATTATTATTATTATTATTTATTTTTTAAATATTTTAACTCTTTATTAATTTTATTAAAATTGAGGCTTTACATTTATGGAATCAAAAAATTACGTGCAAAGGAAAAACTAGTACTTTTATAATCCACAAAAAAGGTTTAATACCACTACCAGTTTCAATCCTTTACTGATCATATTTACAAGTGATCAGTAAACTCTTGGAACTGGAGAAGTTTTGTCACTTTTAAATGACCAGTAAAGGTTGAACCCAATAGTGGTATAAACATTAATTATACAAGTGTCTATATTCCTCTTTTTACTCACAATTATTTCTTTTTTTTTGTATAAAAAGTGTCAATATTTTGAGCAGAGATATGTAATGTTTTTGCTAGTAAAAATTTTATATTTTTTGATACTCGAAACTAGGCTCAACCAAATGATTTCTATGACATCTCACTCCCAGCAATCACCTTGGTATTATTTATTAGATATGCTATTATAAAATTATATTGGACAAGGTTCAACCTTCCAAGACAAATAAACCACTGATGGACAAATGGCAAGCATTTTTAATCTAGAGATTATCCCTTTCCAAAATCAGCTTTGTTGAATTTTTTAAATTATGAAACTAAAATTTTCATTGTGTAACAATCTAAAAATATATACGAACTAGAAGAGTTCATATATTTAAGTTACTTTAAAAAGAAATAAAATGAATTTGAGTTTATTGTTGAATCTAAAAGTTTGCTCAGCATTTACGGGCGCCAGGAAGCTCTCGCTTCCAATTTTGAAAATGAATTTGAATTAAAATCTTATCTCGGGAGTAAGCTCTTTCAAAAGTGTACTCTCAGTGACCTGGTTGAATGAATAACACTGAAACTGAAATTTTAACATAAACATTTATTAAACAAACCAAATATTAACATGAACATTCATCAAAAGAAACATATCATGAACATCAATTATAATTAACATCCTATTAGAACTTGAGTTTTTTATGCCTTTGAAAAAAGGTCTATTTTCATTGTCAAAAATTGACTTTAATTAAAAATTGAATTTATTGAAAATGAAACTTGCAAGTATTGAATTACTGTAATGAAGTTAAAATTTTGAAATGATTATTTACTCATTTGCCTGAGTACGAAAATATATAAAAAGAAAATTAATAATGTCCATTACCTGACTGGTATTTGGACTAGTAAACTTATTTAAGTTAAATTGATTAAATTTACATCAATAAAATACAAAAAGAAACATAGTACATATTATATAAAAATTACAGATTTGTATTATAACGTGTTTTATAACACGAGTTACCAGTTGAAGAAACGTATTGTTCATTGTTCCTAGTATTGCAACTTTGAGCGTTGAACGTATGATGACTACACCTGTAGGTTGATTGATATTCGTGATGCGATGCTTGAAACATGGTTCATATAACATACTAAACACAATAGTTTATTGCCCGTCTTAACAAAGCACGTGTTCATAATTGCACAATCTTGCCTTTTTATTATTTTTAAGCACATACGATATTAAAAACATAAAATATTGTCATTAGCACTTCTACAAATGTTAGTGCACCATGTTCTTTACAAAATTAATACTTCCTAACATGTTTTCTATTATTGAACAGAAAATTCGGAGAACCCCTTAACATAGGTCCTATAGCCTCAGGCCCCAGTTCTAGACTGACTTCCACGTCCTGCTATTCCAAACCTGTTCATACCGGTTAAAACTGCGTATCTCTATCTTAACCACTGTTAGATCCAATTGTCCATCACACCCCCCAAAGAGTGTTCGATCATCATATCACATAACACACAATTAATAAACATTTTATTTCAAAAATTTATCTTAAATTTATACATTATTATTTATTTTTTATTTGGAAATCTATTTTATCTTTAAATTTATTTTGTTTGGTATTGAATATCATCCAATACACATTTAACTCAGAGTTATCCCCACTACTTTACCCGCTATTTTTAAATATTTAATCAAACCAACATTTTCTAAGTATTACAATTGCTATTGAGAAAAATTACTCAGTGCCCAATTAAGGAGCTAGATGTGGACTAAACTATAAATACGAGGTTAGGTTGCACACATACTTATAGAATGCGACCCAAATGACCTACAGTAGCCTGCTTGTTGGGATTCGGGAGTTACATTCCCCCTCTATATGCATGCACAGTTTAAAGGAGTTTCATACACAGGAGTTGAGTAGCAGAAGTATGGAGACATGTTCTCGTACTATGTCAATGCGAGTTAAACAGTGCATGGTTATCGAATTTTTAACTGCTGAAAATGTGGTTCATTGTCATTTAAAGCCTATTTATTTATTTAAGTATTTATCGATAGGTCTACTTTGAATCGATGGGTAATAAAATTTCATGGTTGAGAGCCTGGAAAAACGGCTATTGATGATGAAAAATGCAGCGGATGTTCGATCACTGACACAGACAAATAACATCTCAAATTCATCAACGATTTGATTAAAAATGACCCGTGAATCACTCAAATGCGTGACACAAACTATATTGGAATATCAAAGGAACGTGTCAGCTTCATTATTGAACAATTGGGTAACCGTAAAATCTCTGCACAATGGGTCCATGCCGAAGCTCTGCGAAACCTGAAGTTTGAACCGATTCTACTTCCTCCCTGCTTCTCCAATCTCGCGCCTTGGGATTTCTATTTTTTTCATGCATAAAACAGCCAATGATGTAGAGCAGGGGTCTCCAAACTATGGCCCGAGGGCCACATCCGGCCCGCGGACAGATTTTGTCCGGCCCGCGGAGAGCTAGCATACTTGAAAACTCCTTTTAGAGAACATATTTTTTATAGCAAATTAAATTTAGTTTACTGAAGTATTCTAATTTTATGTTGAATAATTATTAATATGACATCTACATTGATATGGTCATGGGCTAACTACTCATAACATTGTTGTAGGCTTATTGTTATTGTTTTTGTGATAAGTTGGATAATGAAACACAGAATTGTAATGAGTAAAGACATGTATAATATGCAGAAAATTTAACTTCAGTATATAATAACTAACAAATTATTGAAATGAATCCAACTAATATTTTATACATTTTAAATAAAAACATAACTTATAAGAAGCATAATGACATATGAAATACTAATGAGATTTATGTAATTGAGATTTTCCACTGACAATAGTTTGTAGTTGTGGACTAATTTTACTTGTACCAATTATTAAAAGAGATTTAAGATGCTCATCAGTTAATTTAGATCTGTAAACATTTTTTGTGTGCTTCTTTTTGGAGAAGGTCTTCTCACACAAATAAGTAGTACCAAAAACAGAAAACAGCCCACGAGCAAATTTATGCAAATTATCAAATTGTGTCAGTGGAAGACTCTTATAAAATTCCAACAAAGATGAGTTTTGATATTTGTTCTTAATTATATCACTGCACTGTAGAACAATCATTTCCATTTGAAGTTCCGGGGCTAGGGTTTCAATGTCAGTATCAAAAGGATTCTGAAAAATCTTAATTTGATTCGCAATGGCATCAAAGTCCGAGAAACGAGTATCAAAATTTATTTTCAAAGCACTCAAAGTTTCGATTGCAAAATCGATAGGTAACTCAGTCTCAGTGGTGTGGCTGAATATTTCACATGTTTTAAAATGTGAAAAACATTTACTTCGTAGTTGTGATTGAAACAGTATCAATTTCTTCCGGAATGATTTGATATTAGTGTATAAATCAGGAAGATGCTTCTTTTCTTCTTGCAATCTCAAATTCAGTTCGTTCACATGTTTTGTCAAATCAACATAGAATGCTAACTTCCACAGCCATGCGTTGTTTTGTAATTCAGAAAGAGGGCGATGCTTTTCAATCAAAAAAATTTCGATCACTGCTCGAAGTTCAAAAAAGTGCTGAAGGACTTTCCCACAACTAAGCCAACGTACGATAAGCAGTATGATAAGGTAAGTCATTTTCTCCAAACTCTTCAAAAAATTGTCGGAATTGTCGGTGATTCAGCCCAAAAGATCTGATAAAATTAACAGTTCTGTTGATATGACTGGTTTCAGAACTTCAGACATATCCAAACATTTTCCGCACAAAGACTGTTGATGAATGATACAATGTAAGACTAATGGTTTTGAACCACCGTCATTTTCTACAGCCTTTGACACAAGAGCGACCACTCCTTTATCTTTCCCACTCATGTTTTTGCCTCCATGAGTTGTAATACATTTCAAGTTTTCCCATCGAAGGTTCTTTTGATTAATGGCCATTTCAACTCCTTTAAAAATATCTGTACCAGTAGTTGTGCCATGAATACTATACATATCAAGAAGTTCTTCATGCACTTCATAGCTTTTATCTACTCCTCGAATATAAATCAACACCTGAGCAGTATCTGACACATCCGTTGACTCATCCAAGGTCAAAGAAAACCACTCAACATGTCCATTTTTGTCGAACAGTTGAGAGGATATATTTTCAGCGATGTTTTCTACCCTTCGAGCCACAGTGTTTGCTGATATACTGACAGTTTTTAATAAATTTACCTTTTCAGGGCACATTTCTTCGGCTACTGCAATTATGCATTCTTTGATCATTTCTCCATCGGTGAATGGTTTTCCACGTTTTGCAATTTCAAGAGCCACACGAAAGCTGGCACGAGTTGCAGCCTCTTGTTCAGTTTTGAGTTTTTTAAATGAAGATTGCTGCGATTTCAATCCGCGCTTCATAGCTTCGAATTTTTCTGTCCGCAAACTTCCTGTATATTTTGAGTAATTTTGAAAATATTTTGTTTCATAATGACGTTTAATGTTATATTCCTTGAGAACGGCTATGCTTTCATTGCAAATCAAACATAGCGCCTTGTTACTGGACTCAATTACGAAATACTGAATGTTCCACTGATCTTTGAATTTTCTGCATTCACTATCAATTTTTCGCTTCTTTTCCATACTACTAAATCACACACAAAAGCAACAATTCAAATCAAAATACTGTTACAAAGATGTCTTAAACTTTAACATGCACAAACACGTTTTAAGGAGGTACGCACTATTTTATTTCACAACAGTGTCATAGGAACTGACTTGTGGTTGCGCCACTAGCCTTCTTATATATTCCAATTACTGCCATCTAGAAGTGAGTGGAAGACACCAGAACTTTCTCGAACCAACGAGATTATTCTGTACGTGCTATTAGCGCCATCTGTTAGCGATAGAAGGTACTACCTATTTCCGTTTGTGTCCACCAGATGTCGTGTCACGTTACTCCTCATGGCTCGTACTCTACGACTAATCTAGAAATTACAGATAATGACAGGAAAATTAAAAATATGCAGTGTTGCCGTTTTGCGGACTTTAGTCCGATTTGCAGCCTTTTTTAAACGTTGCGTACTTTTTCGGACTTTTTTTTTCATCAGTGGACTATTTCACTTTTTACCACCGGCAACAATGATAATATGGTTTTGGCCCTCGGAACTTACTGGAGTAATCAGTATGGCCCTAAGGCTGGAAAGTTTGGAGACCCCTGATGTAGAGTACTACTTTTATTGTTATATATTATATACAAAATAATGTTTAATTGTATCACAAAAATTGGAAAAATATGGGAATGAAACTATGTATTTATTACTACTGTATTCCAGTATTGATCAAAAAATTATTATTTGTTTCTTTTAGATTGTTTGATAAGGAACTAGATTATGTTAACCAGTTGATCTTTGAAGACATTCGTAACAACTCTGCATGGAATCAACGTTATTTTGTTCTCAATAACACAACTCATTTCACACCAGAAATTATTGAAATGGAAGTGCGTTATACATTAAATCAAATTAGATCAGTCACAAAGAATGAAAGCTCATGGAATTATTTGCGTGGGTAAGTTAAAATTATATATGTATGTTTTGGTTCTAACACCCAAGACTATAGAAAACTCACTGACTTTTGACTCAATCAAACACTATTCAATAAAATAAGATGCCAGAATTATAAATACACTAAAATTGATATTTCCACTCATGAATTTTCTTACTATGTTTGATTTTAAACATGAAAAATAAGAATATATCAAGTCAATCATGAAAAGTTCGTTATTGAGTATGATTTTAAGTTATTCAGGTATTTTAAGGCAATTTAAACTCTTCATGTATGAAATTAAATTTGTTTTTCAAACCTTGACAGTAGTCTTTGGATGATCCCAGTTGCTGTTGGCAGCTTTTAAGGTCCTAGTTGACTTATGACAGTGTCCAAGGTCCTAGTTGACTATTGGCAGCATCCAGGGTCCTCTATTGCTGGTGATCCTCTATTATTTAATTTATTTTAATTCTTGAAAATTCTTTATATACTCGATATACCGTACTTATTTACTTGACTTTAAACTATACTTTTTTTTTTTTTTTTTTAGCTTTCATACAATCTTACTTGAAAGATATTTAACAGAAATTTTATATAAGCTTACAACAGTTTCTCTATGTCTAAATTACTTCAGAATTTTTAATGAAACTAGCTATGTGTTCACTACATAGAGATGATTCCTTCTATATGAAAAAAGTGGCTGCTGGTCATATTTATAGGGAAAAATTCCTTCAGCAGTGTACCACTTCTGCAGGAGAATTTTCCTTTTTCCCAGACTCGTTTTTTGGCAGAATTTCGGCTTTTATTTACTTCAATTACTATCCTTTATTTCAATTACTTTTTTAACCCTTTTGGTCCTTTAAAATTATTATTAACCTTAAGATCCTTTATTTTAAATTTCTTACTTATTGCTGATAGTTGGTAGTGGATTTGCCCCTCCATCTACGTCATCAGTTTGTGTGATTTCTGCGCTTTTCCATTCTAATCTTGCATGTCCACAATCTCTATTGTTTTTAATTCCTCTATAACTTTCGTTTCTGTGGAGTTATAGAACTTTTGTGTAGGCTATACATATGCCTAGAAACTTAATACTGTAATAAAAGAGCTTCATTAACTTTTGATTTGTGAAAATAAAGCTTATATTTGTTATTTCAACTTAGACATAATGTATGTGCAGCTTCCTGGATTGTATATTAAGAATAATATGTGTTAGGTTAGGTTATACAAGATAATTAACCTAACACATTATTATTACTTCAAGCATTTTGGGAGCTTAAACTTGAAAAAAATGTAACTTTTATAATTCGAATTTTTAGATAATTCGAATTTTTTCATTGGTCCTTTCAGCTTCGAATTATCCAAGTTCTACTGTACTTATTTTCTTTAATTCCTTTTCCTCCCCTTTTATTCCATTTTACAATACTTACTTCCCTCCAACTTTTTAATTATCAACTTTCCAATATTTATTCATTTCATATAATGTACTCACTCGTCTTTACTTCTTATTCTAAATAATCATAAAAGTTTTGGATTTGTAAGGAATTTTGGATTTTTTTCTTCATTTTGAAACTTATGTAACTCAAAATGTGAACTTCTGTATAAATTGGTTTGAATGAGAAATTCATGTCTACTACTTCTACCACAACTAGAACATCTTACCTTTAAAATCCCCCAATCTTCACATTTAAAATTCGCTTCACAACTCGCAAAAATGGCAAGTATTGGGAACTTGGCAAGTATTGTGGCTTAAGACAAGTTCAGGGTCACATAACATCATGGCTATATTACGCTCGTCAGCCATTATCTGGCAATCTGACTCTTGCCGCTAGTACAACGTCCAAATCCCCGTATTCAAGAAATATCTTAATGGATGGATTATTTCCTTTGTAGTACATACAAAGCTTTTGGAAAAACCTCCTGATATTTTTGGTAAACTCCACTAATATGATCACTAATAGTAGAGCAGCCATCACACCTTCGGTCTACCACTTTATTCAGGTCAAGATTCAGATTGTTACATGTATCTAAAATAATATTTATTAGGTTTTTGGCTGTCAAGTGATTTTTATGAATAACAGGAAGCCTTCTCACATCATAGGCTTTGCATCATTTGTGATATATCTGATAGACAAATTTTTCTTTCCTAGAAACATCAATTTTTATATCTCCTAAAATTGTTAAACATTCACCACTATTTATTTTATGAAGAAGATTTTTATGTGTATCAAACTTCCACAAATACTAATTATTTAATTTTAAATGTTAGGGCTTAGGTATGCTGCTTTTCATGACCTTTCCAATATTATTGTTGTAGTTTTTTGTGTGTATCTGATCCAAATCCAAGGAGAGACCTAAACTTTCCTTTTTGCCGAGGTTTCTCAACTTTTAGAGGATCACTTTATCTCTATACCCTCAAAGTGGTATGGATTTCATTTTCCCCATAAAAAGTTATTATTTCTATAATTGGTTTTATAAGAGGTTAGTTTTGGCCCCTTTTCAATTTCTTTGAGAGTCTAGTAACATAGCTACATCTTCCATTTCACCACTGTTGACTTTAAACAAAATTTTCCGTGACAACATGCGAACATTTATGCATTCAACGGAATTTTTCTATGGCATCCTTCCATTTTTAAATGGAGTCATGACCACCAACTCTCTTATTTTTTGATGATGCCTTTACCCACATATTCACGCCCAAAAAACACAATATTTGTAGTATGCACCATCTTTCAATTTAGCCGAAGCCACTTGGTTAGCTAGTTTTATAGAACTTCAGATTTTGTTTACCAAGAAAGAATTGTATACGAAAGAATTGTGAAAAAGGACTTAAATCGAAAGTTGAAAAGTGAAAAAACAGACATTCGGTAAAAGTGCGATAACTCGTAAACGAAACGTGCGAAAACGACCAATCGAGTTTCACAAGATCCTCAAGATCGGACAGAAGAGGAATCCGAAGAGAAATCGACGATCGGACCAGCCGTTCAGAAGTTACAGCAAGTTGTTCGTAAAAATGTTCAAAATCACAATTTGCAAGATTTAACAGGAAAAGTGACGCGAGTGGATCTACGTCACAGTACAGCAATTGGACTTCGCATGACCAACCGTCATCACAGATAACGAAAAATAATACAACAATCAAAATATCTATTAAAAGGATTTTTAATAGTAAATAGTGAATAAAAACTATTCAATAGGTAAAAACTATACCTAGTACAGTTTGTAGTATAAAAATTTCAGACCAAAACAGCCTGAAAATACGAAAAACAACGAAGAGACATTTCTTCATGAAAGGGAGAAAAAGTGGTTACCTTTTGAGGGAAGATTCCCACAGAAAGGGAGAACCAAAATTGTTCGTCATAAGACGGATACTCTAGTACCAGACTCCGAGCAGGGAAGACGTTGCTTTAGTCACTCTACTAAACTATTCTAAATTCAACTTAGTAAATTTTGAACTTAAATATTTCAATCAGTAATTAAAAGTAACTTAGAAAAATTTCAACTAATTTCGAACTTCGATCTGCAAGAAGATTCATAAACATTGAAGGCGATTTAGCAGGGATTCGAGATTAATACCAGCATTCAACAACTTAGAAATATCCAGGACTTGGAGAGAAAACAACTCAGAGACATCAAAAACAATTTCAACAAATAACTTCAAATCTACGAGAGCTTCATGTTAAGTGTGAAGGTACACTAAGTCTAATGAATAATTCGTAACTAGTAAATTCAATTTAATAATAAATTCATTGGGGAAATTTAGAAAAATTAACTTCAGTAAAATAAAATCACTCTGCTTTGGTGTAACAAATATTTCAAAATTAAATACTACTATTTCAGTGCAGGAAAAGCTATCTGTAGTCCTAGCTGAAATAATCTAGCTTTTTTTCAATTTGTGTTAGTATATAAAAGATTCCTATTTGATTATTTGTGTCATATTTTATTGGTTTATTTGTTGTGTCATAAAAATTTTAAATTGTTTTGATTTGTTTTAATGAGAAATAATACATACAATTCTATTCTCGAGTTTGATTCTTTTCATTAACCATTCTGTGTATTAACATTGCTTTGTTTATGATAATTATTATAATTGTGCTCTGGTAAAATATAATATAAAATTTTGAAGAAATTATTATCAGAACTTAGGAGCCGATTTCTTTCAAAAGGCACTTCCCCAGAGAAAGAGAGTGAAAAAAGGAAAGTAGTAAATTCAGTGAGCGTTAAAATAAAATTCAGGGAATTTTGCGTAAATTAAAAGATTGTAAGTTAATGAGAACAAGCTCATACTTACAAAAGCCAAGTTTTGCAAAAGCTTTGATTAGTAAAAAGGTAAAAGTGAGCATCTTGGTCTTGTCCGCGTTTGTATAGAGACAAGAACTCCTGACGAAGGACGTTGTAAAGCGAGGTTTGAGTCGCGTGAGTAAAGGGTTTGCAAAAGTCGTCAGAGGGTACGCGGCGAGTGACGCTCCAGCGTGGGGCTCGAACTCGCAGCAACAGCGAGCGCATACGCTGCAGTGTGTGTGTGTAAATGTCATGTGATTGGTCACAAGAAGAACCTCTGCAATTGATTAACATATAAAAATTATAAACACTATTAGTTTAATTGCTATTATCTAATTAATTATTCAATAAACGTGTGACTATAAGATTTCTAATTTTAACCCAAAAACTTGTATTGATTTCCATCAGTCTTATATATTTGATTCTGAAAATTGATAAATCATTTTTATCTACTTTTACCAAAGTATTCATAAACTCGTCATATTCAATAATATTTTTCTTTTAAAAATATATATAAAATCCAGTGATGTATCTGAAAACGGAATCCATACCATAATCCAGAAAAAAAATTTGTGTGTAGATAGACATACTTATCGACAGAAGAAGTACATTCATGTACTTCCATATATAATAGTTGTCATTATAAAAAAATTTAGTCTTTCCCTAAATAAGTATTAACTATTTCATTAATATTTAAATTCATCCTTCCGTCTAACAGTTTTGTATAAACAGGATAACAGCTTTAATATAGGATAACCATATTGAAGCTTTAAAGATGGAAATTTTATCATGTATATCTACTAAATGATTTTATTTGTAATTGAGCTATATAAAATGGTTTTTTATAAAAGACATATAATTGCTGATTAATATCAGCTGATTCTAGTATAGCAGTAGCAATTTATAATTTTAGTGATGTATAGACAAAGTTAGAGAGTTAAATTTAGCGAGGTAGATTATGAGCACATTGAGTTTAGACAGACGCTTTATAGTCTGAATTGTAACGATTAAAAACAGTACAATGTTGATTGGTTTCAACAGCAAGAAATTGTGGACCAATCAAGATATTGGAGAATATTCTCTGCGGGAAGATATGGAATTGGTCAAAATGAATTAAATCATTTTAAAAGAGACACAGCGGAAAATCAAATGTAAAAAAGGAATACATCTACTAAAAAAATTGTGTATAAAAATTCTGGGTTAGAGTGTAATAGACCACATAACCTATTATGTTCATATTTTCTATACTTTTGATGTATGAAAATATGTAAGAAAATTCTGTAATTTAGGACACAAAAAAGCTATAATTCATGAAGAATTTCTCCATTGGTATCACTGAGTATCCGGAATTAACAAATACCAAATTATCAGGCCAATAATTTTAGAATGTTTATGTCTGGAAATATTTAGCCTATCTGTAACATTATTGGTTAGAAAAGATATGCTCTCGACATTTGATCAATATCAATCTGTCAAGTTGTACAAGAGAAAGATATTCAGTGAATGGCAAACCCTTTCAGTATGTAAAGTTTAATATTAATTAAATTCATATTTGGTCGACTCTTAAAATTAACTTTGTTTGCAAATTGTAACTTATTAAAATCTATAATTATGATATTGACTTGTATAGCAGTACATTTCATACAGTTTTGTTTTTATACCTTAATTAATTTGTATTTTTGTGAATATGAAAATGGAATTTGATAAATCTTTATATTGATATATCTTGTATTGTATACTGTTTAACCTTTGCTTATATTTTCTTATAAAATTGGGCTTGTCAAGTAGTTTTAATAAATAATTTATTTAACAGAATATTATTCCACTCAGAATACGGTCTAAATCATCCAGTAGCTTCTCAAGTTTGTGAAGAAATGTACGAGTCTGGTAACCGTTCACCATATTTACTGGCATATTTGGTGGATCTTGCTAGTGAAAAGACTGAGCAGGGTGATGGTGATAAAATTGATTATGTGAAAAGAGCAATAAAGGTAATTTTATTTTTCAAGACAATATGTCAGAATTACTATATTTAAATTTATTTTTATTATATAGCTCTTAAGTTGATTTTATTTTCTTTGATATAAATAATTTATTCTTTTCAATCAGTCAATGTTTGCTATAGATAATAAATAATTCTATAATACATGGTAATCTGTCAAAAATTTATCTTAAAAAAAACTTTCAAACACTTTTCCATCTTAAAAAAAAGAAAATAATATGTATTGTTGGAAGGCTGGATGGACAAACTGTAAATATATAATAAAAAGGGGAAGTTTTTTATTTTAATTGAACTTTGAAATATAAGAATTTTACGAAATTGCTCAGCTTTATGGGTGCCAGGTGGACTTAACTCACCAATTTTGAAAATAAAATAAAAATTTCTTTAAATTAAAATGTTCCCGGGTCGTGTTTCTTTTCTAAGTGTACTATCAGTGGTTATCTGGTAAATAATAAATCCTTGTTTATTTTTCTGAAACTGAACATCCTTTTATTAAGCACAAATTATTGAACAAATACATAAATCAAACATTAAATATTATGTCCTATTAATCTAATAAAATTTTGTCTTGAAGGGACTTAAAAGCTTTAATACATGATTTTACTTTAATATAGTTGCAACTTCAATTAAAAATGATTCTATTATGAGAACGTTTTGTCTCATTTTAAGTTTAAATTTATGTTGAATTATTTTCTGAATTGAGTTTAAAATTTTATATTACTATTGTGGAAAAAAAATCATTTATCTAAAAAGCACTTACATTTACTAAACAAACAAAATATTAGAACATCTTAATTATACTTAAAAACTCTACAATTAATCTTTTTGTGTATCATGAATAAAATAATATTGTTTCAATTTTATAAAATGGTATTGATATTGTCTGTTGTATATGTTACCACTTTGTAGTACTAAGATGGACCCCTTTGTAACGTGAAGTCTCCTAGTTAAAGACAGAAATCCACCATTCCTCGCATTTGTGAACAGGTTGATAGTCTCCATTGGGAATTCACTATTCGTAAACTATCACATATTCTTTCTCTTTTATTTACTTAAAATTCAGTTAAACAAAAGTCCACTGTTTCTTTTATTAAAAAGACCTTTAGAATTGTTCACATAAAATGAATACATTTTTATTCACTCATTCTTATTTCATTGTCCATTTTGCTTTTAAGAAGCCTAACGTCTATTTTTACAGTTTTTAAACAACAACTTCTCGATATTACACACTGTCTTTAATCGTTCATTTTTTAAATCATCTATCTTTCATTTTAACTTACATTGTTCTACAAAAATTGTACCTTTTTACACACAAAAATACGTCTGTCCTAGTCAGACGCCTGCTTCCAACCCTCACAAAACACATATGATCATTTCAGAGGTTCCCTTCCAACTGTTTTCAAACACATGTTTAAAGTTTTTCATCACAACACATACATCTTACTCCCTTCAATGTTTCTGACCAACTGCTAAACATTAATTACATTGTTCACAAAATATTTCCAATCAAATATGCATCTGACCAAGTCAGACGCCGGCTTACAACTCTCACAAACACATCTGATAATTTCAAAGGTTCCCTTCCAACTGACTCCACGCATGCTTGCTTTTTTACACGATGCTAGCACAGGGTTCACATTTCTGGTCCCACAGACACTGTCCAAATCATTTTGTTTGACAACAAGCATCGTCTATTTTCACAAAATAATATCTCACTTCAACATTTATTCTATCTTATAACTAAACATTATTTACCTTAAATTTATATTTTGGAAATCTATTTTAATTTTTCTTTCCCTTGTTTCAAATATTTTTCACAGGCATTAATTTGACTTACGTGGTCTTTCTTTCAAACCAATCATAAAATCCCTTTTTCCTTATTCAGCGAATATTTTTATATCAAAGCTAAATTCAAAAATTGAGTATCACAAAACATATTGTGTAATTGTAATTTAGTAAAGTGTTATTAGCACTATAACAATTTTGTCTATAGCATAATAAAATTTGGATAAAATTATACAAGGAGGAATTGATGACTAGATTTTTGCCTGAAGAGATTCGTTTTCCTAGTTCAAGATATCATCATATTACTTTTAAAATCAAACTTTTAAATTTTTTATAGATTTTGATGAAAATAGTTTCTACAAAATAGAATGAAAGACAAAACTATTGATCAAAAATAAACCATACTCTGAACTCCAAATTTAGATTATAATAACCCAAAATAAGTTCAAGTTTTTAAATAACAAACCTTCCTAAAGGATGAAGAGAAATATTATAATTGCTTAAATTAAATAGTTAGAAAGATGTAATCAGAATTTTACTCATTGATCGTACATTTTTCAAATATGTTACTTTTAATTAACATGATTTTAACACTTCACATTATGTGCTACAGATTAATTTGACTTATTCAACTTAACACAGCCCAAACTGTTGAACAAAATAGTGCTTTTTTAGAAACATATCATGCATGATTCCTAGATAAAATTTAAAATGCAACAAAAAACAACAAATTTTCTCTTAAATTTAATATCTCTTATATTTTCTGTTTTGATTTATCAATTGCTGTTCGAAGATAGTAGGTAAGCCTGGACGGAGCATCCTTAAAGCAAATAAAGTTTGGGGTACTAGAAATACCTGCTTTTCGAGGAAAGAATTGTTCTGTTTAAAAACAGATAATCTAATTGTCAAAAATAATGATAGGTAGAATGTTTAATAGAGGTAAAACATATCATTACGGGAGGATGGACAAGAAAACTTACCACAGACCTGAGGCATTGGATGAAGATAGAATATGGAGAGATGTACTACAGACTATTATGTCATACAAATGTTGATAGAACATGGATGTTTCAGCTATTTGGCTATTATGCTCAAAGAATCAAATTGAGAAACATCCCAAATCGTGAGTATTGTGGGCTTGTTGAGACTGCAGAGCACATTGTTCATGTCCTTTATGAAATTTTTTTAGAAATAAAATGAATAGATAGTTGAGGACCACTCTGGATTCTTCTGTACAGTAGAACCCCTCTAATCTGTCACCTTCGGGACTGGGGGCATGGTCGGAACGCAAATAAGGTCGGATTATCCAAAAAAAGTCAATATTTATAAAGAGATTTTTTTACAGTAATATAAGTGATATATAAACTTTAAAACACTTTAAAAGTCATAAGTCAAAGTTTACAGTAAAATAACAAATTACTTAGAAAAAAAGATTAGACTATTGCCATTTCTTTTAAAATCGGCCCAGATATCAGAGTACCTTTCCTTCTTTCTTGACAGAACCACATCCATAATGTGTTATCAAGCAGTTCAAGTGTAGGCTTTTTTAGTGTTTTGCGTTTCTTATTAGTGTTTTCACCATCAATCATAATTGTATATGATTAAATGTCTTTCCGATTTTTCTCCAATCCCTAATTGTCGTAACGCCTACATTCAGTTCCTTTGCAATTTTTTGGAGCGATTCTCCTTTGTCCAGCCTTTGTAGCACTGCTAATTTTTCATTTAGCGAAAGAGTTACGTGTTTACGTTTTCCTCCTGACATGTTGAAAAACAAACAACTGCACATACAATGAGTCTAGCAAGTACTATAGCAAATCAATAGAAACAACATGAGAGATGACACAACACTGAAGCGGGAAAGCGATAGCGATAACAAACCTGAAAGAATGGGGTCAGACGGGCCGTGATTCATTGACAAGTCGGCACAATATCGCGAGCTCGAGCACGGTCGGATTAACCGGAGTAACGGACCACCCAAGGGCGGATTAGAGGGGTTCTACTGTAATTCGTGTTAGCGTGATCATTATATTTTTAATATTTATAAATAAATTTTGAGAAAATAATAGAAAAAGGATATTATTATCCCCTCAAATTTCCAAAATAGAACACACCATTTTAAAAACTTTATCTAATGACTTATTATAATGAAATGAATAACTATTATGTTCAATAAAGAGCTTGTGTTCTAAATTTAACAAAATTAGATAACACACAGTAAATTCTCCTTAAAATCCAAAATAATCCTAATAAAGCAAGTGAGGCCACATTTTAATCTTTAAATGAAATGAGTTTGGATCTAAACAATACTTGGGCTTAAATCAAATATCAAAGGCAAGGTCTGCAAATGAAGAAGCGAGTTTAACCTAATAAGTATATGGCAAATCCAAAAATCCAGGACCGGAAGCTGAAGCAGACAATCAAGTCACGAGTATTGAGTGGCATACAGGATGTCATCTAGGTCTAGTGTAATTTAATTATTTATGAAATATAACATTTAGTATTTACCTTCATTTTAGAATTTGTAATGAATAAATATTTTGCCTGTTACAGTTATGTAATGACCTTGCTGAGGAGTATGATCAAATCCGATGTAAATATTGGAGATACGTTGCACGAAGTTTTCAGCAGCCTGTATCAGAAAATTAAAGATAAAATAAGAAACCATTATCAGTGAATTCCCAAAATATTTTGTTATTGTATGATATTTAAATATTTGGTATACATTTTTTATTTTTGTGTGAAATTTTACTTTTTGTAAACTTTTATAATTTTATTTTATTTTTGTTTTAATATTTAAATCAAACATTCATTTCATTGGTGGCTCACATATATGTAGTATAAAGGAAGTTTTGTTATTGGTAAAAAATTGATGTTTTAGACTTTTAGAAAATATTATAGGCCTATGTTTTAAAATGTCCTTATGTTTTTTTTGGAAATATCTCTATCATTTGTATAGCCCATATGTATAGATCGTTGATCAAATTTAACATGAATATATTCTTTCTTGTAATAATCTAAACTTGGCATACTTGCTATAAGCTAAAAACAAAAATTTAATTTTTGTCTCAAGTTTAGGTCTTAATAATTCTGGTGAGTTAACCTAGTGAAACTAGGGTTAATTCTATATGTACTTACTAAGTTAAAAACCTTGTATCTGGCCAAATTTTACTTTTTTAAATAAATCGCTGTGATTCATTTGCACATAAATAATTAATGAATTTTAAATTTTATTTACAAACGTGTTCTCAATTTTTATAGAAACTACCTACGAAATACATGCTAGTTTATATAAAAAAAGAGAAACATTATAGTTTTTTCTAAAAGGAAATCAATTTTTGGGGAGGGGTATTTTCCAAATGTGGTTAATTTGGTTTTGGGTCATTTCCAAAATTTGGTAATAAACTATAATAATATTGGAACACGTTTCAAGATTTTTGACGCCCATGGTTCATTTTTATTTCCTTAATCTATTTACTCTTAAACTGGAAATTTTGAATATGTTGTGATAGAAAGTTCATGTGCAAAAAGGTTTATGAAATATTTGTACATCATTTGTTTATTATAGAATAGTCTGTTATATATAAAACTTTATAAACATTTTTTTTTTTTTAAAGTTTTTAATGATAATGATATGAGATTAGAATTATTATTTTTTGGTCTTAAATCAAATTATTTACTGATATCTTATTAATTACACCTTTTCATAGTGTCATTCCATAAAATTTTAATTTCTCTTGATTATTTTTTAAATGAAGAATCCCAAATATATTTCAGTTTATTTTTTCTTGTGTCCTTATCAAATCATTTACAAAATATTCTCTAAAAATTGATTAAAAAATTATATTAGGTCCATGAGAGTTAATGTAATAACATTTGTTTAAATGTAGAACAGACTTTTTTAAATTGTTTAACTTATCCCAAAATTTATTTCTAATAAATTGTATGTAAAAAAGTAACAAAATGGCAAATTGGAAAAAGAAGTTGAATAAAATTTATTGATCATTTGGTCTATATTTTAGTGTTTTCCAAATTGCTTGTGAACTATAATATATCTGAAACATTTTCAATATCTAGTAGATGAAAGCACTTATCAATTTTATATTTTGTGATAAAGTATACATTTTTTTAAAGGAAGGAATTCATTGTAATTACATTACCTAATTGAAAGCTGATTATTTAATTAATGAAATTATAGCTTTTCAATATAAATGTGGCTAATATTGTAATATTACGTAACAAAGTTTAGAAAATCAACATTAAACTTGTCCAGTAATAATCACATTTTGAAGTAATGAGATTCCGAAACTTTAGAATAATTTTTTTTTTAAAAGTGTTCAAATTCATTAAGTCATAGCTTGAACTTCAGTTTTAATTTATTCCAAGCGTGGTCATTACAATATTTTTTTTTTATAATAAATCAATTTGTTTCATCTAAATTATCAAAATATAACCATTGTAGTTTATGTATGTACTAAATTTGTATCGCAATTGTTCTTTGTATTGTTTTATTTATATGTATGTATTTAGCACAACTTTATTTCCAATTTAGTAATACCTCTCTACCAATCCTAACAAATATAAATAAATATTATTTTAAAATTAAAATAAAATTTGAACAATTTCTCACAAATAAAATGTTAAAATATAGTTTCTTACTTTTTTTCCATCAAATGACCTCTTTTTTGCATTAGTGACGTGTTTCGGGACTTTTATCCCATCTTCAGACACAAAATTACTCAACCGAGGTCGTCAAACACTAAAATTATTCACACAAACATACATATCACATTTATAGAACGTTTAGGTATACAACACCTTCTGGCTACGTCAGTGAAAATCTTCAAAATACAAAGGGAGAAATCCGCTCTTCCCAATAGTGTGAGATTCTTACTCACTAAAAACCACCTTCCTTCCTGTTGGTACCCCTATCACGTAGGACAAGGAAACAGGAAAGGTTTTCCATGTACCAAGCTGAGAAGCTTTTTCCATGGGCATATCGAGATTGTAAATGTGTAAGAAAGCAGAACGTTATGTATCCACACAAAGAGTGAGGTAAAGACCTAACTTGACAGAGTCCAGTCAGGTAAAACCTCACGACAGATCATGCAGGATCCCAGGTTTGGTGGACGTGGCGTGCAAGGTGGAGGATGGGAGTTACCTTACAAATGCCTTGTTAGTAAATTTATTGGAGGAGCTTCAAGCTACATCTTTTTCTGCTGCCTACTCGATACTGAAATAAGCGTGCAAGATTAGACTGCATGCAACTGCATCCTGGTGGCGATAGCTTGGCTCATGCCGCTGCAGTGCACCCTTTGGTCTAAAACAGAGCTAGAAAGCAAAAAGGTGAAATGTGGAGAAAGAAGAAAGTTCAAATTTTACTTTGGTTTTTTTTCAATTTGAAAATATCTCCTATAGTTTCTGAGTAATTAATTCGTGAAAACAGCCAATTTTCAAACTTTTAAAAATCCTAAGGTACACCCCCCTGAAAATTTTTTAAGCCAAAAAGTGAGTTTTCGAATTTCTATAGCTTAATAGAAGCAGAATTAAATTTGGAGTCGAGGGGTGCTATTGAAATTTCAAAAATTTTAATATTTTTATCATTTTTAACTACTTTTTTGTAAAAATTTGAACATTTAACAATACCAATGATATGCACATAATCCGATGTACAATAGCCTCAGACTAGGATTGTGTCTGGTGTAAGGGGCGTGTCCTCCCTTCTACTTGCTTCCCTAACCTGACTTTACCGGTACAATCCATTCCAAGAAAACTAGGTACACAAATTACTGTTTAGCTACATGTAATTCCTAAAATTACAACTTCGTGACAGACTTTTGTAGGTTTTTTTTTATTTACACCGATAAAAGAAACGAAAGTAGGTACGCGTTTACACAGAAGCATTTAAGGTCTGTATTTTTTTATTGGGATTGTACTGCTGAAAGTAAACGCAACAAACAAAGTGTGGGGGCCCCTCTTTTCCTCTCCACCCCAGACACATTCCTACCTTGTGGATGCTGTACATAGTACACCGTCGCTTCGAGTTCAGTATAACGAATTTGTTCAGGCGTGGTTTGTTGTCTCTCTACCAGAACGGATCTCTTAGCTCCTTTTGAAATCGGAAGTGATAACAGCCAGTCGAATCTATCGACCATCCACTCCTTATTGATCTTCCTCTCAGCTGCTTTCTTACAAACATGAGAATGCGGTGGGAGGGTCATAGAATTCTAGTGTCTCCTTTTGATTAGTATTTTCATCACCACACCTCCACAGTGGCTGGGATCCACTGGAAGATTCATTTTCCTCTTAGGTTCTTCAAAAGGGCTTAATAAAGGTATAGTTTGTTGTAAATTATAATGTTGTACAGTCCCTTATTTTTTCTAGGTGTACAAAACAAATTATAGTTTTTTACACGACTTCAAGATTAAACCGGATTCTTCTATTTCTAACAATCGTGTTACCTTATTGAAAACTTTGCAAGAACGTTTGATAATGTTTGAAAGAAGAGACGAAACGACCGTTGCTAAAATAAAAACAAAGAATTGTGAGCTATGAAATGAAGTTAATTGGTGTATTTAATTAATTTAATATTGGATACACAATGGAATCAAAGTAAAAGAAAATCATGTCTCAGCCTAAGGGGATTAGATTACCCTCAGAAAATCAACCTCTGTAAACAATATAATTATACACCTAATTTCATTAACAAATAAATACCATTTCAGAATGTTTGAGAAAAGCAAAAACAAAATCCCAAATGAATCTCGTTAGATGTTATGGAAACTCAATGCCTAACAACATTCAATATTACATCTTTACATTTTAAAACTCGCTGAGATAAGATAACAGTCTATATACCAGGTGATTAAAAATGTTAATATTCCAAGATATTTTCTTTGAGAAAATCCATACAAAACGCAACTCTAGATGTGTGAGCTTCTATGGTTCACAACACTCTGATACATTTAACTGTCACATTTTGCTGGGGAACGTCCTGCAGAGGAAGTTGTGAAAATCTTCAATCTAAACATAGATAGAGTAGTACCTCTATGTAAAGGTCTTTGTTAGTAGAACACATTGCCGCAAACCCGAACTCAAAAGGACAATTAAATCAGAAATGGCAGCTCTTCAAAGTTTATTTTCCTTCAGTATAACTATCAAGGCAATTAACTGTGTAGTAGGGACAGATATCGTATAGATATTTTTTATTCTTTTGTAGTCGTAATTTTATTGTAAAAATACAAACTTTACATTTACTAGGGCTTTCATGGTTTTTAAATTCTGTTTAATACTTCTGTTATTAAAGAGTAATGGTTGATCTATTATGAAAAATAACCAGGATTTTCCAACAATGAGCTTTGTGTTTAGTTTCATCTTATCAAAAGAGAAAGTCAAACTTGTTTGATAGCTCATGTTTGGCTGTATGTTATCATAACAGATTTATTGACATTTTCTTGAGATATTCAAGTTCAGTAAGTTCTTCCATGCAATGGCCGTGTCACTTACTGAGACGGACAATTCTAATAATGAGGGGGATATGGGTACAGAATTCGTTCATAAGAAGAGGAAAGCCACTTGTTTTAATACTCACCCCCAATAGGCCCCCTATAAACAGAGCAACAAGGAAGCTTATTATAGTGAGACGCCACTCGTTTCGCTCAAATCTCTAAATTGGTATAATAAGTAAAACACGGAGTTGTGTATTTAAGAAAAACCTTCAAAAGTTTCATTCACCGTCACTGTACCCGTGTAATCACTTAAAATTCAGAGTCTAATGAAAGGAGTTGAAATTAATTTTCACTTCTGTCGGTTACACTTTGTAACACCTAGCAAAGGTTGGTCTAATTAAATATTTAAAATAGCGGGTAATCGTAGTGGGTGTAACATGAGTCAAAAACGTGACTAATGATTTTCAATGTTAAACAGAGTAAATTCATAATAAAATAGATTTCCAAACACAAATAAATAATGATGTAAAGATTTTAAAGTAGATTAGTTATAAGAAATTTAATAAATTGTGTGCGTAGTGAAATTGAGGGATTCGGACAATTTATGAACTGCGTGGTAGTTGAATAAAGGACTAGACCAGAGTTTTGGAACTGGACGAGAAATATATAGCTTACACAGTGATATTTGGGAGATGTACTGAGACCGGATATTGAAGAACCGCCATGTGATTTTCTCAGTCTTAGTATGGAAGTTGACAGAGTAAGACCTATTGAAGTGTAGCTCACCAAGTTTTTTGTTTAAAATGTATAAGAAACAGTTTTTTGTGAAGGACTTATAGTGGACAGACACTCTAATAAGTACTAAGAACAATATTTTTACGTATTGAAACAGTATTAGTTTTAAAATAGCGGAAAGAATTAGATTTTTTGGTATTGAGCACGTGGTGTGAAGTAAAGACAAAAAGACTATCGTATTTCACATGCATTAGACGAACAATGGTGATGAAAAATCGCAATATAAACTTTTATAAAATCAGAAGTGCGGTTAAAGTAATCTCAACGGTAAAACTACCATCCTCGACTAGATTACACTGTGGACAATGACACTCCAAAAGATTGGTAAAACGTGTTATATAACACGCCATATCTAAATTTCTATATTATATAAAATTTATTATGTTCTTTGTTGTGTTAGCTATAACTTTAATCATTTTTAATTAAGTAAACTTTCCAGTCAGAAGACCAAGTAGGTTACTGACATAGTTAATTTTTTTTATATTGCATTCAGATAAATAAAGTAACCAATATTTTTGATATTTTCAAATTCATAAAAGAAAATAGATAATTGGAATTTAAAAGTAAATTTAACATTTTAAAATGAAATTTGACCTTGGCAAAATCAAGTAAAATTCAGATGGGATGTTAGTAATAAGTGATTTCCATGATACAATTTTTATGATAAATGATAATGTATAGATGTTTCATGTTTAATAAATTTATGTTAAAATTTCAGTTTAAGTGTTCTTCATTCTAACCAGAAATCGCTGAAAGTACACTGAGAAAGGACTTCGATCCTGAGATTAAATTCATTTAAATTCATAAATTCAATAAAATAGTTAACTTTTCTAAATTGATGATAATTCATCTGGCACCCATAATTGCTGAGCAAACTTTAAATAAAAAACTCATAGTAAAATTAAATTCTTTTTTTTTTTAAGATAATATTTATAAATGAACCGTAGAAGGTCGTAAATTCCAACTATTACAACTTGAAACGTAATTTTATTTTAATTGCTACTTAAAACAGTGGTTTATGTTTATCAATCTGAATCCTGTCAAAAAAAATTCATTTAAATCATTCCAACCTCTCGTATCTTCTAAAGTCTTTTCTCTTTTTCCACTCAGAAACTGACTGTAGTGAGTACGGAATTAGCAATCCAGAGGGCTGCTAGCTTGAGCTATAGAACTTTTTAATGCAGTCTTGGTTTAAATCCCTCTCTTTTATCTTTTCTATCTAGTCTCTTTTGAGCAACTTTTGTTCTCTTACGCCAATCATGGGCTAAGGTTACTTAATTAAGGTTCTTAATTTTACTTTTTTTTACATCTTCTATTTTACTGATAACTTGGAGGTTTCCCCTTTAAACAAGAGAAAATCAATTTTTTCTTACAATTTCTGATAAATTTTAACCATATTTTTGGGGAGTCTGAAACCATTAAAATTCATTTTGACTGATTATTAGTTTTAGTATTTGTGTATGAGAAAGTATGCGCAATATTTTTTACCAATTATTAGTTATAGTATTTATTCTCTGTTTGAAGTTATTTGTTAATGATGGAAGTTCAATTTTATTATTATACATTTTTCGGACATTTGCCATCATTTGTGTGTTAGAAATCAAAACACGACGTTTCGGGAATAAGAATCAATTCTGTTATCAAGTGACTAAAAACTAAAGAAACATGAAACTAAGCCTATGTAAGAAGTAAAATTAAATAAGAATACCACCAACCATATCTAAGCATGCATCTCAAAGCTTAAACTGAGAAGTCAAAAAACACAATCACGGTAACACACAACTAACGTCAAATACGTGTTGTTGTATCAAAGATACAGCAACAAGTGACGTGGTCCAGAAGGCGTGACAAACTATTAGGGGAGTGGTTTATTGTTAGTTGTATTAAGCTTACTAGCACGAGAGCGGGTTACAACCCCTTGTGGTGATTTAACAGGTAAAATTTCATCTTGTTTTTTAGTTATAGGGATATTATAATCAAATTTTAGTTCTTTTTTTAATAATGGGAGCCATAATGGCCTTACTTCTATACTTGATTGGCTGATAGGATTGTCCGTTAGTTTTATATATGAGGCTTTATGAGCTTTATTATTTATGTACCGGTATGAGAAACTTTGTGCAATATTTTTAGTCGATGATTAATTTTCGTATTTATGTAAGAGTAATGTTTGAGCAATATTTTTGAACGATTATTATTTTCAGTATTTGTGTATGAGAAAGTTTGAGTAAATATTTTGACACATTTTTAGTTTTAGTATTTATATATGAGAAAGTTTGTGCAATATTTTTGACCAATTATTAGTTTTGTATTTATGTATTAGGAAGTTTGTGACGCTTGATTCCCATTTAACCCATGCTAATAGGGTACCTGGTGCGCCTAAAGAAGTTTAATCTTCAAAAAAGTTTGACAATTAATTATATAGTTTTAATTGCTATTTTAATTTTGTTGCAGATTCATTATGGCAGCACATTATTCAACATCGACGACATCAATAGAAAAAAGTCCAATTGTTTTTTGAGTATTGTATAAAAAAGACTAAAACAGTCTGAAAAAGTGAATTTTAAAAATAATGTAATTGGATATATTTTATTTTTCATTGTTATTTTTAAACAACATTTTTTATATGTATTTATAAATTTGTTACATTAATAAATATTTTTATTGAAATAATTAGCTTACGTTTTATTTTTATTAGATACCAATACTTTCTCCTCTGTAAAACATATATTTATTTAGAAAGTTATTGCTTAGTTTGATGTCTGGTTGATGCAATTTCCTACATTTAAACAGGAAGTATCAGGAGAATATAATCCAAGGTACCGTATCAGGAGAATATAATGTTAAAAGAGGTCGATGTATCTGTGATTTAAACATTAGAGTAGCCATGAATATTCAATACCGATAATCCTCCTAACATTTTCTATTCAAATGGTATCTAGTTGTTGTGTCTTTTAAAAAGTATCAGGAGAATATAATTTTAAAATCAGCTGTGATTTCATAATCGGAGTTGCCATGAATATTTTAATATCAATAGACCTCCTAACAAATTCTATTCTCTGGGTAAAAGGTTTTTGTAACTTTTGAAAGGATCTGGAGAATATAAGTTTTTTAAAAGGTCTGGATTTTTTTGTTATGGCAATTTCTGCATTCTACCTTAGAATAATTGAAGCAATAGCTATCACAGTTTTATGGAAAGTGCTGCCTTTTAACAGACAACCAACCAAGCAATAATTTTCTCAGTTTATATGACTGGGAAGTACAGCACTCTACCATACATTTCCTGCAAAATATTGCTACCTGCAAGACAACTTACTATTTTTCTGTATGAAAGAGGAAATGTGTTAGGAATAACTCAATAAATTTAAAAAGGTAATTTTCTGTTATTTTAAATTTATTCATTAAACTATTTTTACGATTACAATTTTGCAAATATTTTTCTTCCTAGTACATGCAATGATTGGTAAATAATAATAGTTTATATAATACATCTCACTACATAACCACTTGTAGTTACATTAAACAATTGACATAAAACCATATAATTCTTGTTTCGCCATAATAATAAAACCAAACACCACACTGAAATCTTGTTTACATATGTGTAACACATCATATCTTCTGAAACAAAAATTAGAGAACTATAAGAAAATCTGCAAATTCAGATAGACTTCCTATCAAATCATATTCACTTATAACAGGATTTAGTGGTTTAAAGCAATATCAGGAGAATAATATGTTAAAGGAGGTGGATGTTAACTGTGATTCAGTTTTCAATTCAAAAAGACCTCCTATCAAATCATATTCACTTGATAACAAGATTTTGTGGTTTAAAAGCAATATCAGAAGAATATAATGTCAAGGGAGGTAGATTTCAACTGTGATTCAGTTTTGCAATTCAGATAGACCTATTATCAAATCATATTCACCTGATAACAGGATTTTGTCATTTTAACGCAATATCAGGAAAATATAATGTTAAAGGAGGTAGATGTCAACTTCGCTTCCATTTTCAATTCAGATAGACCTCCTATGGAATAATATGCACCTGATAACAGGATTTTGTTGTTTTACCGCAGTATTCAGAGAATATACATAATAAATTCCACACTTGAGGACAAAAGTGGTGGGGGTGACCATGTGACATAAGCCCCGCCCCATGCCCTTCCCCATATTTTGCCCTTCCCCCATATTTTGCCCCGCCCCTTACCCCACTTATTGACCTGCCCCTTGCCCCTCCCCATCCTCATTTTTTCCGCTCTTACCCCGCCCATGCTATTTAGTTTTCAATTCATATAGACCTCCTATGAATTCATAATCACCTTTTAACAGAATTTTGTAATTTTGCCGTAGTATCAAGGAAATATAATGTTAAAGGAGATGTCAACTGAGATTCCGTATTCAATTCAAATAGACCTCCTATCAAATCATATTCACCTTATAACAAGATTTTGTCGTTTTACCGCAGTATCCGGAGAATATAATAGTAAAAGAGGTGGAGCTTAACTGTGATTCAATTTTTTATTCACATAGACCTCCTATGAAATCATATTCACTTGATAACAGGATTTTGTGGTTTAAAAACAATATCAGGAGAATATAATGTTAAAGGAGGTAGATTTCAACTGCGATTCAGTTTTCAATTCAGATAGACCTCCTGTCAAATCATATTCACATGATAACAGGATTTTGTCGTTTTACCGCCGTATCAGGAGAATATAATAGTAGATAGTACGATACTTGAGGAAAAAAGTTTAGGGGGTGACCATATGACTTCATCCCCGCTACTAGCCTCTCCCCTCTACTCTTGCCCCGCCCCATACCCTGTTTCTTGACCCGCTACATCCCCTGCCCTTGTCCCATCCCTTCTCTCTTGTCTCGCCCATAGCCTCTTTCCACCTCTCTTACCCCGCCCCATGCTAAACCCTTATCCTGCCCCTTTCCCCTCCTTATACCCCTCCCCATTCGCCATTTTGTGATGTCATTCAGTGACGCCATTTTGTGAGTTATCTAGTCCCCTCTTCCCTTGCCACTCCCTTTCAACCTTCCCATCCCTGCCGCCATTTTTATAGTTGTCTGCTCCGCCCTATCCGCCATTTTGTGTCGTCATTTGATGACGCCATTTTGTGTGCTATCTTGTCCTCTCCTTTCTTGCCCTCCCCTTCCCCTTCCTCTCCCTGCCGCCATTTTTATTGTTGTCTGCTAATGACCTCCTATCAAATCATATTCACCTGATAACAGGATTTTATCATTTTAACGCAGTATTCGGAGAATATAATCTTAAAGGAGATGGATGTTAGCTGTGATTCAGTCTCCAATTCAAATAGACCTATCAAATCATATTCACCTCAAAACAAGATTTAGTCGTTTTACCGCAACATCAGGAAAATAAAATTTTTAAGGAGGTAGATGTCAACCACGATTCTGTTTTCAATTCAGGTAGACCTCCTACAAAATCATATGCACTTGATAACAGGATTTTGGCATTTTACCTCAGTATCAAGAAAATATAATATTAAAGGAGGTAGATGTCAACTGCGATTCCGTTTTTAATTCAAAGACTTCCTATCAAATCATATTCACCTGGTAACTGGATTTTGTCATTTTACCGCAGTATCAGGAGAATAAAATAGTAGAGTGCGATACTTGAGGACAAAAGTTTAGGGAGTGACCACATGACTTAAGCCTTGCTACTAGCCCTTCCCTCTACTCTTGCCCCGCCCTTATTCTGCCCTTTTACCTCCTTATCCCCCTCCCCTTACCTCCTCCCCTTTCGACATTTTGTGACGTCATTTGGTGACGCCATATTGTGTTATCGTGCCCCTCCTCCCTTGCCCCTCCCTCTTCCCCTTCCCCTCCGTGCCGCCATTTTTGTTGTTATCTTCTCCTCCCCATCCGCCTATTTGTGACGTCATTTGATGACGCCATTTTGTGTTCTATCTTGTTCCCTCCTTTCTTGCCCCTTCTTCCCTATTCCTCTCCCTTTTGTCTGCTAATGACCTCCTATCAAGTCTTAAAGGAAGTAAATGGTAACTATGATCCAGTTTTTAATACAGATCAAATCATATTCCTCCTATCAAATCATATTCACTTGATAACAGTATTTTGTGTTTTTAAAGCAATATCAGGAAAATATAATTTTAAAGGAGGTGGATGTCAACTTTGCATCAGTTTTCCAATCCAAATAGACCTCCTAACAATTTCTATTTACTGGATAACAGTTTTTTGTAACTTTTCAAGGTATTAGGAGTGTATTATGTTAAAAGAGGTCAGTGAAGCTGTTATTCTATCATTAGAGTTGCTTTGATAATTCGGGAAGGGGAAAGGGGCTGGGCAATAGTAATATAGGAGGGACAAGAGGCGGGGCATGAGTGGAGGTGGATAGACAAGGGGTGGGGCAATAGTGGAAAAGGAGAGGTAAGAAGCGAGAAAGAGTGGAGGGGATGTGCAAGGGGCGGGGCGAGAGTGGAGGTAGAGGAGCAAGGGGAGGGGCTTAAGTCATGTAATCGCCCCAACCATTCTTGTCCTCAAATATCCCCGTCTCTACTTACCTCCTATCAAATCATATTCACCTGATAACAGGATTTTGTCGTTTTAAACCAGTATCAGGAGAATATATTGTTAAAGGAGGTTGATGTTAACTGCGATTCAGTTTTCAATCCCAATAGACCTCCTAACAACTTCTATTCAGTGGATAACAGGTTTTTTGTAACTTTTCAAGGTATCAGGAGAATATTATGATAAAGGAGGTCAATGCAGTTGTGATTCAATCATCAGAGTTGCCATGATAATTTGGGGAGGGCAAGGGGCTGTTCAATAGTAAAGTAGGAGGGACAAGGGGCGGGGCTTGAGTGGAGGTAGAGGGGCAAGGGGCGGAGCCTAATTCACGTGGTCACCCACTCTTGTCCTCAGGTAACAGGGTTTTGTCGTTTTACCACAGTATTCCACATCTTTTGTTTAAACCTACAAAACAAAGCATTGATAGTTACTTAGATATTTTGGTAGGTCATCTTTAAACCCAAAATCACCAAAGATCTCACAGCATTTTAGGTACATCGACTACTGTTTTCTCATATGGCTACAACCCTGTATTCAAGAATGAGTTTTCACACTCTACATGTAACATTTTACAATAAAATGAACATTTTTATTACTTTTTTTATAATCCTTACATTTACTACTTCTTATTATTCCTAATAATGTTCATTAAATGAATTTCATATAATTATTTCTTTACTTATCTTATTTATACACATAAACATATAAATAAAATACTTCAAATCTAAATAAACATTGTCCTTTTCTTACTTCCTTTGAACACTTCTAGTTCTCTAATTATACATGTGTCATTCTTGTAATACCAAAAATGGTAATTTTAACTTGGATAACCAAAAAAATGGTTATATTAAGATTTGAATCATAAAAGTAACCCGGGAACGTTGAAATTGAATTGGTGGGGGAACTAAAGAGTCAAATGGATGACTGAATGTAAATGTTAAAACTAGGGTAATAAAATTTAAATATAGATTTCCAAAATACTGATGTCATGTGTGAAATATTAATTATAAGTTGTAATAAATATTTAAATAAAAATTGTGTAGTGAAAATAGGCAAAAGCTGTCGTCAAGCTTTTAATTTGAATAATGTCCGTTCAGCTAATCAGGTGAGCCCTGGAGCACAGGATGTAAGAAATACTCACATGTGGTTTGGACCAGTCCTGTCTAGGTGGAACGTTCAAGGTGGTTAGATGTGTTAAACCCAGTCTTAAGGAGACAGCCGAGTTGGTCAGACGTGTTTTCTGTTCAAAGAAACATTTACAAAATGTAGTGAAAATTGTTAAAGTAGAGTCCTATTGTGACATTTGAGTCAGTGAGAGATGTTTTTGTCTAAAAGAAGTTTTAGAACATTGAATGGTGATAATTTAACGAGTTTAGAGACAGTTTTTGATGTGGTAGGATGTAGTTTGTGTTTGAAGAGAGTATTGGACAATAACTCTCAATAAAGTGATGAATTTCTTGTATAACACTGTGAACTTAAAAGGACAATTGATCAGTCAGGTGTGTAAATTGAATCTACAAGGTGATTGCAATACAAGATGAGAGGAACTCACCACGAGGAGACACTCAGCCTACAGGAAAGGTTATGCGGTAACAAAGAATTATAGACAGTTTCATAATAATTTTCTATAAAAATGAACCTTTTGTATGAACATTTTAAATTTGAGCTAATGAATAATTTTTGTATAGTAACTATTAAATTAAAAGAACTTAATTTCATTTTAATATAAATATAATCTTTGCCATGTGAGAATATAAAAAAAAAACTCACTATTAAATATTTCTTCAAAGTTGCAAATATTAACATAGAGTCATAAAAAAGGAGTTAAGCCTCTTCAAGGCAGAATAATTAAAAAAAAAAAAAATTGAGATTTCAAATAGTAGTAAGATATGTGTTATGAATATGTATGTATAACCTTGTATAAATGTTTTAATATTTTCATTTTAATAAAACATATAAGTTTCAGCACAACAATTAAGGTTTCTTTATTTCACCAAGAACCACTGTGAGTACACTTTTAAAAGTATTTGCGACCCTAAGATATATTTAACAATTAACTTCTTTTTCAAAATTGGTAAGCTATCGCTACTTGGCGCCCATAAAGCTGTGCAAATTTCATTAAATAAAAGTTTTAAGATAAAAAAGTCACAATTTTTAAATTCAGTAATAAATATAATTTTACAAAGTCCTTTTTATTAAATTCGTTCATTCTGATCACTCTATTAGACACTTACATTAAAGTATACCATATAAAACCTGTGATATTTAATGCTATAACCCTACTTAATTCAAATTATAACCCACCACCTGTCCTCTGACCATACCATACCTTTAACGTTGTCTACCATGTTTAGTTTCTTTTTCGAAACATGTTTCAACTACCGATACCCAACCTCCACACCATTTTTCTATTAATTTTTGCATGTAATATTTTAATAAAATGTTCATTTCCGGTTTTAACAATTTCTTTATTATTGGTTCTTGAAATAACATCTGCAACTATATTTTGTTTCCCTGGATAATATTCAATTTCTAAGTTATATTCTTGTAAAAATAGAATCCACCTTAAAAGTCTACCATGTGTCAATTTACAATTTCTTAAAAAATTATTGCTTCATGATCTGATCTTATGGTTATTTGATTTCCTAAGATATAATTTCTAGGTTTTTTTTGCAGGCAATGACTATACTGAGCAAAATTCCTTTTCTGTGACTGTATATCTTATCTCACTATTCTGTAAACTTCTGCTAGCAAACACTATGACTGAATGATATCCATTTCTTTCCAACTGATATAAAACTGCTCCTAAAGCAATATCCGATGCATATGTATTTAAATAAAATGGTTTCTCAAAATTTGGGAGTTGTAAAACTACTGTTTCTAAAAATACCTTTTTTATTTTCTCTTATTAAATTTGATGACATAAAATGATTTATTACCAATACCAAATCCCCTATTTTTAATTTAATTGGTTTAATTTTTTTTTTTTATCATGTAATTTCTTTCTTTGATTTGCCCTTAACCTTAACACTTTTTTTTCTAACCACTAATTTCTTTATTATTTTTTTAAAATTTGACTAGGTGGAAATTTACATAATTCTTTATTAATTCCTTGAAGTTCTTGTTTTTCTTCATACCATAATTCTGATTCTTCTTTAAAATATTTTCTTAGATAGGTTAATTTTATAGCCAATTTTCCACCCTTTATTATATTATAAAATTCTGTTATGATTCTATCATTTACCATACTCCCATCTACAAAAATATTCTGATTCAATTGTCCTTGTTCTATAAATCCCTCTCTAATTTTACTCATAAAATCCTTTTAAAATTGTACAGTCATATCACAAATTTGTTTATCTACATCACTCTTAAAATTTAACATTTCCTTCTTTTCTAATTCTTACTGTTTCTCTACATCAGAATCTAAATGTATAATTTTTCTTCAGTTTTTCTAACTTTACCTCAATACTACCTAACCTATTATTCATGTAATCTTTAACTTTTATTACCTAAATTCCACCCCACTATTTACTTTCTGTTCTAAATCTTTCAAATTATTTTCAACATCTACTTGATGACTTATCAATTTTTCTTTAAGATTTATTTCTACACCGTTTTGTTCTAATTTACTCATCAATAATTTGAACATTCGCACCACACCCTCATCTTTATTTATTTGACTACTTTCACTAAACCCTTCAAAACTCTGATCTACCCTACTATCATTCTGATGATCCTTATCTTCTAAACTTACAATTTCTTCTATGTTATCTTCCATCATATTTGGTGTTAATTCAAAATTTTGTCCACACTGTGTAAACAATACTTCACTTAATTCTAAATTTAAAGAAGTTTGTGTTGCATCTTTATTTTCCATTTCAATTTTATTTGAAATTTAACTCAAAATTTTATTAACTCAACCTATTATTACCCTAACCTTTAAACCTTTAAGTCAGTTTATTTAAAAAAATTTAAAATTATTTTTATTAATAATACTTAACATTCAAATACTCTTACTTTTCATAGATTCTGTATTTTTTCTTTATACATTCTCCAAATTTCGACTTAAGTTTATAAATAAACAATTCGCCCCACATTGTTGAGCTATTTTGTAATAGTTTGATTTCTACCAGCTAACTCTGATTACATTTTATTGTGGTGATTATATTTTTTAAGTTGGGCGCCATTTTGTAACCTTTATTACGAAAACAAAATAAAAATAATGAAAAAGAAATACTCTTGAAGAAAACATAGAAAATTTCTAATTGGGTCGTAAGTTCTTTAATATAGTGTACTCTGGAGAATTTCAAATAAAAATACAGAATCCAATTTTCAGAAATGTACATTTAGTTAAGAAAAATATTATAGATTGCATACAAGTTAAAATATTTCCTTCAATATAAATCAAATAAATCATCACATTTTTTATAACATCATAAAATTATAATTCATCCATACTTAATTTATAATTAATTTTGTGGTTGCAACCTAATTCAAAATAAATATCTTTCATATATAAAAATGCAATATACTCAAAATTACAATATTTTTATATTACCAAATTTCTTTTACTAAATACTTATTCTTTAAACATCAAATCTAATAAAGTCAACTCATGAATGTTTTTTATCACAGTTTATAATCATTATTTTTTAAAAACACATTTTTCTCTTATTTGAAACTACGTAAAATCTCTGAAAAATTCCTATCCAAAATTTGTGAATAAAATGTAAGTTCCAGTTATTTTTATGTTTAAGTTTTACAAAAAAGTAGATAAAAATATTATTTTTTTTGAAATTTTTCGAGTTAATTACTCAAACACTATGAAAGATATTTTCGAATTGAAAACACCATAGTAAAATTTGAACTAGGAGCTGGAGAACAGCTTCTAGAGATCCAGTTCCTAGAAGGAGAACAACTCTCTACACAGCTCCTAGAAGGAGAACATCTCTTGATCCAGCTCATAGTGGAAGAACATCTCTAACCAGCACCAGGAGGAGAGTCATCTGCAATCATCTTTATGCGATCAGCACTATACCAATAGTTTTATTGGAAGCGACCTGGCATTTCAAATTGTATAGCAAGATACAACAAACAGCCACACTGATTCAAACTTGGACTTCATCTTTAAACTTTTCGACTGCAAGATCATTCAACTTGATCAAGATCTTTAATCATTCAACTTTAACAACAGCACAACCGATTTCAATGAGGACTGCTAGCTGACATCAACTAGACTTCAACCTTCACCAGAACAACTGTAATCAGTCTTGCCTAACATGAGCCAAAAACAGCTATAAATATGTTTACAAGGTACCACAGTTACGTTCTTGAATAAATATTCGCTTTGAATTAAAAATAATAATTAAAAAAACTTTCTGGGGAAAATTATCAATTTTAAATTCTTTTTTATTTTATATATGTACTTCTTAAAGTCAATGTGTTTTTAATTTTAAAGTAAGTTTGATTTTAATATTTAGTAAAGATATATTCATTTTAATAATAATTAGATAAATAATAGTCATTGATATTTACGTTGAAATTTTGTAATATGTTTTAAAGTTCTTTATTTCTTTATTTTGAATTAAAAAAAATTTTTTCTAAAATTTTGTTCATCAAGGAAATTTTGTCAACAGCCGTGAATGGTTTAAGTAACGATGGTGTGCATGATTTGACCTGCAGATTTCATTAAATCAGTTCAGAGGACTGATCACCTTCTGAACTTGATTTCTTGATAACAATATGTACTTCTCTGGTTTCATCCAGAGATATTCCTCAGTTCCATAGAAATGTTCAATATCCTTTCCGGTCCCAAGCTATCCCTCCGTTTAAACATCAAGGTCATCCTGGACTTAATCCCCGCGTATTACCTCCCTTAACCTCCCGAGGTAGTTCAACCCCATTTAAGTCTCAGGGTGACCCTAGCTTACTCTACAGAGTACTTGCACCTCCCTTAATCTCCCAAGGTGTTACTCCATCTATATCCTAAGGTTTTCCCACCGCTAAAAACCTTAGATGTACAATATCAGGTCATGTACACTGATGTCGCCTTTTTTATTTTACGTCAAGCTCTTTCTCTCCTGGGTGCTACCCCGATTCCGTCATTCGGCGGGGGAGAGCTGTGACGTTTTAACAAATTTAAGTCTAATAATTAACCGTCGAAAGAGGCTACACCCTAGCGGGGTCAGTTAAGCAGTATGGAATGTTGTCCTATCATGTGCCCTGGTTTAACTGAATTTTGTGGCATGCCCCTCTGGTTGCTTCAGAACTCAACCCCACCTCCGTTTTTCGCGGGGGGAGAGCTGTAGCGTTTATTTAAATCCGCCACACATTTTTATTTAAAACAACCAAAAAAAATCCCAATCATGCACATAGCTTAAACATCCCTCGAGCCTGAGGCAAGTAGATAAAAACACGGCCAAAGGCAATCTACAGAACCGCCAGCTGATCGAGCCTAGCGCATGCGTCGTTAGTCTCTCTTCGGGACAAAATTCCTGTCTTGCAATATGAGTCATGTAGTGAGCTACACGTTTTTCTTATTTCTTGAAATCTTTGTTAAAAATTTTAAATGTCTTGTGAAAAGTGTTTAAAAGGAAATCATCCATTAACAATGTTAAAGTAGCTCATACATGCGTGTTTTCGGCTAACCACTGTTAAAAAAAAAAGAAACATCTTGAAAGTGAAAAGTTACAAGCTTCGCGATGCCGTCCTAGCTTCACAAAATTTAAAGGCTGCCATTCTATGTGATCCAGGTAATAAAAAAAAAATCATTTCATTTAGTAAGATAAATTTCAAAGAGAGAAATATCCATAGTCTGAGTTCACTATCTAAGCATTCTTTTCCTTCAATGACTAAAGTCTGTTAAATAATTAGTTTTATTTCTGTTTAAAAATTATTGTCTGTTTTAATTATTAAAATGTGTTTAAATCTGTGTTTAATTTGATTGTAAATGGTTTACTCAGTTTTTTGTCTTTTTTTTACTTTGGATATTTAGGCTGACACGTACCACCCAAAAAAAACGGTCCACCACGCGTCTTTTTTTTCATCACAAACGAGGTGGCACACAATGGACAACAATCTTTCGAGTAAGTAATCTGGCTGAGAGGCTAGAGAAAGAGGCTGGCCCCTTGGATTCTGTCGAGGGCCAACTATTGCTACAAAACAATCCGTTCCTAAAAAGTTCTACAACAACAAGAACCCCGCCTCAAGCTCAAATTATTAGGAATTGTGAAGAAGAAAATGCAGAGTTGCTGGAAAGAAAGTTGAACTACTAGTCAAGGGACTAAGCAGTAAGGTTATGAAGTTAAAAAAAGAAAATTAGGCTCTGAAAAGTGGGCACAATGAAAACCCAATACAGAGTAATAACGTAGCTGGAACTACAGAGTATGGGACAGACGAAGATGAGCTAACCAAAGAGACTGAATGGTTATTTGAAAAGAGAAGACCAAATAAAAAACGGCGAGCCGAGTTTTCACCCGAACTAGACCAAGTGAAAACTGGAAACGGCTCAAATCAGTATAGTAAAACGGAAAAGATAATAAAAGAAAGACCGCCTCCCCCAATCAATGTTTGCGGAATAAAGAATCACGTAACAGAGCAATCCCTGATGAAGTCAATCACAGATAAAGAGTAAAAGGTTGTCTTATTAAATAATAATGTCTGGAAAATTAATGTGATGGACCCAGACACTTACCGAGCGCTAGCAAACAAATTGACTAAAGAGAAATATGAGTGGTTTGTGTATGAAAGCAAACAGGACATGCCGTTAAAAGTAATGGCATGAGGACTGCACCCAACATGTGTGATTGAAGAAATAATAGAAGACCTGCAGCCTAAAGGGTTTAATATAGTGGACGCTGTCAACACCCTAAGGAAAGAGAGGTAAACAGACGAACTTGGAAATGAAAATGTTATCAAGAGAGGCCTACCACTGTTTATGCTAACATTCAGCAATAAAGAAAAGGTAGATAATATATATAACATTAAAACAATTCTCAATATGAAAGTTAAAATAGAACCCTTGCGGAAAACAACGGACTTCATACCGCAGTGCAAGAAATGTCAAGGATATAACCACACCCAAAGATACTGTAGAAAGAATCACAAGTGCGTGAAACACGCTGGAAAACATGAACGGGCAATTGCGTGGTGAAACGAGATACACCCCCTAAATGTGCAAACTGTGGAGGTCAGCACCCAGCCAATTACCGCGGATGCGAGGTAGCCAAGCATCTGCAGAAAATACGAAATCAAAGTAAAAAACCACAAAATAGGTACTCTGCCTCAAAAAAAACTACAACTGCAAGACGAAAATGAGGATAAAGATCCTAAATTGTATTTGAGCACAGTGAGGAAATTGACACCGGAAGAAGTAAAGGGCAGCAGCAATACAGTAACACTTAAAGATATCCTGGGAAGATTAACCATGTTGACTGAAAGAGTAGAGGAACAGAAGGAAATAGATAAGAAGATATTCGCAAAGCTCCAGAACCTGGAGACAAGAATGAACAAAGCGAATAAAAAGGAAATAAAATGAAAAACACAATTAAAATAGCCATTTGGAATGCTAACGGCCTTTTACAACGTATCCCGGAGCTTGAATTGTTCCTCAATAAAGAGAAAATAGACATCTGCACAATATCAGAGAGTCACTTTACAAGTGAGACCTATATTCGAATAAGTGGATATCTTTGCTACCATTCCAACAGAATAAGGGGAGGGTCCTCTATCCTAATAAAACAACACCTGAAACATTAGGAGGACACCAAAATCAAAGAGGAAGCTATGCAAGTTGCAACTGTCAATGTGGAACTTGGTAAAAGTAAGCAATTCACTGTGTCGGCTATTTATTGCCCGCCGAGACACATAATTAAGAAAGAAAATTACATCACTTTGTTTAGATCTCTGGGGGACAAATGTATTATTGGAGGGGATTTTAATGCCAAGAACACATATTGGGGATCAAGACTTACTACGGCCAAAGGTAAAGAGATGCTTGCAGCTAGTCAAGAATGTCAGTGCAGTTTTTACTTTGACGGGAAACCGACATTCTGGCTGTCTGATACTAACAAAATTTCAGATCTAATAGACTTCTTTGTGACCAAAGGAATTCCAGATAGATATATGGAGGTTGAAAACCACGAAGGGTTGTATTCAGATCATACCCCTGTCGTCATGACCATTAGTGACATAATTATCAAGAAAGACAACACAGTGAGACTGTCAAGCAGCAGGACTAACTGGGAGTACTTCAGAAAGGTGTTGGAGGATAATATAAAGATTCAGGTACCATAAAAACACCATATCAACTGGAAGAAGAAACTGAACTGCTTATAGAAACCATAGAGCGAGCAGCATGGGCAAGTATACCGGCCGAGCAAGATAAAAGGACGGCTGACATTTACTATCCAGTTGAAGTAAGACAACTTTAACGAGTTCGGTTAAAGAGGTTAAAAACCAAACAATAAATAATTACCTAGAAAACATAACAGCAGAAAGAGACACTGACTACTCTTTGTGGCATACCATGAAGGGAATCAAAAAACCTATATAGTATATAATATCACCAATAAAAATAGACGTTAAAACCTGGGCTAGAAGTGCTCAAGAAAAATAAAACTTTTTGCTGATCACCTGGAGCAAATTTTTCAACCCCTACCCAGGCAAACGACAGATGAACACCTGCCTAAAGTAATCAAGGTAGATAAACAAAAAATAAGACCGGTAACACTTCAAGAACTAAAAGACAAAATTATAACCGACTTGAACCCTAAAAAAGCTCCGATATATGATTAGGTTACCGGACAGATAGTCAAAGAACTACCAGAGAAAGCCTTGAGGAAATTGTTGTGCATTGTCAACGGAACCTTCAGGCTGTAGCACATCCCCAGGCAGTGGAAAGTAGCGCAAGTTATCATGCTACCCAAACCGGGTAAACCACTATATAAGAAAACGTCATACAGACTGATATCGCTACTGCCCGTACTCTCTAAACTATTTGAAAAGCTTCTCCTGAAAAGACTCAAGGGAATCATAAAAGACAGGAAGCTTATCCTTTGCACACCAGTTTGGATTTCGAGCAAATCACTCTACCGTGGAACAGGTTCATAGAGTGGTGGAAGTAATAGAGGAAGCACTAGAGAAGAAAAACGTTTGCTTAGGAATATTCTTGGATGTGGCCCAAGCATTTGATAGAGTATGGCACCGTGGACTGGAATATAAAATAAAACGGGACCTATCTGAGTAAAACATATTTTCGCGATCAGCATTTTAAGGTTAAATATTAAGATGCCTACTCCAGGATCAAAAGAATTAATGCAGGGGTGCCACAAGGAAGCGTGCTTGGCCCAGTCTTGTACCTATTGTACACCGGAGACATTCCAGACAGCCACGATGCCACATTAGCAACCTTTGCTAAGGACACGGCGATTCTAAAAATGGGAGATAATATCTTGGAGGCCACTGAAAAACTTCAAAGAGCTACCAATAGTATGAGTAAATGGACCAAGAGATGAAGAATAAAGCTTAATGAAATGAAATCTGTCCACATTAACTTTACTAACACGAAGTTTGAACATACCACCATATTATTGAATGAAAGGCAAATAAAATGCATAAACACAGCCAAATATCTAGGAATGATCCTGGATACCAAACTCCGGTGGAGGGAGCATGTAAAAACAAAAAAGGAAGAGCTAAATCTCAAGTTCAGGAAAATTTACTGGTTAACTCGGTACTAGCTACAAATAACAAACTATTGTTATATAAGCAAGTTCTTCGACCAGTATGGACGTATAGTACTTTTTTAAACAAAGTGTTAAGAACTATTGTTAACACACCATGGTACATAAGAAAAGATAACCTTCATAATGACCTGGGCATTGAACTGGTTACAGAAGTTATTGGGAAGTTAGCCATGAAACACCGACACAGGCTGGATCAGCACAAGAAGATCGTGGAAATGTTGTACAACAGAGACCACTTCACCACAATGAGGCTGAAGAGGATGAAGCCAAGGGACCTCTCCAGCCAGTAGGAAATTACTAGTGGGACCGGCCATTGGGCTGCACCCCCATAAAAAATAACTATTTGAAATTAGAATTGCTAGATGAGAAGTCCTCAGTTGCAACATTTAATTTTAAAAAAATTAATGAAAAATATATATTTCTCTTATATCTAATATTATATACGTTTTCTTATTATTAACATATTTTTTACAAATCCCTTTGACCATTTAGTACGAATTACCTTCTTTATTTATTTGTACTCTTTAATTAATATTATTATTATTATTATTATATTCTATAACAGAATACATTTCCTATTCACTGCCTTGAGTCAAAATATTTTTCTAGTCAGACCAAAAATGTACCCTATTACATAGTCTTAAATAAAATCATTGTAATAAGGTAATTAAATCAATTTTTGTACTGATATTTTCATTAATTACACCTTCAGTAATGTCATACTGTCATTTCATAAAATTTTAATTTCTCTTGAATATTTTTTAAATGATGACACTTTATTTTTTCTTGTGTCCTTATCAAATCATTTACAGAGATATTCTATCAAAAATAGAATAAAAAAATAAGATTTGGTAAAATTTAATGTAAAAAAAAATGTTAATAACAAATGGTTCAAAGTGTAGAATATATATTTGTTATTCGAACAAATAGAACAAATGGTTCAAATATATAAATTAACCCAAAATTTATTTCAAATAAATTTCATGTAAAAAATGTAACCAAATGTCAAATTGGTAACAAGAGTTTACTATAATTATAAATGAAATTAGTTGACCATTTTGGTCTACATTTTAGTATTTTCCAAATTGCTTGTGAACTATTACATGGGTACATGAACTTATACACTTCCAGGAATAATTAAATAATTAAATAAATACAATAATGCCTTATGAATGCTTTACAATAAGTCTATTACTAAATTATTTATGTCTAGTAGCAATCTTGTGCCTTAGTATTTAATTATATTTCATTACAGCTGTTTTGGTATAACATATACCATCATCAAATGAAATAACACATTCACACAACCAACGGATACACATTGCACAAAAATAAATAAATAAAAAATATTTGGTACTACAGTATAGGTCGAAAATAATATAAAATAAAGTTAAGGTAATATGGCCACATCTTACTAATGTAAGCTTTCCCACTGCTTGAACAGGGGAAAAAAATCAAGTTTCCCCTCCCTAAATTTAGGATGTCTACAAACTTTGAAACATAGGAACATAAGATGATACTTTGCTTTGTAAATCCCAGGTATATTCAAAAATATATTTTTTTATGACATATTCAAAATAGCCTAGATTTTATATTATTAATAACTATAATTTATTTAGATTACACACCTACATTGTTATTAGATTGAAGATTCAATCTTTCAATGCTCTGGATTTATTCAAGTACCATTAGGATATTGATATCACATATTCAGTTGAATCAAATCAAACACAAATCACATCACACCACCTACAATGTTATTATGTTTCAATGTTGACAATGCTCTTGACTAGTCAAAGTAAATTTCACAGCCTTATATAAAATACAGTTTATTTCTTTCGTCTATTTGATTGTCAACTAGCAACATCAGGGTAAGTGGATGGTTTTGTTTCAATTCAGATTATCATAGAACCAATCGTTTAAATAAACAAAAGTCATTTGATTGTTTATCGATTTTGTACATTGAGATGAAGTTTTTTTTTTGTTTTTTGTTTTTTAACAAAGGAATACATTGTAATTAGAATAAACTAATTGAAGACTGCTTATGTAACTTAGTGAAATTATAGCATTTTAATATAAATGTGGCTAATATTGTAATATCACATAACAATATTTATAAAATCAGCATGAAACTCGTGTAGTAAAAATAACATTTTGAAGTCATAAGATTCCAAAATCTGTATAAATTTTCTTTAAAATTGTTCAAATTTAGTAAGTTATAACTTGAACATCAGTTTTATTTTACTCCAAGCATGGTCATTACAATCTCTTTTTATAATAAATAAAAAAAAGTTTTTTTCCCTTAAATTTTCAAAAATAGAACCATTATGGTTTATGATTGTACTAAATTTGTATTGCAATTGATGTAGTGGACTGACTTATTTAAAGTTTGTAATGTTTTATTTTTGTATTTTTAGTACAACTTTACTTTATTTCTAATTAAGCAACACCCTTCTACCAATCTTAACAAATATAAATAAATAATAATTTTCAAATTAAAGTAAAACTTTAACATGATTTCTTGCAAATAAAACGTTCATTAATTCAAACATGTTTCAACGATAATGTCGGGATTGTCAGTGATGCATGAGGTACACTAATCAAACTGTAACATGAAGATGGTGTTAGGAATATGGATTATAAGTTTTTTATAAGTTAGAATTATTGTAAAAACCAAGTTAGCAAAAGTAATACAAACTTGTGTAGAACTCAGAATGGAAACAGTTATTATGAAAGAAGTGAAAAAGCATTGAAATTCTTACCTTGCAAAGGCAACGTGACATCGCAAGGTATATGATGATATAAAAAGGCCTAATGGAAAGGATTGGAGGTCTGATATATTGGAGGGGACTGGCTGAGGCCAGAGAGAGAAGGAAGATAGCCAAATCATTGTTGGTGCATAAGACTATTGTATGAGTAACCAGAGCAGCGATGCCTTAGAGGACTTTAATAAATAAAAGGATGAGCAAACATTGATGTATTAAAGGATCTTGTGATCATTTAAATAGTAGCATACTTCAAGTAATAATAGTTGGAACCCTTCTGGGTTTATCCTTTAGTTTCTAAAATTCTTTGGAAATAAATAAATAATGATATATGTATTAAGTGTATTGAGAATATTGAATTGTTATAATCCATATAATATATAGATAATAATAAATAAACAAAAAGAGTTTTTGTTAGAATTGAACCACTGAAGATTTTTTTTATAAACAAAGAACCCAGGCCTTAAACCGAATTTCCTAACAATGGCAAAATTGTATTATTTGTGAGTTATTGTGTTTAATTTTTATTTGAATTTTAATCATAACAAAGTTTTCAGAGTTTCTTCAGTTGCATATCTAGTATTTAACTTTACTGGTTAATTATAATGAAACCGTACTGTGCATGTTTAATATTAAAAGAATATATAACACAGCATCAGGAAACAAATTTAATAGGTCTTTAATGATTTATTTACTGATGTACTTTCCTAATGATACAGTAGGTAAAAATAACTAGTTTAAAATTTCCTTAAGAGACCTCCGCACCATTATTTGTTAATTTCTCTTGATTACATTAATATTGACTTAAGGTTCAGTTATTCTTTGAATAATATTTTGCAACTAATAGTCGATCAAACAAACTTCTTGTATTTTATCGAAGACAGTAAGTCATGTATAATTTAATTATTTATAATCGGAATGACAATAACTAAAATTTACAATTAAGTTATCCTAAGAATTGTTGAACCAAGTCAAAAAATTCCATTGTGGATAGTTAAAATTTAAATTCAACTCTCAAGAGAGAGAGAGAGAGAGAGAGAGAGAGAGAGAGAGAGAGAGAGAGAGAGAGAGAGAGAGAGAGAGAGAGAGAGAGAGAGAGAGAGAGAGAGAGAGAGAGAGAGAGAGAGAGAGAGAGAGAGAGAGAGAGAGAGAGAGAGAGAGAGAGAGAGAGAGAGAGAGAGAGAGAGAGAGAGAGAGAGAGAGAGAGAGAGAGAGAGAGAGAGAGAGAGAGAAATACCATTTAACTAAGGTTACACAATTTATACATTTAAAAATATATTATGTACAATAATATATCCCAATATATAGCTTATATTTTGTGTTTACAAAATCTACTTATAGTGCTGTCTCTATGTTTTTTCTACTATAAAAATTAAGACAATTATCTTAACAAACAATTTTTAACAGTAATTGTAAAAAAATATTAGTATTTATTTCTTGAAAATGTTTGTTATTATAAAATTTTATTAAGGTAAGCGAAATTCAAAATGGCAATTGTTTGAATAGGTAGTTTTTTTACTTGTAGATCTTGTATTTTAAGTCATTTTGTGTATTTCGATCTCACGGTTGATGCTACAGTATCATTAAACATAATTTGTGTCCTTATATCTATGTAAGAAGTTATTATGATTATGATTATTTATACTGTATATTTGTATATTGTTATCTATAGATTTTACAAATATTTAACAAAGGAAAATATACTTAAACATGAATCATATTGAAATATTTGATGATCACAATTAATTTTGTTAGTATCCAAAGACAATAGGTAGTTTGAACTGGTGCATAATAATCTAGCCAACTGGGAAATGTGAAATTATGAGTTGTTGTATATAAATAGGCTTACCAGATGTCCTTGTTTTTTGTGGACCGTCCTCTTTTTTTACTCTTGTCAGCGGAAATGTTTGCAACTGTAATATGTCTGCAGTTTTTAAACAAACATGTCCTCAATCATCAATTTGCATAGATAAATTGTATTTTTTGTTTTTATTTAATTCCACTAAAAGAAAAAGAAGGAAACATTGAAGATTCGGGCAGCACGCCCAACTCTAAAGCGTAACTTTATTTTTATTTAACTTTTTCAGTGCAGCAGTGGGTGACACTCACTCGCTGGGTCTTGACATGCAGAGATAGCTAGTCGCAGTCTGCCTCCCACCTCTGTCTTGCTTTGCACCTGTCTACTGTTATTGTTGTTTTATAAGGCTAACCCAACTTTATAGTGGGTGTTCAGTGTAGTTTTGTTTGTGTAGTCATTCAGCTAATATCTCAATGGAGAAGAAAAAGTGTACATTTAAGGATAAACTTAAAAATGAGTTCAAATTTCTAAAGTAAGTTGAGGGTAATGAGATGATACAATATCTTGCAACATTTGTGGGGCAGTGTTTTCAATATCTCACAGGGCCATGGAAACATTGAGGACCATGTTGGAACAGACAAACATAAAAAGGCAGTAGCAGTGTCCACACAAAGAACTTGGACAAATATTTTAAGGACAAATGCCTACCAAATGCAAATGTAGGTAATTTAGATATTGCCACTAAAGAAGCAGTTTTTGATTTAACACTGCAAAACATGAGCTGGGCTTTAAACAAGAATTTGAAAGCATATTTTTGTCTACACAGACAAAAACAGAAGCAATAATCTGCAATGTTATTGCTCCTTTTATCCAACAGAGCATCCTCAAGACAATTGGCAAGTGATAAATATAAGAAATGGAGAAGAGTGTAAACTTTTTAACAGTCTCAGCAGACAGCTTAAACCAAAAAGACATAAATTGGTACCTATAGTGGTTAGGTATTTCACTAAGAAATAGTGTCCAAGTAAAACTGTTGGAAGAATTTAAAGAACTTCCGGGTGAAAAACCAAATGTTCTAAATGAGTACTTGATGGATATAACAAAGAAGCACTCACTTGATAAAGTTATTTGTTTTTGTGTAGATAACACAAACACCAATTTTGGTGATTGTCAAAGTAAAGGGCAACAAAACTTATTTAGGAAACTACAAAATAGTTAAGTAGTGAAACAGTTAATCACTACAAAATATAATTGTCAAATGTGTTGCCCTGAATGTTTTGATTACATAAAAGGGGACAGATTTTTTTTTTTTTTTTTTTTTTTTTTTTTTTTTTTTTTTTAATAAATGCATTTTAAATGAAAAATATAAGAAAACTAAAACTGATTATGAGTAAGATGAACATCATTTGGAGGATTCACTTGCAGTTGCTGGTCTAAGCTGTAGCAAATAGACAAATATAATGTGCCTAAGTTCTAAGTGTTTTTCTTTTTTTTTAAATTTTAAAGTTATTAAGAAAAGTGAGAGGATAAGGATAAGAAAAAAATATTTTGATTTTTGTACTAAATAAATAGCTTTATGTTTTCCTATTCGTTATGTGAGGTTTTTTTCTTTTTCTTTTTTATATATAACAACCTAACATACCTTCAGTTTTTTTACCTTGTCCTCCTTTTTTTCCATACAAGTCCTCAGTACAGGAATAATAATGTGGTATCCCTACGTATAAATTATAAAATTTCAAATTCCACAGTTAGTTGGCTATCTTGTTATACACTAGTTCACAAACTATCCTGTTCAGTGATTGACAAAGTGAGCAGTGCACATGAAATATTTTAACAATTTTTGTGTTTTCCTTAAATATCTGCAAAATCAATTAACAGTACCAATAAATTCCTTGTAAATAGTTAACCATATGGGTATTATTAAAATTTTGGTCTCAAAATGAGTATATGACTTTTGTGTAAAATTCCCTGAAGTAGAAGATTCCCACCCAATCCCCTGTTTGCCTTGTGTATTCTACTTTTAATAGGAGAGTTAGTATTAAACTATCAGTTTTTCTGTGTAGAGGACTACTTACTGTTTTTATCTGGCTGATGGTTTTTCAAATTGAACGTTTGATCACTTAACAAAAATAAAATTTTCAAATTTTTTATACCCAATCTCAGCCCTTCCAATTTCTTCTATATAGCTTAGTTATTTAACTGACTGAATAGTAATGCAGTATAATTATTCTTTTATATAACAACTAAATGGATGGTTGAAATTTTATTATCAAATTGAGCATACTGTCTTGAACATTTAGCAGAAAAATAAATATAAAAGTTAGTTCATTAATAATATTTTTTTTTTTAATTTCAGATAATCCTCTAGGCTAAAATGCAAGTTATGATGGAAATTTTCTTGGTGTTCTTTTTAACTACACAGTCAGCCTACAGTATGCAGGAAATCAATGTGTGTATGTATCTGTCAATTGATCATAGATTTAAAAATAATTCAGATGAACAAATTCAGTTACTTTTTATATTTACAAAATTGTTTTCTTTTTCTAAAGAGTACTTTTACTACTCCACTTTCTATTGTTTATTACAAACATACCAGGTCTGTTAAAAGTAAGTTAAAACTTTAATTGACTATAGTTTGTTTTTTTTTTAACATAGAACAAAATAAAGTGCATATATTTCTTTGAAATAAAACATTAAGACAAATTCTTACTTGTTAGAGTTATTTAGACAGGTGTTCAAAGTAGCTACCATTCTCTTACTGGAGGAGCAGGACTCTCTCCTCTATGTATGGTATGCACAGCTTTTCTTAACATGTTGACATTTTAACTCAACTACGTTTTGAATAATTGCTTCTTTCAGTTCTTCAACAGTTGCTGGTTTAGTACAGTTTACTCAATCCTTTAAAAAACTCCACATCCAAAAATTCATTGTTTTTAGGTCTGGAGACCATGGGTGTCAGAATACAGAACATTGCCTACCTATCACACAATTACCGAAGATTTCTGATAAATAAACCTTTTTGCGTTCTAAATGTGTGGAGGTTCAAAAAAGAATGGCTCAAGAACAACATTCAAAGAGAACGCTATCCGAACTGTAACTTTGGTATTATGTAGTCTTCGTTGTGATACTACATGAGGATTTGTAACTGACCATATCCAACAATTATGTGTATTGACAGTTGCATTTAGATGAAAATGTTCTTTATCAGTCCAAAAGATTTGTCAAGCTGAGCTTCGCTTAACCAAATTTAAGCTAATCCTAGTAAGACAAAATCAAGTTGTTTACACTTATCTGTTTCTTTAGTTCTAATTTCAATTTTATTTTATAGGGATACATTTTCAGTTGTCTTCTAAGGATACACCATATTGTTGTCTGACTAATATCAAGATTTAGTGCATTTTCTTGACATCACATCTCTGTGTTAATTGTCAAAACATTTCTTTTCATTAAAGATTTCAGCAATTTCATCTTTTAAGATTGAAGGTATTCCTGGCCTCTAAAATCTCCAAAGGTCGTGGTGGTTTCAAACTTACCAACAAACTTTACAATTTTTATACATGAACCACTGTATGGTTCGTCCATCATCAAACTGTTGAAGTACGAAACTTTTTTAACCCGGCTAATAGATTCTGCTACTTACATAATAATATTGAATGAATTTGATATGTGTTTGTAAAAGTAAAGTTATGATGGAATAAAAAAATAACAATTAATTAATTTTTAACTACTACAAATTTACCATATACAAGATTCCTGTGTTTGAAATTAGTCAAGAATGAGAAAAGTCGTTGATAAGGCAACACATATATAGCAATGAAAATAACTGCTGATGTTATAATAAATCAGAATTACATCTCCATACAATAAGGAATTTTTCTGGGGGATTAGAGAACAAATAACATAACCACAACTATTTAAAGTTTTACTTACTTTTGAAAAACTCTGGATTTTTCCATAACAAGAGCCAAAAGTAAATTAGCATATCATATAAAAACAAATCTTTCTTATATTTAACCTATGATGCCACGCCTCTTGCTGTAATGTCAGAGCCCATGTGGTGTAGTTTTTTACCCCAACTTCATTATTGGTTAAAACAATCAAACTGCGCACTTATTTAATAATTTTATTACAAAAGTGTGTAGTTTTAAATTTTCAGCTTTTATTTTAAGCTTTTACAGAGCTAACATAAAATTTTAAAAAGTATTACAGAAGAAGAGTAGAAAAATATTTAAAACAAAAGATTTTTTTTTAAAACTTTAAAACATTCACAGCAAATCTCAAAAACATGTGTAATCATTTATTTCATCACCTTTCAATTAAAACTGAAGGCCTGAGTTTATTTATTATTGAATTTTATATTGTGATGAATTTACTTTAAATTGTCAGGTGCAAGCTTGTGAGAAAAGCACAAACACTTATTTATTTTACTATTTCCTTGGCTTGTGAATGTACTCATATATGATAATGATCATGAAAAACTTATGAAATACATACATTTTTATTAACAAAAAAATTATATATATTAAACATACATTTTTTAATAAACAAATTATAGAACAAGATTCCTGTAAATGATAAACATACTTTGTATTAAAAGTATACATAAAGTTCAAATTTCAAGGAAGAGTTCATAAAGTTCTTTTTCTTATTTAATTCACTAATAGAAAATGTCTCGCACTACTTATGGCGGTCTATCTAAAAGTTAATTTTTACTCAAACTGTTTTGGAAGAATAATTTTCTTAAATAAGTTATTATAACTTTACAAAAGTCCTTTTATTAAATTTTACATAATTTTTCTGTATTTTATTAATAAAGCTATTAGTCTTAGCTTCTTAAAGTAAAAGTTCAATTTACTTAATTGTTCATGTTAAAAATATAAAATTCAATTTTTCGCTCATACCAAGGTGTATTTTTCACTAATTCTATTTTAAAATTCAAAGTTAAAAAATTTTCAGTACTGAATTACACAATGGGCATTAATCGTAGCTCTGGAGGATCAAGTGATCAGCTTATGATGGAGTTCGAGCGTTCTTAATTCAGAACTACTCTTCTCAGAGACCCATTCGCTAGTAGTCTGTATTTTTTGATACCTAGAATTATGCATCCCCACACTACACACTTTTCTTCTATCGGTTTTCTTATTGGTTAATACAGCGCACTCTGATTTCTGACAAAACTATTTCCAATTATTTTACAAAATATAATTTTTTCTTAATTTCATTAGACATACCAAATTACTTAACTTTATTACAATTATGAAATCTTAAACTAACATCTCTTATAAGTTTTCCAATTGTTTTTAAATCACACACATGCATAGTCCTGTAAGTTTAACAACTTTGAAAACTCATTTGTCTGTCTACATTCAATTTCTGAATTATAGTTTTTTGTCTTTAAATGCATATAACCCATGCAATAAAATCTTTTATGATTTCATTACGTTTATTGATTCATCATGTTACTTGCAACTATTCCATTTCTCCCAATCAAATATATCTTCATATAAAGATATCAAAATTGTGAATGTTACACATGCTCTCTGATACAATTTTACCGTAGTTTGTAAGTTTAAATACTTTGATGATTTATATCTAGATTTTATGGACAGAAATCGAAATTGTTGGTTAGGCCATCGAAGTGGTTCATCAAGTGTAAGCTTGATGTGTGTTTGTAAGACTCTAGGAAGGCTTACAATTTCAATTCTGGCTCGAAGATTTGGCATAAGAAGATATTTTACCTGCAAAATATTTTCTGTAAAATTTATTCAAACTTCTTATTTTTTCATATAAAAAAGTAATTTTTATGTATTTCTCTACCTATATTAGATTAGATTAGATTATTAGGGTATGAAGATTCAAGACCTTTGTAAGTCAACCTGAAATAATTTAAAACACTGGGGTTTTATTTAACTTATTTTCTGAAAAGAATGAAATTGTTTTATCTATGTTATTGAATTTAAATTTAAATTGCTCGACATTTATGGGCGCCAGATGTGCAAACATCAATTTGGAAGAAAAATGAATTTACTTTATTTTTAAAATCTCAGGGCGTTAGTTCTTTTTTAAGTGTACTCTCAGTGATTTACCTGGTGAAATGAATAATTCTTCTTTTTGCTGAAACTCGACATGAATTTATTGATAGAATATTATACATAAACATTTATCATTACAAAGATATCAAATAAATCAACTATAGTTAACATCCTATCTAAAAAAATGAAATTTTAATGCCTTTGAAGAAGGTCTATTTAAATCTTGAATTAATCTTAAAGTTGCAACTATTTAAATAATTTCTGAAAACAAACAGATCAAAGTTTTCTGTTTTATTAATATTACATTTACGTTATTAAAATTGTTGTTTCTCAAAAAAGATAAGTGAATCATTAAAATATTAAAACTTTTAAATAAACAAAACATTACATATAAAACTTGTACATATATATATATATATACATAATATTTATTTTCAGCGTTGAATAACGCTGATTTACCGTCTTTTTGGTTGAGGATTTTCTTCCTAGATGCACAAATGATGTCCGTCCGTTCATATCGCATCAACCTCACAATTCGAGGTTTTTAATTGCACTTGACAATCTGACCGTGTTTTAAAATGTTTATTAGTTTAATAGTTCATGTAATTTTTTACGATTGTTCATCTTCCGACATATTTTTAATACATTACGCCCTGATTGTCTATTGTCTATGCGTGAAAACACGTCTAACCATCTTAACTGGTCAACCAAGACTTTTAACACACCCTCACTCTTTAAAACTCCTTACTAGACTCTTCACGACTGACAATTAAACTATAAATTTACATTTTTTATAGTTCTATATATCAAATTAGTACGTCTCACTATGCCAACTCTTTCCACAAGACTCATTTGAAAAAACATCTTTACTCTCCAGACTCTGGACTCAGACTTTTTACAGACTGATGAACGCATAGTGAAAAATCTAATAACCTCTTGGTCCAGGGGCTACAGATTCTTCCACACGGACGCTTACTCAATCTCGCTGTGTCTGCGATAAATGTTTCTCGCAACTCATTGCATACGCTGTTCATATTTCTCACATGACAACAAGTCTTTTTGATTAATTTTATAACATACACAATCTATTTAATTTATTTATTTATTATTTCTATAATTCTATACATTATTATTAATTTGAGTTTGGAAATCTATGTTAATTTAATTTTCTTTGTTTTGAAATATAATTAGTCATGTCTTTGACTTATGTTATCTCCCTCCCAATTTAACTATATCGATTCCCGGTTATTTTTTATTATTCAATTTAAATTAACCTTTTTTAGGTATCACAAACCTAAGCTTATTGTACACCCCAAGAACCTACTAGCAAGGCCACCCGATACCTGAGCCCTCAACGAGACTCAGAAACTTCCGTCCTATGCTAGCATCAAAGTCATAACCCAGTTGTAGAGGTCCAAATGGCTTTTATTAGCACATTCCAGGATGATATGCCTGCCAGTCTCATAAGTCTGTTTACATAGCCTACAAGTGGGATCACTATTGGTGATCTTGAGTGATAGCTAATGTTTCCTAAAGAGGCAGTGTCCAGTAAGTAACACCATAACTTTTCTTAGACAGCCTCTCTTTATAGGTATGATTTTCTCCAGCCAACACTTTGTTGGCTCATTGAGGCAGGAAAGTACCTATTACAGCTCCATTCTTCATAAAGTTCCCAGATAATTATGGAAAGGTCCCATCCTCTAAAGGTTGATATTTATCCATCACTGCATCCTTGATATCCTCACCTTATTTATTTGTGAGTTTAACATCAGGATAGGATTCTAGTACCATAACCATATTGATGGAAAGAATGTCCCTGTTAGTCATTACTTCCTTTCTATATGGCTCCAAACATTGAGGATTTACATCAGATACTTGAATCTCAACCCTGGCCTTTTTCGAGGGTCCCTTGGGACAAGGTTAAGTGGCCAATTAGCCTCTACAACAATGGACCACACCTACCCTGGCCTCAGAACCAGAGCTAATTCCTGCTCCGGTTTCCTCTTTTTCTTTCTCTTACCCCTCCTCCATTTGGAGGAATCCCATTATTCACCACTATCTTGAAGCTTTACCTTGATAGCTTTTCTTCTTTCTTTAATGGTGAGATTAGGTCTTTTGACTTTCAGTTCACCTAGTTCCCTTATGCCATTGTTAAGTGAACCAGAAAAGCCTAGTGTTTCTGGACCTTTAACCCTTAACTTCCTGGGTGAAATATTTGTTACGCTCTGTCCTGGGTGCGGTCTCACAGACCTCCTTTTGAAAAAACTAAAAAAACTTTTTTAAATGTTGTTATTGCTTGAAATGTCTGCAATTAATCAAATGGATTATTTGAATTGATAACTACGCAAATAAAATAAAGATATATATATACAGTGTGAGTCAAAAGTATGGATACACCCTGTTAAATTTTAAATGGATAAAGATAGAAAAAATGAAACTTAGAACACTTTTCTAGGAAATAAAAGTGAACTTTTTAGTCACTATTACAACTTTGCCCATTTCCCCAAAATGGGATTTTTGGGGGGCAGCTCAAAATTTTTAAATATAAATACCCATTAAGTGACACCTCATTTTAAAGTCCTTGATTAAAGAAGAAGAACAGTGGAAACCAGAGCTTTCTATCTCAACCCAGTAGAAAATGGCAGCTCATTGAAATTAGGTAAAACTTCATTGAGGCAAAATATGAACATCCACATTCAGGTGGTAAATAACCCCAATAGACAACCAATGAGCTGCCATTTTGTACTGGGTTGAGATAGAAAGCTCTGGTTTCCACTGTCCTTCTTCTTTAATTAAGGACTTTAAAATGAGGTGTCACTTAATGGGTCTTTATATTTAAAAATTTTGAGCTGCCCCCCAAAAATCCACTTTTGGGGAAATGAGCAAAGTTGTAATAGTGACTAAAACGTTCACTTTTATTTCCTAGAAAGGTTTCCTGACTTTCATTTTTCTATCTTTATCCATTTAAAATTTAACAGGGTGTATCCATACTTTTGACTCACAGGTGCCTCAATGAAGTTTTGCCTAATTTCAATGAGCTGCCATTTTGTACTGGGTTGAGATAGAAACCTCTAGTTTCCACTGTTCTTCTTCTTTGATCAAGGACTTTAAAATGAGGTGTCACTTAATGGGTGTTTATATTTAAAAATTTTGAGCTGCCCCCCAAAAATCCCATTTTGGGGAAATGGGCAAAGTTGCAGTAGTGGCTAAAATGTTCACTTATATTTCCTAGAAAGGTGTTCTGAGTTTCATTTTTCTATCTTTATCCATTTAAAAATTAACAAGGTGTATCCATACTTTTGACTCACACTGTATATATATATATATATATATATATATATATATATATATAATAATTAAATGTTAGGATTACAAAAATGAATATTTAATGAATATTGTATACATTTTCTAAGATTACAAAAGGTTACATGATAAAATTGTTACTTGCTGGTGTTTTTCTTTTGCTTATGATATGATTAACACAACAAAATTAAAAACACTTATGAAAACACACTTTATCAATAAAATTGAGATAGTTGCTATAGAGCTACGTTTAAACTCATAACATAGATCTACAGGCGTTGCAAACTTTTGTTGTACACTCAAGGCATATAGGTTTTTTGCAACAATAGCAGGCGTAGGCAGTTCTTCTTTTCTTCTTGAGGTCACATGTGTAACAAATCTTCCTTTTGTTCAATATGTCTCCAGCAGTGCTGGGTTTAGGCTTTTCTACCCCTAGTACTCGGCTGATGCATGCTCGTAGTTCATACTCAGACGCACATTCTGCATACGTCTCTCCAGTTGTGGTTTCACCAGCTCTTCTACAAGAGTTTTCAAAAACTTGAAGCGGCTTATTTGTATTCTGTCCTGATACAAGTTGTTTAAAATAAACGAATTTACACCACTGATATCCAAAATTCACTAAAAGATCACCATGGGCCATCGTTGAGTACGCCGTGCTGTTGAGTATTTCACACACTTCTCATCCAGTGCGTCAACCCCTCCTTTTGTTGGGATTTTAGTACATAATGATTTCTGGCTTACCACAATCACTATCTATAGATACTCTGTGATGCATTGTTGAGATGAGTATTACTACTTTGCCCATTTTAGGTGCAAATGAGACTAAAGTTGCGTCATGTGTAAACCTAAACATTGATGAACCAACTTCCTTGTTCCTAGCTGGTAGGAATTCGGGTAGAATTTCCTTTTTATTATTTTTTTCAAAGTGCCCACATATGTCAACCCCTTTGTTTTCAACTCTTCTGTCAACTCAATTGAGCTAAACCAATTGTCAGCAATGATGTTGCGATTTGATTGCTCTATTGGTTTAGCAAGCTTAATTAAAGCCTGTGTTGGCTTCATCAGTTTTTTCTCTTGTTCATTTAAAGTTTGGCCATTAGAATCTTTACCCACTAAACATATGCATTTAAAAGGTAGCCAGTACTAGCATCAGTGAGGCACATAGCCTTAAGGCCATATTTATAAGGTTTGTTGGGGATGTACATTTTAAATTTACATCAGCCATGAAATGCAACTAACATCTCATCAACACAGGCAGACTCCCCAATCTTGTATAGAGCCTGGCAATTATCAATAAATTGGAAAAATATTTTAGACACGGGAGCTAAAGCATCAGTTTTACGGCGTTCTCCTCTGGTTGTGGGATCATCAAATCTCAAGCAGCTAAGTAGAACTCCAAATCTTGCTTTTGAAATTACACACCTAAATATGTCACGCATAGACCCATCGGTTGCAAATAACGATTTATAATCTTCTCTGTTTGATTTGAAAATAACAGTGTAGTAAAGTAAACCAAAAAAGGCTCTAAGTTAATATGCATCAGTTTCGTGCCAAGCAAGTTCGTCATAGTTAGGCCTGTCTTTGTTTATTTTTACATTTGTCCATTTATTTATAATATTCCAAATATCTTCTGTAAAAATTAAGTTCCAAATACTAATAGGAGTTGGGTTATTACCTATTTGTGCAGGAGGACGAACAGTCGGAATCCGGATTATATTATGCTGCCACACACATGAACGTCTCAAGACCGGTTTGGCAAACCAGTGATACCTATTGCGCCCAAAAAAGTTTGTTTTTCGTCGGTGTGGAGTATCTGCCTCTGCAACTTCATTACTGTCACTTTCACTACTCACTACACTGATAGAGCTATATTCGTCACTCTGAAAGTTGTTAGAAGTTGGCACTAAATCTTCTTCATTTTCACCATGTTCTGATTCTGAACTATGTACAGAAATAGAGGTGAAATCAATTTCACCTGAATCAATTTCACTCCTTACAATGTCCTCATGCCAGTTTTCAAGGGCCTCTTCAAAATCTGAGTCCAAAACACAAACACGAGACGAAAGGCTGACACGTGAATCCATTGCGTTCGGTCCTGGGTCCAGTCACTCAGACCGCTTACACTAAACAAATAACACCCCAGGAGCGGCTGACAGACGACTGGCAATAGTAACCGGTTTTGGTGATGGGGAGGGAGAACTATATGACATGGTGATCGTCAACGCCCTTTAAAACCTTAGAAATCAAATAAATAAAAAAATACTGGCGGTCTGTGTGACCGGACCCATGAAACTGAGGGTTAAGGAGTTCATCTTTTTCCTTAGATTAGATTATAGGGGTATGAGAAGTCAAGATCCTTGTAGGTCAACCTATGCTTATTGTACACCCCAAGTATCTACTAGCTACTAGATACTATAGCTACTATCTACTAGCTACAAGTATCTAATAGCCAAGGGAAGCCAATGATTTCAATGAGACTTAAGAGTTTTTGCTCAGTGCTAGCATCAGAAACATCACTTGGTTGTGAAGTCCCAAATTTGACCCTTCTCCTAACCTCAACCCTTTCACATACTAGGATGATATATTTATCAGTGTATTCAAAGTGTTTATATAACCTACAAAAGGGGGATCACTATTGATGATTTGGAGTGTTGGCAGATGTTTCCTGAAGTGGCTGTATCCAGTGAGTAATGTCATAACTTTCCTGAAATTATCTTCCATTGTTATAGTCTAAGAATAGGGGTATGCTGGACAAGCATCTCCAGACTTGATTGGAGGACTGCTTCAGAAGCTTGGATTACGCCCTAAGAAACACCCTTGTAGTCTTCAGAATGTCCTTCCTCATCTGGTGATCAACTTGTTTTCTTCATCTAATGGCTAAAGGTAGCAATCATTGTCTCCAGGTAATGCTTGTTGTATTGTTGAGGCAGGAAAAAGCGACAAATCTTTTTTTCCCATGTAGCTCCCTCAGAATGAAGGAAGGAAAAATTCCATCCTTTATGAGTTTGAACTTATCCATTAGTGTGTCCTCGATTTTTTCACATTGCTTAGTGGTACGTTTAGCCTCAGGATAGGTATAGAAGAGAACAACAGCCATTTTGCTTATGAGGATGGTCATGTAAGTGGGAACTTCCTTACCAGATAGCTCTAAATGGCGCTGAGTTTTGTTACATCAGAATCATGAGTTTTCCCTCTGGCCTTTGTTAGGAAATTCGGCTTAAGACCTGGGTTCTTTGTGTATAATAAAAATCTTCTGTGGTTCAGTTCTAACAAAATCTCTTTTGTTTAATGACTATTAACTATATATTAAACAGATTATAACAATTCAATATTCTCAATACACCTAAGTTTGTCTTTATTCTATATTTTCTTATACCTATACAATTAATACATATATCATTATTTATTTCCAAAGAATTTTAGAAACAAAAGAATTGACCCAGAATGGTTCCAACTATTATTACTTGAAGTGACTACTATTTAAATGATCAAAAGATCCTTAATACATCAATGTTTGCTCACCCTTTTTTTAAAATTAAAAGCTCTCTGGCTTGTGACTTAGCGTTGACTTTGCAAGGTAAGCATTTCAACACTTTTCCCTTCTTTCATAACTGTTTCCATTCTGAGTTCTACACAACTTTGTATTACTTTTGTTAATTTGATTTTTACCATAATTCTAACTTATAATAAACTTACTAACATTATTTCTAACACCATCTTTGAAGGCCCTCCATCAGAGGGCGGAGTGCCCAAATCACCTGTAGAGCGCTTGATTACACCCATCCCCATCTTGGAGCCCCCCATCAGGTTTAATTCTCAACTCTGACTTTGTCTTCTTTATTCCTGCTTCTTGTTAGGGTCCCATTGCTCACCACTTTACCAGACTTTGGCTTTGAAAGCCTCCCTTCATTGGGCAGCAGTGAGATTAGTTTTCTTCACCTTTAGTCATCTCATTTGCTTAGTAGAATAGTTAGTGAACCAGTTAAGCTTGGGGTTACTGGATTTTCAGAAGTTCGTTCTCTTCTTCCAAGATGTAATACTCTTAAGGGTCATTTTTATTTTAAACAATTTTCAATTCAGGATTTTTGGAAAAGAATGTCTAATTAGTTTTGTCTGGGACCTAAGAAAATTCCTTAAACTAAAAATTGATAATGCTGTTCTTATTCTTTAAAAAAATATATTGGCACTACAAATTTTAATTTATTAAAAAATATAAAATTAGTCTAGGTTTATGCCTTATTTTAACAAACTGGCTAATATCAATTCAAGGCACATTCATACAGACAAATGTTATTAGACAGGACTACTATTATAGAATTAATTCATATCAGATTATAACTATGTTACATGGTCTATATGCTCAGTGCATTCTATATTGTTATTAGCAACATGCAAATATTTTTTTATATAACAGTATTTAATCAATAATTTAATCTGTAATTAATGAAGAACAGTTTTTTTTTTAGAATCTAAATTTTAAATGTTATAACTGATTTAATTAATGTTACTCTTTCTTTTCTTACAGTGTTTGTTAATGACATCAAGAATGAAGCGGCAGATAAATTTGTGACAGTAGCTCTTAATTACCTCAATCTTAATAAACATTTTGGTATTCAAATTGGTACCTTTGTCAATGTCACTGCCCACAATGATGATGCAAAGGAATTACATTATAGACGTTAGTATTATAGTTATTGAAATTTAATTATAATTTATTATGTAAAGTATTATTTAATACTAGACTTCTAACAAATAAAACACACTATTTCTTTTGTAAAATTCTATAATTTATTTGGTGTGTTTTATTTGTTAAAATGGAATTCTATCAAGTACCGTCGGTCATCAGTGTAAACAATACTAGACTTCTTTATTTCTTTTTATAATTAACAAAAACTAAAAGAACAATATCATATATAAGAATCAGCCAATTATTCAGCATAGAGATATAACAATCTTCTCAGCCACATGAATTAATTTGTACTGCATGATTTTATTTAAATGTCAAAAATTACAAATTTAACCCATCTGTTTTTTTTCTGTAATCTTGTAGATCTTCGTAATGATTCTGTTGATTGAAAGTGTTGGTCATTTGTAGTACTCATGGTGGTAGGTTTTGCTAATATAGTTGCCTCTTGTGTAAGTTCTCTGTCAGTGTTCAAAAAAAGAGTTTGTGTGTTTATATTATTTTTAATGGGTGCGGAAATTTTTTTTATAAATATATATCTTTAACAGTACTGCTTTCATAATGATTATCAATATTTACCCCTGTGAAACTTTATAAGACTCCTTGAATTGGAGTCAGAGAGAAAGTTAAATTTCCTAGACCTTATAATGACCCGAGCAGACGTACTTCGATACAAGATTTTTAGGAAACCCACAACCACTGTGTCTACTATTCATGTGGGATCCCACCATCCAATGCGCAGAAAATGGCTGCTTACAATAGTTTTATCTACAGTTTAATAAATATACCACTCAATAAAGAAGATTTCCATAATGAACTGAATATTATAAAGTACATAGCCGTGGCGAACAGATACAGGAGTTCCATGGTTGATGAAATTATTAAAAAATACACTAGAAATAAGGAAAAACCAACGAAAGAACAAGTTATAAAAACCTTCAGATCCTCGGAGTATGGAGTTATCTTACCTAACATCCTGACCAACAAGTTGAAGAAAATAGATGTAACCATGTCATTCCGCACCTCTAATAATATTAAGAAAATTTTCAAACCCAAAAAACAACACCGTTGGAACAAAAGTCAGAGATGTATATAGGATCAATAGGGCAAACCGGGAGTAAATTTAAAATAACTGTTTTAAGGAACATCTTCCTAGTGACAGAGTAACTAATGCCCAATCTAACTATGCACGCCACATCATAGATGAGAACCACTTATATTCTAATTTTGTAAATATATAAAATGAAAGAGGGGTTTATATTTAAAAATAATATTGATCTGAATTAAAATCTTAAATTGGCACTTTTTGACGTTATTTATTTATTTAAAGAAAAATTGCTCATCTTATGGGCGCCAGGTAGCATTAGCTTACCAATTTTGAAAAGTTAAAAGTTACTTTGAATTGAAATAATCCCAGGGTTGTGATTTCTTTTGAAAGTATACTAACAGTGGTGGTTTGATAAATAAGAATCCTTATTTTTTCTGCTGAAACTGAACATGGTTATTTATTGACGCTATTCATACACATATATATTCATGGTACATCTTTAGTATATTATCTGAAATTATTTATTGTAAATTTTAAATTATCCTGTCTTGAAGAGACCAAAATTCTTTTTATGACTCTACGTTAATCAGTTGCAACTTTTAATAATGATATTAATTATGAGCTTCTTTACTCTCATGTATTAAAATTTATATTATTTTTTATTTAGAGGTTAAATTAAATCTTTCAAAATTACTGCTTAAAATTACAACTACTTTTTCATTTAAACAAATTTTAACATATTTTTATCAATTGTTCTTTTATATACAAAAATTTATATAAAATTGTCTATCATTTTTTGTTACCGCATGTGGTCATTTCCATGGTGAAGGTCCTTTGTGATAAGCTGTCTTCGTTCCTGTAATGTAATTTCCTTGTAGGCGCAATCAGCCCGCTGACAATCTCAAATTGTCTTTTCAAACTCACAGTACTACTCAAAGTGTTCATCACTTTCCCGTACACTCCACAGTCCATTAATTATAAACTGTCCCTTCTATTATTTACTTTGTACCTAACATTATTCTGAAACTGTTTTAATAAAACATTTACAATGCTTTGTCCGTAAATCTCCTCGAACAAAAAATACGTCTTACAACGTCAGATGCCGTCTTTAAACTTGTTAAAACATTTACACTTCAATGTTCTAATATTTCTTTAAACAAAAATAATACGTCTGACCACGTCAGATGCCGTCTCTAAACTTTTACACTTCATTGTTCTAAAAATTTCTTTAAACAGAAAACACGTCTGACCAAGTCATATGCCACAGTAAGACACTACTGAAATATTTAAAATGTTTTTTAACACACAATTGCGTCTGACCACGTCAGATGCCATCTCTAAACTGTACCAACTGCATGCCTGCTTTTCTAGATACCAGAAATAAGTGTCCTTTTTCCAATGTTCAAAGTCAGCTAAAAACTGTTCACATACTTTGCACCACGGACACTGCTCAAATCATTTATATGACAACCTTACAACTAATATTTTATACTTCAAATTAATATTTTGGAAATCTATATTAAATTTTTATTACCCTTGTTTTAATATTTATTTTCAGTCTTTCATTTGACTCACATGGTCTTTTCTCCAGACCAATTATAAATCTCCCGGTTTATTTTCATATTTCAAATCCTAATAAAACCATTTCTTTGGTATCCAAATTAAAGTTAAAATTTTAGGGATTACAATTTTGAAAGTAAAGTCTAACCAATACATATATGCAGGAAGAGTAAAAAATGAACACGCTATTGAATACGAAATATATAAAGCACAGTTAAAAAATCCAGAACATATGTTGAATGATCAATTGAATTTTAAATCCAATTTGATGTATGACTTTGCTAGGGGGATAGATAAGAAATGCAAACACTAAGGGGCAGGGCACCTTATTAGCTCTTCCGTTTTCATTTTAACCAATGACAGCATTTATCTATTTTACCGCGAGTTTCATCTCATATTCAAAATTCAAAATATGCACATTACAGTAGTAAGTAAACTGTAGGGAATTAAATGAGATTTCCACCTGGGTTCTTTTATTATAATCAAACATCAATGCTCCAGTTTACAATTTCTCAATCTATCTTTATTTTATACTATACAATTTAAAATCACTGATAGGTATTTTATATACATATATATATATATACAGGGTTTCCAAAAAAGAATGCCGGGATTTCGAACGGCCGTTGCTTGGGGACTATTCAAGATAATTAAAGATTTAAACGTCAAATAGAAAAGAAAAGGACAAAGTTTTTTTCATACCTTAATATGTTTTATGTGAGCTCCATTTGTTGCTCTGCAGACATTGAAGCGATATTCGATTTCTCGCCAAATGTTGTGTAGCATCTCTGGTGTCACAGTTGCGATCGCTTCCGAAATTCGCCCACGCAGATGTAGCAAATTACGAATTTTCTCAGCATAAACAATGTTCTTTATGTAACCCCACAAAAAAGTCCAAAGGGGTCAAATCAGGAGTGTGCACTTCCTGAAGATAATGAGGCGGGGCGCCATCCTGCATCAAAATGACTCGTTCACCGGCTTGTTCTTCAGTTTCTTCAATTTGAGGAAACAAAAATTGTTCTAGCATATCTAAATAAATTATGCCATTAATTGTTTTTTCGGCAAAAATGAAAGGCCCTATCACTTGGTCATACATTAATCCACACTATACTTTTGGTGAATCGCGCACAAGTTCCTGCCAATTTTAGGCTGTTCCGAACCCCATATACGACATTTGTGATGATTAACAACACCGCTTGTGTGAAATGTAGCTTCGTCTGAGAACAGCACTCTTTTAATAAAATTGGGATTGTCAATAATTTCACTGAGCATAAAACTGGCAAAGTCTGTACGCTTAGGGCGATCAGCGGGTTTAATCTGATGTCTTAACTGAATTTTGTAGACACGAAGTCTAAATCTTTTACGAATAACATTGTGGAGTGTCGATTTGGTTACGTTCAACTGAAGACTTCATCGGACAATCGATTTTGTCTGGCTTCTGATACAAGAATGTCGAATTTCTTCAACTTTGTCATCATTTGTTTTTGGCCGGCCAGGTGAATGTCTTTTCAACGCATCCTCCCATGCTACACCAAAAACAAAACTTCGTTCTTTTCTCTTCTATTTGACGTTTAAATCGTTTAGTTATCTTGAATAGTCCCGAAGCAACAGTCGTTCGAAATCCCGGCATTATTTTTCAGAGACCCTGTAAAAATAAAAAACCATAACTAGATTTATATATTTTTTAAATATAAATTTCTATTCTCATAATATTGTTATATCAAGAATTCAGAATTATTCCAAATATTGTGACTTGATTCTACATTATTTATCAACATAGTCTTGGATAATTACAAGTGTCTATTTACATAAGGTTTTGCTCACCCTTTAACAATTCTCATATGTCTATCATGTAGATCTCAGTTCCCTGTAAGCTCTGTCTCGCCAAGTACGTTTGGCTATCTTCCAATCCCTCCGGCATCTCCCTGCAGAAGTTCAACCATCCTCTCCTTGATTGACCCTGTTTCTTGTCACCCAAGAGTTTATATACAAGACCCACATTCATAATGTTCACATTACTTGTAAGCTAAGCTATTTCTACATTTTTACAGACCTGTCCCAATAATTGTTGTTACTTTGGCTTCTAAAAAATAATTTATATTATACATACTTGTAACTAATTATACCCCTAACTCCTAACAAAACAGTATTATTATTTTTATGTGATTGGTAATACATACATTATTTAAGATATTTTTTAAGTTCATTTGGCTCAGCTGCTGGTATTTAGATTATAAATAAAATCAATCACATTTATTCTATGTGGATACATTGGCAGCTCATAACATGAAAGGTATCTTGGCATAATTGTTATTTGTAATGCAGACTTATTTCACTCCTCTTAATTTACTTCAAATTAGTAAATATGTTTTAATCCACTCCACCTCCAAATTTCCAGGACATATTTGAAGAATGGAGGGATTAAAAAAATTCAAATAAATTTGATTTATATGTAAGAATAATATATTACACCAGAAAATTAAACTGATGCATCACAATTTTCAACACTTCCTGCCTTCTTGAACAAAATATATACTAATATGTGTAGAAAGGAAAGACTTGGTTCTTTTATATCAAATTATTTAACATATAAGGAATTGGAATATCAAAAATTCTAAAAGACAATCTAAGAATTTGGATTTAAAACTTTGTTAACACTATGGAGAATCAAGAGGAAGTATTTACTGTTTCTCCAGTAAGAGAATGGCAACCACTTTGAATACACCAGTCTTAATAATGATAACAAGTAAGAATTTGTGATAATTTAAAGGTTTTTTTATTAAATCCTGTTTGATACCAAAGGTATTTATGTACTTTACTTTGTTTTATGTTAAAAATAAATAAACTATAGTCGGTTAAAGTTTTAACTTACTTTTGAAAAACCCAATATTTGGTGGACATATGAAACAGCACAAAAAATAGATAATAGTATTTATTGTTGTGATTAAATAAAATAAATAGTTAAAACTTAACATACATCCCAAAAAAGTATAGGTTCATAATTGAGGTTCCAATATTGTTTGGTTTGTTTCAGGAAAAAATTTACCATGAAACATGAAAGCATAACATATATCAAGTAAGAATGTCTTTTGACTATATTTCCAAAACACTTATTATGAATGATATTAATTGGTTAATATTAATATATTCTATAAATCAAAACATACAGTTCTCACTGATCTCAAAGGACCATAGCTTTCTTGTTGATTTGGACTTTAAATGTTACCTATGTACTCATGGAATATCAATAATATTACACTTTTTCTCTCAATGAGAATAATAATAATAATATATCCTGATTTCCTGAATTTACAAAATAACAAAGTTGTCTAAAATAATCAAATTTTGAATGATTAATTATCTAATATTCATAATTAAAAGATATGAATGTACTATATATTTATCAAATTTTAATAGTTATGAAATTAACAATTATATTGTTAAGAAAGTGAAATGGTTTGCAATTTATAAGTGATTTTTATGTTTTACATTAATGTTCAAAAGACTCATGTTTTATGAGAAAAATCAAACAAAGTTGCAAAAGTTTATGATCAATAACAAAAATTACTTTTTAGATTTTAAAACCTGTTGCCGCTTCATCAAAGACAGAACATAATTAATTCTGTATACTCCAATCTCTCAACTTTTTAAAACCTATGTAAGCATTGTATACAATTTAACAAACTGCTATATACTGTAATTAAAATATCAGAAAAAGAAATAAATGAATCATGAAGTAAATTTTGAAATGTTTTTCAGTTCATACAGAGTATAACAATTCCATTTCTATGAACAAACCATTCCACATAGTTCTAGATACTACTCTAAGAAAACCTACTTCTGAAGTTGTTAAGATCTTCACAGCTGATGTAGCAGTACCTACTATTTCAACAACATGTGGCCAAACTGGTGATATCAGGTGAATTCAGATAAAAATATCTACTAACACCGTCCAAATCATATATACACACATGAATATGTACATAGACATACACATATATGTGGCCTCTTTTATCACATTTAACATAAAGCAAATAATCAATTTAAAAAAAAAAAAATTAAATAAGATATTTGTAGTTGCAAATTAGTTAACTGACTATATTGCTTACCATTGTTTGCTGTTTACAAATTAATATGATCTAATGTGAAATATGGTGTCTGTGATTTGTCTCACTTAACTTGTAACTATATTAAAAAAGAGTGCTCTAGATTTGTAAAGTGCCATACGTTGTGTGACAACTGTAACAATTAATTAATTTAAATAAGTTTTATTGAATGAAGTTGGGCGCCACTTTGTAATGTATTGTTTACAAAAACTAATAAAAAAATAAAGATTAAAAAATAAATTTAAAATTCTATTAGTGAATATTACTATCTTTTGGGTCGTGAATTCTTTTAAAACAAGTGTACTAAATAGAACATTGGATAAAAGAATGGAAGTCTTTTCATTCTGAAATGCACATAATTTTTATTAAGTTGAAATTATTGAAACATATAAACATAATGAAATCAAATTCTTATAAACATTAACTACTTATCAGTACATCCTATATATTCATATTATTGAAAAAATCCTTAAAAGAAAATTTTATTTTATTAATTTTGTTAAATTTAAATTTTGGTTGCAACCATAGTCTACTATTAAAATTGAATTTAATAAGATTTTATTTTAAAAAAATTAATAAACTTATTTTTGTAATAATATGCAACAATATTCATCAAATATTTAAATCAAAAAGAAAATCTCTTATAGGTTTTAAAATCTTAATTTTACTTTCAAAACAACATATTATCTATTATAATAAACCATCAAAATAAAATTTTAAGTATTAGATTAAAGTATTCATCAAATTTTTAAGTCATTGAAAAATCACATTTTATTTTATATAATAATAGTTATTACGTGCTTTACCAAACACGTGTGTTTGTTTAAAAGAAACTTTTTATTTAAAATTACATCCATTCCTTGATGTATGACGTCATTTCATCACAATCATTCCAACCGTTATCAGAAGTTAATGTTTTAAGTCCACATTTCTTATTAACAAGCATACGTCAATCGTTCATTTTGTGAAAAGAATAAATTAAATATTCAAATTGTTCTATTCTAGATAAAACACAAAATAAAACTTAGTCTTTACATCCGTACTTTCCAGGTAATATACATTTGCTAAATAAGCAAAATTAATAAGTAAAATATTTTCACTTTGAATGTTCATAATTGATTCTAGTGTGATTAAATCTTTATCACATTACATTATTTATCAAAACAGTTCATTTTTATTATAGAAAACACTTTTAATATGGCTTTGTCTTTGTTCAAAATCGAACACAATTATACATGAGCGACACGCTCTCACTTATTAAGTTCTATTCAGTTTAAATGTTCGTTTTCCAGATTCAAACGTAACTGAATTTTTTACTAAATCACATTTTTTTACTAAACCAGGTCATAACTATTAAAAAAACACTTTTCTTTCTACTTTTTCTTTGTCCAAAAGTGGACACGACTGTCCGGCCAACGCCCATTCGCCTTGAAGGTTCTATCTAGACTAAACTAACTGCAGTTGGCGGTAAATCCCCCAATCTTTCTTCTTTGTATTCAAAATTTTTATACTGCACTTTTTAAATTATAAAGTTTATAATCATCCTAATTATTTACAATACATAGAATAAATTTCTCTGATCATTTGCCATTACTCATTTTATTTTCTAATTTGGTCTTTTTTAATTTATTCAATGAAAAACAAAATACGTTTCTTGCTTGTCTCATCAAGTCCATGTGTATACTCCACTTTCATCTCAGATCAAAGTATATATTCCATTCTATTTAAGATCAAAGAACTAAAACTGTACACTATTACAAGCTTTCAAAACGAGGAAACATAATTGTTTCAGTAACATTTAAATTCAATTTTAGAGGTTAACCTAATGGCAAATATAGACATTCTCTAACAACTCAGGCCTAAAATAACATGGAAAAGAACTATGGAAAGAGAGGCATGGGAGTGCGGAAAGGTCTGGAGTGAGTGAAGGTGTTTGCAAACAACAGACAACAACCTTTCCACAGCTTTGTGGAGCCCCAATGCTCCACACTGGAGCCATAAGAAATTAAATAAAGTGTGTCTAACAACTACACATTTATTACAATTAAAAAATATATTAAAAAACACAATGAGCAAATAAAAAAAATCATTTTGTTCTTTCAAAACTTATTATTATATAAACTTTTGTGATGAGTTTATTATATTACCACTTTATGGGTATTGAGAACATAAAGAATCTTCAAAACCTGCTGTTTCTAGATGTGTTGTTAATTTTACAGTAGAACTGGACACATCTTTAAAAGACCAACATACTAACCAATAGTATTTCAAGAAACATTAAGAAAAATCTAATACTTCTTAACCCTGGTTTTGGCACGAGGCTCAAAATGAGTCGATGACGGCAACTGAACCAGACAGACCACTGTAAAAAACTCTGATTTTGCAATTCGTCACTAGGGTTACTTAAAACCATCCTATCGAAATAAATGTTATACCATTGTAAAGCTGACGTTTCGTAGATGCATATACATGTAATCAAAAGTTCATAAAACGCTATAAAATAATTTAATTAATTGGTAAAGTTTGACGTGTTTGAGTGATACAAATGGCGGCTATGGAAACTCGGACTGAGAAAGCAAAATGGCGTCGTCTTTTACAACGTTCTTTTCAATATGTCTAAATTGACTAAAGGAAGTATAAATTGTACTGTTCTTAGTACAAATCTTTACCTATCCAACAGAGTTCGCCACATGTCAGAAAGACAAATCATTTTCATTCTAGATTTTGTTCAACACAAAAAAACAGTTTTAGAGGGAAAAAAAGGTTGTTTTCTTCAAGTCCACTTTACCCTAGTAAATGAATTCTTAGAAACATGAATTATACACCATTGAAAAGCTCATATTTCAAGCTTTTAGAGTTATGAAATTTGATTATCTTGCTACATTTAGACAAAATACAATAATTCTTGGAAGTTTACTGTTTTCCCTGGCAGATACCTGCACTCGACAGCTAAGAGCTGTAACCTACTTCCTCTCTTGTTTAGTCTATAAATAACTTTAGATTTGCCCTATCTGACAGGTTCTTATCTCTTTGTATAGACAAAATACAGACCTTTCCAATGATATAAACCATCAAGTTTTAGTCGGTCATATGGAACAAAGACAACGAGGTTTGGGAGTGACGGTTGCAAATGGAAGCAAAATGGCGTGCGTGTTGTCGCTTTCTTCATATTTCTTGTGATAAATCGAGTGTATTCATTGATTATAAAAGTGTATTATATTAGTTTATATGTGTGTTATTCTTTGTAGAATCTATTGTGTCTTATTGTTATAGTGAAATCTAGTGATAGTTGATTTAGGCCTACAAAGCATTAGATACAAGTTTTGGATGCTTATTCCTTTGGACGGGTAAGTGCAATTATGATTTTGAACATTTTAGAATTTGATTTTTTTTTTACCAATTGTTATTCATATTTATACTAGAAAACTTTTGTAATACTCGTAAAAAATGTAAAAATAGATTTTCTACGCTCAATTGGACTTTGAAGTGAAATTTGGCCTTTGATTTTCGTGTTTTTTTTTGTTCTTTGTAATACTGACTCAAAAATTATTTTTCAAATTTTTTTTAAATTACACTACTAAATTCTATGCACATTTCTGAACATAAGTATATTTAGAAGTTGGTTTTCCATAAATATTACAATTTTTGGTGATTTATTGAAAATAAGCTGGACCATTCCTCTTTTTTGTAAAACAATTTTTTAAATATTCAAAATGTAACAAATTTTGATATATTTTTTCCGAAATGTATTCACAAATATATCATTAAAATTTTGTACATCTTAGAAAAAGGTTGTAAGCTTTTGATTTTGGGTGATATAGGTATTTCTGAAAAATTATAACATGATTTTTTGACACGTAACATACTTACTCCAAAACCGTTTCAAAAAATTTTTTTTTTATTACATAGATAAATTCTATGCATCTTTCTGAGAAAAACGATGTCTTATAAGTTAGGTTTTGTTATATATTAATATATTATATTAATTTTTAAACAAACGAAGAATTTAAAAACAAATTAACATGTGCCAAATCCAGAGTTAACATATTGAACGATATCTATCAACTACAGAAACATAAAACAACAAAAATCAAAACTATGAGTTATGACATTGAGTGACGATGAAACAACTAATGTTTCAAACATTCCAATTGATTATTGTATTCTTATATGTATTACCTAACAGATATTTTGTTAAATGATCTGTCAATTTGTTAATAACTCCCCCCCCCCCATTTGCTGAATGTATTTATATAGGTTTATAAAATGTTGTCAACAATCCTGAAAAACAAATCCTACAACCTATAGTGGTGCAATGAGTGAGCATCATGTTTAACCAATATTATAATAACAAATTCTTTTTGTAAATTGTTATGCATACCAGTTAAATTTGATTATGTTCTAAAAGACGAAACCTACAAGTTAACTGGATGTAATATGTTAATTTTTGACATCGAACACTACCAGATGAAATTTTAGAATTTATCCATCAGTACTGTGTATAGTACAGAGAAGATCTGATTCAATAAAAAAGACAAGAGTTTCAATTTTATAAAAGTATAATGTGAATTAATAAATTAGTATTGAGTTAGTTGTATCGAGGCTTTCTGAGTGATAGCACGCATGAAGTAATAAATATGTTTTGCCGGAACAAAGCCAAATTGTCAAAAGAAAGTGTTTTTATAAAGGACTGAAAGTTATATTTAAAGAACTATTATGTAATTATGCGAATCAGTTTAAACAAGAGTGAAATATACTTTTAAAATAAAAAGACGTGGTTGTGAAAAATGATGCAATAGACTAAACATATTGCATAAGCAGGAAAACGTATATAAATAGGATAAGTATTTGTGTTTTTAAGAAAAACTATGTGATTCGACTGAAGTATTTTGAATTAAAGACAAATTATATAATTGTGACTATTAGAAAAGTGAAATGTAAAACTGAAAAAGTTATTTTTTAAAGAGAAACGGGATTTTTGATAGAACGACGCCATGTGGTTTCAACCAGGAAAAGAGTATGAATTAATTGAAAGCTTTATTATGTGAAATATACAATTTGTGTGTAAATGCATGTCTGGTATAACATGCTTAAACTACTTTTTATAGAAATTTAAATATAAAAATTACTAGAATTTGTAATTCATTGTTGAAATTTGAATAACATGTTTGTAGAATCACTACATGTTTTCCAATAAGGAAAAATATTTTATTTGAACATAATTATTAAAGAATTTTATTATTAAAAGATTTTCATTGTTTGAATTATTGAATTAGATGTTTTAAATTTAAAAAGAATAAATATTTTATAAAAGAGGTTGTGTAATATAAAATAATAATAATAATATTTTTTGAATATGAGAGATTTCATTTTGAAATTAGGTTGCAACCATAATATTAATATCAAATAAAGCTTTAATGAATTATAATTTTGATTAATATAGAGTGTAAGATGTTATGTATAATTTTGTCTTTTCAGGTAATACTTTGAATTTTTGAATTTGTATGAAACTTAATATTACAAAATGTTTATTATTAATAAAATGTGCATTTCAGAAAGAAGTCTCTATTTTATTTAAGATTCTCCAAAGTACACTGTTTTAAAAGAACTTGCGACCTCTGAGAAACTTTATGCTCTCTTCAAGAGTAATTTTTTTTTAATATTTTTATTTTGATTTTTCGTAATAAACATTACAAAATGGAGCTCAACTTTATATTGTGAAGTTACAGTCACTATAAAATGTATCACAATAAGTAGCGTAAAAGGGCCTTATTTTAGGTAAAATATAATCCTTTAATTTAATGATATTGCTTTTAGTATATATGCTGTACATGAAACGTTACGGGAAAACTTGCACACACAGTTGCGCACAATTTCTAGAACACTACTTTCATTATGTGAACATATATGATTTCAAATAACTATATGTTTACAGTATAAACTGTTTTCAGAGGATGGCACAATTTGAAAAAGGAAGAACTAAAGTACTTAATTCAAATCTCTCCACCTAATGACATTATCCCTGAAATTGTACGCAGTATAGTTTTTACTCAAAAAATGACAAATGCTGGAATATTTTTTGATAATTCTTTTGGTATGTATAGCTAAAAAATATTTTAATGCATTTTACGTCATATTTAGAGTTTAGCAATTAGGTTTGTAGTGATATGCACATTTTCTTTATACCGTATTTGTAGTAACCTATAGAAAGTTATAACATAGGTAAAAAAAAATATTTTAAAATTTTTGACTTGATGTGTGGTAAGTCTAAAAAAGGAATTTGTGGAATAATGTCTGTCTATTCTATACATTCACGAATGGATGAACTGAGTTTGATCAATTTTGTTTTGTGAGCATATTTTAGTCATATCTCCGAGAATTTTTCCTCCGTATATTAAAAGATGGAAAAAAAAGTGAAATTTTAAAGGATATATTGATTTTGGGTTCCTCAAAAACCAAAAACTACTTTTTACAAAATGTCTGTTTATGAATCCATCAGTACTGATTTCTAAGGAAATGATTCATTTAAAACTGGTTCCAAAGATAGTTTTTATTCTCTTAAATTATACACATCAAACATAACAGTCATTACTCAAAATTAGGGGCACCTTTTTGCCATAAGGAAAAATATATGGAAATTTTATTTTCTGTAAATCAGCTATAAATGATTTCGATTAAAATTTGCTCATATGTACTGTCTAAAGATTCAATTAAAACATTTTTTCACCTCCATGTCAAAAATGCAGGTGCAGATGATATTGATTAAAAAAAGTCTATAGTAGGCTACTGTTCTACAAATATACCTCAATCCTACGGAATTCAATCAAATTTTTTGTAAGAGGAATATTAATAACTTGATTTAGTGTTTTAAATTAAGAGTAATAGGAAGTAACCAGTTTGGGAATAATTGGGTAAAAACTAAATTAAATTAGTAAAGGTTCTATTATGGAACACTTTACCCTATTGTGGTTTACATGAGTGATGAGAGAGTATTAAGGAACTTCCACATTACCACATTAGTTGAAAAATAATAAAATAAGGTTATAATAGAGTCAAATTTATAAATTTATTAAAACTTCAAACATAGGTATTTGTGTTCAAGAATTATGTTAGTTATAATTTTGTTAAGCTATGCAAGATAACTAAAGACTGTAAGAGAAATGAAATAGTATTCATGAAATTAAAGAATTCTATATTGTAATTTATATGTTGCAATGAATCAACAGATCCATTTGCTAGTTCAGAAAAAATTAGTTTTTGTAAAAATTAATTTGTTCGAATAAAACATCTGGTTAGTAAAGTAAAGCAATCCTGCATGTTACAAGTGGAATTCCTTATCTCAGGAGCGGCCTTCAACATGAAGTAAATGCCCAGCTTTGCATCCTGACTTAAGAAATTTCACATTAAAGTAATGCAAATTTGATGAAAATTAAACTGAGAAAAAAAGTTGTTTTGAAGGTGTTAGGTTTTACTTCTCGAAGTGTATATCAAACACTTTCATTACGAAAATTTTCTAAAGTTTATGGGGAAAAAGTTATAGTCCGTTAAAGTTTACAAAAAACAAAAAAATTGCTCAAAATCCTAATTTTATGTCATGTTTAGTATTAAGTTCTAAAGACAAGAAAATTCAAATAAATAAAAGTTTTACGAAAAAGTAATATTTCAGAAGTATATTTAAAAGAGTAAAGTTTTAAAGAATATTGCAAGAAAGATAATGGGTAAAAATCAAGGTCAAATTAGCCAAATTATTTAGTATGAAAAGTTAAAGGGAAAAATGTAAAGAAAATCCGATTTTCAAATTATGGTTAAAGGTGATAAAAAACGCATTATATCACGAAAAATATTTAAAATGAAGAGTTTAAACTCTAAGGAAATGTAAAATTATAGGAATTATAAATTTTGTCATTTGTAAAACTCAGAGATTTTCATTTAAATGGTGCGAAAAACGGAGGTGTTAAAATCGGTTTTAGCCAGTGTGTTTTCGACAGGAAACAATTCACCGAAGAAGCCGAGGTTGCGGCTAGGAACTTTTTGTGCATAAAAGACTAGATTGGGAGAATAAAAACTCAAGAAAGCATAGAGGTGTGAAAAGAAAATTCTGAAAATTTACGATATCGTAAGGTGACGAATAGTTCGAGAAATAGAAGGCCTACGATCATGGGACAGAGGTTGATCGACGAGGAAGAGCGAGAAGAATAAAAATATGGCGTCAAGAATTGAAGTTTTCCCATAGGAAAAAAGTTATGGGTAAAAGTCTGTAAACAATGGAGAATTGACCAAATGTTCTGAAAACTTCTACGCGTTGAGCATCGACAATACGCAGGCCGAGACGGGGGTAAGATGAACTGCTGTCAACTAAAATAAAATGATCTAGGGAAGTTGCAAGAATTAATTATATCAAAATTAATAAATATTAACTAAGAAAATGATGAAAAAATAATTATAAAAAACTTAAATAAATATATGTTTGCTTACATACCCCTAGGATGAAGCCGAAGCGAGGAAAATCCAGGAGGATCGTACAACTGACCGTTATGAAGAAAGAGTAAGAAATTGGTACCAAAGGGATGGTACGAAAGGGAATTTCTTTCTATAAAACTGGGTAGCAACGTTCTCCAGGGCTCTCAATAAAAATGACGATTTCAAGTGTAAGGTGAAACTCTGCCAGTTTGAAATTTGATTTTAGCATTAATTATTTGTAAAACCCAAAGTCAGCGCAAGACAGTGTCTTCGCGGGAAAATCTTCGAATTAATACCAGTTAAAATATATTAAAATCGGTTCGACAAGTGAGTGTCGGGAACCGAAAATTTATTTTAATCAATATAATTGCGATAATCATATCCAGTGTATCAAATTTTTCATTAAAAAAAATAATAAAATTAAAAATAAATAAATAAAAAATAAAACGAATTTTAGTGACCGGAAAGAAGTTTCCTGGAAGGAAAATATAAAGTGAAGTGAGCAGCATCATTCCACATCATATCCAAGGCAAGCAAGCAGAATCGGCGGATTCCAGTCGACGGCAAAGTCTCCCGGAAAACGAGGTTTCTTCAGCAGACGACGAGGAATTCTAGGGCATCGCTTACCAAAGGTTTGGAGTCTACAACTTGTTTGTTTAAAATAACACCCCACGCGAGTTTTAAAAATTATCTGAGAATTTCTTAGTTGAGCACATAATAATTTTGTTAAATTTTGCTTAGATTTATTGCCTCTTGCTCTGCTATAGGTTACGAGTTAATTTTAGTTTTGAGTAAATTTTAAAAATGAATTTTGTTTAATATTAAAGTGTTTGGAGTTTTGTTTAAATTGTAAGTGTAAATTGGAACAATCGTTACAAGGGTAACAGTCAGAAACATTTTATTGAAATTGTAAAGTTTGTTGGAAACATAAGAAATTGCAGGAAATAAAATTTTATTTTTGTTCACAACATATATTTTATTAATTATCATCCTTTATAGAAAAGCAGAGGGAAATCATTCTAAATTTAATGTGTTATTTTTCAGAGGCAATAATCCCATTGTTCTATATCTTCTTAGTGATAAATTGTGTCCAAATTCCAGTATACAAGTTTTACAGATCCAGAGACAAAAAACCTACGCTCCAGAGATTTTGAATTGATAAGATAAGGGATAAGTAAATGTGGAGCTAGGCCGGAGCAAAACGAAATAAAATAAATACAATAGCTGGAAGAGATTTGAAAAAATATCTAATTTAATTGGGGGGGGATTTCCATTAAACCTGGACTACTGGGTTTAATGAAGAGAGACGTCCAGACCAGGCCAGAGAGGATAGACTTGTCGATAATTGCCCATACTTCCAGTGGTCTGGAAGAATCTTTTTCAATTTTGTGAATTTTTGAAAAAGTGTCTCTTTTCTGCCAACACGACAAAGCTAAGAGAAGTTGAGTGTGTTGCAATATGTAACAAATCCAGCCATTAAAATAATAATTTTGTCAATTTGTAAATTGTAATAATTAATAAAACGGCGATTTGTGTTTTTAATTATTAGTTACTTAAGAAAGAAAGAAGTTATTGTTATTTGTATTAAAAAATACTCAGCAAGGCGCCAGACGATTTCTCGTCAATTTAGAAAAAATGAAGTTAAATTATTTTAAAATCTCAGGGTCTAAAGTTCTTTTCAAGAAGTACTTGGCGTAGGTGATTTAAAGAAAGATTCCAAGTCTTTTTCTGCTGAAATTGTACATAAATATTTATTAATCATTCATAACATCCTACAATTACCATCAACAAAATCATATTTTATAATTAATAGTTATCGTCTAAACTTAATAAGCAAATCATTATTTTATGTTTCCTTTTTTATTTTGAATCAATTAAAACTTTATATTTTTCATACTTTCTTTAAAAAATGTTGCAACAGGAATTTAATTCATAAAAATTTAAGTAACTTTGCAGCTCTCTGAAGGAGATTTAATTTAGTATTGAAAATTTCATTTTTTATTTATTTTTCTTGAAATGATCTAAAAAAAATTATTAAGATGAACAAACATGTATAACAATTAATTTAAAACATAATACAGATCTTTAATCTAATAGTTAACATATGGCGTCTATACCAAAACGCCAAATATAAAAAAAATTGTCTGAAACGAGGAAATCTGATGTCCAGCAAATCAAAGTCCTATGGCTCGTATTGATCCACAATTCTCTAAAAGTCTTTTCTTCAAATAGTCTAAAACAATGTTCATGGCTTATTAAGAATGTTCTGTCTTTATGAACCAATTTCACCACGCGGAACACGATCTCTTTCTCACTCGCGTATAGAATAATTGTCTTTCCTATCTAGTCCGTCTAATTCTATCGTCTTAATAATTCTTTGTTCTTTTTTATTAATCTTTAAACACAAATGTTCATTTAAAGTATCTGTATCTACGGTCCTATCATCATACAAATACGCTAATTGTCTCTTAGATCTTATATTAACTAAAACGTTATTCACAATGTTACTACTCAAATTATGTCTGTCTCTCATATACATTGATTTCTAGTCCTTGACTAACGCAAATTATCACTCAAAATACTTCTTATAACTCTTTTAAAATTTTGCACTGCATTATCAAAAACATCTCTAGACAAATTTATGACAGGTCTGACCTCGTTAGATCCCATCTTAAGACTGACTAACCACGAGATTTTCTCTCCCGCTACCACCTAAAGCGTTCCTTTTTAAACTCACTGACACATCAATTTATAATTAATTATTCATTTACATATTTACATGGTTTTCCATTAAAACATTTATTATAAAATCATACTAAGACTATTTATTATAAAAAATTGTTTTCTTGGATGTTTTTCGTTAATAATTTACAGCTTTCCTTAATTAATTTTACCACACTAGCGTATGCTAAGAACCAATCAGGATCTTCGACCTACTTCTAAAATCCAATCACGTCGCTTGTTTAACCCCATTATATTACTATGTTACAAAATCTGTATGAAAACTTTTATTTCTATCACTTCTTGTTATATACTATGAATGATTTAGACGTTCAGTGGTCCAGAATTCAAAAACCTGGACAAAACCTGAAAATAGATTCAAAATGCACAAAAGTAGGAGTATCAAGGTTTTTGGGATCACTGACTATGAATCTGATGTAAAAATAACAAAATTCAAGATGCTGGGTCCAATATTGCAAAAGAACTCAAATAAATTTAGTAAAAAGAGTTTATAATAGGATATTTGGAGTCCCTGAATATGAATCTGATCTCATAATTTCAAAAGTCAAAATAATTATTCATTGTCTGTTCTTTTCCTTCTTAGAAAAGATATATATTTTCCACGACATTTTCTCTATTTTGTATTCCTTTCGATAAACATAAATTCTTTTACTTAAATAACATAATTAGTATTAAAATTAATTACATTTTGTCTAACAAGTATATAATATGCTAAAAATTATATTAGGCATTTTCTACTTCATTAATGGATACAACATGGGGCGTGGATATGAGCAGCTGTTTCATAAAAATGAAATTAACACTATTACCTTTAATGTCAATTTAGAAATTATGCAGGATACTGGGGTGTTAAATAACTCTTTAATAATTTTTATAATTGAAAAAATTATACTTTTCCATTAAATTTGATATGAACAAACTTATGAAAAGAATTCATTTATTTTGCTTATTATAAATAATTATTTATATGGTATACCTCCAGGTTAACCTCCATTTTTAATTGATCACAAATACAGGATGGATCAGTGAAGTATCCCTACTTTTGAGGTGGCGTTGTAAATGGAGAGGACATATTGGAGGAGTGGGAGTAGGCTCTGACGCTATAGCCTTGGAAATTTCTGTTAATGTTGCCATTAGTTGTAGACATGGCTTGGTCGAATGAGCAACATGCTTTTGCCATTGAGATGTATTTTTCCAAAAGAAGTCCATTGTTGCAGTGCAGCGTGTGCACAAGCATGCATCCGCCCTGGTGCTTTCTAACCATACTCTGCATTGAATTCTCCAGAAAGACCTTCACTTCCATCCATATAAGATGGTCATCACTCAAGAACTCTCACAACAAAGCCGGGAAACTCGAATACAGGCATGTGAAACTTAGATTCAAAACTTGCCTCAAGATACACATGTTTTGTTTAGTGACAAGGCGCACTTCCACATTTCTGAAAGTGTGAACAAACAGAATATGCGTTATTGGGGTAGTGAAAACCCTAGGGTAATTTCATGGGAGGCCTCTACAGAGTGACAAAGTGACAGTTTGGTATGCAATCAGCAGTGAAGGCATCATTGGGCCTTATTTCTTTGAGGAGAACAACCACGCTGCTACCATCAATTCTGAGCAGTATGTAAACATGATCCAACAATTTATTGAACCACAACTTCAACAGATTAATTTAGGACTAGTGTGGTTTCAGTATGATAGTGCCACGGCCCATACTGCTAGAAATTCAATGGCTGTTTTGAGGAAAATGTTCTCCAGACGCTTGTTCTCCCGGTACGGTGACATTCCATGGTCTGTACACTCGCCGGATTTAACTCCATATGACTACTTTTTATAGAGCTACCTCAAGAGTAAGGTGTTCCAACATTGTCCCAGGACCCTAGAAGTCTTGAAGGGTGCAATACGCCTTGAAGTTTGCCACATTCCACAACAGATGCTTGACAGACTTATGCAAAACTTCAGTAACCGGCTACAGCAGTGTATTGACAATTGACGAACATCACTTGAATGATATTTCGTTTAAAACAAAGTAAAATTAACTTTTAGTTGTACCCTTCTGATGCCACAATAAAGTTTTGTTCTAACATTTTTTGTTATTTATAAATTTACCTTTAAAGTTAGGGATCCTTCACTACCCCATCTTGTATTTATTTAAACACAAGTTACAACACTTTCAATAATGTGTTTACTTATGGTTCTTCTACCATATGGTAATGTACACAAAAGAATAGAATGCTTCTACCAAAGTAATACACTATGATATACGTTATGATATAACGTTTACACTGAAGGATGTTTATGGTTCCAACATTCATGCTGCCACCCATTAGGTCTAAAATACTAAATTCGCACATTTTGTTAGGTTTCAACCAGGTTTTTCAAATTATAGTGAGGTGGTTCAAAGAGGACAGAATGTCAGTTGAAGGTTTAAAATGTTCAGTACTGTCATGTTTAGGAAGAAATGATGAAAACATTGCTCATGACCACAAAAAATTCTTGAAGATTGTTGACAGACTTTGTCATTCAGAACTTGATAGCAAATTTTGATGATGATCTGGTGATGCATCGAATTAGTACCAAGTTTGTTCCTTTTTGTTGATGGAAGGCTAAAAACAAAATCGAATTTAAGTGTGCATAGAACTAACAACCAGTTGTGGAGCTGACCCGAATTTCATTTCAAACATCGTAATGGGAGATGAATCATGGGTTTATGGGTATTACCCTGAAACAAAACAGCAATCGTCCCAATGGAAATCCCCAAATTCCCCAAGAACCAAAAAAGTTTTACTAGTTTGTAGCAACACCAAGTCTTTTGCTTTTTTGATGTTATAGGTAATCCACAAGGAATTTCACAAGGACAGACAGTGAATGGATAATTTTATAGAGAAAAATAGGCATCTGCAAAATCAAATTTTCTAAACACATCCTCAGAAATGGACTTTTTTTTTACAATCGAAACTGAACTTAGTCCATCTATCAATATTTCTATAAAATGAAAGCGTTTGTTGGCTGCACATCCTACGACACACTCCAATATACAAAATCACTTGTTCTTGTGTTATTTACATATTAGTCTTGTCTTAGGCCAAATCAAACGGTTTTATCCTGTCCAACCGCCGAACTTGAACTGAATTGTCGAGAACTTGTAGCATCATGATGTTATGGTGCTTATGCAATCTTTCTTCATGCTTCCTAGCAAACCGCCGAACCTCTTCATAAACTGTAGCAATTTGTAAATCCTTATGGAGATCATCATTGCGTATGTACCATGGGGCATTAACAATGCCCCTCAATACTTTATTTTGATATGTTTGAATAATTTTGATGTTGCTTCTTTTTGCGCAGCCCCAAAGCTGCACACCATATGTCCAGATAGGTTAGAAATGGACTGACAAGTAATTTGTTTTACATCATGACAATGCACCAGCTTACATATTTCTGAAAATGTGTGCCTCTATATTTTACTGTTATTCTCTACTCACTGTACTCTCCCGATTTAGCGCCATGTGACGTTTCCAAAAGCTGAAGAGATGAAGATTTGGCATAGTCAAGGAGACCCAGGAAGTTGACAACCAATGTCTTGAATACATTGATAGACAGTGGGTTCTAGAGGCACTTTTAAACATTGAAATATCAATGGGATAGCTGGATCAACTAGGGGGGGGGACTAATTTGAAGGATCTGGTTAATTTTTATTTTGTATGTATTTTTTTAATAAATCCATTCTGGGAACTTTTTAATCGAACCTCGCAAGGAATGTAATAGCAAAAAATAACATCAAAGTTACATACAAGACAACCAACAAACTTTAGTCTTGTTTAAAATATAGAGCTGGCAATATTAGGGATTCATGTTTTTCAATGGCTACATACAAAATTACTGCGTAGATTGTCCCGGTTTTTACATAAAGGAACAGGTACTATTACATGACGTTTAAAAAACATTTACTTTAAGGAAAGCAAACACAACTAAATCTAGTTTTGCTGAAAACCTTAGGAATAAGGTTATAATTATTAAAAGTAATATCATGGATTTTAATGTAAATTTGGACATAATGCATGTGTGCAGAAAGCGTCAGTACATTAATGTTTTGGAGAAATTTGAAATCTATAAAGACCAGTAGTACGATTCGACCTAATTTAGTTAATACCCAACTTTTGTTCAAATTGAACTTGTTGTTCGACACTATAATAATTACAATACAAAGTCCATCTGCTCCAATTGTAGGTAAGAAACAAGATGACATAATCACCCTCAGTGTTGATTTGCTAGTCTGACATGAACGTCTCAGATTATGTTGAATATGTTCGTGTTTTGTTGAACTTTTAATGACATCCGCTTCTGCACAGAGTATATTGTGTAGTGTTTGTGTTTACAAATGTTTATGTATGTTTTTTTACACTGGTGATAGGCCTTTGCTCGAAACTGCAATCGGAATGATGAAGGAAGGTAATGTACCTTCACATTAAGGGGATTAGTAAACATATTATCAAAGATAATTAAAATGTGAAGATTTATTTTAACCAATTTTCAAAATCATATGTAAAAGAATTTTTTTCTTTTTTGTAAATTAGAATTTTTCAAAGTAACATGTGAACTATGGTTTTATTTACATGCAGTTTGGCTGTTATGCTGGTATATACTTTCATAAAATACCAAAATTTGACTGCAATTAATTGCACTAATTAAAAAATATTTGACTTAAATAGCGTCCAAGGTTAATTTTCAGTTATCCTGAACCAACATTTCTGACGAGCTTATGTTTTATTGAAGTCCTTACGTCTGCTTACTACTTTGTTTCAAGAAAATTTGATAAAAGTCACTACTGAGAAGATTTTGAGAAAATAAAAATTTTGTATTATGGTCATGCGTTAAAATACCTACAAATTTTAAGTTTTACAAAAATAAAAAATGGTGTACATCTTCTCACCTGTACAAATACAAAAAAAAAAAAAGAGAAAAGTTTACCTACTTTTATACTTGAGGGAGAAACTAAGCTGCATTCTTTAGTTGCTTCCCCCGTGTTAGCCATTTTTAGCCCATTCAATTGTTCATATGTAAATCAAAACTATTTGAGTACTTTGCAGGATGGAAGTTCCTTAATACTCTCTCATCACTCATGTAAGCCAATAGGGTAAAGTATTCCATAATAGAACCTTTATTAATTTAATTTTTATTTTTAACCTAATTATTCCCAAACTGGTTACTTCCAATTACTCTTAATTTAAAACACTAAATCAAGTTATTAATTTTCATATGTTACAAAAAATTTGATTTGAAGTCAGTAGGATTGAGGCATTTTGTAGAACAGTAACATAGACTTTTTTATCAATATCTTCTGCACTGGCATTTTTGACAAGGAGGTGAAAAAATGTTTTATTTGAATCTGTATAGGATATTTTTTACATATCCAAACTATCTGTTGGTAGCATTGCAATTAAATATGCCAATGCTTAAACAGTACATATGTTTAAAATGTAAATATGTAATCTTTATACATATTAATAAATGTTTGTATAAAGTTACAATTTAATCTAATAATTAGAATAAATGGTGCAATGAAGATCCTGGCTGAAAAAATAGATGAGATACAATGAAGAAATAAGGAAACCATGTTGCAAGCAAGGAACAATCATCCAGCATCTGTAATAATTATTGCTCATATTGATTATTTTCACTATGTTCACTTCAGGGTGTTGCTTGACACATATTTCTAAGGATCAAGGGCAGTTAATTTGTTAAGGACTCTTTACCTTCTATTTTTAATAACATAATTATTTCATGTTTATTTTGTTACAGTTATGGACCACAAATATAAGTCACTCTTACGAAATGTTCCAACTCGGCATATACTCATACAAATAAATGATGTGAAAAGTGTTAAAAATCACTTAATCAGGCTCAAAGATATGGACATTGTAAATTATTTCATAATAGGACATCTTTCTACCACCATCAAATCTGTGCTTGAAATTGCAGACAGCAATAATTTTGTTGGGAAAAAATTTGCTTGGCAAGCAATTACTCAGGTACTATAAATTAACTTACACTTGCATTTGAAAATGAATTCATTGAGTTTATTGGTTGCCACTCAGTTGTAATAAATAAAAAACCTGTGGTCTTATATTTATTTAAAGTTATTTTTTACTTTTCAAAAGAATGCAGTTATTTTTATTTATGTTATTGAATTTAAATTTAAATTGGTTGAAATTTATGGGCGCCAGATGTGTCAACATCAATTTAGAAAAACCTGAATTTACCTATTTGAATCTCAGGGCGTTAGTTCTTTTAAAAGGGTACTACACAGTGATTTACCTGGTTAAATGAAGAACTCTTAATTATCTGAAACTTTGCATGAATTTATTGAATAAGAACATTTATACATTAGCATTTATTACAAAAAATATATCATGAAAATCAACTATAGCTAGCATCCTATTTGAATTATAATAATTGCCTTTGAAGAAGGTCTAATTTCTTTTATAAAAACTTAAATTTAACTTTATGTTGCAACTAGCAAATTTATTTATGAAATTAAAAAGATTAAAATCACCTGTTTCTTTATTTATTGAAAATGCATTATAGAAAACAATTAAATATGTCAGTAAACCTTCTTTGTATTCTGACTTGAAAGTTTAACTATTTAAAAAATATTAAATTTATAACACTAATACAAAAAGAACATAATAAATTTTATATAACAAACAATTTAGATATAGCGTGTTAAATAACACGTTTTACCAGACTTTTAGTGAGTTATTGTCCAAAATGTGATCCAGACGTCGTGTCGTATACCGTGGGCGTGGTAATTCGGCCGTCGGCATTATTTTAATCGCACTTCCGAGTTTATAACTATGCTCGATTAAAGTTTGTATTGTGATTTTTATCACCATTGTTCATTATTTTACTGTACTAAATACAACTCGCGTAATTGTCTCTCGCATGTGAATATGATTGTCTATTGTCTTTGTTTCACAACACGCGATTCATACCAAAACTTTTAATTCTTTCCGCTATTTCAAACTAATACTGTTTTATATATTTGACGATATTGTTCCAAAAACTTATGAGAACATCTCTGACCACTATAACTCCTTTACTAAACTCTCTTAACACAATCATCACTTCCAAAGCTCCTTATTAGACTCTCCAGTCGACGTCTAACCATTTTAACTGCTCAACCAAGACTGCTTATTCAGACTGCCGAAAACACATCTCACCTCCTCAAAACTTCTACTAAGACTGACTTGAAACGCATGGTGAATTTCTATATCCTGTGGTCCAGGATTCACAGATTCTTTCACACGGACTCTTACTTAGATCTCGCTGACACCAGTGATAACTGTCTCGTACACATTGCATACCTAGTTCATATTTCTCACTTGACAACAAGTCCCCTTGATTAATTTTATAATACACACAACACTATTTAATTTCTTATAAGTAAATATTTCTTAAATTCTATACATTATTATTTATTTGTGTTTGGAAATCTATGTTAATTGAATTTTCTTTATTTTAAATTATAACATAAGTCACGTTTTCGACTTATTTACCCCCTCCCAAATTCTTTCTAAACGATTTCCCGCTATGTTTACTATTCAAATTAGATTAACCTTTTTTAGGTATCACACAGTCTCTTAAGAGGTTTATCTTATAGGTAAAATTGGACCTTTGTCATGAAAACTTATTCTATCTTTCCATTAAAAAACACACAAATTCCCTAAGTTGATGTTTCATTTGTAGTGTCTAACAGTAATTTAATTTAAAATTGAGATATATTTTAATTTAAACTTACATCATCAGTAATAAAATATAAAATGTAACAACAGGGTATATGTACAATTTTTTTAAACATATACTATGATTGTGTGTGGCATTTGCCACATCAGGTAGGCTGTGGGTTTGTCAAATCTTTTGTTGTAGCAAGGATTTGATCTGCATGTGTAATGAACCATCTACCAAGCAAGCCCATCTGTGACAATACAGTCAGTGACTGTGACTCCGAGTGTGTAAACAGGATTTCGTTCTGGAAATTTAAATTGACAACTAAATTAAAATAATGGGAGGCTAAAATAATTAATTGGGGGGGTCATGAGAAATGGGGTGTTGTGGAAAACGAGACCATATAAATTTACTGTAGGCTGTTAATTAACCATGTTGCCAGATTCGGACAAACCAAAAAAACATTAATTAAGAGCCTAATTATAATAAGTTGTTTACCAATTAATTATTATAAATAATATTAAACTTAATAAACTCATAAAAGCTGGCTGGGATTCAGTTTCGGTTCGGTGAGATTGTACGATAACAGAGGTTTTTACTTCAGGGGTTTGTCCGGCAAATGGCCTTTTGTAAAAGCCGGACATTCATACCAAATCCCTTTCGAAATATTTCTGTGAAATGTGGCGAGGTTTGCACGTCAAGAAATTGGTGGGACATGGGGAAGCACTACCACATATGCTATAAAAAACATTTAAAAAATGAATGGAAATTGAACTCAGAAATTTTAAATTTAATATAAATTCTAAAGCGTTAGTTTTTTTCATTCAGAAATGTAATCCTCAAATTTTAACTTTAACTTTGATACTAAAGAAATGGTTGCTTTGAAATTTGAAATATGAAAATAAACCGGGAAATTTATAATTAATTGGTGTAAAGAGAAGACAAATTGAGTCAAATAAATGACTGTAAATAATATTAAAACAAGGGCAATAAAAAATTTAAAATAGATTTCCAAAATATAAATTTAAGGCAGAATATGTTAGTTGTAAGGTATAATAAATTTTAAAGTGAGATATTGTGTTGTGAAAATAGACCGAGCCTGTTGTCATATGGATGATTTAAGTAGTGTCCGTGAGACATAAATGTGAATATATTGAGTTTTGCTGTCTAAAGTATTTAAAGTGTTGTCAATTTAAGTATGCAAGAGATTAACAACAAATTGTTTAATATAGGTGTAATTTTAAAACAATCAAATGGATTTTTCTGAATTTCAATTATATTCTATATGTCCACTTTATACGAAGACTGACCCATACCAAATTTTAAGAGTAGTTCCCATCTTAATTTGTGTGCCACTATCATGCAAAATGCATAGATATAGACAACAATTTACTGAAAAAAATTATTGTCTTGGATTATTTAGGTCAAAACTCTGAGGTAGAATTTTTTATGATTACATACTTTAAAAAAAAAAATTTATTTTATAAAATACAAATGAATTAATCCTCTTTTCTGAATGAAGTTAGCTCCCAAAATACATGGAATCCTTAGTCGCCTTGTAACTAAATACGTCCATTTCCAAGATAAGTGGACTATTTTTATTTTGATTGTGGCTGCACCAAAAATTACCATTAGTTCCTTAGAGGCTGTAATACAATTAAAAGTTACCTTTTGAAAACGTTTCACCAAATCATGTTGTTTCAATTTCATGTAAACTTCCAAACTAATTTAATGCCCACTGATCCAGTCTATGAGTGTTCTGACTGAATTATATCCAAGATCTATAGAAATGAAGGGAGAGTCACCCAACTCTTTTGTTTTTCCTTTTATCGAAGCACTGCATTTGTTCTTTCTGGTTGAGTGTACTTTACGCTTGCAGCAATGAATCACATTGAATTTATCCGAGTAGCAGTGAGAGGGAAAATCTTTTTCACTGTCCCCCTTTTTTGGAACAGTCTTGGTTGTTCTACAATATCTGGCTATGTGACCAAGGAAACCACACTTGTAACATTTCACCCCAGAATAGTTGTTTTGGGTCATCGCTGGGTCTTCCTTTTCAAATTTAATTAAAACTATGGTTAGTCCCACTGGATCTTCTGTTCACTCTAGCTTTTTCTGTAACAAATTTTCTTGGCTGGCTGGAAGTTGAAGATACTGTTCTGGATCTAGCTACAAAAGAAACATTTTGAGAATGTATATTTAATTCATCCAGTTCTCTCTAGTTGGATGGTCTGGCTGCAAACACGAACCTTGATCTTTCTGTAGGGTTAAGTCCCTCTAAAATGGTATCAATAACTTCCCTTTCTGAAACGCGAAGTCCAGGGCCGGATTTAGCATTTTGGCGCCCCTAGGCCCAATAATTTTTTCCACCCCCTAGTCTGGTTAAAGTTACTTCCCCAAAAACCTTTATTAAAAAATTATATCAAGCCTATGTTGTAACGAAGTTGATGCGTAATGTTGAAAAATAGTAATTTTACCAACAATTATTTGTTCCAATGAACTTCAAACTCAGAATGATTATTTTTTAATCAATTTAAAAAAATGTTAAGATATGGCTATTTATTTTTATTTCTAGATATTTTTTAAAATATTTTTTTTCTCTCGGCCGTGCGCCCCCTGGGAGCTTGCGCCCATAGGCCCGGGCCTTCAGGGCCTATTGGGAAATCCGGCCCTGATGAAGTCGCAAGATAATGACCGACTCCTTAATTTCTGCAAATAACAGAATAATGGTTCACCAACTTTCTGCTCATTTGAATAATGTAGTTGCAACTATTCAAATTGTCTAACTGGAACAAAAAAGATTGTAAATATCCTGATGAAATTAATCGAAAATCTATGCCTTGAAAATGGTATGACTAGTCCTCTCAGTTAATGAACTTCTTGTCTACCCTGCAATTATCTGTAACAAAGACAACCCCCGCTCAAAAACTATCAAATTTCTAAGTTTAACTATACAACACAAAAAATTTAGTAAGGTTGGTACATACAAACCATCAGTCTCTAGAATATCTCTAATGAATTTTTCCGCTGGATGAGGCAATCTCCCAAAAAGGCTTAGACCTGTTACATAAGTTACTCCTACATTTTGTCCCCTGTTAATTAAAGAATAGTTTCCATGTTTCTTGGCCTCGTTATTTCTGGCTTGTAGTTCTCTTGAGTCTCACCGGTTTGATTTTGAAGTGGCATCTCTAGCAGAAACTATTCCGGATCTACTGGAGTTGGTGCTCTGGTTGAAGGACCCCTACTAATACTCACCAAACCACGTTTTTCAAGCTGTTCCCATCTTTCCTTAAAGCCAGCAAGATATATTGGAAGTTCTCTTAACATCTCCACCACGTATTTGGAGTACCCTGCTGAAATTTTCAAATTAGTTATTTTTGGTAGAAATTCTAATCTCTAATTAAATGTTCAATTCTAGCTACATACATTTTTAGAGTAGTGACTGATTTCGCACTCTCCAATATTTCTATTATACCCTGGACTTCTTTCAATTTCTGGATACAACTGAGGATCCCTTTCTCTCCTTCCTTAATACCAGTGGCTAACTCGGGTTTAAGACTTCCCCTGCGGCTTTACATATCTCATTTCTTAAGATGGTTACAGTAGTGGGAAATCTATGTTAATACCCCTCATTTGACAACTCACCTTTAAGAAAAGATCAGGATTAAAAGTAGCCATCTTGTCTTATTCTAACATATATTCTAAACACAAAAACAGAACCACAATACTTAAATATAATCTTTTAATTATTTACTCCTAAAGTTATCAATTAATTACTATTAAATTTTCTGACATGAGACAATATTTTTACTATTTTAAATTACAAATTTTTCTACACAAATGGCTTGCCCATGATAAGTCAAATTAAGTCCAACAATTTTTGCTCTCAAACCAAGAGTTATCCATAAATAAATCTAATTTTATAAAACTACCAAAATATTTCCTTAATCCTACACCTCACTCAGATTTTTATACTCTTAAATCCATATGTAATTTACGAAGCAATTTAGAAGAAAAGCAGCATTCAATTAGCTTTCCATGAGCAGAGTGGTGCAGTTTGATACCGCCTTCTTTAATTTGTATGAAATTATTGGGGTCCTGTATTTGTATGAGGCCCTGAAGGAGCTAGAGAGATTATCCTGTTACCAGGGGACTTAAATTTAAGAAAGGCGGAACCAAATGGTAACAATGTTTGAAAAGAAAAATAAAAAAAGACAAAGACAAATTTAGTAATTAACAAGGCTCAAGTTTATTGAACAAAAAAGAAATTTCGACGGTTCAGATTTTATCATTTACAACTTAGAAAGACATCCTGAGACAAATCATCAATAAACAGCTTATGATTAACAATATTATAATTGATAAAAGTTATACGCCCTTAATGTAACATATAATAATTTAAATAAAAAAAATTAATCAATAGATTCTGAAAATTTATCCCCCCTTTTAGTTTATATATTTATAGTTACAAAATTTAACAATAAAAAAAAGACAATGAGCACAGCTTAATAATTAACAGGATTATAATTAATCCAAAAAAAAAAAGATTATACGCCCTTAATGTAAAAATTACAAAATAAAAAAAAGATGAAAAGATACTGATATTTATTCCCCCCCTTTTTACTTTATGAGATGATAGTTTTTAAACATTTACAGAATTTAACAATAAAAAAAAATTATAAATGAGTTTAATGTTTTAAATTCAAAAATTCATATCAATTGTAATCAGGTTCATCACTAGACTAAAAATTACATAATATTACTTGTTTGATAAATTTCTTAAATGCTATATTGGCCAATAAGTTTATATATTTTAAACACAAGAATTTATTATAAAAATGAGAAGTTTATTAAAAAAAGAAATGAAATTTTGAAGATTGAAATTTTATTAATTGACGTCAATTATATTAATTTAGAAAATAACCTCTTGGAGGTTGTTAGGACCGAAAGTTTGCATGCAGGCTCCACCCAATGATTTGTTATATAATTTATAAATAACTACACAAGTCTACATCTAAAGATAGCTTTAAGAAACACATATTCGCTGAAGCAATTTAGGCACATATACAATATGAGTTTAGTTAAAGTTCTGTAAAGTCAGTTTTTTTTTTATTAACATCACTTTTGTGCACATGAAACTCTGAAGGTATATTAAACAAAACGTGTTTTGCAAACAGGACGAAACATGTTAAGATCTTTAGCTGGTCTATGCAATGTGAGGCAAGAATTGCTGGGTTTCTCCTACCAGCGTATTAGCTATGGCAAAAAAACACGTTTTTTAGCGTCTGTGCAAAATCAGACATGTTGTAGCATTAATGTTCTTTATTGAAGAAAATCTCTGGTTATTTGTCAAAATTAAAGTAAATTGATTGCATCACAGAAATTCGTTAAGATTATAATTAAAAGCTTCTTATATGACTATAAATTTATTTATATATATTTAGTTTTGTTTAAAACAAAGCTTGTATAAGACTTGCAAAAATCTGCAAAAGTCTGTAAAACGAAATTTTCTGATTTAGAAGAGATTTCTCTAATTGTTTTATATTTGACATGTTCAATAAGATATTCTGATCATTTAATGTTCAACATTAGTTTGCACCTATTTCACATAATTGTTCAAAACTTAAAATGTGCCTTTGCAAGGTTTTGCAAAGTATGTTTTAAGAAAAGAAAATTTTTATAATCATTCAGTTTCAAAAAGAACATAGAATATTAAATAAAACATGAAATACATATTTTAAAGAATACATGATAATTAACAAATTATTTTAAAACATTAACAAAATTTAAGATATGATAAAATCTGTAAAGCTGAATACCTGGAAAATCCTGTCGCAGTTCACGTGAGCTTGTGCCGTGAAAACAAAAATTTATTTAACATTTTAGAAACTAAAACGCACAAAACTGTAGATTAACATATCGTTTAAGAACTGAGATGTAAGTTTTGAGAACAAAAAATTATATCTAACGGAGCTATGAAAGAATGTAGAACATTGTGAGTAATTGCAGGTAGACTGACAACGGGTATTAGAACAGCTAGGCTGACCAGCCGTTGTACTTTGTACTTAGATGTCATGCGATGCTTAGTTTTGGAGAAGGTCGCCAGGTGCCAGCATCTGTCAAGGGACGGAAGTTGAATATATGGAAGAACGAGTGAATGAATTTATTTACGAATTTGATGTTTTGAATTTGGATGTTACAATCCTATGAATAAGACAAGCTGTCACCCTTCTAAGAAGAGTTGCAAGTTCTTACATTTTTTTGTTTAAATTCTTAAAGAAAAATATTTAAAAAAATGAAGTTATTATCAAAAACAAGAATCACAAAAACATAAATTAAACCTGAGGAAATGTAGGTGTTGTTGATATGATTATACATGATACACAAAGTGGTTTGAAATGTGCTTGTTTATTAAATATATATATATATATATAATATATATATATATATATATATATATTTCCCTTACAACATTATTATAAAAATTACAATTTAATTTTTACATTGATCACCTAAAAACTTAGATCTAAAAAAAAATCTTAAACATTAGTTACAAAAGTTAACACCCTATTTGTATACCTTGAAACCTGCTCAAAGCTAACACTCCTGAAAATATATACACCTTTAAATTAAAAAAAAAAAACCATAAACCCTTTCCCAAGTTAATTAAATAAATTTAGATGTCTCCATTAACAAAAATATTTATTAATCCCACAATTTTAACAAAGTTAAATTTCAATTCTCAAAATAAAAACTAATATCGTAATACAATGTATAATTTGTTTTTATGCTTTGCTTGCAGCAAAATTCTGTCCTTTTGTGTGATATAAATACATAATAGTGTCAACAATTATTCAATACAATTTTAGTAAAATTTGTGCAGAGTCAATTCGGATTATGTTTTGTTGTCGAACATGTTGTGTTCTAAATTTTGAATCAATTCACCCTAAACATCCAGTATTGATCCTTTAACACATGAACTTCAAGATACATGAGTTATGCAAGATCTGACAAATAAATGTTTGAGGATGGTAACCTCATACCCTAAAAGAATCCATAATATTAATAATAAAGAATATAATGTTAACTTCCTTGAATTACAAAGTCAAAATAAAAACAAACAATTCAGATATTGTACATAATTTTCAAAAACCTTTTTTTTCTAAATCAATTTATTAAAGTCATTATATGATTTTGTTAAAAATTTTAATATAATTTTGTCTTTTCTTCACTCTTTTCAAGCAAACAATAACTTTGTCATCAGAAATATGAATATCTATTTTACAATATTTTTAGAGAGATTTCCTAAAAAAAATGTTACATGTAAACAAATTAATGCTATTCTTCCCAAATCTGTCTCAGTATCAAGATTACTTCCAATTGGTGCAAGAAAATTTTCTATGTTCCCAATGTAAATGAAGTTATAATTTAATTAAAAGTGTTCTTTTAAGAATTTACTAATTTACTGCATAACAAGACTTTCTTTAATTCCAATAAAATAGTAGCATGAATCAGATTCCATTCAAATTTTTTAGTTCACAATACAAAACTCTATAATTAGTAATATTTTAGTTACTCACCTGAAATAGGCTACATACATTTATTAATAAACAAATTATACAACAAGATTGCTGTAAATGAATATCATATTTTATATTAAAAGTATACATAAAATTCAAAATTCAAATTGAAAGTAAGAGTTTATAAAGTTGTTTTTCTTATTTAAATCATTAATAAAAAATGTCTCGCACTACTTATGATGTTTAAACTCAAAGTTCATTTTTACTCAAACTCTTTGGAACAATAGTTTTCATATTTAAGTTATTTTAATTGTTTTCTTTACAAACGTCCTTTTAATTATATTTTACATGATTTTTCTTTATTTTATCAATAAAGCTATTAATCTTAGCTTCTGAAAGTAAAAAGTTCAATTTACTTAATTGTTCACGTTCAAAATATAAAATTCAACAATCAATTTTACTCTCATACCAAGGCATATTTTCACTGATTCTACTCTAAAATTCAAAGTTCAAAACTGTTTTTAGTACTAAATTATATAATGGGCATTGATTGTAGCTCTGTAAGCTCGAGCAATCAGCTTATGATGGAGTTCGAGCGTTCTTAAAACAGAACCACTCTTCTCGGAGACCATTTGCTAGTAATCCGTATTTTTTGATATCTAGGATCATGCATCTTCCCACTACATACTTTCCTTCTATCTATTTTTTTATTGGTTAATACTGCACACTCTGATTTCTGACAAAACTATTTCCAATTATTTTACAAATTATAATTTTCTCTTAACTTCATTAGACATACCAAATTACTTAATTTTATTACAATTACCGGTATGAAATCATAAACTTACATCTCTTATAAGTTTTTTCAACTGTTTTTAAATCACACACATACATAGTCCTGTAAGTTTAACAACTCTGAAATCTTGTCTGTCTGTCTACATTGAACTTCTGACTTATATATTTTTGTCTTTAAATGCAAATAATCAATGCAATAAAATCTTTTACAATTTCATTACGTTTATTGATTAATCATGTTACTTGCAACTATTCCATTTCTCCCAATCAAATATATCTTATTATAAAGATCTCAAAATTGTGAACTTTACAGGAGGTGGTATATAAGACTGTTGAACATAACAATAAAATAAAACATATTTGAGAATTTATAACAACTGTTTCAAATTAGTTTTGTTGTACCGTAACAGGCATTATTTAAATGATAAATTAAAAAATGTGTTACAAAATAAATCAGTGTTCTCAAGGAAAATGAATAATTTTTGGCGAATCTGCAGGTAACACTGTTTAATTTGACACCTCAATCATTAAAATCAGTCCTATAGTAGAGAAATATACAACTGTTACAGAAATTCTTTAGTGAATTAAATGTTGTTGTTTTTTCTTATAAAGTAATAAAAACACAATGGATTATATTACGATAGATAACTGTACCTGTCTAGTTACTATTCTTACCTACTTGAACTGGTGTTGAACTTATTATTTTATTTTAGGATGATGGGCTCCTAGTTTCAAACAGTTCAAACATAACAGTATTGTTTGTAAAACCGGATCATGATCATGAAAAGATGGCAAACCAGGAACATCTGTTTAATATTTTCCACAACTATTCAGTGCAAAGTTCATCGGAAGTGGAATCTGCTTTTTATTTTGATCTGACAATACGCTCACTACTGGCGATTAAGTAAGAGTTAGATGAGAATTTCATATTTCTTATACACAATTAAAAATATTTTGATGTTTTTAGCTCTAGTTATATTATATTTAAAATATTATTATTTTTCAGGTCCTTATTTGATTCTGGAGAGTGGATTCACAATACATCAAATGAATTAACTTTTCTTTCTCCTACAAGAAATCAAACTAAAACAACCTTTGACTTAAGGAAACATTTTAAAAAGGTTCCTTATATTTATTTTACATGAAAATAGAATATAGTTTGATGAATACATGATCATTTGTCTATTCAACATTATTTTTTTAAATTATTACTTCATTTAGATTTGATATGTCAGTTACTATAAATTAACATTCACCAAAATTTCCTTCCCCCTAGACTAGTGTTTGAATAGGTTAGGTTTGTGTGTGTATGCTAACAAATGTGTTAATTTTTCTTAAGAAGATCTCAGAGTTAAAATATTTGGTGTCTTACCTTTTTGGAGTTGAATATTGTTACTTGGTATAATGCAATAATCCAAATAAAATATATTATTAATAATATAATAAATATAAAAAATATTTAATATAATATATAAAATATATACTAATAAAATATATTAGTTAATGCAATTTGGTTTATACAATTAAAAAATAAATAAAGCTGCAATATGCAGTATCTTTAAACATTTAACAATTTGGTTCAACAATGCAGAGAGCCCTTATTATTTTGTTTTATTCAACCAATTTTACTATTGTTTTTAGTATAAAATTTACAACTGATAAGGTTATTAATATTATATATTGTCTTATGAAGGTAAAAGGACCAGTTTCTTATGGTCCATTTCTGCTTGAATCTAATGGCAAAAGTTTCATGGAGTTTAACATGAGCCTGGAAAAAGTTCAGATACGCAATGGTCAGCCTATATCTGTAGATACAATGGGAATGTGGAAAGCAGGACTAAATTCATCTATAAAAGTCAATAATGTTAGTGAAATGGCAAACCTCTCAGCTGTTACAATTTACAAAGTTGTAACTGGACTGGTAAGTGGGAAAATGTGTTAAGTGAAATATTTATTGAAGACGCATATAAGTATTATATTATTAACTTAACTGATTGTATATAACAAAATAAGTCATCAGGTCAAACATGTAACATATAATATGTTATTTATTGTAACTATGGTCATAGATTGACTATTGGTCAGATCATGAAGACTCTCTCTCTCTCTCTCTCTCTCTCTCTCTCTCTCTCTCTCTCTCTCTCTCTCTCTCTCTCTCTCTCTCTCTCTCTCTCTCTCTCTCTCTCTCTCTCTCTCTCTCTCTCTCTCTCTCTCTCTCTCTCTCTCTCTCTCTCTCTCTCTCTCTCCCTCTCTCATGTGGGTTCAGTGGTGACATGGTGAATAAATATTTAACCAAAATATCTTGGTTATCTTAATACATCCTGCATCTGTAGTAATATATTAAGTACCGTAACTATATGGTTCTTAAGTTCACTGGATTTAAAAATTATTAGTCATAACATGGGACACTGTTTATGTATTAGATCAATATCCTTTCATCAAAATTGTCTTATAACATTATTTTTTTCATTAATATCTGAATAATAATACTGGTTTACATTTATTTATCTTTAATTATTATTATTTTTCAGTGTGGAAAGAAATATTTATTTTTTGAAAATATAAGATAAATTGTAGACGCTGTATTAAAGTTTTTCAATCCTCGTTTTAAGAAAACAAAAAAAGTAAATTGAATACATTTTCATCTAGGCCTCAAAGGGTGTTTCTTTTTTTGTTTTTCTGTGTATAATTATATTTAAATAGATGGAGTTAACCTTAAGAAACTATTGAGCTATTGAGTCAAGGTAAAACAAAAGACCAGATTAGCCAATGGGTAGATTCATTTCGCAATATATATATATATATATATATATATATATATATATTGAAGTTTCCAGTATTTTATAATATCATTCATGACTTATCATGATCATTGTTTGTAATAAGTTGTTGTTTTTGCTTATGTCCATGTTCTACTGAAAAGCACAAACATTTATTTATTTTACTCTTTACTTGGGTTGTGAATTTCGGGGAAATGTACTCAAATATGATCATGAAAAACTTCTGAAATACATATATTTATTCACATAATTTTTTTTTTATATATATTAAACATACATGTTTTGGTTAAGCGGTTTGCTCCTCCTGAAATACATACATTTTATAATAAACAATTTATAAAACAAGATTCCTGTAAACAACAAAGATATTTTATATTCAAAGTATACATAAAGTTCAAATTCCAAAAAAAAGTTTCATAAACATCCGATTCTTTTTTTTTTTTTTTTTTTCACTAATAGAAAATGTCACTACTTGTGACGTTTCATCTCAAAGTTCATTTTTACTCAAACTCTTTGGAACAGTAATTTTTATATTTAAGTTATTTTAATTGTTTTCTTTACAAAAGTCCTTTTATTATATTTTACATGATTTTTCTTTATTTTATTAATAAATCGTCTTAGCTTCTGAAAGTAAAAAGTTCAATTTACTTAATTGTTCACGTTGAAAATATAAAATTCAATTTTACGCTCATACCAAGGCATAATTTTCACTGATTCTACTTTAAAATTCAAAGTTAAAAAACTGTTTTTAGTACTAAATTATATAATAGGCATTGATTGTAGCTCTGCAAGATCGAGCAATCAGCTTATGATGGAGTTCGAGCGTTCTTAAAACAGAACCACTCTTCTCGGAGACCATTTGCTAGTAAACCGTATTTTTTTATATCTAAATCTGAAGGATCTATGTCTTAATTTCATTAGACATATCAAACTACTTAATTTTATTACAATTATGAAATCTTAAACTTATATCTCTTATAGGTTTTCCAATTGTTTTTAAATCTCACACATACATAGTCCTGTAAGTTTAACAACTCTGAAATCTCGTCTGTCTGTCTACATTCAACTTCTGAATTATAATTTTTTGTCTTTGAACGCAAATAATCGATGCAATAAAATCTTTTACAATTTCATTATGTTTATTGATTAATCATGTTACTTTGTAATACCTAAAAGGGGTTAATTTAATTTGAATAATAAAAGTAACAGGGAATCGTTTAGAATTAATTTGGGCAGGGGTAAATGAGTCGAAAACATGACTTACATTAAAATTTAAAATAAAGAAAATTAAATTAACATAGATTTCCAAACTCAAATAAATAATAATGGATAAAATATTAGTTATAATTAATAATGATAAATTAGATAGTGTGTGTTATAGACAAAAGACTTGTTGTCAAGGGAATATATTTGAATAGTGTTTGTAACGTATGCGAGAGATTTTATCACTGACGTTGTGGGAATTGAATGGAATCCTTGGAGCAACGACTGTGAACCCCTGGACCAACAGGATATTAGATTTTCACCATGCGTTCTTCAGTCTAGAAAGGAGCTTTGAGGTGGTAAGATGTGATAAGAGAGTCATAGTCCAGAGTTTGGACAGGACAGTAGTAGTTTGAGTCATAATTTGATTTTGAGGTGTTTGAGACGTATTGATTATGCCGAACTATTAAAAAATGTAGCGTGATCTGTACATTATAGATGAGCGTGTTAAATGGTGTTGGTTTTATTAAACTGGACAAAGTGTTTAATTCGAGCGGCGTGTTTCGCGCAAAGACAATAGATAATTAGCGCGTATTGTATTAAAAATGTGTCGGAAGATGAACAATCGTAAAAGATTTAATGAACTATCAATCTAATAAACATTTTAAAACACGGTCAGATAGACGAGTGCAATTAAAAACTCGAATTGTGCGGTTGATGCGATATGGACAGACAGCCATCACTTGTGCTTCTAGGAGGAAAATCCTCAACAAAAAGATGGTAATTCAGCGTTATTAAACGCTGAAAACAAAATATCATGTATATATATATATATATATATATATATATATATATGTAAAAGTTTATGTCTAATGTTTTGTTTTTATAACATTTAATTTTTTTAATGAGTCATTTATGTTTGTTGAGAAATAAGAATTTTAATAAAGCAAATTTAATAATAAAGAAACAGATAATTTTAATCTGTTTGATTTAAGAAACTATTTAACAGTTGCAACTTTAAGATTAATTCAAGATTTAAAAATATACCTTCTTCAAAGGCATTAATATTTCAATTCAGCTAGGATGTTAACTATAGTCAATCTATTTGATTTATTTGTGATGATAAATGTTTATGTATTAATATTCTGTCAATAAATTTATGTCAAGTTTCAGCAAAATAAGGGTTATTCATTTAACCAGGAAAATCACTGTAAGTACCCTTTCAAAAGAACTTACGACCTCGAGAGTTTATAATTAATTTAAATAAGTAAATTCATGTTTTTCTAAATTGGTAAACGAAAGCTTCCTGGCGCCCATAACTGTCGAGCAAACTTTTAATTCAGTAAAATAATAACTTAACTTATTTTCTTTTATAAAAATAAATAACTTTAAAAAAATAAAAACCCCCACATTTTATTAATTATTACAATTGGCGAACCAACTTTGGGGCTGTGTTCTTGTATTAAAAAATACAAGGATATAAGTCGAAGAAACAGTGATTTTCTCGTAAATGAAAGATTCTAATAAGGTAAGAATATCTATAGTTTAAAAGATAAGAAATATTCTCAAAAATTTTTGTTTTAAGATAAAACTAAATATAACTCTTTTTAATAATTTTTAATTTTAAATATAAAATAAATAAGATGGATTTAGAGATAATAAATATTGAACCAGTAGAAAAGGCTCCTTCAGAGATAGAGTTAGTGTATGGTGGAGGATCTTTTGATCAATTAGGGCAAAGATCAACACTAATATTAAAAAGTAATGAGGAATTAGATGAACAAGATTTTTTAGATCAGGATGTGAGTGTTTGTAGTAATAGTAGCATGGGTTCAAGTCTTCATGGGTTTAGTGAAAGTATGATTGGAAATAGTAAAGAACAATGTGAAAAAATGAATCAAAGAATGACAGAATGTGGTGGGGTAGAAATTGGGAGAAATAAGGGTAGAAAATGTTAGGGAAACAGGACAAAATTGGGTGGAAGAGGATGAGAGTGTATTAATGCAAATATTAATGTCAATAAAAAGGTTAGAACAAAATAATGAAAGTATGAATAACAATTTTGAATGTATAAATAATAAATTTGATCAGAATAAAGTAGAAACAAAACAAGATTTAAAACAAAATAATTTAGAATTAAAACAAGAGATGAATAATAAATTTGAACAGAATAGTTTAGAATTAAATAGTAAGTTTGATAAAAATAGATTAGAAGTAAAACAAGATAACCCACACATTTTATTAATTATTACAACTTGCAACTATTCCATTTCTCCCAATCAAATATATCTTCATATAAAGATCTCATGGCATTTATGCGACTTTTTAATGAAGTTTCTTTTTATATATATATGCCGAAGGCTTTTGACGATTTTAAGTTTTTTGTGAAGTTTTTTTGAAGCTGAGTTTTAAGGAGTTAAAAAAAAATCAAAAGGGCTACCTTCACCTGGGATCGCCACTTATAATTTATTTTCCTTTAACCCTTTGAAGAGTACATGAAAATACCGATTAACGAGTACGGCCGTTCTTGAACGTTCTCTGTGCTGTTGCGTAAATGAGTATGGACGTTCCGGAACTTTTTAGGTAACGTCTGAGCAATAAAAGTATTTATCATTAAACAAATTAGTCATGGCTTATTGTGTTGTCACAATTCAACAAGAAATAGTATTAAGAACAGATGAAATCGGGTTTTTCACAATTGTAAGGCAGGACAACTCCAGGGGGCGTGGTTTCAGGAGAATTCACCATGCGTATTGATTGGCGCGTAAATGTAGGCGATGGCATCGTCTTCTCCGCGGTTGTTTCCCCCCTACACACACCTGTGCCTATGTTCCTTGTCTAGTATAAGTGATTTGTATCATTATATTATGTTACGTATATTATACATCAAACATGAAAAATTAAGCACTACAAAGCTTTTTTACAGATTCCCCTCTGTCTAGTCTTTTGACACATTTAGCCGCGTCTCAAACGAAACCAACACACGATTCCAAGAAAATTGAAAAGAAATGTTATATTTTCCATAATGTAGGCTATACTAAATTGATTCGTGGAAAAAAAGCGGCCCATCAAACGTTTTTGTCTGTGTATGTCTGCTATACCGACGAGTGACAATGCCACGGTGTTTTTATGCCGCCGACAATGGGATACCGTTATCAGCAAACGAAACCAACACACGCTTCCAAGAAAACTGAAAAGAAATGTTATATTTTCCATAATGTAGGCTATACTAAATTGATTCGTGGAAAAAAAGCGGCCCATCAAACGTTTTTGTCTATGTATGTCTGCTATACCGACGGGTGACAATGATTTTTCAGTGCAAATTTTTTTTAAAGTACATTTATCAGTGTAAATTTTTATTCTTACAAGTTTTTAACACAATATTATTATATTATTATACATTTGTAACCAATAAAACAACTATTTTCAAATTTTTTTTTCTTACTCCTTGACAACAATTTTCTTGTAAATACTTACTAACCAGCTGTCGGCTATTTGGGACGTTCAGGAACGGCCGCACTCGTCAAAGGGTTAAGAATGGAAATTGTTTCAAACCACAAGTATTAGAACACCAAATAGGGGCTGTGGGCACCTCATCGTCCCTACTTCCCATGTGACTAGCTATGTATACAACATTGATTTCATCATCGCTCTGTTCTACATCTGATTACTCTCCTAAACTATTATTAAACACATTAGAAGAGCCAGGATTGTTTCTAGCCATAATAATTTTTTTTTAACAAGAAAATTTAAACACACTACTCTATAAAAACACTAATATGTCTCAAAAACAAAATGCTATAAGTGAGAAACGGACTGCACAGTGTAACACAAGAAACTGATATCTAAATGTGCACACAATGTCATGAGAGCCTGCCAACTGTTGAGGTGGCTAGAGAGAAATAACAAAACAATGACACAATGTCCCATAAGGTGGAATACAAACACCTTAGAGCACTAAATGTGAAGGTAGTGTGTTTGATGCTGTATTATGTTTCTTGCCTTTGATGTACTCACGGATATAAAGGTGACCCCTCCACAACATCATACTTTCATCTAATGACAACTCACGCTGTGTCAACAATATTCATCATTTTGCTGTTAAAAAAAATCATAAACTTGATTTTTTTCTTACAGTCCACAGGCTGTTCTAGGTCTACAGTCTTATCTGTAAAATATATACATCTTAAAATTAACAAAAACCTATCTCTACTCATATAGTTTGAAAAGCACGACAAATCTAGAAGCTAGTGTTTTTTCCCCCCAATAATCCTGTAGTCTTTCTATTTTCATGGTGCTGGTATGAAGAAAGAAAATGTTCAACTCTTACACAGTTAAATCCTTTCCACTTTATTATCCTAGACTTAGGAGATAGATCAGATGATGAAAACACTTCAAAAGCATTTTTATTTGTAAATGTAACTAAAGTTTCGAGACATATATCATCTAAAATTAAATTAAAATAATCAATTGGTTTATTGATTCCTTCTTCTTTTACAAACTCCAGTGGTCTCGTACTGGGTGGTTGATGACCAAACTGGAGAATTAGAGTCATAGTCTATGTCTTCATCTTCGCTTTCATATAACTCCTCATCAGTTCCTGAGTTTAGATCTGACTCACTGTCAATTTCACTTTCACTTTCACAATTAAAAATTATTAGAAACACCACTTGGTCCAGCAATATTAGAATCCATTTTGACTGAAAATATGAAAAAAGAATACATGTGTTACAAAAGCCAAGCACACTAACGAAACACGAAAATTTTAAAACTAACTGTACAGATAAGTCGTACAAGATACCAGTCACAGATTGATAAAGAATCAATAATGCTGGCCTTAGAATAATATAATGCTCAATGTGTGCTACGCAGTTTAGCAACTTGTAGGACCATGTATTAAGGCGTGGCCTGTACGGAATGTGTTAATTAAGACAAGTTAAAGGAGAATAGTTTTGTTGTCAATGGAACTAAGAAAGTTTTAACATAATAAATAAGTAAGTATTTATAATAAAATAAAAAATTTTTGTTTGTTTGTTTTCTTAAGTAGTAGTATAAGGAAAAAAAAGGTAATTTTTAGAGTGAAATTAATAAACAATAATTTTTGAAAATGATCAAATAATGGTCAAGAAAGTCATCTTTGAAAATGATTAAATATTGATTAATAGAGGTATATATAATACTTGACTTAACAATAAGTGACTAAAAAATGTATGTTGATATAGGAGAATTGACTTTGAAAATTAACATTGTGAGAAATAAGAAATTTTGAATTTTGAATTTAGTTAATCATGAAAAATAATAAAATTGAGTAAATAAATAAATTGTGTTAAGGATCAGAAGGGGGTTAGTAATGAGTACAACATATGTAATAAGTCTTTGATGATAAAAAATAAACAAAAAACAAAAGGTGAATACTGTATTGGTGATTTCTTGTTTATGTATAAAAAAGTTAAGAAAAGTATATAAGTGCGTAATAATGAAGTTTATTTTCTACAAAAAGGATCTAAAATAAAAACGGATTATCGACAATTTGGTTGTGTAGATCCAGAACTTATAGAGTGTCGTGACGAATAAAAATTGTGGTTGGTTAAGAGTAAATGTAGTTTCGATATTATAAGTTGTATCTGGAAAATGGTTGTAATTTGAGGCATATTTCAGGTTATAACTGAACTGAGTAGGTAATAACAAAACTGTGGTGTTTCGGAAGATTTCAATTCAGATTTCATCTACAAGAGCTTATTGCAGGAAAACAGAAAGTATTTCACAAAAATAGTGATCAGAAAGATCGGAGAAGGCAATCGACAACGAAGTAGCATGATGTTATGACAGTATAAAGACCAAATTGTTCGTTCATAATTTCACATAAAACATATTTATAAAAAGTGTGTAGAAAGATGATTGGAACTTTGTTTTAGAAAGATCAGCAGTTTGTTTTGTTACAAATCATAATCTAGCTGAGACTTAGAAGAAAGACTTTTCAAGAAATTTAGAAGAAAGGTGTTTCAGATAGCCTTCGTGTTAAGAGAAAAATATTGAATTTGCTTACAGAAAATGAGACAGTGACTAAGCAGTGATAAGAAGACAGGACTGCAGAGTTGCACAAAACTAAGTGCCATGAGTCTACACATACTATAAAAAAAAAAACTCAAGATTTCAACAATGGATATCAACAAAGACCTATTTTGTGCCCTTTCTAAGCTAGACTTATGAGACTCAAGTATTCTACTCAAAATATTACTATGCTATGTTACTGGAAGGTGGGCCTTTATATTATGTATGATTAATTTAACTAAGAATAATTTATGCTCCTTTTACCTTAATTTAATATGTAAATAAAATAAAACATAATGATAATAAATAATACTACTTGCTATTTGCTATAGATAACTACCTAGTGTTATATATGATAATTTGAATTGTTAATAAGTAAAAGAAATAGTTTAAGAACTTAGACCAAATAGTGGGCCAGGTTACTTTCGACAGAAATATATTATATTCATGCTTATTTCACCTATCCTTTGAGTTTTTATAGTTGATAAGATGAATAGGTTAGGATATTGGATGTTATGTTGGAATTTTGAAATGATTTCTGTGTTAATTTCTGCTTTTTCTACTTTAAGTTTATTTCCTTTACTCTTTTCTCCCCAAAGGGAGTTGCATTAGTACCAGGTTTACATTTTTAATATAACCCCTCAAAATAAAGGTTGAACAATAGAATTTTTATATCTATATTGAGGGGGAAAGGCAAAAGGAAGGTTATTGCATGATTTTGTTTCGCCTGGAAAAATGGAAACAATCTCTTTGGTTTGAGTAATAATGTGATTGTGATATCCAGTGGCTATATATGAGTAAATCAAGTTGTATAAATTAACTTATTTCACAAATAGTTTAGTTGTTCATATTTATGTCATTGCTTTTTAAAGGTATAATTTCGTAAGACAGTATGTTCTATTTTATTTCAACAAATGTTGATTTACATTTATGATGTAACATGGTGTTTTTTCATTTGTTTAAGTATTAATTTTTGTCTTTTAAAATTTGTATTTAAGCAAGAACCATTCATGATGAAAGATGTAGATGAGTTTGGGAATGAGAAATATTATGGCTACTGTATTGATTTAATTGAAGAAATTCGAAAAATGGTTCCTGTTACTTTTGAATATGAGATATATACCACACCAGACAACAGTTTTGGGTTTATGAGTGAAAGTGGTCATTGGAATGGAATGATAAAAGAACTGATTGAAAAGGTATGCAATTAATAAACAAGTTATACAAAAATGGAAAAAAAAAATCATAAATTAATACCAATTTTAAAATATCTATAATGTTTAGTTAAATTTTATAATTTCTTCTATTCAATTCAAGGTACAATTTAAAAATAAATCAAGATACAATTAAAACAGATAAAGTTCATTTCAATTATTACTTTTCAGGTAAAAATTAAGATGATTTTAATCAAGCAATGACTGTTTTATTGTTTTTGTCATAGAAAACAAAATATTGGTTTTGCTAGACACAGATTTTAAAATTGCCCAGATAAACTACTGTTGTAGAGCCTATCTAGAACAGACTTATTTCACTAAATTCCTACAGATTTCCTAATATGTTATATTTCAAATTAAAATAAATTATTTATGAAATATACAGAAAACAAAAACATTCTTTTTAAATACATAAATTTCCTTGGTCATTACCATCACTAAAATGCCTTGTGACTGCGATGCTAATTTATTAAAAAGCAACTCACATTACCTTTAAGCATTTATAAACACAGGACTATATTATTATATTATGTCTTTGAGTAAATTATATAAGCAACTCAATTTGTTTTTTAATTGCAGAGAGCAGATATAGCACTAGGCACTTTAACAGTTTTAGCTGAACGTGAAAATGTTGTTGACTTTACAATAGCTTACTATGATCTCGTAGGCATTGCAATAATGATGAAGACCTTTAAATCAACAACTTCTCTCTTTAGGTTTTTGGAAGTTATGGAGAATCAAGTGTGGTTTTTTATTTTAGCGGCTTACTTCTTTACTAGGTAAGCATCATATGAATAAATATGGTCTATAATATTTAGGTTCTGTCTTCATATACTTAAATAGATTAGAATAATATTTGAATTAATTTATTTTATATAAATTATGAAACAATTCAATATTGTTTCAATAAAAGACTTTGGTTATTTAGAAATGATTATTTAATAAAGTTGAGCGCCATTTTGTAATGTTTATTACAAAAAAATAATAATAAACAATTTATTATAAAAAATAACTACTCTTGAAGAGAGTTTATGTTTCTCTGAGGTCGCAAGTTCTTTTGAAACAGTGTACTTTGTAGAATATTAAATAAAATACAGATTCCTTTTTTTCTGAAATGTACATTTTATTATTAAATAAACATCATAACATCAAAATTCATACAAATCAAATATCACCTGAAAAGATAGAGTTGTATATAACATCCTACATACTAAATTAATCAAAAATTACGTTCATTAAAATTTTATTCATTATTATTTTTTATAATTGCAACCTACTTTTAAATTGAAATTTCTAAGTATTCAGAAGCTAATATTTATTTATCTTACATAATTACTTTCATAAAACTTCAATTCTTTTTAAAGTTTAAAATATCAAATTCAAAAAGTTAAACAAAGAAAATCTTTTATTTATAAAAGATTTCAAAAATTATATTCCAACAACACATTATCTCTCTTTGAAAAAACATGTGATGATTCTATAAACATAATATTCAACTTTCAACAAATAAATTACATGTTTCAATTAATTATATTTTTTAGTTTATATAGAAAATAGTTTAGGCATGTTATACCAGACATGCATTCACTTGCAAAAGTTAAATTGAACGTTTTACATAAAATTTTTAATTAAAATCACTTCTTTTCTGGATTTGAAGACACAATGTGTCATGTCATCGTTTTACCAAAATTTCGTCTCTCGTTTTAATATTAACTTTTTTAGATTTCTTTTTCACTTTTATGACAGTCACAATTGTTTACTTTGTCGTTAATTCAAAATATTCTATTCAAGTTATTTAGTTATTCTTTAAAACATAGTTACCTGTTCCTTTTTATACGCATTTTCCTGCTTACGTAACACTTTGTCAATTGCACCATATTATACAATCACGTCTTTTTACTTTCAAAAGTTTATTTCTCGCCGATTGAAACTAACTCATATTATTACGTAATAGTACTTTTAAAACAACTTTTAGTTCCTTAGAAAAACACTTTCTTTCGATGTTTCCACATTGTCTCGGCAAACATACTTATTTTCTGAGTGTGCTATCTCTCTGAATGTTAAGCTCGAACTGAATTGTCCCGGTTGGTATCAGCTTTCGTTCTTTATGTTCAAATTGTTAACATTGCAATTTTCTTATAACTAAATTTATACCCATTTTAAATATTAACATACATATAATAAATTTCTCTGATCATTTTGTACTAATTATTTTCTTTATTTATTTTATTCTATATTCATTTCATTCAAAAAACAAAATATGTTTCCTGTTTATTGCATAGAATCAAATGTATACTCCGTTCAATTTAAGATCACCAAACTGAAAATGTACACTATTACAATTATCATTTTGAACTAAAAACAAATTTCAAGTAATGGCATGGTCTCAATATAATTAATTTCTTATAATAACTTAAACCTAAAAAGTTGGAGAATTTCCTTAGACATAAAAAAGTCAATGAAATGTTAAGGGTCATTCTGTAACATTTTAGGGAAATTTTAGGATTGTATCGAAATTAGGAACATTACCAGTACATTGAGTAATAATAGGTTTTTGTAATTCATGTTATTTTTTTACTATTTAAAATTAATAGCTACTAGTAGTTGCCAAGTGGTTCTGTAAAATAAACATTAATACAAATATAATAAAATATTATTAAATTAGTTCGGCAAGAAATACAAGAAAAAGATTTGGTGTTAGGTCATAGAAAATGTGGAAAAGTTGGAATATTACAATTCAAAACTATAACTACCTTGATCTAGTATTTAAAAACGAATATTTAAACTTTAACTATGGAATAATATTATGATTTCATGACAAATAGCCCCTCCCTCTCCTAAAAACTAAAGTAAATTGAAAAGTATCCTTTTTGATTTATTGCAGAAAGTGAAATTTCTATTATCACGAAAAATAAACATTTTTATTTTTCAATATTCTATGAAACAATCAAATTGGAATCAACTTAAAACTTTTGTTGTGTTTTTAAATTTATTGGCTGAAATTTTGATTGGAAACATGTAACATGTCAAGCAACAGTTATTGCCCCTTTTGATGTGCAAATTGAAGCATTTTTATACTGAAGGTAACCGATTTCCTCGATTATTACAAGGAAATTTTTATCTTTCTTCAGGTTGTTTTCAATCTAAACTAATATGACTTCTTTACTATATGTAAACCAAAAGAAGAAGAACAAACTACACAGATATTAGGTAAAAATGTGAATCTAGGCATGTTATTTTAATATCTGTGATTGATTTACAAAGAGGGAACTTTTCTAGAGGTTACCAAGAGGAGATTAATAAGATTTCAAAGTTTGGGCTGCCTGAGCATCTCAGGAGCCTTTAGAAGTACACCTACAGTAGCAATAGAAGTTCTGTTAGGAATAGCCCTGCTTGATCTCACCAATGATCTTTGCAGAAAATTTGGCGACATACAGAATAGAATACAAAATGGAATATTTGGAGAGCTAGTCATTGGAGTAAAAGACACGGCACCATTAGGAAACATAAATTAAATTATTATGTATTAAGAATGAGAAACGATTCATTGGTCAACATATTTTTTTTTTCACAAGAAAACTGAATAGTGACTCTAGTGCTGTTTTTTGTACTGAATTCAAATATTTAATCAGAATTTTCTCATCAGGTATAATTTTTGTTTAATATTATTTTTTTACATTGGACTTTCTTGGTTATAATTCTTGTAAATTATAGAAATGGGAATTTTATAAAGAAGTTGGCACCAGGCAGATTTATTCATGTTGAAAACTCCATTGCTATTATAATTTACCACTAGACTATTGTAATTAAACAAATGAAATAAACATAAAAATGTTCATATAAAATCAGATTTATTATCTCTAGCTCAATCAGTTCACAAATACATATCTGAGTTGAATCTTACAGCTTTATTCCTGTTTATGTATGGTATAGTGGTGCACCGGTTATTTATAAAAATATATATTAACATATAAGTTATTGTTATTATGAAAATTTCTAACAATCTACTATGGAAAAGAGGTACCAAGGCAAATAGAGTCCCAGTATGCTGGCCAACTACTGTTCAGGACCATAAAGAGAGATATCTAGATAACAAAATATGCCCGAAAATCATATACAACTCTTTAGGTAAACCAAAATTAGGCTATATTTATCACTTTGTGTGTCATAAGAATCTTTTAAAACTTTAAACGTGTGTCACAAGAAACCCCAGCCTGATGAAATGAATTAGGTATGTATTTTTCATTTTCTATTTCGTAAGAACTATTTTCTTTTCAAACTTAAAACGTGTGCCACAAAAAAACCCTGCCTAATAGAAAAAATCTGAAACACATTTGAATTCAGCGAGGGGAATACATTTAGATTCAGTCCTTGTGAAAGAAAAAAATTTTTTTTGACCATTTGTAACAATTGTAAAATATAACATCTAGAAGAATTCATATATTTATGTTACTTTAATAAAAAAATAGAATGAATTTTAAATTATTATTTAATCTAAAAGTTTGCATTTACGGGCGCCAGGAAGCTTTCGCTTTACCAATTTTAAAAAATGTATTTAAATTAAAAATCTTATCTCGGGAGTAAGTTCTTTCAAAAGTGTACTCTCAGTGACTTGGTAGAATGAATAACACTAACTGAAATTTCAACATAAATATTTATTAAACAAAATCAAATTATTAACATGAACATTCATCAAAAAGAAATATATCATGAACATGAATTATAATTAACATCCTACTAAAACTTGAATTTTAATGCCTTTGAAAAAGGTCTATTTTCATAGTCAAGAATTGACTTTAATTGAAAATTGAATTTATTGAAAATGAAACTTGCAGTGTTGAATTACTTTAATGAAGTTAAAATTTTGAAATGATAATTTTACTCATTTGCCTGAGAAACAAAAATTAATTTTGTCCATTATCTGATTGATATTTGGACTAATAAACTTCTTTAAATGAAATTAATTAAATTTACATATATTAAATACAAAGAAAAACATAGAACATATTATAAAAAATTTACATATTTGAATCATAACATGTTATGCACATGATTTTACCAACTTGTAGAAACCCATTGTCTTTTGGAGCATCGTTTCTTCAGCCTGTGTTTTTAGCGTTGAATTACTGTTGAGTACACCTGCATTTCGAATAATGTTCTTATTGTAATACTTGAAATAAAGTTCATACAACTTATCAAACACAACAGTTCATTGTTCGTTCTTTCAAAGCACATGTTCGAAATTGCACAATATAGTTCTTTTTCCTACTTTTAAACACGTACGATCTTAAAAAACATGGAACATTGTCTTTGATACTCTTACGAATGTTAGTACACCATGAATTAAACATAAATTTTACTTCCGAACATATTTTCTACCTTTTCATAGAAAACTCGTAACACAACCTGACATAGGTCTTGGTGCAACAAACCCCAAACTTCGACTGACTTCTTAACACGTTTACTCGCTCTTCCGACCCTGATCATCCCGGTTAAAAACTGCGCGTTCCTTTTCACAAGGTTAGATCCAATAGTTCATCACACTCCCCGAAAAAGTGTCCAAACATGATTTCACATAACACATAATTAATAAACATTTTATTTCAACAATCTATCTTAAATTTATACATGATTATTTATTTTGTTTATTTGGAAATCTATTTTTATCTTAAAATTTACTTTGTTTGGTACTAAATATTACCTAATTAAGTTATCCCCACTATTTTGCCCGCTACTTTTAAATATTTAATCAAACCAACATTTTTCCAATATTACACATTATTACATAAGTAAAAATATGTCATCGACAATACCATTTGATGTCACTATCCAAAAGAGAGAGAACATGACAGAGATTGGTCACCTATACAGAAATCTCATACTGCATGGGAACAGGTGCAGGGTATATGGGAAAAACCAAAGAAAAGCTTAGTATTACTCTAGGAAAGTATGCAACGGTATTCCAGGGAGAAGTGCAGGGAATATTATAATGTGTACAACTGTTCCTAACAAGAGAATTTGCAAATTATTAGGACAGATAGTCAAGCTTCTACAAAGGCTGTAAGTTCACACGCATTTTCTTCTTCATTAGTGTACGATTGTCACCATTCCCTATTGACCTAGAATCAGGTGGAATTGAGATGGTTACCTAGTCACAGAGGATGTAAAGGCAATGAAAAGGTGGACGAACTAGTGAAGGAAGAACGAATGACACATTTCATTGGCCTGGAACCAGAGTGAGGAATAAGTAAAGCTGGAGTAAAGAATTGTCTAGAAAAGTGGATAAAATCAGAGACTAGAGTTCAACAGATCAAAAATTCTCTAGGTTTGTTGCTGCACAAAGCAAACCAAACAAAAAAAAAATCTTAAGCCATGACAGAACATTTGATTACCATGGGATTGATACAGAGTAACTTGAAATGCAGACTGTCCAATCAACACTTGGAATACAACACTGCAGAATACATGATTTTGAAATGTGAACCATTAGGACACAGAAGACTAGCGATCTTCTCCCCAAATAGAACTCCAAAAAAGACAAGCAATCTACCTAGGCGAATTCTATCCTAACTAAGGGTATAGAAATAAGCTAGGAAGTACACAAGAAGTCTTATAAGCTGAGGTGTCTAAAGGAAAAACCTGCTTCCAATAATAATAATAATAATAATAATAATAAATACAGGGGAATGATTGCAAGAGGCTGAGCTAATAGTTGTTTTCACAATATATGCCATTACAATAATTTGTATTATTAATTAATTTTAAATACTTATAAAATCTGCTTTATCTTCAAATCTTGATACATTAAGATTTGTACTTCAAGGATTGTCCAAAAACAGTGGGCTATGAAGAAAATGAAAACTTTGAAACTAAAATATAACTCGGGAATTATATTTATGTCCATTTTTGGTTATAAAAAAAAATACAGCCTACTTTTCAGTTTTATGTCAAATTTGTATAACATAATATATTGAGTTCCCAATGTTTATTTAATCTTTTATGTAATGTCATCCTTCAATATTTTCAAAAATTTAACAACTTTGTTTTTTCACAAAAATTAAGAAAACAAACATTAAATTTGTATTTATTATGTATCCCAAACAGATTTTGACCTCCAATTCTATTTTACTTGTTTAAAAAATGATTATATATTTTGTATCATTGTATTTTAAGTACCTAATGGAATGAAAATATAAACATTTACTCTATTTAGAGCACATTTAAAAGATGAAAATGTATGAAAATGAAATTAGATTCATTGTTAAATAAACCCACTTAAATAAGATTTTTTGCAGATATTGTAAATATAATATATTTTAACTTTTATTTCTAATATTTCTTTTTTTGAGAATTTATTATTGTGCAGTTTAAATTTATTTACTTAAATAAAAAGAGAGGAATGAAATTTAATAATTTCTTTCTATTCTTTAATAATACATTTTTTAAATAAATTTTGGTCTAAGTTAGACTAAAACAAATTTGTTTGGCCCTTTCCAAAAACATGAGAATTCTTAATTCTATAAAAGTGGGTACACAATTAGAAATATTGATTTTGATTTCATTGTGAATAATTTTGTGTTATTTATCCCTAAAAACATGGAAAAGATAAATTTTTCTAATATTCAATATTTGAATAATTTTAATGCATATTAAGAAAGTAAAAAATGTATAATAAAAATTTTAAATTCTGTAATTTTTACACTTTTTTATTGTCATAATGACTTTCATTTAACCTAAATTCATTGTATAAGACAATGGTTAAATGATAATTTTTGCACAATCTGTTAGGTTAAAATGTTATTTTTTTTCAAAACAACAGTCGATATTCATAAAACCAACTTCGTAGTACACAATGAAGAACATTTTAAAAACTAATTGTTTCAGCCATTTAATTTACTAGAATTAAAGAGAAACTGAACATATTTATAAGATTTTCAAATTTACACATTTTCCAAATATATAATTTGAATTACAAATTTTAATTTCTAGTTTGCTCCTTTGGATGTTGGAAAAATGGAGCCCTTACAGCTCTCAAAATACCTGTTGGGAATTTGAAGATTGTAATGAACTTCCTCGAAGATTCGATTTGATAGAATGTCTGTGGTTTTGCATGACATCCTTGACTCCTCAGGTGAGGTAGTTTCAGTAACAGTATCTATGTGCACATGACTTGATTATTTTGAAATAGATGAAAATAGAACAAAGAGATTCTGAATATATTTATAGGTCAAAGGGGGAACATTTATTTGTACTGTAATTGACATCATATTTGTGCTCTCCTCAAAAAAATGGAGGTCTCTTTGGAAATTCAAACAAAATTGGGGTTGATTTTTATTTTGCTCTAGGAGTGTGTTGAGCTGAAAACATGTGTGATTATCATTATTAATTCACGGCCACCAAATAAAGATGTGGTTAATAATATTTCCTGTTTTAGACCAGAGTTATTATAAGACTTACCAACCAGTTCCACACCAATTCTTTCAGTTTTCAATACTAAATTAATGGTGAGGGCTTTCTACTGCTGTACATAGAGGATTCCTACAATATCAATATGGGTACAAAACTATAAATAATTAAATAAATTACCTTAATTTCACCACTCACATTTCTGTTTTCTTTTACGTGATCATTGTTTCACCTCTTCTTTCAGGCATTATCAAACATTAATATTTCTTGCACTTGATGTGCGTCAATATACATAGCATTCAAAAAACAACACTAATACACATCACAAGAACACATAAAGTTCACTTAAAATATGTAAATAAAACAAAAACAACTATATACAAGTATGCACTCAGTCATGGTCAAATTATAAAAAGGGAGAAGAATAAGTAGCCTCAGTCTTGTATTTAAGGACTTTAATTTGAATTATCTATGAAAAATTGTGTTAGACTAGAAATTGGTTTTTCATTTAATAATGCACTAGGGTCTATTTTTGTGTGTTTATAAATTTCAAAAAAAATTCTTCTAAAAGTTCATGTGTTCCTTGTTCCTTTAAAACATTTATGCAAAATTTGTAAATTATTGTCAATTCCCATGTAACTGTAGGTGGATTTAATTATATGTTCTGAAAATTTTGAGGTTTTTGTCTTTGTGTTGTGATTTTGTCCCGATGTGTGTTCTTTACACTTTACAATATTTTTATATTACTAAATTTCTTTTTACTAATTACTTATTTTCTAAACACCGAATCTAATAAAATCAACTCATGAATGTTTTTTATTAAAGTTTATAATCATTATTTTTTAAAACCCTTTTTTCTCTTATTTGAAACCACGTGATATCTCTGCAAATTATGTCCAAATTTATTGGCATTTTTGGAGATTATGAAATCTCTGCAATCTATCCAAAACTTGTTAATAAACTGTAAGTTCCAGTTATTTTTATGTTTAGGTTTTTATGAAACATAATTTGAGCATGTAGTACCAAGCATGCTAACACTGAAGCTAAATTCTGTAATATACTTAAAATTTTCATTGGATTCAAACTATTTCTTTGTTCAAACCACATGTTGTCTTTTGAATTCACATCACATCTATTAAAAAGTATCTTATTGAAAACATCCCCTCTCTAAAATGTAACTTATTCAATTTTTATGTCTCATTTCCGAGAAAATCACTTATTGTCTGATTTCTCCTCTATTCAAAAATAACTTATTGTCTGTAAAACATCCTATCTCCTAAAACACAACGTCTTGTCTCTAAAACATCCTATCTCCTAGAACACCACATCTTGTCTATTTTCTTCAGCTTTTTTCTGTCCCCACCTTTAGGGCCGGAACACACTTGGCGTTTTTTAGTAATCGGATTATTTACCGCCGCCGCTCTAAAATAATGTAGCGTTTACACACTGGGCGGTAAACATTACCGACGCCACATCAGTCGATCACAGATCTTGTAATCTTTATGTGTAATGTACGATGTTTTTGGTTTGTTTTTGAAATTTTGATTCTTCGCATTTGCTAGTAAATTTATGATTGCAAAAAATAAATAAATAAATTTAAGATTAGGCTAGTAATGTCAATTCAATAACATTATAAAATAAATATATAACATTCTTTCTGCTATCTTCCAGCTTGTCAGAGTCACTCCTAAGCTGAACACAAACTTCATACCAAGCATTCTTTGTGGCGTTTCTGTCTTTAAAAATGTCCAAGGTTTTGTCTCACAGCACAGGTTTTTCTTGAATGAAATGAATTAGTAATTCATTGTCAATTATAACCTCTTCGGTCATGATAAAATACTGTGCATTTAGTCACGTAGGCCACCATTTCGTCGGAGGCGGTAAAAAAAAAAGACGAATGTAGTGGCAGTGGGCGGCTGCATTGCTGCCGTCGGCGTTAAATAATCCGATCGTTTATTTTACCGCCCAATGTGTTCGTCTATTACGTTCATGCAGAACGTTGTATTTACCGTCTGTCCTCTTTTCACGTAGTTGCCCTTTTCTCCGCTGGGCGGCGACTCCGTACAGTATCTACAGTCAGTAGGTAAAACCTTTGTCTGCCAACTAATCAGCTGTATCTGCTTTTTCTAGAAGGGTCGGCCGTTATTAGCCTGCTACAAACTAATCTGTTAAGACTAGCTTGTAAGATCACCGGGAAGTTTTAGCTATGTCGTGACTTTTTCTTAATTAATTTAGTCGCAAGTCTTACAACTGTGCGTGGTTAATTAACATGTCTTTGTTATAAGTCCTTCCTTCTGAATACCAGGTATGTTGAGCAATATTGCCGAGTTAAAATGTTTTAGCGTTTCATTTTTGGTTATGACATGTACTCTTTGTAAGTTTTATAAAGTTACAATTGCATTTTATTTTGTAAATAATATTTCAAGCTCATACAGTTTAATTCAAAATCTATGTAATTCAATTTTCTACAGCCTAAATTTTTAACTTTTACAGCCTAAAATATTAAATCTTATGCATTTACCACACCCTAGCCTATTTTATCAAGGGCTAGCCTAAACAGTTATTTTCTGTACAAATTTAAAGCAGTGTAACCTAGAATATTTATGACTTTTAAAGAACTATATCCAATATTTATATCTCTGATATATTTTGTGTTACAAGCTAAGAACATTTTTAAGTTTACCATGTGCTCTGCTGACATGTAGAAACATTTGAAAGTAACATGACAAGTTAACTTTGGTTAAGTCCTGTAGTAACAATTACCATCTCTTTTAAAGTGCCTACTTGTCACCTTGTATTAAAAATATTATAAAGGCAAACTTTTAAAACTAACTGCTTTACTATGCTTTGTCTTAAAGCCTACTTGCATTCTAAAAAATTGTTATTTTGTTTAATGCAGTTTTCACTGGTGCAAGTAATAGACACAAATGCAACAACTACTTATGTTCTGGTGTTAAAGCCAACCATCAACATGCAACTTTACTAATTACTTTTCTGCGACAGTGCTCTTATTTATGTAACTATGAACCAAAAATTTATAAATTTCTTTAAAAAATCTGCAGTGGACTTTATAAGGAACTTTGAATAGGCTGTGTTCTTGTATTTTTGTGATAAAATTAATAATATATAAAATATGTTTTTTTGTATTTAATAAAATTGGGAGGAGCAGCTATAGCATATTTTGGACCTCAGCCCTAAGGGCTCTATATTAGGAATTTTATATATATATATATTTTTTTTTAATACAGAGACGTCTCATAATTCTTTATTTTTATTTATTTAATTATACTTAGCTTTACAGTTGGCCAACGACATAAAAGTTAATTATTAAACAAATCCATGGTATTACATGTTAATATTTTTGTAATCTTGTTTAATCAATTTTGTATGAATTCTGTAATCATTGCTAAAGGGGAGGGTTTTTAAATTTTATTTTGGGGAGGGATTTTAAATTCAAATTAAATTTATATATGTAAATTTTGTAATCTGATGTTTTCTTTTGTACTTAAGGGCGTATAATAAATTTGTCTTTGTTTAACAATTAAGGGCGTATAAATCTTTTACTTAATTTTCGTTAGTAAACCTAAATTTATATCTAGTTCTTTGGTTTATTGACTTAACCTCTAGGTATCTTATGAATTGTGAGTGATCTGCTGAAACATTTCTACCTTGGTGACTTTTTTTTTTTACTTTAAAGGTAAGTTTTGAACATGACCCATCTATGTGGCCCAGTATAGCTTCCGTTTGCTTATTTATTCGTTTTTGTAAGATTGGTACACGTCGCAATACCATCCTATGCGCCTCTACTGGTACGGCGGCGGAGGTAAAAAATCCAATTGGTAAAAAACGCCAAGTGTGTTCCGGCCCTTACACACAACACATTGATGTCACAATTCTTAAAGTTTTATGCACATCTACACTGTTGTCATATTTCTCTTATTTCTAATATTATATACGTTTTTTTATTAATATATTTTTTACAGATCTCTTTGACCATTTAGGCAATTACCTTCTTTATTTATTTGTACTCATTATTTAACTCTATCTATTATTATTATATTCTATAACAGAATACATTCCCTATTTACTGCCTTGAGTCAAACTAATTTTCTAGTCAGACCAAGTTTACATAACCAAAAATGTACCTTATTACAATCTGCCTGTTGTCCAATGAAATGTTTATTGTAATTGTCCCAAATGATTTTATAGATCCCAGTGGAGAAATGGCTTTTTCTTCTGTTTCAATGTTTTACTCAGCTTTTTATTAGTTTTGAAAGCTAAACTATGTCCTTATTTTTTTTTTTTTTTAATTCAGCTAGCAACATTATCTATTCAATGCTGTGATATTCAATGCCAATATATTTTGTTTTTTCTCTTGTCAGTTTTGTTTTGCTTCTGTTTGTAATACCAAAAATGGTAATTTTAACTTGGATAACCAAAAAATGGTTATATTAAGATTTGAATCATAAGAATAAACCGGGAACGTTGTAATTGAATTGGTGGGGGGGGACTAAGTCAAATGAATGACTGAATGTAAATGTTAAGACAAGGGTAATAAAATTAATATAGATTTCCAAAATACTAATGTGATGTATAAAGTGTTAATTATAGGTTCTAATGAATATTTGAATAAAAATTGTGTTGTGAATATAGGCAAAAAGCTTGTCTTCAGGCCAATAATTTGAACAGTGTCCGTGCTAATAGAATTGTAAACCCTGCATCGGGAGATGTGGAAAAAGACACATGTGGTTTGCCAGTCTGAAGGGGGCAGTGGAGTTGCAAGTAGGTCTCTGAACTGGAGAGACGTATTCTTGTGTAGAGGAAGTTTATGATAAATGTGGTGAAAATGTTAAAAACAGTTCTAAGATCAATGTAATATTGATCTAAGTTGTATTTGTTCTAAATTAAAGCGTGAACTATTAATTCAAAAGGTGTGAACCTTGTGAAATGTGTAAAGAAAAAATCTTGCATGTGGTCGAGATAAGTAAGACGTTTGAATCGTGAGTTCTGAACTAAGCTGTAAAAGTGTTAAGATGGAACAGTATAAATTGTAACACAAACAGTTGTTTTGTCAAGTGAATAAAAAATAAACTTTATAGAGCGGTAGCTGAACTTAGAATGTCAACGCCTGAAATTAGAACAATGGACGCTTTCCACGTTGCAGGAATCCATTTCTGGGAAACGAGACGAGAAATTACCAAGGATTTGTGCTTTTAATTAACAGAACGTGACTGGTATACACGTTAAGACTTTTCTTATGAAAATATATTTTAATAATATGATATAAAACATGTAAATTTTTAAATATAAGTTTTGATTGAAAGGTTGAAGTATAATAATTTGAGACTATGTCTTATACTATAAAAAATGAGAGTGTTAAAGTAAAATTTTTCTTTTTTAATAGATAAACTAATGAGATCTGATCTATTTTAAAAAATAAAATAATTAATTACGTAAATTCAAGCAAATAGGTTAAAAGTAAATTCAACCATTAAAATTCAATTTGATTTATCAGAAAATATTAGGATGCATTAAGTTAAGATTTTGAATATTAATATTCATAATAGAAAATTGATGATAATTTATGTAAATGTCTTAATCTTTGATTTAAATAAACTATGTTAAGTTTCAGCACAACAAATAAGATTTCATTATTTCACCAAGAACCACTGTGAGTACACTTTTAAGAGGATTTGCGACCCTGAGAAATTTTAATAATAACAATTAACTTCTTTTTTCAAAATTGGTAAGCTAACGCTACCTGGCGCCCATAAAGCTGTGCAATTTTCATTAAATAAAAATTTTAAGATAAAAAGTTACAATTTTAAATTCAAATCAGTAATTAATATAAATTTACAAAGTCCCTTGATATTTAAATTCTTTCATATTTTTTATTATATTATATTGTCTATAATTGTGTATATAATTATATTTGTTTTATTTTAATATTTGTGAACATAATATTGTGTTCTTGTGATATGTATTAGTGTTGTTTTGTGAATATTATATATATATTGATTGAAACAATTATAACAGTAGTTAATTTGAAAGGTTTTATTGAATGAAGTTGGGCGCCATTTTGTAATGTATTGTTTACAAAAATAATTTTAAAAGTAAATTAAAAATTCTATTAGTGAACATTACTATCTCTTGGGTCGTGAATTCTTTTAAAACACGTGTACTGAATAGATCATTTGATAAAAGAATAGAAGTATTTTTATTCTGAAATGTACATAATTTTTTATTAAGATAAAGTTATTGAGACATGTAAACATATATGAAATCAAATTTCTATAAACATTTACTACATATTAGTACATCCTGTATATATATATATATATATATATATATATATATATTTATATTATTTATTAGTAAGTGCTTCACATTAAAAATTTATGAGTTATTGCTTCCACTTTAGAAGTGGAATATATCCTATTAAATTTATTTTCACGGGTTTATTCCCATTGGAATATATTTCTAGAATGCACTGTATGATGTTTATATTCCATAAAATGTATTTATACTCTTCATTTGTTCATCTGTAAATTTTAATAAATACTGCTTCCATCTTCCATCTATGTGAATCCTTAATAACTGCTTCCGGAGGTAGATTCTAACAATTGATATATTACGAATATATTTATATATATTACGTAGGTCGAATTATGTGGTTGCTTCCAGTACAATTTAACTACTTCTGTCATACATGTATATACTGTACTATGATTTTGACAAATACCAAGACATGAAAGTTATTAATTGAACCTGTGCAATGCAAGTACGCCCCTGTGACCCTGTGACCAAAATAATCAAGCAAAATTTAGAAAATGTTAAGAGAAGACAAAATCGTTCTACTCCATCTGTTTTACTGTTTTGGTTAATGTTTGTTATTGAATTTAGTATGGTGTTTATGAACGCAGATTTCATTGATACAAGATCATGAAAATAAATAAATTAGTGTACTTTGTGAATACTTTCTTTAGCTGTTGTCAATAGTAAAGTGTGTCTGTGTTAAGGTGATATTTAAGGTTATCTAACTGCCAGGCTTACATTTTCAAATAACAGCTGGCATAACCTTAATTACAATAATCTAATAAATTCTTTTACCCAGTCCTATAGGCCTGTTATTTTAATGTGGAATTCTAATATTGATAACTTAGGCTAAACCTACAAATCTTCTGATAAGTTCATAACAGGACTATTTTTTCAACAAAATGTGTAAAATCCATATTGATCAAATTTGGTTAAGTATGTAGTCTTACTGTCCTTACGATTTACTAGCAAAATTTATGCAATTCATATTCTACACACCTTTTGTTGGAACAGTTAGATAATCCTTTATTACGCCCTACACTTTTAATGTTTCACAATACATTAGGCCTATTTCACTTAAAAATAAGCAACATTCGAAATTTCATGACTCTAAAGAACGTAATTGCTTTATGCCTCTAGGTTTCATAGATTATGCATAGTGAAATGACTTTATAGGGTGAATGTGCATTACAATACATTTCACAGGTTAATATTATTAAGCTATATGATTTAAGAATCATGAAAACTAGGTTTTGGAAGGTGAATATATATATAGGCTATATCATTGGTAATTGTTTACTTTGCCAGACCTAGTAAAGGATAAATATTGACCTTCCTAGACCTGTAGTTCTTTAACTAGGTCTGGTTAGGTAGTTTCACAAATCTCTAAACAGACCAACTTACACGGATGAACTTAAATATCGAGGGATGAGACATACAATAGATTCACAAGTTGTCATAAGTAGTAACATCAATTTCCTGATCTAACCTCAAAATCCCATGATATTGTCCTTTTAAATATCTTGCGTTCGACAGAAATAATGGACTTTGGTAAATCAAAAGTGAATTGAATAATAAAGGATGATCTAATTGTTGCAAAAGGAGGTAGGTAGAACACAAATTACATAAATTTTGCTATTAAATCACAACAACAGGGACACTACATATTTACCAAAACTTGTAACATGTTCTCAGCAAATTATATGTATTGCAAAGTTGTTGGTCTAAATAGTTTTGTAAAATCTAAATACAATTAGTGGTGGTCATTAATTCATTACCAAAAAAGTGAAAAACTAAAAATGATCTTGCACAAAAAACAATAATAAATGCTATGAAAAGACACAATAAAAACTCAACTTGATTAACGTTGCCAAGTTAAATGTAACATCATTGTGAAATAATAAATTTATTGGTCTCAAATAAATAAGCCATATTGGCGTTTTGCTAAAGTATTTTATTCTATACATAAAACATATGCGATCACAGTATATTTTTAGTTTTAGTTGTTAAATATATATATAGCACTTCTTATTTCCAGATAGAAATAATCTGGCGATGTTGTATTACAGTTGTTAGTCTATCTGGCGATTGCCTGAAAATTATGGCTAAAGTTTTCAAGGTTAATTATTCTTATAAACATTTTTGGTTTGGTAATTTCTTAAGTTGTAGGCTACTTGTATATTGTTTATAATTGATTTCCGCCAACAGTAAAGTATATAGATCCCTTATATATAAAGGGATAAGTGAAGTATTGTGTCTTTTACACAATAAGGCGGGGTCAAGCTTAACTGTCCTATTACCAATAAAATTAGGATCGATAGCTACAAAACTAGCATTTGACTTTAAAATATACTGTGGTATGTTAGGTCAGATTAGCTTTGGATATAGGCTATATTAATACTGTATATGTTTTCTATAAAAAAAGGAATTTTATGCAACTGTTTATACATAATAGTCAACAAAGGTTGTTGTGTTCTAATTGAACGGTTTACTTTTATCTGTAATCATTAGATAGAAATAAGTATAATAAAAAGCTAACCTGAACCAACTTGTCAAAGTATGTTTTTTTTCAAATTAAACTATAGAAGATACAAGTAATTTTATTCTATTTAGTTACTTTCAGCGTGACCATGGAAAGACACTTTTTGATATTTCTGTATATGTAGGCCTATGGTAAAATGTATTTTAATATAATATTTATACAGTTTCTAAACTGTGATGTTTTACAGTCTAAACATTTAATGCATTTTGACTGGTATAAAATTATATTATGACAACTATGGCTAATTAAACTTATTTTCATGGATTTATTAAATAGAACTAGGCCCTAAATACATATCAAAATTTGTATAAAGTCATACAATGTTTCAAAATTCAATAAATGTTATTAACTTAAATAGCCATTTCTTATTTAAAAAACTACAGTATTTGATATAAGTTTGTATTAATTGCCAAGATTTAATCAAATTTTAATCACCTATATCTAATAATAATATGGAATTATTTTGTGTGTGCAACCAACCCTTGATGAATGATGAATTGTCACTCTGTACATTAAGTTGTCTAGGCGGAATAAACTGCGACTATACCGACATACTAAATGTTGACATACATACACATACATGGAGTATTAAATACTACATATATAGGCTAGAGCTTTATGAACTGGATCTCATTGTGTCCAGTTCTGGGACTTCTATACAAGTTTCATATTAAGATCATGAATGTGTCCAGAGTATGCTAGACATCTTCTAGGCTATATACAAGAATAAAATAAAGCGAAAAAGCTAGTTTCAAAAATTATTTAATAATATAAATGAGCTACAATTGTTTCGCTTTGCGGCATCATCAGACAACTGATAATATACAAGTATTGACAACTATTTATACACACACAAGTAACAGGAAACTATATACAATACTAATAGAGAAATCGGGAAGGGTAGGGAGAATGACCTAGCAGGTAGATAAAGGTTGATGAACTATGTTAGGATGTGTTTTAGAAGGGGTGAAGAATTTAATACAATTTGGTCATTTAAGTTGAAAATAGGCCTACGTGAAATAGATCTATTTATTTCTAAACATTCTAAATTATTTAATCTATTGCTTTTATTTTTTGTATGTAAGAGTTTAACATTCAATTTCGGATCAAAACTATGACCTGAGTCCAAAAGGTGGTTAGCAAAGTTAGAGTTTCTATAGGCATTTTCTATACAAGTGTAGCATATGCCCAGCATGTGTGTAGAATGTGTGTGTAGCTCATCATATTAAGATAGTCAAATGTGCCCAGCATGTGTGTATAATGTGTAAAAATCATATTGACTTGAATGTGCCCAAAATATGCTAGGCATGTCCTCTAGAAGTGTAGCATGTGCATAGTTCATATTGTGATCATAAAACGTGCCCAGGTTATGATGAGGAAAAAAATAATACGATTATTTTTGAGAAAAGGCGGAATGTGCCAAGTACGTTCTGAGAATATTCATGCATGTCCCAGGCACCTTGTGAGCGCTGTCGTTCACTTTTCCTGAGTATATACCAGGAATATGCCAGGCATATTCTGGAATATTCCAGGATGTGCTTTTCACATTCTGCATTTTCTTAAAGAATGTACTGAGCATGTGCTGTCTGCATGAAAGTATGTTTGTGCTGTCTGGTATGGTGATTTTTTTAATATCAATGTTTTTAAAACCAAAATCTTTTTAGCAACTAAATAACAGTCAATGAGTTATTGAATGAGTTGTGCTCACGACCATAAGATTCAGTTCGGTTGATTAATTAAAAAAATTACAACGTTTTACTGGATATGATATGTAGAACACAGTATTAATTCTTTGTATCCTTGTATTTTTGGTGATCTGTCCAAGGCATTTGATTGTGTGGATCATTCTCTATTGCTTCAGAAAATAAAGAAATGTGGTATTAATGAAAATCTTGTATCTTTGATAAAATCTAATTTACGGAATAGAAGACAAAGGACTATTTTATACAGTGCTAGTGAAAGATATCTATCTAAATTGGATTATGTCAAATTTGGGGTACCACAGGGATCCATACTGGGACCATTGTTCTTAGTTTATATAAATAATCTTTCACCGGCAACAAATTTAGAATTAATATTATTTGCAGATGACACCACAGCAGTTATCAAGCAAAATTTTTTGAAACTTTGAACAATGTAGTAGTTGAATCACTAGAAGAGTTAGATTCTTGGTTTACAGAAAATGGGCTTCTTCTGAATCCAGACTAAACCGAAATAATACATTTTAAAACAAACAGTAATGGAAAAAAAATTCAAAATTCTGTAAATTGTCGTAAGTTTTTGGTTATATATATATATAATTAGATATATTAATAAGACTTACCTTCACAATAGTCTATATTTTTCTGTAGTTATATCACTAAGGCCATTTCGGCTATTCAGCCATTTTCAAGTGTTATGCTGGGTTTTCCCGTTGTCTTAGTTTAAAATCACAAATTACGAACACACGACACAACAAACACACAAGTTCTTTAAACATTTAAAACATGATGCAGTAGGCCCACTGTCACAACGAGTACTCCAGTACTGAGTACGCGTTGTGACAGTGGGCCTACTGCATCATGTTTTAAATGTTTAAAGAACTTGTGTGTTTGTTATGTGTCGTGTGGTCGTAATTTGTGATTTTAAACTAAGACAACGGGAAAACCCAGCATAACACTTGAAAATGGCTGATAAAATATAGATATTAACAACCCAAAACAGTCTGCCAGATTGCAAGTAACAAATAATTGCAGTTCAGGAATAATTAGCAAAAAAACAAAATTGAAGCTTGTTTTATTATTAAAGACTATTTATTATCAAAGACTTAATTTCAAAAAATATGATTTTACTCTTACAAGTTTATGGCACAAGTGAAGCAAACTTAGGCTTTATTTAAATATATCTCATTTGTTGCGTGAAGAAACCTGAAGGAAGAGTAGGTAGCTGAGCAAGTGGTGAATTAGGCTAGTGGCAGAGAAGTAAACAAAGAGGGTGCCAAAGACAGAATGGCAAAAACACACATTCCTTGTACAGTAGTTGTGATTCTATTTTGTTTTTGTGGAACTTTAATCCAGTGGCGTAAAAAAATATATATAAAGGAATTAAAAAAATTAAATGTAGTAAACACACTACTGTACCATCAAAATAAATTTTACAATGAACAACATTTTGTTAAGATATCTTAATAAAACTGTTCCATAAATAATATAACCATGGATCATAAGTCTGAAACCATAATCATTACGATTGAGCAATCTGTTTACTAGCAGTTAACAATAGTGCTACCCCGCCCAAACTTATCAAGACTTATTTGAGGAATACAATGTCGAACTCCAGACTGAGTTCGAGCTTGTGCTATCGATCTTAACACATTAGCAGACAAATATTTTCACATGAAGAAAAGAAAAGGTTTTAAATAATTAATTATAATTATAATAAGTTACAAGGTTTTTAAAAATAATAAACCTAGATGTTTAATGTTGCAGTTTTTCATTCCCTTTTATAGATGATAATTTTTTTTAAACTTAAAGCTTGCATGTTCTTTTGAATATGATACTTCACAGCATTGGCATATTTAACTACAATGCTACCAACAGATAGTTTGGTTATATAAAGAATGTCCTATACTTAAATTAATTTACTTTCATTTCAATTTAGAGTAAAAATAATGTCTAATTACTACCAAATAGTAGTTGCTTATAAGACCATGGGGTGGGATTGCTTACGGTTGAAGAGGGGTCATCAAAAGCTGACAAGTTGCGACTTCGTTTTTTGGGGGTGCCATTCTTGTAGCTGCGGGGGTGGCAATCAATAAAGTTATGTCACTGCTTCAATCTTTATTCTTTCAGCAAGTAAAACATTAGTAAACCACCATTTCAATTACTATATTTAAATTGTCTAAACATAACATGCAATGAATAATTATATAAAGCAAACAAAAGACTATTTGTTGCCTTCACTACCGGGTAAAATATAAAATTCTTTTCCCTGATAACTAACATTTAAGTATAATTTAACTTATCTAGTAATAGGTAAGTGCTTGGGTGTTTGATTATAGAAATACAAGCAGTGATGAAAAAACAAGCTACTTTTTGTGGATTGCATTGGGACTTAGAATAAAGACTAAATTTTTATATTATCTCATAATTCCTAACACTATCTTCACTATCACTACCTACTACTGCATCTTCTGTCCTCAGCTAAATTGACAATTATTCTTTCAATAACAGATTCCAACTTTTAAATATTCATCCTCATTCTTTTCAGCATGATTACACCTTTTTAGCCAATCATCTGGGTTATCATATACCTACATTTTATCCTTAGCCCAATTAATGCAGTTCTCCACTTTAAATGTATTGTCTTTAGAAACATGATTTTCATCTAATGGGGTTCAAATCGGGATGGTGAATGGTCTGCTTACACTAACTACATTCTTCCAGTCAATTTCATATGTTTTGTTCTGTTTTTACTTAAGTTAATAAGTGAATACGATTCTGGTTTGAACGTTTTATCATGGTAAGATACTGTATATTGTTTTTGAAGCTATGTGATTATATCAGATTTTTTGAAGTTAGAATTTCGAGATGGGTTTAACTGTGTGTTTTGATATGACACATTGTCAATGACAAAAACTGAGTTGGATGGAAGATTAGGAATTAACTTACCCTTTAACCAATTTTTATAATTCAAGGAGTTGTGATGGTCACGACATTTTTCTCTATACTTAAACATTAATAATGCTTCTTTGATTAATTCTTGTTCCTTGCCAGCATGCACATTGATGGTATATTGTCCCTGAGAATGGGAGTATGAGGGTCTACATTTGAGTCGTTTGTTCACGAGTGCGATTTAATGTATGATGAATGTAAATAAGTTTCATCTTTTTATACGATTGTTCTTTTCTCATCCCTAAATCTTTCGGTGGTCTGCTTTTCCAATTAAAATTTTTCTATTATTACAAAACTTCTACCGTTTTAAACCAAACTTTTTATAATATTCTAGAGACCACAAACCTTTCCTAAAACAAATATTTCCTTCAATACAGGAAGCACATTTTTTTACTGTAGGTCATTTTTTATGCATGTCATGAAATTCATGTATGCATCTACGAACACTTGTCAAATCCATCTATTTCGGATTTCTGTTTTTTTAGCTGTTGTTTATGAAGAATTGATGAGTATTCTCAGTGGATTTATTTCCTTTAGTATATGCTGTATACTACTATGAAATACACCCCATTATGTATGATAACCTACTATGAAGGGTTCAGTGACTATTTTTGTGCATGCTGTGAAATTCATTTATGCATCTATGATCACTTCAAATCCATCTATTTCGGATTTCTGTTTTTTTAGCTGTTGTTTATGAAGAATTGATGAGTATTCTCAGTGGATTTATTTTCTTTAGTATATGCTGTATAGCCTACTACTATGAAATACACTCCATTATGTATGATTACCTACTATAAAGGAGTCAGCTACTATTTTTGAAGTGGTAACATTATCAGACCTTCTTGTATCTTCCTTTTCATAAAATTATAAATAATACATTACTTCACTTGACTGACTATGAATTACTCTTTCCCATTTTTTTCACGTGTCTACTTCCATAATATTACTATGGTATTAAGTGTCCCACGTACCTCACTAAAATAAAACACACAAAACAATAACTACTCATACCTATGTTTTACTAACAACACTATATCCACTCTATAATCCGCTATCCCATGGTTTGGCATGTTTTATAATCCACCACACCTCGGTCCTGCTCGGTAAATATTGCAACAGGTGTGTCTCGGCTTTGGTCACTAGCCGCCATTTTCTCAGTATGATGTCATTCTAGAAACGCATTGCATCATCATAACTCTGTTGTAATTGTTGTTTTCTGTTATATTATTTGTTATTAAGTTTTGTGTATATTAGTTTACCATTATTAAATCTAGTTATACTTCACCGTGAAAACTATACGTTAAGATGTTCTCTAAGCCAATTTGTTCCACCGGTACAAGTAATAAGCATAAACCAGCGACTCTTATGATCGAGCAAAAACTGGACAGAGTCAAACTTCTTGAAAAAGGTGAAAACAGAAACTGCATTATATGTGATTATACTATAGGGTCATCAACGATTTATATATAAAAAAACAAAAAGTTGAACTAAACAAATTTGCTGTTCAGGCTGTAACGGAAAAACTATTGAGTCTAGACATACGTTTAAAAATCCTAAACTGAAACAGACTATTTTATTAACTCGGCTCAGTGCACTAAGATTACAAAGTAAACCTGTGACCAGCCTTATGGTAATTGACAAGAAAAAACAATTTCATCGTAAGATGGATTTGCAGATAAAGAATCCTTATTTTTGGACGGTTGGTTCAAAAATTTAAAGTTTGCCATTGAATCCGTAGGCTAGATGTGAGTAGTGAAACTAGATCGTCTGATGAAAATGCAGTTGAAGAATACATTGGAACTTTTAACACCATTGTTTTAGAGCATAATTTAACCCCAAGTCAAATTTACAATGTGGATAAGATCTGCCTACTGTAGTGTTGTTGGCCACTTCAGCCCTACCAGGCTAGACGAAAAATGTGCTAAGGGTTTTAAGAAAAACAAAAAGATTGATGGCTTTACTTTGTGCAAATGCTTCTGGTGACCATCAGTTAACTCCTTTCGTCATTGGAAAATACAAAAGGCCGAGAGCTTTTAAAAGTGTTTTAAACACATGGTTAAACAATCATGGATGACAGCAAAACTTTTTAAGAACTAGTTTTTTCCATAATTGCATGCCTAAAGTGAAAAACAATTTTAAGAAAACTGGAATATCTGAAAAATACTGGTAGTTCTCCTGGTTCGATAGCAGAAGACTCCTCGGAACCTGTGCCAGTGCCTTGGGGCGGATCTGTTGCCAAGGAGCTGAAACTTCTAGTCAGCCTAGTTCCACTCCACAAAGCAAGGATATGACGGCTGTCGCTGTATCGCAAGCCGAAGTTCCCTCCAAAGGTATAGTGGCAGGCTTTCACAGTATGCTTGGCTTCTGGCAGATTTGTCCGAGAAATGGGAATGGTTGGGGTACTGCATCTGGCAGTTCCTTCCTTCTAAAGTTACAAAACCTAAATAGCCATCACCAGCCACAAAGATAAATTCTGGCAGGTATAACTTGTTAGAAGGAAACCAAAGGAGTGGTCTAATACAGACTAAACTGAAGATGGATACTCCTATATCAGGGGCAAACCAAGTCCCTGATAAGAATAATTAAAATGCCAACAAATCTGAATGTCATTCAGATAAATCTCAACAATGCCAGGACAGCTTCCTCGGCAAGTGATTTACTGAATGCACAGAAGATATACCTCTAACCCAAGAGCCATGGGTCGAAGTAGAAAACATCAGAGAGTCCTTTATATTGTCTAACCCAAAAAATGTAAGTTAATTGACAATAACATGGTAGAAATACAGGGGGCAGCTATATTATTAAACAGTAATGACATATTTCTTCCTATTCCAGAGTTTCTAACACAAGACTTGGTAACTATGGTGAGACAAGAGATAAGTAATAGGGGGGAGGGGGGACAATCTTACTTTCAACAAAGCAGGACATAAAGGTTGAATAGACTTGACTTAAGGGGGACAATATCCTTATTTGGCATGAATCAGATATACCAACACTGTCTGATGACATGTACATTAAATTCAAAATTAATTCAACTCGGACCCAGACAGTAAAAAACCAAATCCAAAGAGAACCAATTGGGATAAATATAAAACAATCTAAGTTAGTACAAATTAAAAGCCTTCTAGAAACGGAAACAGAGCTAGAGAAAACTGCTGAAACCTTACAAGCAATAATTATCAATCCCTATGAAAGTAGGTGCCCTGTTAACAAAAGAAGAGTGTAGGCACAGATACCTTGGTGGCAGTGGCGGCGACAGCGGTGTAGGCGCTAGAATAGGTGAAATACGAAATTCTATTAAGTGATGTCTACATCAGTAGTTAAAACTAATAAAACTTATTATGTTGTGAGGCAGTAGTGGAATATTCGCAGAAAGGTTTTGTCTTAGACCACCCACCCCCCGCCAACACTGCCGCGCCAAGCCCAAGTGCAAGCTTATGTGGAAATACCCATAATAATGTTTTTGAAGATTATTGGGAGAGGGGGGCCGGATGAACAAACTTGAGGGGGGGCGCTGGTTCTTATCGCCGCCACTGCTTGGTGGAACATAAAGCTTTCCAAATTGAGAGCTGTTGTACATAAATTCTTTAACAGGGCAAAGCTTAATGGGAACTGGGAGACAGCCATCACAGAATATAATAAGGAATTGAGAAAGTCTAAAAGAAAGGACAAGGAAGGGGTTCTGTGAAGGAATAAACAATGTCCCAACAGTGGGTCACTACACAAGACCTTAAGTAAAGATCACTCACTCCGTATAGGCTTCTTAAAGATATAAAATAGATCCTAGAGGGAGAGTGCAGAGGAAACTATGAGTCAATTGTTAAAGACACATTTCCCCGGCTCTATCACGTTTAATTCCACACAAACCACTACAGTATTGAAGATTATCTTGTGCCTTGTTTCCTTAACTGGAGGAAAATAACATCTAATCTGAAAACAAGGTTAGATGGGCAATGGGGAACCATAAACCATATGAATCACTAGGTGGAGATTGGGTTTTTTCGGCCCTATTGCAGCAGGGCTTGGAGTAGCTACTGCAACTATTGGAATCTCTGTTTAGGGCTAATTTTTCCCTGTCATATATTCCAAAGAGATGGATGGAAGTAAGGTGATTTTTATACCAAAAACCGGGAGAAGAGACACTGTGGAGCCTAGGTCATACAGATCAATCAGCCCAACATCCTACTTTCTTAAAACAATGGAGAAATACTAGACAAGCACATACGGAGTGAAACCCTTGACTAGGCTTCACTCCATAATGCTCAGTACGCTTATCAAATGGGCAATTGACCTCTAATGCACTACAATAGGTTGCGGAGGTTGACAAGTCAATAGCTTTATGCGCCTTTTGAGATATTGGAGGAGCTTTCAGTACTACCTCCTAACCTCTAGAGATATGAAATTGAACACAATATAATTAAATAGATCAGATCTATGTTAATGAGTTAATGTTAGGATGACAGCCAATTTGAGTGGGGAGTCCAAAACAGTGTTGGCAGTCATGTGGTGCCCACAGGGACGGGCACTCTCCCGTCTCATGTGGACCCTGGTGATGGATGAACTGCTTGGGTTGCTGAATGCTAAAGGCTTTAAAGTAATAGCATATGCTGACAATCTGGTAATCATCGTTAAAGTATCTGACCTCATCCAAATTGCTCTTCTATTGGTCCAAAGGTGGTGTCAAAAGAGGACATTACCTTAGCAATAGCCCTAATAAGACAACCATTATTCCTTTCAAAAGGAAATTGTTCATTCTTCAGACTTTAATGATAGATGGTGTAGAACTTGCTGCTTCTAAAGAAGTAAAATCTGGGTGTAGTTAGTTCTACATCAGACTCACCTGGAATAACACATTGATAAAACCAATAAAAGAGAAATAATGGCTATATGAGCATGCCTAAATATGAGAGCCTAAATGGTAAAACTTGGGGACTAAACCCAGATGGCCTACTGGTCATATCCTGGCTATAATTAGACCCATGGTCACCTATGCTTCAGAAATATGATGGCCAAAAATGAAACAAAAATCTACGACAAAGCTTCAAAGGCAGGCTTGCCTAGGAATGATAGGTGTATGGGTACCTGTCCAACCACTGCCATGGAAGTGGCTCTGGATGTGCGACCAATGAACCTACTGGTGAAAAGGTGTACATACACTGTTGCTCTTTGGCAGTAGGGGACTAATGCCAAAAATACTGGCTGTAAAACCTGCAAGAACAAGATACCACTCAGTTAACCACAACAGAATCGTACTTAATGTTCAAGACAATAACTTTTGAAAAGAATTTTAAAATCTTTTTCCCAGAACAACAAGTTTGGAAAGAAAATGAACCAAAACTAATGGAGCGATCCCTCCAATGGTACAATGATAGATTCAGAATGAATGGTGGGGATAAAAGACCCAAATTTTAGCCTTAGCAGATCTCTAGGAAAAATTACATCCATATTTCAAGCTGAGATACATGCAATAGAGCTCTGCACTAGAGAGAATATAAAAAAAGGTCTCAAATTTATATAATATCAGACAGTCAGACAGCTCTTAAGGCTCTCAGTTCATACACTTTTGATTCCAGATGGGTCTGGGGATGTCTACAAAAATCAATCAACTGAAAACAAACAATATCTCCTTACTTTGGATGCCAGGACATGAATAAGCAGATCATCGATCTTGTCAAGGAGGATGCATAGGCTGATTTTGTTGGGGCCGAAACATTCTTTGGGGTACCTAAAACATATCTTCATGTAATGAAAACCTGAGAACAATATCAAAAGATCAAGTATTAGACCATCGACCCTGGTCCAAGACAAGCCAAAAAGTTTATAGTCTACTCAAGGACAAAGGCTAAAAAATTACTGGATCTCACCAGACTGGATTACTGGATTACCGGATATTGTCTTTCTATCCCGACACTGTCCAGTGAATTACCATATAAACCGCATGGGGAAGGCTGCAGTGGATACAAGCCACTTCTGCCTGACACATAAAGAAACAGCTAAACACTGCTTGTGTGTGTGTGAATCTCTAACATGCAAAAGGCTACTTTACCTCAGCATTCCATTCCCCACCATTGCAGAGGTAACAATCATGTCCCCTAGAACCATTTTAAGTTTCTTAGAAAGCTTAAATCTTGGCAGGGTCAAAACAAAATTAATTGGGTAGTTACAAAAGATCCATTTGGATCGCAGTGATAAGTGATAAAATGAGTCCAAACACGGTACAATTGTGACAACTTTAAGCGGTTTTAGTGAGTTTAAAAACGAGAAAATAAATAAAACCGGTCCTTTATCACGTATTTTATATTGTAATAATCAGACGTCTTTAATGTAATAGTAATCAGATCAATAACATGGAAACTGTTTACAATTATTCTAGGGGTGACTTACATTGTTTGCAAAATTAGCCGTAGTTCTAACTTTTAATAAATTAATAATTAAGGAAAAATTTGAAATATTAATTTACTAGATAAGGAAGAAACTATGAAAAAAATAAATTAAGTAACATCAAACAAATTTTACTAATTACACTACAAACTAGTTTGTTGTTACTCGTAAATAGTTGTAAAACACAAAGTGCTAAATTCCGGCCGTGACTCACACTTAATTCTGATTATATATTATATATATATTTCTTTTTTTTTTGCGTACGTTGGAAATTTTAGAAGAGGCCTTCTTAACATAGGATGGTTATGTAAATATGCTTGTATTAGTTTTATGTTTTATAATATTATTCTATTGGTTTATTAGTTATGGTACAGTAACATTACAAAATTAATTTGTAATTATTTTTATTTAACTCTTAGTATACGTTCACTGTTATAATGATTCTAATTTAGTTTATTTTTTTTGCATACGTTTGAAATCACTACTAGAATTACTGTAATTATGTATGTTATTGTGATCGTGCTAATTCAAATAAAATGTTTATAATCATTTTTAAGTAGTCAAATTTATGATTTTGTAACCTACTGACCATAAAACCGCTTAGAGTTGTCACAATTGTACCGTGTTTGGACTCATTTTTGCGAGAAATAATATTTAGAGTTCAGTAATTAGAGTAAAAATTAAGTAAAGTTAAAATCTAGAAAAATTTTATTTTGTAGCACAAGGGCTAGTTGGTGATTCATAGAACCATTAGCGGCAGGTAGGCCAAGCCGCTCGTGTGAGTATGTCTGCGCGTTGGGGAGCTAGGGTCGCCCTAATCCTCCAGGGCTCACGGCTGTTTGGACAAACTGTAGTTTGTAAATAGATTTTGTATTTTATAAAACACAGGTTATATCAGAATCGGGAATGTTTTTTGAGTTTTTCCTATGGCAAAAGAAAAAATCCAATGTTCTCTAAGCTGCCTGCATCAGCTGTGACGGTCGAAAGAATACATCACTGCCCGCCGCTTGGTGCGCACACGGAGGGGTGACCTGTGTAGTATTCGCTTACCATTTTAACCCTGGAATGGTATTCTATCGTGATTTTTACGAAGGCGAAATTAATTTTGCCTGGTACTGTTTCGTTTGCGTTTGGACTGTACCGGCCCTTTGTATAAGCTCTCCCCATCCTCCACCAAGGTCAGTAATAACCACCTTGTTTCACATTCAAATAACATTTTTTTACTTTAATAAAAATTTATTAATTGTAACCAAATTTATGTGTTTTTAACACTTTTAACAGTATTAATCAATAATTGGTTATGCAAATTGTTGTTGTTTTATTTGCATGGCAACTACAAATGTTTACAATTACAAACGTAAAAAATACGATACTATACCAATACCGGTAACGTATCTCTGGGTATTTATGTCTATGGGAGAGTAGTTGTCACTAAGGTGGCTACCGTTATCGTTGGGGCCGAATCTATGGCAACGAATTAACAGTAAATTATTTGACTATGGTTGTCCGAGTTTAAGAGCGTGAATTGGCCACGGGACGTCCGTTATTGTTAGTAAGAACCGTCCACGGATCATTGTATTTTTTTCTTTTGCCATAGGAAAAACTCTAAAATTCTTGTGTAGCCTATGTCTTGTATTATAAAAGAGAAATTCTATTTAAAAGAAAGAAGGCACTTTTATAAGCAAGGAGGCCACGGGGGGGGGGGGGGGCGGTGCCCCTAGTATAAATCCTTTAAACCTCCTTCCGCATCTTTATGCAAAAAGGATTTACAGAGGAGATGAAAATCTTAACAATTTGTTGTACCGTTATTGATTCGATAAAATGATATTGATTACGTATATTGATTATTAGACTACAATATATGGTTAACCTACCTATATTAAAAAAACAAAACAAAAAACTATTGTCTTTTTTCCCCAATTTGTCCGATTTATTCAAAGAAAATCGGCCCAGACAAGTTTTTTTTTTTTTTTTTTTTTTTTTTTTTTAATAAAAGGGGCTAAATTTGCAAAAATTTAACCAAATCGTTCAAGGTAGTTATGTGAAAACATTATTTTATGGACCCCAAAACCTTTAATTTTTTTTTAAGTTGGAAAAATACACCTTAATCCCAAAGTAAAGGCCAACCAATATCATTGGCAACAGAGTTACTCAGCTGGCGTAACGTCCATAGGCTACACACTTTTGAAATTTTTGGACTCTTTAGTGATAATAGAGTCGATATTGATTATAATATCCCGTTTGAATTTTATATAATAACAATATTTCCTCAATCATCGCAGGAACCAAAAATACGATTTATTTACATACATAGGTAAATTAGCTTTACTCATCCGATAATTGAGAAGGAAGAGATGTTTTTTTTTTTATAAATATACGAAAGTTAAACAATGAACAGACTAAGAAATATAAGTATTATTACTTAACAGAACATTTGTCATCATTTACGTATAGCTAATAATACACAACATTTCGAAATTAATTATGGATCTACTCTCGTTATAAAACACTACGAATCGTTTTAAACAGTTAAACAATAACTGTAGGCTATTTAATTTCGGTTAATAAATTCGTTTTCCCCAGCATTTAAGAAGATTTGTTTATAATGTATTAATCAACATAAGTATACAAAGAACAATTAATACTCTTAACAAACTTTAATAAGCAATTGAATGTATATGTATACGGTACATTGTACTGTAATCTCTAAACTGTGGCAAGGCTAATGTGTTGTGTAAGCGGAATATAATAGACTAAAAATAGAACTGGTGGGGGATAATCCAAACACCTGCGTAAAGCAATGTTGCGCGCGCACTACTCCTTATTCATTTATATCCATTCTGCATCTCACAGCGGCAAAGAAATATTTACCATGTTTTGAATTATGAGTTATTGCATCCATGGAAGCAGTAACTATAACTGGAAGCAATAACTCGACCCGGATGCACTTACATTCAAATGACATATAAAATGACGCAGTAACTAATAATTAGTATATGTATATATATATATATATATATATATATGTGTGTGTGTGTGTGTGTGTGTGTGTATGTGTGTGTGTATGTGTTATTGAGAAAATCCTTTAAAAATTTTTTTTAATTTTATTAATTTTGTTAAATTTAAATATTTTGGTTGCAACCAAACTATTGTAACACTTAAAAAGTGTTAATTAAAATTGAATAATGAAAAATAACCGGGAATCAATATAGTTAAATGGGGAGGGAGAAAACATAAGTCAAAGACATGACTACTAATAATTCAAAATAAGGGAAATTAAATTAACTAGATTTCCAAACTAAAATAAATAATAATGTGTAAAATATTAGCTGTAATTAATAAATAAATTAAATAGATTATGTTTGTTATAAAATTAATCAAAAAAACTTGTTGCCATGTGAGAAATATGAACAGTGTATGCAATGAGTTGTGAGAGACATTTATCGCAAACATAGCGAGAATTTAGTAGGCGTCCTTGTGGAAAAATCTGTGAACCCCTGGACCAAAGGAAATGAATTTCACCATGAGGCCAGCAGTCTTAGCTTAGAGTCTGACGAGGTTAGACGTGTACTGTAGTGTCTGAGTCCAGAGTCTGTAGAGTAAAGATGTTTTTCAAATGAGTCTTGTGGAAAAAGTTGGGGTTGTCATGAACGGCCCAATAAAATATGCCTGGGTTCTCAATTTCAATTAATTATCAACTCAGTGGTTCAGTATTTTATTAATTTTTATCATTGACATGAAACTTATGTCCATTTCCCTGATACTTTACTACAACACTTTAATACAATACTTTAATACAAAACTTTTAATACAAAATTTAAATACAAAACTTTAATAAAATAATTTAAATACAAAACTTTAATACAATAATTTAACTACAAAACTTTAATACAATAATTTAAATACAAAACTTTGATACAATAATAGGAATTCAATTAAACTATAAAACAGAACAATATTGTTTATTCAAAGCCCAGAGGTATTCCAACTTTTGTTATATTTTAAATGAAAGAAATTATAAATGTTTTTATTGGTGACTTTATGTATAGAAATGCTTGCTTACGGTTTATTGCGTAGATTTCCTGGGCCATCTTCCACCACGGCTAGCAACACAGCCGTGTATCTTCCAAGCTCCAAAAAGACAAGAGACCCTCCAAATCATGCTGACCGCTTATATATCTATCGTGGCTTCTGATGCTCTACTTTTGTTGCAAGTCAAGCATTTCAACACTTTTTCAATTCTTTCACAATAGTTGGTTCATTCTGAGCTTTGTCAATATTAGTTATTCTTTACATAATTTATAAATTAATTAAAATAAATTTTTTAATTTGAATCTAGCGCAAGGCGCAAGAATCTTTTAACTTGGACATAATTGGTCCAGATAGAATAAGAAGAGGGGAGAAGGCGCTAGTAAAAATAGTTTGTCTAATTACTTTTAATAAAAAAAAAAGAAACAAGTGAATGGTAAAAAATAGTCAGAGAAATGTATCATATGTATTAATATCATTATTATTAGTGTAAATCTGATATTTAAGAAGTGAAAACGTAAGTTGTATTGTAGACAATAGACGAGATGTCTGTTGCCAAGCCAAGCGGAACGGTTTGGTTTATAGTATCAGTAGATAGACAGCCTTCAAGATGTTCAGCCGTATTAGATTTTTGTGTCGTTCCTAAAAAGAACAACGGAAGACGATAGAAATGTGAAAATGTAGGATTTTAACAAGGACAATAATTACGAGTTGCTTCGTTAAAAAACATAGTAGATCGGAGTGTATAAACAGTTCTTAAAGCGTTAGAAACGATAATTTCTTTGTAGAAACGAATATTATATGTACGGTATCCATGTACTTTTTTGCATTAGCTTGCAGTTTCAGTCTAAAGGTTTGAGTTTTGAAAGGAGTGTTTTCAAGACTATAGATCAAAATAAGAATGATCAAAGTATTACACATCTTAATCTAAAATGTGAACTTTTAATCAATAATGTGAACTTTTATAAATATGGTGAAAACAATATCTTGTACGTGTTCGATAAAAAGTAAGACAATCGTGAATTATAGACAAAACCGTAAGGTGTTAAAATATAACAGTTTATATTATAACACTAACAGTTATTTTATTATTTGAATAATGAAAATGCAGTTTGTAAAACGGGAAGGCGAATTGAGAACGTCAGCGTCTGAACGAAGGACCAGAGACAACTTCCATAAGGCTGCAGGACATTTCCGGAAAATGAAGCAAAGCGTCTTCAAAGGAAAGTGCTTTTAATTAGAAAGAACATGACTGGTATACACGTTAAAACTTTTATTCTAAAATTATGTTTGTGTATAATATGATTAAAATGTTTCAATGTTTAAGTATAAGTTTTGATTTGGCAATTTGAGTTATAATATATGAGACCATATCTTATATTATAAAGTATAAAAATATTAAGATAAAATCTTTTTCTAATAAATAATTTAATGAAACTTGATTTATTTTCAAGGAATAAAATTCTTAGTCACATAAATTTATTTAAATAAATTAAAATATCTCTTCAATTTCAAAGTTGCAACTAAAAGTAAATTCAACAATTAATTCAATTAGACTTTTTTATATTATTATTATCATTTGAACGATAAACGTTTATTAGGATGTACTAAGATAAGATATAGCATATGAATGCTCCAATTTTGTATATGTATACTATGTGAATGTGTTTAATAAATATTATGTGCTATTTCAGAACAACAAAAAGGACTATTACTCTTTCATTCTAATATCCTGCTAAGTACACTGTAAAAGAACTTGCGACCCTCGAGAAATTTAATTTAACATCTTTAAATTTTTTATATTTTTATTTATTTTTGTAATTAATAAATTACAATGGCGCCCCACTTGTAACAGCACTTAGCTTCTCTTTTTCTTTTTTCTTTTTTTTTAGTAAAATCAAACCACTCATTTATAAAAAATTACAAATCTCAAGGGATCAAACATTTCTTGATTATGTAAACAATAACAAAAAAAAATCTTTATAAAACATGTAGTTGCTGCAAAAGTTATGTTCAACAAAAATATTATGATGAGAGCCTAGAATAAAACTAAAGTCGCTCGGGACATAATTAAAAATGAAATGGGATGTTGTAAAGAGAAAGAAAGGGGTTGTAAAGAGTTAAGTGTATCAGGTACAGTTTGTAGATCACAAAGTGTTATTTCAAATATTTTCAATAACATTTTTTGTCATACTGTAGAATACCTGGGTGTGTCTGCTAATTACAAAGTACCGGTAGCATTAAATGTCCTTCATAAGCAACCAAGGACAATTGATAGTTTGGAAATGGTAGAACCAATATCAGAAATGGAGGATTTAAAGATAATCAAATCAGGGGATTGTGCTCTTCTAGAGCTAGTGGGTGGGATGAGTTTCCACAGTTTCTATTGAAAAGGTGTCCTAAATATATTGCAGGGCCTCTAGTATATTAAATTAATATGTCTCTAAAAATTAATACAAATAATATGTACATCTCCAAAATAAGTACAATTTTAAAATGACATACCAAAATTGAAAAGTATATACAATTCTAATCTGTCGCAAGTTAACTAACTAATTTGACACATGATTTCATTAACTGAATGAAACACTTTTCCAAAAGAAATGTAACTAATGTGTTCTTAAAATTGTTTTTTCAATTGCTGTATTTCAAGTTTGAATTAAATGCTAAAATCAGTTTAATATTTTCTACAAATTACAAAAATATTTTAGCAAATATGTAGGAAACATGATTAAATTTTATTGTTCGAAAAAAATTAAGTTTAAATGGTTTTGTCAGTATTTACCTGTTAACTTATTCTTTTTTTAACATAGTTTATTTTTGCTTTGTTTTTTTTAATTATCAATATTTCTGTTATTATAAGAAACGAAATATTGTAATTCTGTAATTTGATAAATCGTACTCAAATGAATTATTTATGAAATTGTACGGAAATTTTATAAATTTTATAAAATTTTATAAATGAAATTTTATATTTTTACTGGAACTGAAAGCATTGTCTGCTTGACAAACAATAACAGCATTAAAAATTATTATCCTGTACTGATTAAGCTCCCAAAAAACATCAACCTAATTACAAAAAATCAACTGTTTATCACCAGAATAATTCACTGATAAACATATAAACTAAAAATGTTGTTCAAAGCCAAAAACCACCATTTAAAAAAGTATTTACTATAACACATTTATTATTGTTTAAAAATTAACAGCAAAGTATGATTTTTTTTTTTTTAAGTGTAGAGATATCTTTAATATATGTTTTGTATATAATTTCAAACGAAAAATTCTACAGCACCTAAAATGTTAAATAAAAATATTGGAGTGTTTATTAAAATACAAACAACTATAGAGTCTTCAACTATTGTAAAAATAAATCTTCCCTACAGAATAGAAAAAGAGAAGGTTTTTCCACCTTAGAACAATAAGTATACCAATTTTATTTCTGTAATATTAATGTTCATTACTGTAATTATCAACATTGTTTATTAGGGTGGTGGAGAAGCACCTCAAAATATATCTGGGAGGATAGTGTCAGCAACTTGGTGGTTATTTGGATTAATCATAATATCTTCTTACACTGCAAACTTGGCAGCTTTTCTGACAGTGTCTCGTCTTGATACACCTATTGAATCATTGGATGACTTGTACAAACAATACAAAATTCAATATGCGCCTGTTAATGGAACAGCTGCAATGACTTACTTTCAACGCATGGCTGATATTGAAGGCAGGTTTCGTCAGTAAGTATATATACATACAAAATTAGATATCTCTTTAAATTTATTTAAAATAATCCTAAGATATCATGATGCACTTACGAAAGAATGTATGAAATTAATTATATCATCCATATTTTTTTCTCTTGGTGGTCGTAAACCGTTGTTAGCCTTTCTCTGCTGTGACTTAAAATGGTTCTATATCTAGTCTAAATTTCTTCCCTAGGTTCTTTACAAAACTCATGAAATCCTTGGCACCAACACCCTTAAAGACAATAAACTCACTTCTAAGTATGCTGAGCTTACACTGAGCAAACTCTCAAAGAAAAAGATGTGGTGCCATCTCAGTTCTGTCGGAGCAGAATCATTGTCTCATTCTGCCTACCCCATTATTTTAAAGAGCTATCTCACCGGACAATGTCCAGTTAAGAGACCTATTGATTGCTGTAAGTCCTGCCTACTCAATGAGAGACATTTTACTGGTTTAACTGGAACATTTACAAACTTAAAGCAGATGCTTTCACTTAGTTCAAAGAGAATTGACCCATCTCTTTGATTTTAATAGCCAACAGATAGGGTCACTTCAGCTATCACTTCTTGTTGTACTCTTCTAAAGGATTCTTTACATATTTATATTGAATCCATAATTTTAGACCTCAACAAATACAAGGAAATCTCCATCACTGTTTCCTTTACTTTAAAGGAAATAACCTTCTAAAATATATGACCTAGGGATGTCTTTTGTCCCTACAACTCTCAGGTTGACTCCCACCTAGTGTTTCAGCAAATCACCCAGAGACAAGACCCATTGAGTTACAATGCTCCTTTTCTCTTGTTTCAAATAGTTTCTAGAGACTATCATCTATCAAATAGTTTCATCTGATATCCCTTTTGCCCTCTCTTTTTTAATGTTTGCGAAACAATAATTAAGCCTCTTCAGCTGAGTAGCTCTGTTCTCTCAATCACTTGCACCTCTGCTATGCAGTCCCTCTTTACACAACAGTCATGGCCTTATAGTAATACATCTTTACTGTATTCTCAAGATCAAGAAAATGAATTTCTACCCACCCACTCATCTTGTCATTAGATTTCAATATAAACTCTGATACATCTCCATGGGCATAAAATATAAATGGTTTGAAATAACAATTATTTCAATTACATGATGTATTAATAATATCAGTTACTGATTCTCTATACCACTAATATTTTAAAATTGTAAACTTGCTTGAATGACAGTATCTCTATTAAGACTTAATTCTGGTATTTAACATTTAGAAGTGTGTGTGTGTGTGTGTGTGTGTGTGTGTGTGTGTGTGTGTGTGTGTTTGTGTATGTATGTGTATTTTGCGACACTCCAAAAAACCGATCTCAAAGAAGAATTTTGAAAACTTCAAAATTCCAAAATTTCAATTAAAAAAAACGAAAATAGTAGAAATAAGAATAATAATTTGTAAGTATAGGGAAAGTTAATGTAACTAGCCAAGGCTAAGACGAGATCAGATTGTCCGTACAGGAATAATCAAGCTTTCCGGTCACAACATGAAAAAACCTCATAAGAATACATGTTAAAATTTCGAAATTCGAAATCAAATATAAAAATAATGTCATCTTGTAGAGTAATTAAAATAGAATAATTAATAATAATAAAATAAACTTGTAAAGTAAATATTAAAAAAGCTATATGTGAAAGAAAGAGGTGTAAAGCAAAAAACTTTTGTAAATCGAAATTAATTTAAAAAACTAATACTAGAGTGATATGATCATAAGACCAATAAATAATAATCATTAACCCAAATCAAAAAATAATTAAACCTAATATAATAACAAGGATAATAAAAACCAAATATGAAGGAAGTGCCATAACTTGAGAACCAAAGAAGCCAGGAAGAAGAGGGGAACAGTTTTGAAACTTTTGGAATAGGAGGAACAGTAATCAAAAAGAATATTTTTAAGTTTTCCAAAATTAAGGAAAGTAGAATTGGAAAATTTACGAAATCTTCAAGATTTCATAACGCAAGAAAGAAAGGTCGCACAGGTTCAAATAAAGTTTGGACAGAACCAGGAAGAAAGGGGCTTCAAAACGAGCCAATCCAAAAGAAGATCGAGTAAAACGAACGGGAGTAATGATGAGTTGAAGAAATCGAGGGTTCAGAATACAGATTTCATGTTCAGACGAGAAATCAAGGTCGCGCGCTGACATAGCTTGTCAGTGTAAACAATCAAATGTTTTCCCTTTATTTTATCTTCATGATATTTTACTTTATATTTGTCAATAAATGGTACTATTATGTTATGAAATGGTGTTTGCTTTAATCTAAATAAATTAACCTAACCTAAGCTAGATTTGGTGAGAGGATAATGGAAATGAGATAAAGTGTGTAATAGTGTACATTTTCAGTTTTGTAAGCTTGGTCTGAATAGAAAATAAGTTTGACTCATGGCAGTGAACAGGAAATGTATTCTATTATAGAATAAAATAAACAAAGAAGGTAATTAGTACTAAATGGTCAGAGAAATTTGTTAAAAGTATGTTAATAATAAAAACATATATAATTTTAGTTGTAAGAGAAATGTGACTGATAGGACATGGTTTCAAATAAGATAAATTAGACAAAGCCGTACCGTGGAAGAAAGAAAATGTTTTCAAAAGGACAAAAGTTTCTGTTTAAAGAATTATTATGTGATTTAATAAGTTAGTTTTGAATGAGTGAGACAGATACTTTCAGAGAGAGAAGACGTGGTTTCAAATATGACAAATTAAACAAAGCCATACTGTGGAAGGAGGAAAATGTTTTCAAAAAAAGACTAGAGTTTGTGTTTAACGAAAAATCATGTGACTTAATAAGTTTTTGTTTTGAGTAAAAGAGAAAGTAAACAAAAGTGATTATTTGGGAAGTGAGATATAAAACTGAATAAGTTGTTTTTTTTTTAAAAGGGATGGGATGTGAGTTTGAAAAACGACATGTGGTTTGAACGAGGAAATAATTTAAATTAAATGAAAGTTTAAGTATTATACAGAATTTAGCTTCAGTGTATAATGGCATGCTTGGTATAACGTGCTCAAATTATGTTTTATAAAAAATTTAAACATGAAAATAACTAGAGCTTACAGTTTATTAATGAAACTTGGATAGTATGTTTGCAGAGATATCACGTGGCTTCTAACAAGAGAAAAATATTTTTATTTGAAAATAATGATTATAAACTTTAATAATAAAAAACATTCATGAGTTGATTTTTTAGATTAGATATTTTTAAAAATAAAAAATAAATATTTTATAAAAGAGATTTTGTAATATAAAAATATTGCATTTTGAATTATGAGAGCTTTTATTTTGAAATTAGGTTGCAACCATAAGATTAATCATGAATAAAATATTAATGAATTATAATTTTAGGTTATTATAAAATATGTGATGATTTATGTATTTTTGTCTTTTCAGGAAATATTTTAATTTTGTATGAAATCTATTATAAATTTTTATTAATAATTTAATGTACATATCAAAAAATTGGATTCTGTATTTTATTTGAAATTCTCCATAGTACACTGTATTAAAGAACTTGCGACCCCAAAGAAATTTTTTATGTTCTCTTCAAGAGTATTTTTTTGTCATTATTTTTATTTTATTTTTTGTAATAAATATTAAAAAATGGCACCCAACTTTATTTAAAAATATTCAATTTCAAAAAAACAACTTATATTAAACTCTTACAAGTGAGTAGCCAGACGATAATGGAAAAGAACCTAATCAGCACCAAGATAAACATATTATGATCAGACTAGGTGCAATTGTTTAACTATCCACCTCCTCCCTCGAAATAATTATCACATAACTGAATTTGATTATAAAATTCATATTAGCCACTTTTCTTCAATTTTAAAAATGTATAAAGAAAAAAGTGTATACAAATTTCTGGGTAATTTAAAAAATATATATACAATTTTGTGTCAACTTCCATTGCTTATATGTTCTCCTTTTTTTTTTTTTTTTTTAATTATAACACTGGACTTGGAAATTTCATGTAAGGTAGGTAATGACCAATAATTTTTTATTTGCGTCCTTATGAGCTACATTTCTCTGTTATGAAAAGTATATATGTACTTTATTGAGAATGTGGATTTCTGTCCTTTTAACTCTCACTACTGCAATTCAATACAGAGTAACAAGTTCTGGTGATCAATATTGGTTCATTATCTTCTTCTCCTAACCATACATTTTCAGGTTGTTTACACCTTGTTTGTTTAACTTAATGCACTTAGCTATTTATTTTGAAGTTTAATTAATTTATTGTTATTAAATTGTAGGTCTATTATGTTTTGAGTGTTTTTAGGATCTGTTTTTATTATTATATTTTAATTATAGTTTTAAAGTTTGTTATAAGGTCTATTGTGCTATTTTGTGCTTGTTATTGTATCTCAATAATTTTGTATTGATTTATTTTAACTAAGGCATACAAACATATTTTATGTCTATAGCAAAAAAATTAATGAAATGCATGAGCAAAATATAATGTGATTCGGCAGATTAAATTTAATTGTGATCAATTTAAAATAAGGAAATAATTGTTATTATTATTGCAAACTCTATAGTCAATTTTGACCAATAAGTGTGTGGAAGATAGATGACCAATTGACCATAAAGACGATGAATGTGCTCATAACTAAATTTGTTTCATCGTAAACACACATTTAGTGAAAAGCTACCACAAATTTTTGTTTGGTGTTTTAAGGGGGAAAACCATTTCAGTCATTATCGCTTTAGCTAGCATAAAATATATAACATTTGTTTGTTTTCTTAATGGTGCAGATAAATGTATCATGAATCTAGGAATTATTTAGGCCTAGATGTATTCAAATCTTTGAAAATTATAATATTATATCTAAAAAACAGAGAAAGTTGTGGGAATAAGGTTAGAGTTTTATAGGATTTATTGTCGAAAATTTCAATAAATTTGTACATACCAAGTCTCTTATAGTAAATAAGAAAAACTATTTGAACTTTTATGAAATTGGTGTGCATTTTTCTATTTTCTACTTACAAAAGGAACACAGTGGATAATATAAATCATATTTGGTAGAAAAACTATATATTTGTTTAGAATCTGGAAGGATATGAGTTTGAATAGCAGCTTAAGTGATGTAGAGCGTGCAAAATTAGCAGTTTGGGAATATCCAATCAGTAACAAATATACAAAAATTTGGAAAGCTATGACTCAAGCAAAAGCACCTAATTCTTCAAAGGATGCTACATTACGTGTTTTGGCATCCAAATCATCAAGTGAAGGCTTTGCTTATCTAGGTAAGTAACTTAGATATTTATTATAGAAATTTTCTATAATAAGCTACAATCCAATATTTTCTATTATCCAATATTATTAAGCTACCGACTCACTCACACATTATGAAACTAACTGAGTATTTCGTAAACTTTTAGTAAGTATATAGATATAGATCTATGGTTTAATCAACCTGAAAATTCAAAAATGTAATTTTTTATTTATCTGAGATCTCTGGACTTTAATTCAAATAGCTGAAAAACTAGACTTTGGCTCTTAACCCTAGATTACTACTCTTAGTTCATTGTTACGTGATCACTATTCATTCGTAAATTTTACTACATTCTGTTGTTATTTTTATTATTATTTTTTAAACTTTACTTTAGTGTTGACTATTTTTTATATTAAATCCTTTATTGTTTTTAAGTGTTTTTAAAAATATTTAACAATGAACTCCAACATATTTTAACTGTAAAAAAAATGTCTTTTACCACCACTACAAGTACGTTTAAAAAAATAATAATAATCTGGAAAAAAAATATAAATATTATTTTATTAGAAAAATTAATCGGATATTCATAAAATACATCATTTATAAGTGTTTAATTTATATAAAACGAGAAAAATGATGTACAATAAGTTCATTAGGTAGAATGCCAAAAATGCCAAAAATAGAGTCCTGTCTTCACTGAGAATCACATTCCTTGCAGTGATTAATATACACTTTGTAGCTAAATCAAACACTTTGAACTCTAAAATCATTATTTACACAATAAAAACTAACAATAATTTACAAAAAAAAAAATTCAAACACTTATAGTTAAAACTTTCACAAACACTATTCTTTCGTAAAATATACGACGCGAGCTTGAGTACGGTAATAATGGTTCAACTTTGAGCTTAGCCGAAGAGACAGTGGCCTCTATTCACAACGGCAGGAAGGTAAACAAAAAGACAGAGCGTGTCCGTCTTTTGTCTACGAGTTCTCCGAATTTTACAAAGGGCGGGTCGTAATTTTTACGAATGAGTAGTGTTCTAGGGTTAAATCATTTTTGTTGACGCCAAATAACGCTAAATATATTATTATTATTTTCTACCAGAGTTTCTCTACTAATTTCCAAAATGTCCTCAACTTTTGGCTGCAAAAATAGGTTTTCATAAATGCTCATATTTTCAGAAGCATTATTTTCATTACTTTTACCGTAGGAAACTAAATTTTATGTTGAAATACTGCAACACCATTTAGTTACTCCAAAGGGAATCTCTAGAAATTGATACAACTTTCCACAAGCTTCAAAGGCAGTATAAGGGTTCTCTTGATCTGTAATTGGTTAACTGATAATAGATGTTATGTAAATCTATAGTAATAAATACTTCAAACTGTGAAACTTTGTTAGCTATGTCCTTTATTCTATATAAGGGATACATATCTAACTGAGTAAATCTATTTATTATTTGAGAAAATCAACTACAGCTTTACATTTTAATATTTATATCCTAGAATTTCCAAATCTGCTTGATAACAACCATTAATTAATTGTAGCACTTTGTTACACTTTTTCCTGTACATTTTTCAACAAAAAGAAAATTATTATTATCATTATATGCAGAATTGTTCACATACATTCATATTACAAATTACATAATTGTTCACAAACCTGATCTTCATATTACTAAATTTGATGTTACGAAATTTTAAATTTTATATGAACTCACTTTAAATTATAAAATCAATGCAAATTTTAAATCAACTTGTATCATGAACAAAACACTTAATTCAACAACATACTAAATAATTTAATAACATGTTTTAAATAAGTTGATATCATTTTCTCTTACTTTTTTGTGTGTTTCTTAAGGTGATGCAACTGAAATTCGATACCAAGTGATGATTAACTGTGACTTAAAAATGGTAGGTGATGAATTTTCAAGGAAACCATATGCCATTGCAGTGCAAAAAGGATCACCTCTTAAAGACCAGTTTGATTCTGCGTAAGATTATTTATAATTCACCTAAAAAATATAATTCATTGTGAGAAATATTAACACAATATCTTTAATAGAATAAAACTTGAATAAAAATTTTCACAAATTGTATGTTTACTTCTTCAAACACGTATCATACAAGAATTTTCACCATCTCACAAGTCAAGCTCAATATTTATTTAACATAATATCTTATTTGAAGGGCTGTGTATCTGTTTTCAAAACTCAAAAACTTTAAAAGACATAAGAACTCTCTTTTGTATTTTCAAGAAATTACGAGTGTATATATTTTTTAATATTCAGGTTCTAATTTGATTTACATTAAAAAGTACGGTATAAACTTATACATTGTTACAAATTTACATACAATTTTTATGTTGTAGTAAATTTTGTATAAAAGTAATGTTTTGAAAACTTTAAAAAATTGCATCAACTGATATTTTGAAACAACTTTTTATTTGTAATGTTTTTATTTTTGGTAGACACTATGATTAATCCTTAAATGAGTGGGTATAAATCTATCATTTAAGTAGCTTCATCATAATATGATGTTGGATTGATATGGTCCCTAATAAGTAGATTAGTCAAATAACATTCTTTATTTTATATAGACTTCCCATCAAGTGTTAATATCCAACAACAAATGCCTGAACTAAAATATTTTCATCACTTTGTTTCCAGCCTTAACTGCCTGGGAAATAAGTGTCTTGTTTAATTCGAGGTTTAAGGGACCAAAAGTAAATTTGAATTATCCAAAAATTGAAATAGAAAAGTTAGGTGCTCAGGTAAAAAAAAAACTTAACAAAATACAGTTTTACCACAATATAAATTTATTTCCAGTCTAACACATGAAATTATATTTTTTAAATAGTCTACAGAAATATAGTATTTACAATTACATTTATTTTAAAAAATGATGGCAAATTCCTCAGCTTTAGTAGGAACAAGTGATCCACTTTCACTAGTAGGATTTTTTGCCTTGCTCTTGTTTAAACCATTAAAGCATTCACTCATACACATCAACATTATCCAGTCCTCTTGCGCTTTTTTCAGTCCTTCCCACTTTTGTTTGATGAACAATTCAAATTTTTTCCCTTATTTTTTTAAATAAGTAGATAACATATTCAGTGAACTTTAATGTAATAGCAGATATTTCTTGTTGAAACTCCATATTCAAGGATAAAATAAAGCAAAAGCTTAAAGTTTCAAATATTATTCAAATATTTCAAATAATATTTGAAACTTTAAGCTTTTGCTTTATTTTATCCTTACATATTCAGTGGTATTCCAAAATCTTTCATTACCTGCAATTATTTTAACGCCCTTTACCACTTCATGGATAGCGGTGACTTAAATTAATGTTTTGTACACATGTTTTGATATAGACATGGCTGAAAACACAGTTGAACAAAAAGTGAAACACTGACTCACAACATTAACTTGTATAAAAAAAAGACATAACTTTCAGCAACAGTGTAAAGGTTCAAATTATCCGCAATTTCAAACTACATAAGTTCGAATTAGACAGATTCGACATGTAATAATGTAAAAAGGTTGGTTTGATTAAATATTTGAATACAGCGGGTAAAATAGTGGGGGTTACTGGATTAAGTAATATTTCGTACCAAACAAAGTAAATTTTAAGATGAGAATAGATTTCCAAATCAAAAAAATAAATAACCATGTATAAATTTTAAATAAATTGTCGAAATAAAGTGTTTATGAATTTTGTGATATGTGCAATGATGATTGGACATTTTTATCGGGGAGTGTGTTGGACTATTGGATCTAGCCTTGAAGGAATGGCGCAGTTTTTCTTACCGGAATCAACAGGGGGAGAATAAGGAAAACGTGTTAAGAGTCAGTCGAGCTTTGGGGCCAGTTGCCCACAGACCTATTTTAGGTTGTGCTATGAGTTTTATGTAAAAAGGTAGTAATAGTTTTGCTTAATTCGTGTTGAAGAACATTCGTAAGAGTTACAAAGACAATATTGTATGTTTTAGAATCGTATATGTTTTAAAAAATTGGAAAAAGAACCATATTGTGCAATCTCATACACGTGCTTTCAAAAAACGAACAATGAACTTTTGTGTTAACTTGTTATGTGAACTTAATCTCAAGCATTATAACATGGACATTATTCGAAATACATGTATACTCAACTGTAATTCAACGCTTCAAACACAGGTTGAGGAACAATGGTCCTAAAAGACAATGAGTTTCTACATTTTGGTAAAATCATGTACCACATGTTATGTTTCAATTATGTAAATTTTTTATAATATGTTCCATGTTTTTTCTTTGTATTTAGTATATATGTAAATTTGACTAATTTCATTTAAAAAGTTTTATTAGTCCAAATATCAGTCAGATGATGGACAAAATTAATTTTACTATTTTATATATTTTTTGTACTCAGGCAAATGAGTAAAGTTATCATTTTTAAGATTTTAACTTCAGGAAAGTAATACAATACTTGCAAGTTTCATTTTTAATTAAAACAATTTTCAACAAAAGTCAATTTTTTGACTAAAAAGATAGACCTTCTTCAAAGGCACTAAAATTCATGGTTTACTAGGATGTTAATAGTAATTGATATTTATGATATGTTAATTTTTGATGAATGTACATGTTGATAATTTGAATGTGTTTAATAAATTTTTATGTCAAAATTTCAGTTTCCAGTGTTATTCATTCTACCAAGAGTCACTGTTGAGTACACAGAAAAAAGAACTTTCGACCCTGAGATTAGATTCATTTAAATTTAACTTTTCTAAATTGACGAAAAAGTCTGGCGCCCATTAATGCAAATAAAACTTTTAAATTAAATATTAATTTTAAATTCTTTTTTTTTTTATTAAAGTAACATAAATTTAAGAACTCTTCAAGTTCACATTTTTAGAATATGTTACAGACAGTAGATGGTAATATTTCAAACTGATTGGTTTAAGCACTAAGGAAATAAGCACTTTCATTTTGAAAAAAAAACTTCCTAGGATTTTTTATAAAAATCTAGGGTTGGATGCATAGAATGTCATAAAATTAATCAACACTCATCAAACGTTAATAAATGTGTTCTAAATTTTGAATCATTATATAAATCTGGTCCTTATATATATCGTAATTTTAAGGGATAAAACATAAACAGAAATAAAGATGTCAAACAAAGGATATTTATATATTTTACTACATGGAAATAATTTTTAGCAGATATTCAGTTATATTATGTATCCTGTATTTTTGCTATTTTTATAAAACTTGTCATAACTTTATAATTGACAAAGTATTTCTGTACAGTCCTACATAATTTTGTTCTATTGCCTATGCATTGTACAAATTTATAATGTTAGCTGTTAATAACACAAAATTCCAAATCTATATGTGCTTGTAACTTTTAGTATTCACACAGTCTTATATGGGTTTTAGAATTTTACAACTTCTCAATGTAAGAAAGTTGGAGGAAATGAAAGAACAATGGTGGAATCTAAATCCAGTAAAGAAAATATGTGAAAAACATATGGAACAATCAGATAGCGTAAGCATTCATAACATAGGTAAGTCATAGGAATAAAAGTTCTTAATATTACAGAAAACTAAGGATTAACTAAATAATAAGTTTATATATTTTATCATAACAGCTAATTAAAGTTTATTGTAGTTTAAAAAAAGGAAACTCTAAGGTAAATTTAGACTAACACAAGAACTAGATAATGTTCATTGTTTTAAAGTTTGGAACACACAATTAAAGTTGAAATACAAAATGGATAAGTTTTTGTTACAGATTAATTTATTAAAATAAACCAAAATAATATTTTTTCTTACTGGTTTTTATGACACATTCATCTCTTAAACCTAACTCTAAAATCCAAGAAGTTACACCTATTTTTCTTGCTTGTTTTATTTTCCTCATTATGTGTTAAAGTGTTCACCTTAGTGCCAGATTTTTAATTGGTGGTTAAAAGGACTTTTAAATGTTTCCTTTTTTAGAAAGTTATGTGACGGGTCAAAAATCAATATAAAATATTTTACTAATAAATGTATTTCGAGGTTTCCTAAATATGGTAAAGTGGTTTTAGGAATGATGTCTGTTTGTTATCTGTGCAGTGCTCTACAGTCTAAACACGTAGATTGATTTTAATCAAATTAGGCATGTAAGCACATTTTAGCAATTTATAGAGGGTCTTTGTTTCACCTTTTCAATAACTCAATTTTCGGAGTATATGCCATAAGAATAAAACTAAATAGCTTTAACAGTTTTGATCAAATTTTACTCAAGTGTAGCCTCTAAGAATATAAACAATATTGGTCGCCAAATCTCCAAAAAAAAATCATGAGATATTGGTAAAAACCAAAAATCAGTCATGGCTCTGTTATAAAAGAAATAATTTCTCATAATCAGCTATACCAACTTAAGTTGAATTTTAGTGAAATATGAAGATAATGATCCTAAGTCATGTGCAAAATTTCAAGTATAAAAAAAATTGGTTCTTAAAACATAGGCAAAAAACAAATGTATCTTTTAATGTCATCATTAAAAGCGCCATTTTAATAAAATACACTGAGGATGCGTTTATGGAACAAGTGGAAAATATATAGGCCTTATTTAAATATATAAATACTTTTTTCAAATATGGTGTTCATGATTTATTTTCACTGACTGACAATGAATGAACCGGACATTTTTGGTGACAAATAGTGTTGGTAGGTTCTGGAGATGGATGAGTGAGAAAGTTTGTGTAATCAGTTTTATTGTAATAGTTGAATTGATATTTTATTATTCATATATAGTAAAAACGTGATATACTATAGGAAACAGAACTTAGATGTTTCCCAATGATCTAAACAGAGTGATTGGTAAGTAACAGGTGTTTCAAAGAGCATGCAACCCAAAGTAAAAGAAGGTATAAATTAAATTTTTTCTTTCCCCAAATATCAGTTGGCAAGACGGTTCTCATTGTTGATTCGTCATGTGTTATTGTAATGCACTAGTGCTATTGCAGTTTGCATTTGTCTTTGTAACTGTGTATATTTTCAACTATGTCTTTTTCCAAGGATGAACGTGTGTTTTTTATTGAGACTTATTGCACGTATAAATCTTACCAACGAGTAAAAGACAAGTTCCAGTTACAATTTCCCAATTCTTCAGTACCTAATAAGTCAACAATATCGCATCTGATTAATAAATTTTATGAGACTATCAGTGTATATGATCGGAAAAGCACAGGTCGACCTTTACTGTTAACATTGGATTTCTGGACAATGTGAAATAACGTTTGAATCACTCACCCAGCAAATCACTTAGAAAGTTATCTTCACAGGGTGAACTTTCACTATCTACTGCTTTTAAGGCGACTTGTAATAGTGTACATTTTTAGTTTAGTGATCTTAAATAGAATGGGGTATATGTTGGACTCTGTGATAACGTAAAAAAGTTAAAATTTATAATAGGTTTAAAATCCGCGGGTTAAGATACGGAAATAGGCTGTTCAAATCATAAATTATTTAGTAACTTCGTTAATAGAAGAAAAAATAGATTTTCAAGAAAACAGAATAAGTAATCATGTCAATTTTAATATAATTTGTTTTTAATAAATAATAAATGTAAATTGTTTGTGTATTGCGGGGAGTGTGTGAAATTAGCAACACAGCGCCGGAAGGAAGGCTGCTAAATGTAGGATTTCGCCTCATGGCAACGAACAGTGAGAGCCCAGCGTTAAAGGTAGTAAGATGTGTTTTTAAGACAGTGTGAGTCCAGCATTAGTAGGTAATGGACGTACTTTGTATTCAGTTGAATTTTAAGAATGTACTACTTCAGGAGTGATTAGATGTCCATAAGACTATTTCAATTTAAATGTTTATCATCACAGACAATTAGTATTGAGTGAAAGTTACTCGTAAATGAACTTTTATATAAAAAGGACCGAGAAACGCAATTTGAACAAAGTGATGTAATACCGTGCACGTGATTCTTGAAAATGAACGATGAACTCTTGAAAGATCATTTTCCGTGTAGTGAGAATTCGGTAGAGACAATTTCTCAGTAAAAGACAATAAACTCGTCATGTGTTATTACATAAATGACAAACATTTTTTGAGTGCTGTGCGAAAACGCATGTAATATGAATCATCCTGAATGCAACGATCGCTGGAAACTACTAGAAACAGGACGTCTGAATTACTACCTTCGAACAATTTTTTTTATATAAAAAATTGGTGCTGTGGTATAGGCACCTTGTGTTAACTTTAGACTAATGAATTGTATTATATTTTGATACATATGTTTTTGTACTTATTGGAGTTTTGTTATCTCTTTAAAAATATTTAAAGAAAAGTAAATTGATAAAAAATTAAAACTTTTAATTTTAAAGGTAAATCTCCTTCGTAGATTTACAAAATAATTTAGATTTAAATGTAAATTCATGTTGCAACATTTAAAGTAAAGAGTTAAATTCATGGAATAAATGAAACAATCTCCTTCAGAGAAAAAACAAAGAAAGTAGAAAAACTAAGATGATATTCTTATTTGATTTCTTAAATGTTTAAATGATATGTTTTTGTATACCATTTTTTATGTTTAATAAATTTTTATGTAATATTTCAGCTACAAGTATTTTCATTTCTGAAACCAGAATCACTGTAAGTACACTGTAAAAGAACTTGCGACCCCTGAGAAAATTTAATAACGATAATTAACTTCTTTTCTTTTTTCTAAATTGATGTTAACACATCTGGCGCCTATAAGTCGAGCAAAACAATAATTAAATTCAAATTTCAATAAATAAATACTTAGTGGAACTCTTCAAGTTCAAAAGAATAATTTTATATTTTCAAATAGTTTCAATTATCATATTAACTTCAGCTCATTTTTAAATTGTCACAACTCTATGCATCAAACAGGAAACTTACTTTGTTTTTTTTTGAATAAAATCAATAAAGAATAAATATATAAATGAAATAATTAGTACAAAATGATCCGAGAAATTTATTGTATATATTTTAATATTTAAAACAGTTATAAACTTAATCATAAGAGAAGTGCAGTGTAAATGTTTTGTAGAAAAAGCATAAAATTTGTCATTAACTGCCTACAGTTGTAATACCAAAAAATGGTAATTTTAACTTGAATAACCAAAAATTGGTTATATTGATATTTGAATATTAAAAGTAAACCGGGAAACGTTGAAACTGAATAGGGGGGAGGGGGAGACTGCAGAAGTCAAAAGGATGACTCAATATACATTATTAAGACAAGGGAATATAAAAATTAAATATAGATTTCCAAAAGACTAATGTCATGTATAAAATGTTAATTATAAGTTGTAAAATATTTTAGAGTCTTAAGGGAACAGTTGAATGAGTAAGACGTGTACTCTTGTGTAGAGAAACTTTCTTAAAATGTAGCGAAAGTAATTAAAGTAGAGTCCTATTGTGACATTTGAGTCAGTGAGAGATATTTTTGTCTAAAAGAAGTTTTAGAACATTGATGGTGACAATTCAGCAAGTTCAGAGACAGTTTCGACGTAGTTTGCATTTGAAGAGTGTATTGGACAATAGCTCTTGGTAAAGTGATGAAAATCTTTGTACAATACTATGAACTTGAAAGGACAATTGGTCGTCAGGTGTGTATATAGAGTCTACAAGGTGATTGCATGCAACATGAAAAGAACTCACCACGAGGAGCCTAGGACCCTACTGGAACGGTTATGCGGTAACAAAGAATGTAAAAATTCAAAAATATAATGAACTTGAAGAGTTCCTATATTTATGTTACTTAAATAATAAAAATGAATTTAATATTAATTATTTAATCTAGAATTTTCCACAGCATTTTTTATGGGCGCCAGACTTTCGTCAAATTTAAACAAAAAAAAAAGAATTTAATCTCAGGGTCGCAAGTTCTTTTATTTGTGTACTCTACAGTGACTCTTGGTTATTAATGAATACACTTGAACTGAAATTTTGACATAAAAATTTATTAAACATATTCATGATCAATGTGAACATACATCAAGAATAAAATATCATAAACATCAATTACGAATAAAATATCATAAACATCAATTACGAATAAAATATCATAAACATCAATTACTATTAAAATATCATAAACATCAATTACTATTAACATCCTAGTAATTATGAATTTTAGTGCCTTTGAAAAAGGTCTATCATTTCTTTTGTCAAAAATTTATTTTAGTTGAAATCGTATTAATTAAAAAATGAAACTTGCAAGTATTAAGTTACTTTACTGAAGTTAAGAACTTACATGTAAAAACTTTACTCTTTTTTCTTGAGTACAAAAATATATAAAATAAAAAATTATTAATCTTGTCCTTTATCTAAGTGATATCTGGACTAATATAGCTTTTTAATGAAATTGATCAAATCTACTCATGCTAAATACAAAAAAAATACATATAACATATTATAAAAATGTACATAATTGAAATATAACATGTGGTACATGATTTTACCAAACTGTCAAAATCCATTGTCTTTTAAGGACCTTGTTCTTCGAATCGTAGTTGTAGCGTTGAAATACAGTAGAATACACCTGTATTCTCGAATAATGTCTGTGTTGTAATACTTGAAATTCATTTCACATAACGAGTTAACACAAATGTTCATTGTTCGCCTTTTGAAACCACGTGCATGAGATTGCACAACATGGTTCTGTTTCGAAATTTTAGATACATACGATTCTAAAAAAAAACCAATCTTGTCTTTATAACTCTCACGAATGTTTCTTTAACCATCAATAAAGCAAATTGATTACTTCCGAAACTAATTTCTGTCTTTCTACATAAAGTTCATGGCACATCCTAACATAGGTCTGAAAACAAGTAGAACCAAATCTCGACTGACCACGTTTTCTTTATTACAGTTTTTTATTTAAAGTTTATATATAGAAAACACTACTGATCACCTTAAACCCTCTACCTTGATTGTTTTTTACTATTTGAACTTCATTTTTAGAAAAGTTTCACTACATTCTAAACACATCCGATCACATCAGATCTCTCTCTAGGACTGTTGCCAACGTACTGTCCTCCCAAACCTGTTCACTCCGGAAAAAACCGCGCAATTCTCTAGTTCAACACACTCCCTGATATACATAACACAAATTTCATAAACACTTTATTTAAACAATTTATTTTAAATTTATACATTATTAATTATTTTGTTGATTTGAAAATCTATTTTTTATCTTAGAATTTACTTCGTTTAGTACGAAATATTACTTAATCCGGTTATCCCCACCATTGCACCCGCTTTATTCAAATATTTAATCAAACCTTCATTTTTACCTTATCACAAGAATCATAGACAATTGTATAATAATTTTGTATAAAAGGAACTTTTTGTATGAACTTTCTAAATTTATTCCAATGAATAATCTTTGTATAACAATTAGTAAATTTAGAGAACTTAATTTCATTTTAAAATAATCATAATCTTTGCTAAGGGAGAATATAAAAACTCACCATAAAAAAATATTTTGTTTTAAGTTGCAACTACTAATTTAGAATCATAAAAAAGAATTCAAGCCTCTTCAGGGCAGAATTTTAAAGTCAAAAAACGTAGAGATTTTAAATAGTGGTAAGAAATGTATCAGGAAAATATATGTGTAATTTTATTTCAGTAAATTATGTTTAGTTTCAGCACAACAAAATAAGATTTCTTGATTTCACCAAAAAAGCCAACTGTAAGAACACTTTTAAAAGGATTTGCGACCCTGAGATATTTTTAACAAATAATTATTAACTTTTTTTTCAAAATTGATGAGTTAACTCCATCTGGCGCCCTTAGCTGAGCAATTTTCATAAAATAAAAGCTTTAAGATAAAAATGTTACGATTTTAAATACAAATAAATAATAAAAAATAATTTTACAAAGTCCCAGTTTAATAAATACTTACAAAGTAAAAGCAAGTCAGTCTCTGCAGAACCTTCAAAGGTGAAGCACTCTCATTTGATAAATATGTTCGTCTTAACAAAATGGAAATGAAGAAAGAAAGTGTTTTCTTGAGAAACTAAGACGTGTTTTACATGAACTGATATAAAATACTGTGAGTTAGTTTCTGTTGACTAAAAATAAACTTTCAGAAGTAAAAAGTAATTGACTTGGTAATATTGTGCAATGGACAATGTGCATTACGTAACCCGGAAAACGCGTACAAAAAGTACTAAGTATTTGTGTTTTAAATAAAAACCAAACAATTTGAATATAATGTTTTAAACTAATAAAGAAGTAAACAATTGATATGTTCCTATAAGTGAATTTGAGAATTAAAAAGTTATTTTAAAAACAGTAGACGTGATTTTAGTAAAACGACACCATGTGACTGCAACCCAGAAGAGATGTGCTTTTAATGAAAAGTTTTATCCAAAATAATAATGCATGTCTGGTATAACATGCATAAACTATTCTTCATATAAACTAAAACATATAATTGATTTGTAACTTGTGATTTTGTTGAAATTTTAACATTATGTTTATAGAATTGTGTGATGTTTTCTGTAAGCAGACATGATATGTTTTTCAAGTGTAATTTTTCAAAATCTTTCACAAGTAAAAGAATTTCTTTGTTTAAATTGATGATTTTAATGTTTTGAATTTAAATAAGAAATAAAGTTTTTTTGAAATTAATCATATAAAGTAAAAAGAATATTAACTTCTCAATACATAAAAAAATTCAATTTAAAAAGAAGGTTGCAACCATAAATAAAATTAATAAATTAAATTCTAATGAACATAATCTTTTGATTAATTAAATATGTAGGATGTTATATATGTAATTTCATTTTTACAGGTATTATTTCATTTATATGTATTCTGGTGTTATATTGTGTTATTTTAATAATAAAATGTACATTTCAGAATAAAAAGATTTCTGTACTTTATTCAATATTCTACTAAGTACACTTTTTTCAAACAACTTACAACCTCAGAGATATTTTACACTCTCTTCAAGAGTGATAAATTTTATAATTAATTTTTTTTTTTTTTTGTAATAAAAGATTACAAAATGGCGCCCAACTTTATCGAATAAGCAAATCAATCTCTTGTCCCTTTTTATGTTGTAATTGTTTCAGACTAAAATATTAAAACTCCTTGCTCACCTCATCTGTGTCGTTCATGAACTGAAAGAAGTTGACCACTGTAAACGTCTACAGTATTGTCGTTGAATGTGTTCTGTTGTTAATGACAAGGGTATTGAAAAGTAGGATCATTTGTTTTTTTTTAGTGATGAGGCATGGTTTCACTTTGATGGTTACATTAACAACCAAAACTGCAAAATATGGAGCTCTGAAAATCTTCACTCATTTCACTAACGACCACTACATGCACGTAAAATTGGTGTTTGGTGTGTGATCTCCCGGCATTGTGTTATATGGCTTTTTTGGACAAATCTGTAGATGGTGTGGTTTATCACAACTTAATTGGACAATTTATACCTTTCATAGATTTACACAAAATGATATTGCTGGTTCCAGCAGGAAAACGTAACATGTCATAGTTCTAATGAAATGCTGAATGTTATGGGAATTTTTTGGCCATTGTGTGATATCAAAAGGATTGTGGCCTCCATGATCCCCAGATCTTACTCCTGCAGACTTTTTCTTTGGGGGTATTTTAAAAGTAAGGTTTTTCAAAACAATCCTCATACACTTGACGAATTCAAGGATATCATTGAAAGTGAGATTTCAAACATTACTGAGCAAACACTACGAAAAGTGGCTGCAAATGTTATGAAATGTGTCCGAACCTGCATTGCAAACGGATGAAGTCATTTTGAAAATTTATTATAAAAAATTAAAGGTAGTTTGAATATTGTATAATTATATAATGTTATATTAATTTTTTAAAGTAATAAATTCAGGTAATCAAAAATAGGGTTGCATCCTTTTTGAAACACACTATACTTTACTATTTTTAAAGTGTATAGCAATTTATGCAAAATAAATTAAAAATGGGTTGAGATGTCATTTTGTAACAAATCAAAACACGTTTATATAACACCAAATTTTCCACCATGAGAGATAACCACATACAGTTAAAATGGGCACTTTCACAGATACAGAGTGAAATACAGAGTAATCACTGTTTTTTTTTTCTTTCTTGGAATTAACTACAATACTAAGATATCTTTTGATATCATTAATCATAATTAATTGTAAATAATTAGTTTGATACCGTTACAATATTTACTCTCAACCTGTAGTAAAAAATTAGTTATTTAAGATTAGTCTTAGATACATTTTTGAATGATTTCCAGTTAATCTGGATTTTTGATAATACATTCCCATCAAATCCAGATTAATGAGACTTTACTGTATGAATGCTTTACAACTAGAATAGATGACCACCCCAAAATCACTTTGTTTTCGAAATTTTATATCACTCATTACTTGGGGGGGGGGTGAATATATGTTCAACCTTAACCTGATAATCTTATTGAGCTTAAAAAGTAATCATCGAACAGCTGCAGAAGTTTGATGTGCTGAATTACGTTTTGACAAAAAATCTATTAAAGTGGGATGTCTGTCATATGACCAATAACTTTTCACATGAACCAATATGACTGCTTTATGAAAACTGGATAGTTTGCTACAAAATGTCAGTTAAAATAATTCAGTACATTTTCTGAATAAATTTCAATACACTTTCGAAGTTTTATCAGATCACGTTTTAGAAATGGTGGTAATGAAAAAAGGTTAAAACTTACAATATCCAATATCATATATTTTCCTATTCCAATAACTAACTCAGTTTATATGTTGATTTAATATAAAAAAATTGAGTATAATATTAAATTTATTAGCCTTATGAATTTGGCTATAATAAAAAAGTATCCAGTTCTCAAGACTGTAAAAGTTTTAAAATCAAACATTATAAAATAATCGTGATTTTTTTAACAAATCAAGTTTAACGCGTTAGCTGCCATATCGGTCCGATCGGACCGAAACTAAGGTGAATGTACATGCAGCGTTTCGGCACGATCGGACCGATAAAGTCACTGACGTAATGTTTTGTTTTGTAGCTCACAATTCGATAGTGAAGCAACCTATCGGCCAATTTTGGTATTCTCTGGATTGGGTAAAGGCGTGTGTTAGACGTAGCATATTGTATGATTTAATAACCGTTACCATGGTTACTCAATATAATAATAAAATCAGTGGATATTTTCACTTTTTTGTCGGCACGATCGGACCGTTTAAAAATTTTACAAAAACATTTTGGTTTAGTAATGAATAATTCACAAAGAATACAGTTGTAAAATGAATATATGTATTTATAAAATAAATATTAGACAAATAAAATAGTGAGCGTTGCACACATAAAGAAATGAAATAGCCCGTTTAGATTTTTTTTTTTTACACGAAAATTGCCTCGGTCCGGTCGGACCTAAATGTTATACTACGATTAAAATTAAAGCCGAAAAATTGCATTTTGGTCCGATCGGTCTTGAAACTATATATGAATAAATGTAAATAAATTTAGTAAATACTATTGCCTTATATTATTTAACATAGGTAGATGCAAAAATAATAATGGAAAAATAATTTGGTAATCTTGGCACTCCAGGCAAGAGTATCGTATTAGGCCTCGGCAGCTAACGTGTTAACAAATTTTATTTATTCAAACTCATATTTAATTTATTTATAATGGACAATTGTGTTAGGAAATAATCCCGACCTTCCAGAATATACAGAGCCAGCTCATGGTGCAACAAAAAAAGTTTCACATCTAAGCATAGGCAATATTCAAACAATTGAAATAGGTAAGTAAATTATGTTGCGTTTAAAATTTATTATAAGACAGGAGACTTCTAAGTGTTTTAAATAAATAATTTAATTTTACAAATTAATATATATATATATATATATATATATATAATGATTATTTGAGGGGGGGAAATCGGTCAAGGCTGTTAAAATATATTTTTTTACAAATTCTAAAATATAAGAAAGCTTAAGTATCAAAATATTTTTTAAGATGTAAAGACATTTAATGTAAGTGTACTTACCTCTTAAAGTTTATTTCAATACTTAAGTTCAAAATAATACACCATTCATACATACAAAAATATCCATGTATTCACCATAAAAAACTAACTTCCCAAAATCTAATTGTTGATATTTTTCAATATTCTCTGATGGAATAGTTTTATGAATTTATTTTAAAATCTCTTTTGTATTTTTACAACTATTACAATAACGACCATTTTGAAACATGTACAGTGATTAGCAGCTAAAATAACTTAATACATGAGATAGATTAGTTTTAAAATTTGAAAAAATGTTTAAGTAGTTAAAATGGGAATAACAATAATCAAAAAGAACTTCATTGATCAACTGTATAGTATTTACTATTTATTTAATTTTACTGTTATTGAAAAACCTTATAAATTCACTTTAAAATGTATTTATATGATTTTCTATTGCAATTTTTGATGGTGAAATAAAATTTTTTTATAATTTGAAAGGTAATTGAAATATGATTTTAAATGCTCTCCATAATTTTGAAATATCTAAGTGGATTTTGCTGGTTGACAAATTTAACTAAATCATTCATGATGTGGATTTTTTCATGAAATTTGGAGAAAGTGTAGGTCATGAAGTGTAGCATTAAAAGATAAATACTTTTTATTATTATTATTATTTTTTTTTTTTTAACTGTTGCAATTATTGTAAAACTAGATTGAGGATAAGAAACTAAACAGACAATGTTGTCTACTAAAATGTTTTTATAAGTTTATTCAGATATTTACCATTATTTTTGCATAATATAGCCATTTTTAATAATAATGTGTAAGTTAGTTTATGATTTGTATACATCGCATTTAATTTGACAAATGAGATGTATACAAATTTGTCAAATCCACCTTTTTACAATATCCCCTTTTTACAAAGGGGATATTATGTCAAACTATATAGTTGTATAACTTTAATAAAAGTAATTTGTTTTGGTGTTATTAATTTTAATCCATTAGATCTTTGATAAAGCTCCTGAATTAGTAATTTCTTACTCTCCCTAGGTCAACATTTTATATTTCCCCCTTTATAAAGGTTAGCATTATTTTACAATATTTGCACTTATAATATATTTAAAAATCCATTTGTTATAAATAAAGAAAATTCTATAAGCACCAAAACAAATTATTCACATTTTAAATATTTTCTGAAAGAATAATATTATACATCAATTTTAGTATATATTTTTGTATTTTTATAATTATTTGATTGTTCACCATTTTGAAAACCTTAAATAACAAAGTTATTACTATTAACCAAAATATAATATTTATAAAATTAATTAAAATCTGGCTATAACATACACAGAGATATAATTATATATTGTTAGATTTATACAAGATCCAAAATACAATGGATGGAAAAAACAATTACTTACTCGAGGGTCTCAAACTTCAAAGAAGTTGCCTTGGGGCTGCACAAACTTTTCCCAAGAGTCCTACGATTTTTTGGAAAGATTTCTGAAACACCTTTTTGGGAATACAATACAGCTCGACCATCATGTTCCATATAACATGTTCTCATGAGCGAAATCAATTCCTTTCCAATGTCATTTTCAACTTGGACAGTCAAAAAATCATAAGATGTCATATCAGGAAGGTAGGGAATCTAATGTACTACAGGAGTGCTATGTTTGGTGAAAATACTCAGAATAAGATTCAAGAAATGAGATTGTACATTATCATGATGCACCTGTCAAGTTCCAGCTCTCCCTACAATCACAATCTCTTATGCAACACAACTTCATGAAGTTGATGGAGGACCTTTATTTCGTAATATTTTGGCTTTGTAGTGCATATTTTAGGGTGCACAGTCAATTTGGCATTGCTGTGGGGAGGTAGAATGTTATCACTGTAAAGATTGTACCTTAATTTCTGGATTGTGTCTGTAAACTTATTACTCGCCTCCCAGTGATCATGGTGTTCAGGATTTGGGCTCACCATTTGCAGAGTTTGGCATGTACTATGATACTTCCAGATAGAGTTGTTACTGCTCCCTCATAAACAAATTTCCATCTTTGAAATGGCTGTACCATTCCCCATGATATCAATACCAAAAGACTGCTGATTTTTTGTAATGGTTTTTATTTTGATGATTATAATTTTTTTTTATAAGTAGTTGATGCCTTACATTGTTGCATTATTTTATAATGTTAAAAAAATTAAAACTAATGTTCCTTATGTTGGGCGCCATTTTGTAATATTTATTACAAAAACAAAATAAAATTAAAAAAGAGAAATACTCTTGAAGAGGTCATAGAAAATTTCGAATTGGGTCATGAATTTTTTAACAGTGTACTTTGGAGAATTATAATTCCAAAAGAAATATATTATGAAAAATACAGAATCCATTTTCTGTAATGTACATTTAATTATCTTAAAACAAAATTATAGATTGTGTATAAGTCAAAATATTTCCTGGAAAAACATAAATCATCACATTTTTATATAACATCGTAACTTTCTAACTCGCAAATACTCAATTTAAAAATAATTTTGTGGTTGCAACCTAATTCAAAAAATAAAAAAATCTTTCATAGGTATCTAAATCTGCAATATACTTAAATTCGTAATACAAATTCTTATACGACCAAATTTCTTTTACTAATCACGTATTTTTAAACATCAAATCTAATTAAAATAGAATCAACTCATGAATGTCTTTTATTAAAGTTTTTTATCATTATTTTTTAAAACACATTACCGGTATCCTCTTATTTCAAACCAAGTGATATCTCTGCAAACATCCTATCCAAAATTGTTAACAAACTAAAAGTTCCAGCTATTTTTATATTTATGTCTTTATAAAAAGTAATTTGAGTATGTCATACCAAGCATGCTAACACTGAAGCTAAAATCTGCAATATACTCAAAATTTACACTGGACTCAAACTACTTCATTGTTCAACTTACATGTCCTCTTTCCTAATTTCTACTCCACTAGCTTAACTCTTCACAGCTCATCTCAAAAAAAGTAACTTATTGAATGATTTCTTCAGCTCTGTCTTCCGTCACCTCCTCTACACACAACACACTGATGTCACATTTCTCAGTTTTGTGCACATCTACCCTGTTGCCATATTTTTCTTACATCTTATAATACATATGATTTTAAGTAACTTACTTATAACAGATCTCTCTGACCATTTAGTACTAACTGCCTTCTTTATTTATTTGTATATTTATTTAATTATATCCATTATTATTATTATTACTATTATTAATCTATTCTATTCTATAACAGCATACATTCCTCATTTACTGCCTTGAGTCAAACTAATTCTCTAGTCAGACCAAGTCTATATAACTGAAAATGTACCCTATTAAAAATGTTACTAAACTTGATCCAATACTGCTCCTCAGGTCTTTTCATCGTTTCAAGAAAATTGAAAATTCAATGGGAATTGGGTACATTCCTATACAGGCTAACCCTCAGCTTTCTACAATTAGGAATAATTCACATACATGCATAAAAGTACCCTCCATTATTTCACTGTAAGTTACCTCCCGTGCTTCGTTTGTTTCCACAAGAAAAATTCAGATAGAGTACTTTTTTAACAAATTTTGTTTACGTAAGTTTATCAATTCATCTTCAACTATGAAGATGCTTAACCTTTTAACTGTTATCTGTATCCAGAAATCTTTTTGGAATTTTTTTCTAATAAAATGTTTTAATCCTCAGTTTTTTTTTTACTACTAGAATCATTTACAAAAGTTGATCCATAAATAAAAATATGTTTGTTTGTGGTTTAATTTTCTATCATATTTTCTTTAACCAATACATAACCAATAAGCTTGAATGCATGCCAAACACCATTTTCTTTCCGTCCTCCTGCACAATTATGAAAATTTACCTAGTTTGACTGAGATTCGAACATAGATTTTCTGACCAGAAATATTTCATGCTATACATTCAGCTGTTTTGCCTTTTCTGATAAATAGAAAATGTTTAGTTTCATCCACACAAAGGTTCTACTATTGGCTCATAGATTGTGTTCTATATAATAAATTTGAATTTCTTAAAACTGGAATGTGAAGATTACAGCATTCAAGTTAGACAAATTTGTAGACAAAAAAATTCAACAACTTCTCAAAGTTATATTCTACACTTCTTGAAATAATACTATTCTTTTCTACGCATCATGTTATCCACTTGGCTAGTTTGCCTCAGAATAGTTAGTTGTAAAGTTTTTCACTGCAATAGTTTAATGCTGAAAAATATAAAATATATCTGTAGGAAATTCTTGACTGCGAACTTTACAAATAAGAACTCTTTACTTAAATTTAAACCAAGCTTATAATGTCTGTATAGTGGTGAGGTCACAATGGTTGCAGACATGTTTATGTGAGAGTAGCGATTTTGCCACATATACAGCAGTTAAAGGGTTAAGATTTAAGAAAACAGATTATTACATTTAAGTCACATTTACATGTAAGTATATTCAAACCTTATTCATTTAGATTATAATGAAAATTGTGCAAGGATTACATTTATTTAATTTCAGGTGGTGTATTTATTGTGATATTCGTGGGAATGGTATTGGCATGTATCAGTCTAATGTTGGAATATTGCTACAAACTTCATAAATCACCATCTGTTCGACCTGTAACAAGAAAAACTACTATGCAGAACCATTTCCACCAACGAAATATGAAAAATATACTATGTATAAAATCATTAGCTGAGGATCTGGCTACAAGATACTGAACCATATTTTCAGGTATTCTATCAAATATAAGCGTTTTTTTCAAAATTAAAATAAGTATACAAGTAAATAAATGTTATCTACGAGTTATGAACATAATCGAGTTATCTTGACAAAATACACATTTCATTAAATTTTGCACTTTGTCTGAAACTAAATATTTATTTTCTTTACTGCATTCAAGCCAACATTTAACTAAATATTTTCTTCTCCCACCTTTACAACACTTAGTCCCAATTTCATTTCATATTTAAAAAATAATTATAATACTTATCACATTTAGTACAGTTGCTTTATGAGGGTATATTTATCAAATCAAGGTTGACACTTTCATCTAATTTGAAACAACTTAAGGTTTGCTACAAGATTGCCTGTTGTCTTAAACTTTAAAAAAATTTATATGTATGTATGTTTGAGATAATGGTACCGCAAATGTGATAGAATGAGCTAAGAGGTGAAGGAAGGGAAGTTTCTCCAACATCTATTATTTCTGATGGCCAAGTTGTCATAACACAAGATGGTGAGGATGCAAACTATATATGTATCAACTTTTAAGAAAATATAAAATTTGGGGTTTAAAAATCAATTCAGAAAAAACAAATATATGCAAAGAGATCTGGATCACCTCTATATAAGTGGTAAAAGAAATAAAAAGACAAATGGTGTTAATTTATTTGGTTCCATAGTAAATATGGAAGGAATTTCAGATATGGAGATAATGAAAAGAGTCAATAGTATGTGGTCAAGGCTATGCTACCGTTTGGCAAAGGGGAGAGAAGAGGATCATGCCAAATTTGGGAAACTAGTAATTGCCCCGCAACTTAACTCCATTAATCACTGACACCACTAACCAGCTTTTAATGAATTCTTAATTTAATAATAATACAAATTATGATATTGAAACAATTTAAATTTAATGAGAACTAGTTTTGTAATGCCATACGTTGTGCGACAATTGAAACAATTAAAATTTACGGGAACAAGAGATTTGAAATGCTTATTCGATTAAGTTGGGCGCCATTTTGTAATATTTTATTACAAAAAATTAAAATATTAATTATGAAATTTGTCACTCTTGAGAGAATGTAAAATATCTCTGAGGTCGTAAGTTCTTTTGAAAAAGTGTACTTAGTAGAATATTGAATAAAGTACAGAATCCTTTTTATTCTGAAATGTACATTTTATTATGGAAATAACACAATATAACATCAGAATACATATAATCAAATAATACCTGTATAAATTAAAAAGATCAAAATCATAATTTTAAACAAGGAAAATCTTTTACTTATAAAAGATTTAGAAAATTACACTTGAAAAACATATATGCTTACAGAAAACATCAGACAATTCTATAAACACAATATTAAAATTTCAACAAAAATCACAAGTTTCAATTTAATTATATGTTTTAGTTTATATAAAGAATAGTTTAGGCATGTTATACCAGACATGAGTTAATATTTTGGATAAAACTTTTCATTAAAAGCACATCTCTTCTGGGTTGCAGTCACATGGTGTCGTTTTACTAAAATCACGTCTACTGTTTTTAAAATTAACTTTTTAGTTCTCAAATTCATTTATAGGAACATATCAATTGTTTACTTCTTTATTAGTTTAAAACATTATATTCAAATTGTTTGGTTTTTATTTAAAACACAAATACTTAGTACTTTTTGTACGCGTTTTCCGGGTTACGTAATGCACATTGTCCATTGCACAATATTACCAAGTCAATTACTTTTTACTTCTGAAAGTTTATTTTTAGTCAACAGAAACTAACTCACAGTATTTTATATCAGTTCATGTAAAACACGTCTTAGTTTCTCAAGAAAACACTTTCTTTCTTCATTTCCATTTTGTTAAGACGAACATATCTATCGACTGAGGGTGATTCTCCTTCCAAGGTTCAGTAGAGACTGGCTTTCTTTCGGTTTAGGCGGTTAGCGACAAATTTCATTCCTTGTGTTCTAGACGCTTACACTGCAGTTTTCACATAATTAAGTTTATAATTGTTTTAAAAATTAACATACATACAATAAATTTCTCTGATCATTTTGAACTAATTATTTTATTTATTTATTCTTTATCGATTTTTTTCAAAAAACAAAATATGTTTGCTGCATTGAGTCCAACATATACCCCATTCTATTTAAGATCACTAAACAAAAAATGTACACTATTACACATGACTTACGCTACAGGGATTACGTGGTCAGAACACAAGTTACATGACCTATCATGCCTTTATAACTTGATTATAACATTAACAAATAAGAATACACAGGCACTAATTAATTAATCACTTGGGATCATTTGACCCAATCCAAAGGGTCAAAGTAGCCGTTGTGATCCTTTGAAATTAAAGATACAGATGCTAGGGGAAAATATGGCTGCACTCCTCAAAACTCCACCACTGCAGCCTTATCAGTTGTGCAAGGCGTGTCCTTAATACAAATGAAATGTGGTGAATCGCCAGTCACCCCCTCTGGTGTGAGAATTTTTTTGTGATAAAAGGTGAGGGAAGGTTGGTGGTGTTCGATACAACTAAATCTTTTAAGACAACCTACATTCCCAACAAGCTTCCATAACCAAAACAGTTTCCAACAAATTGAAAACCAATATGAGAAAGGTAACAATAAAAGATGGAAGAAATCTACCCACAGTAGCGAGAAAGATATAAAAAAAATAATAATAAAATGTTGGTCTGTAAGTTGAATATAATTGATGCTTAGTAAGTTATCAAGCTCCAGATAAAATTAATTGATTGTCCAGATTAATATATACTTTTTTATTTTTTGTTTTGCTTTTGAAAATGTTTAGGTTAGCGGTACGTTTAGAAAAAGGAAGGTAGGCTTTACAATTTTATGAAGAATTGAATAATACAACATTTAAAAAAAAGGAAAATGGCCAAAAGAAAAAATTAAGTTATATAAATTATGAGAAAAAGGGAAAAAGCCAAAAAAAAAATGAGAAAAAACTGCACAGGTGAAGAAGTGGTGAGGAATCTACACATCGTTGTTAGGTTGATAGTTATAAATTTTCTGCTAGTACCAGATTGTGCACAAGTGCTACAGGTTGTAGATGTAGAATACATCATAATGAATTAATGCCATGTTGCTGATAAAGGCAAGGTGACCTGAACAAGGTTGACCCCACATCTTAAACACATCACAGTCTCTGAAAATGACCCTAGGTCCTACGGGTGACCAAGGTGCTGGGAATACAAGTTAAATGACCGCTGGAGACTTCCAAGCAGAGAACAACCAGACTACTTATCAAAAATGTCAATGGTTGGATTTAGCTGGTTAGAACTGTTTCTCAGCGCTACAATGAAGATGAAGTAAGCTTCCATGTCCATGGTGGAAGAACCCAATGTTAACCCAGTAAATTGAGGTTAGACATGCAGAAATGAAATCCTGTTGATTGGTAGTAAATGGTTGGCGATGCGAGAGTTGTGATAAATATGGAAATAAGTAATAATAAATAATGGAAAGTTAGTTTCTTTATGGAAGGAGGGTTTGAAGTGTGGTTAAAGAATTTGCTGTAGGAGAAGAAATATCAATAAGGGTAATATACCCAAAGATTACATAATTTTGATAAATTAAAGAAGAAAATTAAACAAATATTATATATATATATATATATATATATATATATAAATCTTAAGTTAAGGGTTATTGGATAAAAGGAAGAAAATCTGAAGTTGACAATAATGCGGAAAACGGAAAATTTATTTCTAAGAACTTAAAAATATACAATCAAATCTTAACGGATGAAATAATTAGGTGTGGAAGGATGGCGTTAGAATGGTGAAAAATGTATAGAAGGAATGATATTGAGTGGTTGGTGTAAGGGTGTAGGTGAGAATGGGATTGAACTATTAGTCCCTACAAAAAAAAAATTTGAAGGGGTCAATCACCTCATCTAAATAAGTACAATAATCCTAATGAATTTTGGGAATCACAATAAGTTGCCAAATCCCAAGATGGTAAGGCAACCAACTCTTTAAGATGGTAAGTGGACCAACTCTTTAGTATTTTACTGTAAGTACTGGCATTATAATGTTCCAATAGCATGAATAAGGGTGATGGTGTTGGACAGAAGGTTATGAGGGCTAGGTTGTAATATTGAGTTCAACCCTAAAAAACAATTACTCATATAAATATATATATATTTATATATATATATATATATATATATATATATATATATATATATAATAAAGCGATATAGGATTGGATTACATTCCAATTCCAAACTAATATAACCTATATCAAATCAATTCTTACAAATGCCAACAATAAATATAAAATACTATGTGAATGACGCAGAACATACCCTATACAATATTGACATTGTTTCAAAATAATTAGGGATAGTGACATTGGGATATGGTAGGAGGTTGGTATATTTCAAATGATATTAATTGCGTAGGCTGTGGCCAAATTTATGGTAGTTTTGCATCGTGTTAGAGAGTGTTACTTGCAAAACGTGGTTCCAATAAATTTATATTTGTCCCCGATGGTGTGAGCTATCTTTTAACAATGTTAGATTTTGGAGTAGCCGACTTAGTATTAATTGCTGAACACTATAAATTGGTTAGACGTTTTCACGCGAATAGACAATTGACAATTAGCGTATGTTGTGACAATGTGGTCGGATAATGAACAATTATAAATTGTAGAATGGACTAGTGTATGAACAGATTTTCTTTTATAAACATTCGTAAAGTGCAAATATAATTTCGCCGCGGACACAAGACACCATTTTTAGGACGCTGTGGGAACATTTTGAATTATGTACAATGGGACTATAGTCTGGTAACTGGTGTTAAATAACACTTTATATTTACTCTGTTATTGTATAGAAATTTACAATATTTAATATTTTGATTTTTATAATATAAATTTGATGTGTAAAGGATAGTAATTTATTTTTATGTACAAGAATAATAAATGTCTAATGACGTATTTATCCTTATTAAAGGAACGTAAAATGTATATTAAAAGGAAAGTGGATGTTTTCAATTTGTTTTGATTCATAAATTCATTCAATTCAATTTTTGTTGCAACATAAAGTCAATTTTAAATTTATGGAATAATAGATCAGTTCTCCTTCTGAGAAAATAAAAAGAAAAATAATATAACTAAGATGATAATTATATTTATTTTTATGATATGTCTCTATAACATGTTAATGTATAAAAAATAACTTGTCTTTAATAAATTTATGTAAAATTTCAGCATACAAAAGAGTTCTTCATTTGAAACCCTAGAATCACTGTGGAGTACCCTTTTAAAAGAACTCATGCCCTGAGATTCAAATTGGTAAATTCATGTTTTTCAAAATTGATGTTAACACATCTGGCGCCCATAAATGCTGTGCAAAAATTTTAAAATCAATTGTCCTAAATTCATAAATTCATTTTTTGTTAATAAAGTAATATTTTAATAAAACCTTAAGTTTTATATTTATTACAATTACTGGTACATTTTTTGAGATTTTGCAAAAAAGATTTTCAATTGAGGAATCCATGCATCATAATAATGATGTTAATCATTTTCTCTATGGTTCTTGGTTATATCATAATATTGAAAATATAATATAAAAATAAACATGATATAGGTTCATCGAAGCTTAACTATCATGGAGCTGCTAACAATAACAAAAGCTTCGTAAGATTGAGAATAGAAAAAAAATCAATAAATTCAGTAATAGGCTACAATAATATTAAACTTATACAGATTTAAGGCTAAAATAAAAGTTAAGTTCAAAAGCAGAAAATTACTTAAATGTCCTTTGATATTAACATGAGTCAAGCCTTAAAAACCTGCATTGTCCCTAAATATTTGTTCTCTTTGTGGCTCTTGTTGCACAACTATTTAGAACTACCTATTGATATAATTAAAATTAACTTATTTACTATGCTAAAGTGAGTGTATAGTTAAATTATGTAAGTGTATCACCTTGTATTTTATTTGTGTTTAGATTTTGTATAGATGGGTGACACAAGCTTACCTTGGAAAGTGGGTCTTGGTATTTCCTAGTTGTACACAATAGAATAAACCAATAAAACACTAAAGTTCCGAAATATTTCCTAAACAATGTTCACTTTCTCAATCAGTGGAGAGTAAAAAAAGCAGACTAAATTGTTGTAATTTGGTTGCATATGATTGACCTATGTTAAGTGTTGAACCACAGACGAATATTTTATTATTTTTGTAACTATTTTATTTTTTTAATTAATTATATTAATTTTAAGTAAGCCTGTTGAAAGAGGATAAAGGATGATTTATTTAAGACTAAGGTTAAGAGATTCTCTAGATTTTGTAACCCATTGATGAGATAGATTCTATCTTCTTAGTTCTGGGGGATTCCATTCTGGAGGGAGTGATTTCTATTTTATTTTTTAGATGAAATATTCCTTGGCTAGTAATAGTAGTAACGTCTCAATAATTGAAAACTATTAAAAAGTTTTATTTGCAAGAATTAATTAAATATTACTATCTTCTTCTTATTTACAGGTTTCCTGCATTTGTAGTTATATGCCGATATCATGTGTTATGTGGTTTTAGCTATGATCTGCCTAGCTGTTCTCAACAATGATATTTCTGTAACAAAACTTTTATTTCATCCTAGTTCTTGTTCCTAATATTTGCAAATCCTTTGGCAACAAGTTGTCACTCACAACATCCCCATCTCCATACTGCAGAAGAGATGGAGAAATATTACAATACTATAATGAGAATTACTTTGTTCTGCTTAAAATTTGTAATGTATAAACCATTCAATGTATTAGATCCATGTTTAATTGTTATTTAACAATATAAATTATGATAATGTTATGTTTGTTTAAAAAAATAGTTTTAAGTGCATTTTCCTAAAAGCCATTTTTGAATTAAAACTGTGGTTAATTAAATAATCTTTATAATATTTGCTATTATATTATTTGCTTTTGGCAACATTTAATGCTTAATACATTCAAAAGTAACTGTTTCTTTTAATAATTAATAAGTATAATGGTATTTTTTCCTTTTTTCTGAAACTAATTGTGTGAAATTTTTAATAATAAAAAGCTTACATTAATAAAATGTGTAATAGGTTTAAAATGATCAAAATGTTATTAGCCTATTAATTAAAATAGTTATATAAAATTTGTAAAAGTATTTTTTTCCGAAACTAATTGTGTTAAATTTTAACTATAAAAAAAAACACATTAATAAAATTTAAAAAAGGTTTAAATTATCAAAATATTATTAGCCTATTAATTAAAATATTTATACAAAATTTGTAATTATTTGATTTGAAAAATATACGTGAACACTGTAAACTCGTGGAAGATACAACCATAAAAGAGCAATTTTCCCATACTGAATATAAAAAAGTGTTTGTGACTGAACTAACAATCACATTTATTAAAAAGAGTAACCACACTTTTAAAGTTTAATATTGTGCTTTATTTTTCTAAATACCACTAGGAAATACAAATAAATTAATGATGTAATTCAAATAACAACTAATGCAGTTATTTCTCAGTAAATATCAACATTCTATAATTATAACAGGCAAGTTTATTATGTCTCATATTTCATTCTATGCAAAGCATAGGACCAATGTTTTCCACGAGTTTACATACAATTTCATGGTTAATAGCAATTTTTAATTTCATATTAACAATTCATTTTATTTTTTATACTGAATTATAAAGTATCTCAAATAGTTTAGAAGACATAACAATTAGGAAATATATGTTCAGTAACTATTCCATTTGTTTTTATGCAGTAGAACCTTAGCAATCTGAACTCATATCAACCAACTCCTCATATTCCCTACCAATGTTACTAGGTTTCTGGATTCTATTGAAAATGCATGACAGATAGTTCAATGTTCTATGCTCTCAACAATCATGTTTTTTTTTTTTTTTTTTGTTTGTTTTTTAAGTAACACTATTACTTTACCTAACACCCATATAAAATGAATCAATCAGACTAATGCTGAAGACTGTTGGATAAAAATTAGTTTTAAATTCCAATGCTAAATAATTGTTCAATTTAAGCTTTCAATATATTAAAAAACAAAATACACGAAAGCCTATGGATACAGTATTTTATAAAAGAATAAATAGAACGATTTGCTAGGAAATAGCAATATCTAAATTGACTATACTGTTTTATCATAACAGAAAACAATATAACAATGACTGTTCTATAAAAATGTTCAAAAACTGGAGGACAATTGTCTTTTTTAAAAGTATTTTAATTAACTTATAATGAGAGCTTCATCATAAACTTGGTTACCTTATATTAATGCTGACACATCAAACAACATATTGAAAATTTATTCATCTTTCTTTTTTATTTGTTTTATTCATTGGTTCGAGTGTTTTCGTTATTACTGATATTTTTATTAAATTCATATGCATATAATTCCTACATAATGTTAACATGACTAGCGTTGTCAGCGTTATACATTAGACATCCACAAATTAGCTATCCATAAGTAACATTTATGAAGAATAAGTACAAACCATTTAATTACAACACAAAATTTATAAAACTTCAAGTTTGCTTATGGTATTACAAATGTTCAATATGGATTCGACGACAGATATCTATACCGTAAATAAATTTCTCTGAAAAATCCAAAATCCTATGAATCATATCACCATCAATGATTACAACTGCTTCTGTTATCGGAAATCAGAATTATTTTATACTCACAGGAAAAATCTTGTCCGTAACACAGCCCCACACCAAGAAATCCATAGTTGTGGACATGGTTATGTCAAATCCAGTTATGGTAAAATGTAACTGCACAATGAAAATGTGGAGTTGCAGCATATTATTGAAATAGAAAATGAATATTATTGAAACATCTTGCTGTAATTGTATCAAGAATTACAACATGCCTAGGTAAATAATGCCAAATAAAGTTTTCTCAACAAAAAACAAAAAAAAAATCTGAACCGTACACAACAAAATTTAAGAGTGTAATAGAAAATAAATATTAGTGCATCTCTTACTTGTTCTTCTACCTCACATGAAATTTCATCACCCCACATTATCGTGGTTGATAGAAAGTAGGGCCATATGGCTAGACACAATTTTATTAAGAAAATTGTCATTGTTAACTCATCTCTCAATCATTGTAATAATATAAAAACTGAAGGTTTTTTATAAATTTATTACTTATTTTATTTTTTATTTTTTAAAGAAAAGAATGAAGTTATTTTTATTAAAGTTTTATTAAAAGTTTGCTCAGCTAAAGGGCGCCAGGAAGCTTTCGCTTACCAATTTAGAAAATGAATTTAAATCTTTTATTCTCAGGGTGTAGGCTCTTTTTTAAGGTTACTTACAGTGATTTCTGGTTGTGAATGAGAAACTCTTGAGACTGAAATTTTAACATGAATTTATTAAAGTAATATTAATACAAGACATTTATCATTATAAGAAATATCAAACAAATTAACTATAACTAACATCCTATCCAATTTATTTTTTATTTCCTTTGAAGAAGGATTTTTTATTTTTAAGGTTTTGAATTTAACTTTACGTTGCAACAAAAATATTTATTAAACAAACAGATTAAAATATCTGTTACTTAATATTGAATATACATCCCAAACAGGTTTTAACCTAGGGATGTTATTATTGTTTCCCTTATATGTATGGTTGTATATATACTTGTATGTATAAAGATAAGGAGCAATAAATATCATTTCATTTCATTTCATTTATTTTACTTTAAAAAAAATATGTCAATAGACATCTGTTATTTATTCATTTAAAAAATGTAATTACTAAGGTATCAAATTATAAATTTTAGAACATAAAACATTTTAAATTTCACATAATACATAAATTAAGTTCTTTGTGTTAAATAACACATTTTTTACCAGATCGTTGTCGCAAAACCCTTTGCGCCGTAGTGGTGTCTGACACGTGGGCATCAATGATAGTTCCTTTGTGCAGTCCGCGTAGAACGAGGTCCGTTGAAATTACTCCAATCACACTTTGCATATTTGTTTTAAGAATGTCTTTCAGCGTAATTAGTTCATTTTTTACACTTTATGAATGTTCATCATTCGACCGTTTTAATATTGCGCACGTGACCGTCTATTGTCCTAATTTGCAACACGCTATTTTTTATAAACACTTTGTCTGTTCAAATCAATCTAATCATTTTAACACACTCGACTGTACTGTTCAGTTTATTCGGCATTTTGATTAGTTCGGTACAAGTTATTGTCTTAAAACTTCACAATCGAATCAAACTTTAGACTACACTAAGACTCTTTAACACACAACCTTACACCACTAAGCTCCTTACTAGACATCTTACGGCTCCAACCGCTGACTTAAGACTCTCGTATACGACTTACACCTCTAAGGTCTGATCTAAGACTGAAGACCGCATGGTGAATTTCTATATCCTGTTGGTACAGGGTTTACAGATTTTTCCACACAGACTCTTACTCAAATCTCGGTGTGTTTGCATTAATTACAAGTCACATCTCGTCACGCACATTATTCAAATATATTAAATGACAACAAGTCTTTTGTCTATATTTTTTATAACACAACCTATTTAATTTATTTATTAATTACAGCTAATATTTATACACATTGTTATTTACTTTAGTTTGGAAATCTAGTTAATTTAATTTCCCTTACTTTAAATTATTATTACAAGTCATGTTTTCGACTCATTTACTCCCTCCCAAATTAATTTTAAACGATTCCCTGTTACTTTTACTATTTAATTTAAATTAACACTTTTTTAGGTGTTTTATCATTTCAGTACCTACAAAATTCCTTATCTTTTATTATTCCTTTCACTTAAGGCTTTATAGTAAATCATATCTGAAATAAGAGCAGAAAAGTTATATACAGGTTAATATGGTTGTCAATATTTTATGAAATTAATCTAAAAATCAACCACAAAAAAACAAATTGCATGTTCTTTGGTAGGGGTTCCAGATCTCTCTTAGTATACGCTTTAACATTTATTTGGATGATGTATTACTAGTCTGTATGACTGAGTTGTTAAATTTTTGTGCTTAATAAATATAAATAAGATACTAGGCCGACTATCTTGGGCACATCATATAGATAACTTGCATTATAAAATAACTTCAAGGGCGTTTTGCTCCACAATTTTTGATTCTCATCTATTAAAGTTGGCTTTTTAAGGTTTAATACATTCCCATTTAAATTATGGGGTGATTCTGATAAACAGAATTTACAAACATCATTTACCGTACTGAAAAAGAAAATAACAATAATTTCCTGCTCAATCTTAACATTGAACAATGGTATTTCCAGGATCGAACGCAAAGTTCTTCAAAAATAACTTGTACAAAGTTTAACCATCAATCAAATCGGTTTTATAAAACCCCAAAAAGCGTTCTTCGATTTCCAGTTTCTCAGTGATATATATCTTATTACAAGAGTTAACTGCTCATATGATGGAAACGTCTGGAGTTTCATCAACCAATGTGGGAAATTGCTTGCTTTTCTTAGTACTTTCAAGTATGCTGTTTTCCTGGTTAGATTCATCATGTATATCGAGATGAATATAGTTTAAAAACTTTTCTGTCTAAAAAAAATTTTTTTTTCCAATAACATAGTATTTGTTGATCTCAGCTTTAACAATTTTAGATATTTACCTTTGTTACCGTATCTGACGTCTCATTTTCTCTATATCCCCTTAGTCCCCAAGCAGTGGCGGATTTCCCACTAGGCACTCTAGGCCAGTGCCTAGGGACGGTACGCTCCAGGGGGCGGCACGGCATGCGGGACCCGTGGTGGCGACTGTTCCGATTTAATATATGATTGAAATAATGGCGTTAACATAAAGCACTTGGTAGACCGAGTCTTGCTCGGTAATATTTCATTTTTATCAGTTCATCCAATTACTATAAAACATTTCAGAGTCATTAAATGTATACACATTTCTTTTAATACTTCATGCAATTTTCATCCCACATTTTGAAATAGTGTTTATCCTGTCAGGAGGCTTTAATTTTTTCAAACAGCTGTTATGATTACTTTGTTTGTTCCAGTTTTTGTAGTTTATTTCGTTACCAACACACAATATTAAACCGTTTTGACCCCATAATTTATTTATTTACGCAACTAGATGTTGTCTGGCCAAGTAACCTGTACTGAATACGTTTTAGAGCAAAAAAAAGTTATTTCTAGCACTTTAAAAATACCCTCGGAGTCTGAGATATCAATCAATCAAGGAAACATACATACCTCTATAAAATCGTAGGATATTATGGTGCGTGAAGTACTACAGGGGGGCAGCAGTCGGAATAGTGCCTAGATGCGGAACATTTATAAATCCGTCCCTGTCCCCAAGCCCAGCCTTGTCAGGAAAAGCGAAGACTGAAATGTAATCATGATGTTTGTTAACTTCTTCCTGATAGGTAGTTGTTAGATTTTTTGGATTTTAGATCATCTTGCCAATGTTGTGAAGGATTAATTGAGATGTTCTTTAAAGTGTTGGACTGCTTTTTTCCAGTTTTTAAAACCATTTGAAATAGTTGTCTTGTCATAACAACATGTGCTTCAAAATCCACAAGTAAAACAAAACGCTTTATCTCCTGTAACACTATATTCGACCCACTTACACTCTGCAAACCATGTACTTCTGAACTATCTTCCTTTTCTATCTGGATATTTGTTAAGAATAGGTTGAAATGGACCATCTTTGAAAAATTCTAACGCTGTTTGCTTACCATTTCCGCAGTATGACACATATTATTTCGGCCATCCCAGCTAAAGCAGGACCACCATTTCTCAAAACCTAGCTAGACAATAATTTAGAAAACTTACACTAAATTTATAAACTAAATAAATTGACAAGACTCGGTTAGTAGTGAGCTTAACATTACCTAGGTCAACAACGTTAATGAGGTGCAGGAATGAGAGCGTGGGCTATTGGAATAAATAATAATACAAATTTAGAAGAATGAAGTCAATAAAAAAAAGGTGAAAATCTTTAATCTAATATCATTACACCTGAAAAGTGAAGTTTAGAAAGTGATATCAGTAAAAAAAGGGAACACGGTTAGAGGCAAGTTTAATTAAGTGGGATTAATTTTCTAAACTGGGACATGCAGGAAGTTCACAGTTCAATAAACTGTGCTGTGATAGAAGTGTAGAAAGATTCAATAATTACTGGTCTTGAACAGTTTGGAGGTGTTAATAATTTATCCGCTTGGCCATGTCACTGATATAGTGGTCCCAATCTCAGAGTTTCTAGGAGCTAGGTTTGTGATCTTTATTATAGACCACCAGGCGAGCCCTATGAGTCTTCGCCAGGTGGTCCAATGCCTGATCACATTCTCTCAGTGGCTGATTGAGGTAAGGTAGGACCAACTGGTCTATATCTACACGGGTCCATGTTCCCGCTCTGTAGGGAGGGTATGGAGTATCAAAATAAACGGGAGATTGGGGAATACTTGTTTTGCCGTAAATAGCTGTATTAAATGCCAACTGTAACCAATGTAAATTCTGGTCCCAGTTGGTTTGGTTTTGGGCATGGAAAACTTTGGTACCTTAAGGTTTTTCTTAACCCTCTCCGCATGGGAAGAGTTGGGTTAGTATGGGGTGATGTAAATGTGATGGATGCCAAACTCTAGGCACATTTGTGCCATTGCAGCAGACTTAAAGAGGAAACATTAGCAGTGACAAAGAACTTGGGATAACCGAAATAAGAGAAAACACCTTTAGTCAAAGCATTGACTATTGTCTGTATTTCCGTGTTCATCATCAGGAAATGCATCCACTATTTTAAAGATGTATGCATTCTAATTAGTCGGTTTTGGGAAGAGAACAATGTAAATAAAACAATGTAAAGCTTCAGAAAGGGGGGTTGTAAGGATTTCAGAAGCTTGTATTCCCACACGTGTTCAGAGCCTACTTAGACCGCTGACACTTAATACAAGACTTTACTCTTTGGGCTATTTGACCTTTCAGGTCATCAGCCCAAAAGAATTGAGAATTGCCAAAATATGGAGCTTATGGTAATATTAAAAAACCATATTTAAAAGCTACCCCAATAGTTCTCAGTGCTCGTTGCCCAAGGACCAGGTGCTTTAGGATTCGGTCTATGACACTATATTAAGAAAGGGGAGGGTTATAGCCATAAAAAGCTTTTGAAGACCTGAGTCTTTCCTCTGGTATAAGGAAATGTCCCTAAACATCTCAGGAATACAGTATAAAATGGAAATTATTGGGTTTTGTATGTGGGTGGAAAGATGGTTGAATGGGATGCTTGTAGGAGCCAAGGGCTCATATAAGTGAGAAAGAGTATCTGTGACAATATTTTCGGTTCTCTTAATATGCTACACTGTGAATTTGATGGAGTTAATAAGTTCAATCCACCATGCTACCTTAACTAATCTTCGGGGGTGATTTAATTCCCAGGACAACACTGAATTTTAATTTAGTGAGCGTGGAAATCATACCAAAGCATTCTTGCTCCAAGGTGATGTAACCTTGTGTTTGCTTAAAGGGCTACAGACAGAAGGTTGCCATTATACTCTTGGGACAAAGATGTTCCCAAGATGACCCCTATTACCAAGGACTCAAAGGCAACATCTTGCTCAAGACCACAGTCAAGTTTAACGCCTGTGTGCTTCATGAATGGTTGAGAGAGACTGGTCAAGTTTACAAGTAGGTTTGTTGGGTTTACCAATCCCAGGAAGCTTCTGAACCCAGTTGAAACCACGCCACAAGGGTTATGCTGAATTCCGGCCATTGAAGTGAAGAAGAAAAGTTACATCGTAGAACCCTATTAAGGTGTGATCGAAACAATAAAAGACTTAGCAATTAAAAAATTAGGGGAAGAGGAATGATAGATGGTCGTGAGGGGAGGAGGTTATTTGGTCAAATTAAATGCATCGGTTTTTTGTGTCTCTGGACGGAGTCGGCTAATGCGGCGTGTAATTTACGCTCAGGAATAATGATTTTGATGGTCAATGACTGAAATTGTGTGATAGAGAATCTATGACGAATATATCACTCTAAAATATTTTTAAATAAACAGGATGCTTTTAGAATTAGTGTCAACACTAGGGTTAAACTCGACTATGCGAGTTAAGGTAGTTAAGAGTTTCTAAAATGGACTGAATTGATAGGTCATTAATTGACCGAATATTTTTTATATGACAGGTGACAGGCCCAGCCGTACTGGCTCGGCTTGCTCCCATGGCAACAGGTAGGCCCTAAACCAACTCTTGAAACTGTGGGTGGAATACCTGTTTCTAAACCTTGGTGGTTGGTGTTGTAATAGAGTTGGATATGGAGGAGATAGGAGTTTGTAAAGTACAACTAATGAAGTCTGCAAAGAGTCTAACTCCTCCTCAATAGAAGAGGTTTCTGTTGGCTACTGGGCCTACCAGAACTAGGAGCAGAACGAATACTGGTGTAGCGTTTATTTAAATCCGCTACATACTTTATTTAAAACAACCTAAAACATAAAGTGAATCGTACATACACAAGTCTTAGATATTGTTAGGAATAAGGATAGTTTTAGTTAGGAATATAGTCCAAGTTCTTTTTAGGAACACATTATGACAACAATTATTGTGACAGACCTGGAAAAATGATGAAATTGCTTACCTTGCAAGCAAGGCAGACGTCATTGATGCTATAAAGACATATAAACCCTTGGGTGGGAGAAAACTTGGTCAGTGGGCCAAGATTAATCGAGGGAAGGGCTGCAAGAATTTTTTAAGATAGCCAGACGGACTTGGCGAGTAAGAATCCTGGGAGCATAATTCTGGAAGATAGCCAGACGGACTTGGCGAGTAGGAGAATCCTGGGAGCATAATTCTGGAAGATAGCCAGACGGACTTGGCGAGTAAGAGAATCCTGGGAGTATTGAGACTTCAGATGAGCATCCATGAATGGCAAGCAGGGTGAGCAAACTTCGTGTCTAAACCTTGTAATTATATCAGACACAAGTAATAATAAAATATAACGTAGAATCAGATCTGTGAGTCACAATAATTAGAGTCATTCTGCATTAATAGTAGTAATAAAGATATTGTATTATTGTAATAAGATAGTCGTTGTTAATAAAAATTAATTAGTATACTGAACCACTGATTTAATGATTTTTGATAAAAATTAAGAACCCAAGCAGCTTTGGGTTCCTAGCAAATGGTGCATCGGCCGTGCTTTTAGTTTTTACTAAAGTTTTATTATAACCATTTTGTAAAATAAGTTGAAAATTTTTGTTGATTTCGTATCGGCCATGGGTTTAGTATTTATTAAACACTTGATTACTTTATTTAATTATTTGCTGATTTTATTAATTGAATGTAGACTTAAAGTTGATTTACTTGATAAACGTTAATTGGAAAAATTTGTAATAGACAATTAATTTATCTTTATTTAGTGTGTTGATTCATTGTTTTTTAAATTTGTGAACGATTACTTTTTTTACATTAATTGGTTAATTTGTTAAAAAGTTGATTTGTAATTAGTTATTATAGACTTTGAGAGAAATATTGTTAAGTTTTGAAGTAACATTTATGTTCAATTTGTTCTACGCTTTTAGGTTGTCCAATTTTTGTTATTTCTGAAGATTATTTGACATTATTACACAAATAATCTAGATAATCACGACCTGATAATCAATTTCTAGATTAGAACACGGCCTGAGGACAATCACAGAGCAACCAGCTGATACATTCTCACGCATGCGCTGTTCGTCTCTATAACAGTACTTCATTTCATTCTTACTTCCTTGCTTTTTGCTAATTGGAACATGAGGTGAATTAAACGTTTTTGTTGTTCTCGTTCGGAACTTAGAATTAAATTAAAATGTCTTCTGTCGAAGTGAAAAGTCTTTAAACAAAAGGTTAATAATGACTTCAAATCTAGTGCATGCGTGATTTCGGCTAACAACTTTCGAAATAATAAAAAATTTGAAAGTGATAAAATTACAAGTTTCGTAATGCCGTCTAAGCTTCACAAGCAAGTCAAATTCAAAGGCTAGCTCTCCGTGATCCAGGTAAAAAAAATATATATCAATTCATTTTAGTAAGATAAATTTCAATAAAGAAATATATAATCTGAGTTTGCTATCCTATATACATTTTGTATTTTGGTTATACTGTAAAATTTTGTCTAAGTATTCTCTTTCTTTCATTGATTGGGGTTTGTTAAATAGTCTATTTTGTTTTTGTTTAAAAATCATTGTAATTTAAATTTATAGCCAAGTTAAGAATATTTTTGCATTACAGCCTAATGTAAAACCATCTCATTTTTATTTGTGTAAAATGACATAACGTTACCTGTAGCTTGCAAAAGTTAGCATGAAACTTGAATTTCTAGTTCAAACCTGGGGGAAAAAAACTAAGTTTCTTGCCATACTAATGACATTCTTATTTTTTTTTTTTTTTTTTAATGCAGTTGTAATACTGGTTCAAGAAAAGGACTATTTTTCTTCTATCTACAAGCCTTACACCGTAAAAGTGATAATGAACAAAACTATTATAATATGTTCTATACTTGAGAATTGGCAGGACTTATAGACCTTTTATTAGATACATGATTGAGCACAAATAAAAACAAAAATTTATTTGTTAATTATATGTAGGTTACCAGTAGAATAAGGCAAATCATATTTAATATTATATTTATTTGGATGGGATAGCATGCAATTTTTGTCCCTACGACCCCAAAGGGGTTATTTCAAAATTTAACAACTTCCTTTAGAGACGTCTCAAATAATGACATTCCTGTCATTTTTTTTTTTTTTTTTTTAATAAGTTAAATTTATAAATCATTATCAAAGTTGGGACAACAACAAAATATATATACTGTCAATATCAATTTTTTGTATTATACTTAAAATAAATTATATGATATTTTTGTAAATGTAAATCAAATAATTATTGTAATTTTTTTTTAATACAAAGGGGATGGTTAGTCTATTTCCTTTTGTGGGAGAGATTTTTGTTAATTCAAGTTTTTTTTAACCCTAGAAGCGGCACTGACCCGCTCAGCGGGTCGGTTTTTAATGCATGGCTTAGTTCAGCAACTCTAAAACACGTATTTTGCAATTCAACATTACGCCCACTTAAAATCGTCCTATCGCAATAAATAAAATACCGTTGGAAAGCTAATGTTCCTTAGGTGCATAATCATGCAAAAAAAAATACCACAAAACGTTATAAATAATATTTCAAAAATTGGTGAAGTTCGCATATTTTTGATGCATAAAATCATAAATTTCAACTCTGCTGTTTTTAGTAAACGTGACGTCATTTTTCCCCATATGATTACAAATCTATTTATCTGTCAATAAGTCAACCAAAACACTGTTCTATAGATTACATGTTTCTCTTTCTAACCGTAGATTACAAATTTTTCTGCGTCTCACAGGTCCAGAGATATTTCTACTTGACCATAGTACAAACTTGACGGACGAAATTCATTTGGCATTCGGTGCAGTTTACGAAATGAAGTAATTCATTTTTCTATGTCAGAAAAACGTATTCGTTCTTTACAGTATGTTGTAGAGGAAATTTCATTCTATAAGTTGGTACCACTTGATATAGGCAAATACTTACTTAGAAGGTTTTATTTTGATCTCGGAACATACGCAAATGTGCAATGTAAAAATTGTAATATTATGCGTGGCACATATTGTTTTGGGGTAAGATGTTTGTGTATACAAATTGTATATAAATTTTGTATACAAGTTACAATATGTGTTTTTATTTCTAAAGTTTATGTTTTTGAGTGAATTTCTAGTTTGTGAAAGGTTTATATTTCGGATAACCTAAAAGGAAATTGTAAATCAAGGCTATAACCAAATTTTCTTATATTGAGTGTTTTACTTGATTATACAAGTGAATATGTGTGTTATTCTTTGTAAAGTATATTGTTTTAGTGAAATCTAATGATTTTGTCTTAGGCCTAGCTTTAGAAAGTTACTAATTACGCTTAAAATGTTGAGATGTCTAACCTAACCTCAACCGTCAGAGTATCACTTTTTAGGGAAAATCGGTTTTTATTTTGAAAATGTAACAAATTTCCCCCCCCCCCCTAAATATATTCACAAATATATTACAAATCTTTAGTAATCGTTGAAAAAATTCCGAAAAATCTATTAGTATGTTATTGATTACCATTTCTGTGAAATTTCTGCTCCGTTACTCTTCGATTTTTTGGTATTTGACCAAAAAACTCCAAATGTGATACAACTAACATTTTTTTCACTACAACCTACATTCTATGCACCTTTCTGAATATATTGATACAGTAGAGTCCCGCAAACTCAGCGTAATGTGGACCGGAAGTGTGACGAGATTGTGAAATGCCGGGTTATCGGGAATAAGGGCAAAAAATAAATTGTAATTGAAACACCAAAGCAGCGGCGATATCAAACGACTATGTCGATAGCGGTATCCCATTGTCGGCAGTGTAAAAACACCGCGGCAATATCAAATGACTATGTCGATAGCGGTATCCCATTGTCAGCAGTGTAAAAGCACCGCGGCGGCGATATCAAACGACTTTGTCAACGACTTTTTTTTGGGATGCGGTATCCCATTGTCGGCGGCATAATAACACTGCGGCATTGGCACCCGTCGATATAGCAGACATACACCTGCAAAAACGTTTGATGGGCCGCTTTTTTTCCACGAATCAATTTAGTATACATTATGGAAAATATAACATTTCTTTTCAGTTTTCTTTGACAGGTACGCACAGTATATTATACAGTAAATAAAAATGAGCGAGTTACGAAAACGGAAGCGTGTGTTGGTTTCGTTTGAGACGAGGTTAAATGTGTTAAAAGGATTTGACAGAGGGGAATCTGTAAAAAAGCTTTGTGACGAGTTAACGTGGGAAAAGTACCCTCAACGATTCGAGCGATCAAAGTTAATGCCCGCTTTGGGATCTGCCGAACTTTTACAAACATCGCTGTTTTTAGAAATATATATTTTTTCCCGTCAGGGTCGCCGAGTAATCCGGACTGCCGGGTTATCGAGTGCCGACTTTGCGAGACTCTACTGTATATATGTTTTGTATAAAATAAATACTATTTTTAGTAAATTGTTGAAAAACAAATGAGAAAATTCAGTTTTTACGTAAAATAATTTTTTAAATTTTGAAAATGTAACAATATTTTTTTCCCTTAAATATAATGACAAATAATACACAAAACTTTTGTATATCTTAGATAAAGGTGGTAAGCTATTGATTTTGGATGATACAGGTTTTTCTGAAAAATGATAACATCATTTTTTGACATGTAACATACTTACTCCAAAACCGTTTCAAAAAAAAAATTTTTATTACATATATGAATTCTATGCATCTTTCTGAGAAAAATTATGTCTTATAAGTTAGGTTTTGTATAAGAATAATATTTTTTATTAATTTTTAAACAAACGAAGAATTGTTAAGAAAATTAACCATGCCGCCTCTAGGGTTAATATGTAATTTTCTCATTTAAGGGCGCATCTTCTTTTTTACTTTATATTAGGGCATGTCAATAAATAAAATATGTTTAAAATCTTTTTTTTTAAATAAACTATTGATCTAAAAATTGTATATCTGTCTTTAATTTTGATGTAAATAGTTTACTCAGATTTTGTTCTTAGCTTCAGAAATACCCGCCTGATATGTGCCACGTCAAGCCGGTCCACCCATGTGTCTTCCTTATCGTGGTTAACTGTGGCACACTGGGAACCAACAAATATAAAGAAACATAACTGTTGCCTTCAAAAATTACCGTAATCAAATTTGTGTCTTGAACAGGAGGAATAATTTTAGAGTACTGCCAATAGTTATGTTACTAAAATAATCATAAAACATGTTTTTTATTGACTCATTTAGAAAATATTAAAATTTTGTATGGGTGTAAGGATTATAAGTATCTTTACAACCACAATCTTAGGGTAAAACCGCAAATAACTAAACACCAAACACAAATGAATAATTTAGTTTAATTTACTTGAGTATCTATAGTCTAATGATGATAACTTTGTTATTGAAATGTATATAAGAAAATTAATGGAATAAACAAATAATTATCCATTTGTGTTTGGCGTTTAGTTATTTGTATTTTTTGATAACTTTGTGGTTAAGGAAATTTTCAACTAAATTATTATTCACCACAATAAAAATCTTCTAGTTTATAATAAATTTCATCTAGGTTAGCTAAAACCAATTATTATCAATTTATTTGTATAATTTCACTATAGTATATTTCTTTCAATATTTCTATGATTTTACATATACCATAAAGTGCATAATAATGTATAGGAATGTTAGAAAAGCACTTTAGGAACTGGTTCTTTGTTGCTGGAACTATGCGTCCTGGCAATTCCGTTTCTTTGATGGGTAGATGCATATTTGGATTTCCATTTCCTTAGGTGTAGTTTAATTTCATAAATAGCTGGAAGAATCTAACTAACATTTAAGTGGTTATTGCTTGTCCTTCAATCATTTTTGTTTCTTTTGGCACAGAGTGGTATTTTTGGAGATCATTAAAAAAGATTGAACGTCTTTTTGTGTAACTGGGAACAAAAGACACAAAAGTTAAAATCTGTCAATGTAATCATATATTAATTAATTTTGTAATTTTTTTTTTGAATCTGTGATATTTTAAATCCAATATGAACAATTAATATCAATAATCAAATCTAATTGTGTGAATTTGTAGGTAAAAACAAAAAATCTGTTACATTTTGTAGTCAACAAGAAAACTGAATTTCCCCATTTGTAATACATAGATAATTAAAACATGAATGCCCATGTGACAATTTTAAAACTGGAAGTGACAATACTAAAAATTATCAAAACTTAAAAATATGATAACAATTAGCTAATAATGTATTTAGCGTGATGTAAAATCACTAATAACATTTTTGTAAAATGACTAATAGTTATACTTTATAACGATAGTGCTACAACAATGGTAGTTCATAGGGAGCATAAGACAACCAAGACAGATCACGGGTAGGCCTGATGAGGCCAAAAGGAAACTGTTTAAAGCGGATTAAAAAAGACCTGGGAATGTTAACTGACCTCTCGATGTCCCTCTCCTAAACTGACAAATTGCCAAAAGGGAAGGTTTGTAGATATTTGAGATTAGCATTGCCATCAAAAGCCTGTGGTTTGCTGACAAAACAGAAAAATTATTAAAACCTAAAAATATGGTAACAATTAACTAAATCCAGTAGTTAATCAGTGATTTAAAATCAATAATAACATTGTTTCTCTCTTTCTATGGGTTTCTAACTCACTATAATATATAACTCAACAAAAATTGATAGGACTTGAGAGTTGAAGACCCTAAAAATTCCTTAACTTAAAAATTAAAAAATATAATAAAACAGTGTTTTTGACATGTGTGGTTAAATTAGACTTAGCCTTAAAAATAAACTATGTATTTTAAACATACATAAATTAAGAAGTGACTTTTTTTTCTTTTCATTTTTTCTACGGTGTTTTTTCATTTCAGATTTCTTAGAAGAATTTGACTCGTTCTTTAACATCTAAAATAATAAAAACAAACAGTTATTTAATTATTACTTCAAAATTTGAATGATTTATAAACTTTTTATACATTCTCTGACATATATAAGCACTCTCAGGTTTATATATAATCACAACACACAAAAATATTATGTAACTTCTGTAACACTAATATAAACAAAAACAATTAATATGGTACAATATATAAATTTTTAATTGCTTGTATAATTCTTCTGATCATTTTTATACTACAGTAGAGTCCCGCAAACTCAGCGTAATGTGAACCGGAAGTGTGCCGAGTTTGTGAAATGCCGGGTTATCAGGAATAAGGGCAAAAACAAATTGTAATTGAAACACCAAAGCGGCGGCGATATCAAACGACTTTGTCGATAGTGGTATCCCATTGTCGGCCGCGGCACCAAAGCGGCAAGTTAAACGACTTTGTCGATAGCGGTATCCCATTGTCGGCGGCGTAAAACACCACGGCATTGGCACCCGTCGGTATAGCAGACATACACCTGCAAAAACGTTTGATGAGCCGCTTTTTTTTCCACGAATCAATTTAGTATACATTATGGAAAATATAACATTTCTTTTCAGTTTTCTTTGACAGGTACGCACAGTATTTACAGTAAATAAAAATGAGCGAGTTACGAAAACAGTAGCGTGTGTTGGTTTCGTTTGAGACGAGGTTAAATGTGTTAAAAAGACTTGACAGAGGGGAATCTGTAAAAAAGCTTTGACGAGTTTAACGTGGGAAAAGTACCATCAACGATTCGAGCGATCAAAGTTAATGCCCGCTTTGGGATCTGCCGAACTTTTACGAACATCGCTGTTTTTAGAAATATATATTTTTTCCCGTCGAGGTCGCCGAGTAATCCGGACTGCCGGGTTATCGAGTGCCGAGTTTGCGAGACTCTACTGTATTAAATTAATTTTTTTTTCCATTCTTTTTTTGAAACTTCACATGATACAAATTGAGGAACTTCCACAGAATATTTTATGATACACCAAGGTTATAATAAAAGGCTCACATAAAGATTCATAAGGATGGGCGTCATAAGTGTTGTGCCTAAAGATGGCAATATTTAAAATGTGCAACTACCAATATGGAAATTTACTAATACAACATATTGTAGTCAATGCCAAAGGTCAGTACTTTGCTGAAATAATTTGTTAGTCAATCCATGCAAACCTACCTTACATACACTTTAGTAGAAAACATAAAGTGTCATGTTAGATGAAAGTGTATTTGAAGAAGTTTTGGGATCTCCTAAAAATTAACTCAGATATATTTGTATTGAGAAATTTAAAACTATACTGCAGTATTTCAATAATGTTAATAACCTATTAAGGATTAGCTTATCATTAACTGAATAATACAATTCTTATTTGGGAAAACTCAACAGTTCAGAACATGTGAAGAGTTTGTCTTACAAAACCATCATAAAAATAAAAATTTGTAAAAAATGCTTTAAGGGGCTGTCAACAAATTGCTGTGTCACTAGTCAAACATCCTCAACCAATAAATACAACACAAACTGTTTGCTTACACCTGTGGTGCTTCATAGTTCATACTATATACTTTTTTTCTTAAGTCTTCCATTTGAACATCATTAGAGCTTCACTTGGAATCGCTGCAGTCAACAAGCGTACTAGTACATTATGTGATACGCAAAGAAAGTTCAGATCTAGTTTCAACGTTTAACAAAGTTGAACATAGACATGCCATTCTCTTAAAATCTCAAATCTTATAAACAAAATTGAATATATACCGAGATAAGTTTGAACATGGGGACAAGCCTATTCTTTTAACTTGTTGAATCAATGAAATTAATCTAGCCAACCGTGTAAATGATAGTACAAATACGAAACAAAAAATTCATCCTGGCTCTCGTTTACTACAGCTGGTTTTACATCTTAAAACAATTCATCGAAGTAACGAAATATTTCACACTTGTAGTATTTTATAAATTGAAACCAAGTTTGAAATGAGTTTTCTAGTTTAAAATTCAGTTGTTTTGTATTGTATCTGACTATAAAACTTTGTAATATAACTTCACATTTTTAATTACACAAACTTACTCTGTATTCAAACAAATATAGAACTGTGTTTTGTAACAAAAAACTATGCTAAAAGAACATTGTAATTTATTTTTATAATTCTCAAATATCTTTTTTAAATAATTGTAAATAAGACATATAAGTTTTATGACAATCTGTATGGGCCAATTTGAGCTATTTAAGGCTATGGCCTTACCTTTCACTAGAAAGGCTACTTCACTTTATGGCTAGTTCAGAGGACATTCAGAGCTATGAAGCTAATTAAACATTGTAGGGAAATGTTTGATTTAATATCATTTAAAAATAATTTGTTACATTTTGTGAACCGACATACGTAATTAAGTTTTTCGGCTGCCATTTTAAAATAGTAAGAGATAGAAAAAAGATCAAATACAAAAAATGTTCGTTTTGAATCGACCTTTTATTTGATATAAAAAAATTTATAAGTTGCTATTGAGGAATTTTGAGTTTTAGGCTTTTTTGTATTCTTCAAGTTTGAGCATTTTTAAAATTTACAAAATCCAGTGATAAATGCCCCTACCACACATTTCCTTAATGAATAGCTCAATAATAAGCTTGGAAAAAAGTCTGGTGCTCTTCTGTATTGTAGGTAGGGTAACATGGTACTTTATTTTAAAGTCCTATTTCAAAACGTTTTGGTACACCCTGTACATACGGTTAATGATAATTAACTTTTGTTTGCGCCAAAATGTTCAGGGTAATTAGACCTTTAAATTGGTGTATCACACAACCCATGTTTACATTTGAAAATTCCTCAAAAAGCACCCCTTACCCCCCAAATTGGGCCCTTTTGGGGCATTTTTCAAAATTAAAAACGATTTTATTGGATTCTGTGAGGCCATATTATGGGGAAATGAGAAAGAAAAAGTGTTAAAGTAAGTTAGTAACACAGCTATAAATACTGCATGGGTGGTCTGCCTCACCCCTGTATACTTAATTTAGTTCTTTTTTTATTATCAAAATTAAAGGTTAAAATTTTAATTTGTTAAATAAAAGTGTATATCCTTGTCCATAAAAAAAAGTTGTAACATTTCACATTTTTCAGTTCAGTAAGATTATATATACATATATCAGAAGATAGGTGAGATCAGAGGAATGATTACTTCTGGTTATCTGTATGGTCTGATTGGATATATATACTGATGAAAGTTGACTGTTACAAAACCATAAATAAAATTAAAATATTTTTTAATCATATTGTTTAATAACAATAAACTACCACGAATATTTTGTAAATGTATAGATGTAAGTTAGGTAAGAAATTATATTATGTACTATGTAAGTTGAAATATGACAACAGTGTTAGTGTGTTCTCTTTCTGATTAGTTAGAGAACCAAAACAATAAAAGGATTTGGGGAGGGAAGCTGAGAAAACACTTTAAAAAAATATCTGTTGGAAGAAGTTAGTTAGTAGATGGGAATGGAGAGAGTAAGTTAGAAGATGTTAATGAGTAAAAGTTGGTTGGAAGTAGTAAGTCTGAGGGAATGAACAGTACCGAACAACACCTCAGTCAGAAAGAATACTCCATTGAGAAAACACCTCAGCAAAACAGGTTTTAATTTTTTTTTTCTGTAACTTATAAAATAACAGAGTTATTAGGTTAAAATCTAAATATTTTGTATCTTGATAATTGTTCATAATATCCAAAATTACTCCAGAACCAAATTATGAGAAAAATCATTTAAATGTAGACCATAATAAATTATTACAAACAAACTTACAAAAAAAAAGGTTTTACTATACCAAAACAAAAAGGGGAACTATAAACAAAAATTTTAAGTTGCAGTGCATGGGGAACCTTTAGCTAACACATGTGAACATTTTAAATATGGTCGGGTTTGAGTGTGAGCGTTAGGGTAGGTTCTGAATCCTTTTGAATGGGGCTTGGAAACAGTAAGTGTCAGCCTGAACTGGGAACTATGCAATTCGACAAACTCAATCAGCCAGCATTGATGCACGATTATATGCTAAATATATAAACTATATATTAACTAATAAACTACAGCAAATAACTGGAAAACAAAGCATTTCCGGACCTATGTTTATATGAAGTGTTTTCTTTATTTTCACTAGTAGAACATGTCCTGAAAGTTTCTCCGTTTCTTGCGGAATCACCCTGTATAAAAAAAAAAAAGAATGTATAAATGTGTTTTGCTTTCAAATTAAACCACTTGTGTAAACAGATAACTCAAACACAGCGTTGTAGATATTAAATTTTGGTAAGTTAAAACTGAATATTTCTTGCTTGTGGTTTCATACAAACTACATTCCTTTCGGTTGTGTCATCATAATTGTAGCCCAGTACGCATTCAAATTTAAAACTTTCCTTCAAAGGCAGCAAGATGTCGTGCAGACTTCTGTGTATTAACATACTTGCAGTGTTGCTCTATTTTAAATTTTAGTTGATCAAGTCCAGAATATGGTCATACACAATTATACCACCAGGCAAGCTTGTGACTATCGTGCTAGACACCATAGATTAAATGTAAATAATAAACAAGCTATATTGATGAATAAGCTAGTGAAAAATTGATGAATAAGCTTCAATTATTATTTCACACAATCTGGATGCTCTTCTTGGTATTTTTTCAAAATAAAATTCTTCATAAATGGAGCAAAGCAGGACAGCGTCTGAACTGTTTTAGGCTCCCTCAACAATTGCTTCTTTAATTGTTCAGTCCAAATTGATGCACAAAGAGATTCTTTTTAAAGTTCATATTTCTATGTCTTGTTGTTTGGGGGGGGGATGTATGAAATGATATTATGACCCTAATTAATTAAATAAGAAGTTGTTAATAACTTCATTAATATTTATTTATTCTAATTTTGTAAATTAAATTGTTCAAATATATTAAGGATCCAAATAACTTCTTTTAAAATAATATGTCGTCTTATAACTAATATACATATTTTGATTTAAATTTTAAATTTATCAAAATTCCCGCATCTCAATGTCTATGGAATCTATTTAAATCACGTGATCAAGTTGTCGGTGGGCGTGTATTTTGAATTCTTGTCAATTGTATTTCTTCCAACCGCCATCTTGTTCAGACTTTCGGTCGTAATTTGAAACATTATACCTTTATTATTGATTCTAAATGAGAACTCAGGTGACGTTTTATGTTCAGGGATATATGGTTTATATATAGGCCTGGTTTGTTTTGTCTCTAGGCTTTCCGTATTTCTACAATCAGCGAAATACTGACACTGTATTTCAAACTGGCAATTTATTTGGTTGACTTTTTCGTCTTGATAAAAGCAGATTATTTTTATTTCCTTGTCTCTGCCTTTGAGTTGTTAATTTTTACGTGTAGATCGAATATTTAGGCTTAATTTTGATATAGGTCTTCCTAGGTTTAAAATTTGGTAAGTTGTTAATTAATTATTGTCCAGTCGAAAATCTTGAAATTTGACATTGTTTTGGATTGGAATTTCGCATTCTTGCCGCTAGGCGCGTGTATGTCGTCATTTGAAATGAAAGGAATTATTATTGTTACAAAAGTATTCAAAGTTGGCAAAACTATGCGATTTTAAAAACAGCCTTAGACAATTTTTATTGTCTGGATATCTCTACTTAGTGGATGACTTTATGCACCACGACCTTGTTGTTTTGGTTGTTTGTAATCTCCGACTTCATGGGTTCACTAAATTTAATTTATATTTGTAACTTTATTATCTACATTATTCATGCGTATTTTATGGCTTGTTGTCACTTCCTAAATTAATAATGTATTTCCTAACTTCAGTTTCAATTATATTTGCGAGAATTGTTTTATGTTTTGGACAATACCAATGATTTATGTATATATTTAATAAAAATTGATACATTGACTAATCATTAAAGCTTCATAGGCAAACAAATATGATATATTTAATTTGAGTTCATTCTTCTCCTGGGACATTTCTAAAAACGTTAATTATTAATGTTCCAGCAGAAATGTAGATTATCATCATAAATATGATATATTTTTTACAACATTTAGGATGACTATTAGCATTTTTTTATTTTAGGAATAGTGAATTATGACAAGGGTATTTAAGGAATTTCTGTACATAGGTACTGATTTGACTGTCATTGCTGTACAAAAGAAAGTAAAAAAATAACAACTAAAACTAATATAATTAATTCTTATTATAAACTGCTCAATCAACCTCATCTATCAGTTAAAGCATATATTTATACAGGCCAGCCTAACATTCAAACCAAAAATAATTTAATAATACTCACAACTTGCGTACTAGTTTTACCAGAACTGTTTTCTTTTTTATCTAACTGATCTTTGCCAAGTAACTTCAATATAATGATTTTTTCTTCTTTTGAAACTGTAAATAAAAGTAAGATTAAAATTCAGGTCAAAAATCAAGAGAGAACACAAAAACTAAAACAAAACTTTAAAATATTGACTACAAAGAAGTTTATGTGAGTGACTTTATATACTACTACTGACTTTATGTAACGATCTGTTTAGAATAATAAATTCTAAACATTGATTAAATAACCAATTACAACATTTGATTTAAGAATGGTTTTCATTTTCCTACTGTATCGAAAAAATGTACACATTGTTTAAGACACTTACCAAAATCGAGAACTCGAATTATATGACCGCTACAGTGGAGGTCAAAGGATCAAACTCCTTGGTAAACCCCGATATCTTTTTCATTTGATGGTTTCCCATCCTCACTAGTGTTTTGGGCACAAAGTATGGATGTTCGAGAAGAAAAAGAAGGAAAGGGAAAAAAATAATAATAATAAATAAATAAATAAAAATACATCTAAAGGTGACTTGTTTAAAAGGTTTTGAGCTATTTTGTATTATATACTATTACTTTTATTTTCCATTTCCAACTAAGATTACTCAACCAGATATTGACATTCTATCGATAATGTATTTAGGCTGTGGCGAATACAATATTTCACACCACTACTCCTTTGATTTATAATTCAACATCGATGTGTTGCAAGCTGTGCACCTTACCCCCTAGTCCGATATTAGAAATGCTCAAAATGTAGGAAATATAGTGGGCAATCAATAATTCGAAGTGGCAGACTGTGTTTCTGTGTAGTGCTTTATTTAGTTAAATATAGTAATTTATTTAAAAATGTGTGTTTCCCTGTGTATCAGCTGTAAGATACCAAGAACTACTAAATAATCTACAATAAATGTTTAAAAGTAGAATACTTACAGCTGATTTAGTTTAAAAGTGATTTCACTTGAAAAAAATTATTTTCCTCTTCTTAGTCATTTTATTTTCGTTAATAACTGTTTTGAATTTTAAAAAATTATTTTAAAAAATAAATCATCTTATTAATTGTTAGCTTGCAAACTTGTTATTCAGTCTAAGGTTGCTTATTTTTTCCAAGTTATTTCATTGCTCTAATCATGTTAATTTGTTAATTAACAAAGTTTAAAGCATTAATGACAATTAGTATTTTTAATCATATTTTAAAAGGAAACTTAAAGTTGTAAAAGAATTATAGTAATATGTGATGCGTTTTTTCTTTGATTATATTGACCCACGATTTTGTGTTTTCGCTCATTTGACTGACGATAACTTAAAAACGGATTTAGAAATTCAAAAACGGATTTGAACATCTTTTTTTGTCAAATTTTACATTCAAATCATGGATCATCTACCTATTTTTTTTTTTTTATGAAGTTCATTTCAAAATAAAGTGAATTCTACTATATTGATGAGATCTACCCAGTACTAAGTAATAAGTATATCTATAAATCTAATCCAGATATAAAAAAAAAATAATTTAAACAGTAAATCCAAGCACTGACTTTAATTAAATCAGATAGTTATCTTAAAGTGATTCATAGACAAATATTTATTGAAAGTGAACTGTGAACAGAATTCCATTCTTACATTCACACAACTTCTGATTACACTTCATGCAGAAAAATAACCTTAATATTTCATTTTCTTGTACATATTTGGGACATAGTCCAAACTTCTAAATAATTTAATATATGTTTGTTTTCCCCAACATCCCCTTGGGAATAGCTGGCACCGACCTACCCCAAGATAGAACTCAAGCTCTAGAGAGATTATCTATAGCCTATATAGAAAAGGCTATTTGAGTGTTAATATAACTATAGCTAACAGCATACCTCAGAGAGTAAAGAGATTACAATAAAATTTGTTAATTTTATCATTTAATTAATTTTGTGTTTTTTAAGTGAAAAACCTTCAATGTTCAATATCAGAATATATCAATTAAAATAAATAATAAACTATAAAGACACTATTTAAATCGTCATGATCTAATAACTAATTTTGAATTTTATTTTTTACAATTTATATATTTTATTCAATGAATAAATTTATTTATTTTATGATGAATTTATTCAAATTTTATTTTGGCTCATTAAAAGAAGCAATATTTATATTATCTTAATTTGTTGTCTAACATTTATTCTTTATATAGAAAAAAAATTCAGAAAGGAAAGATTCAGAAATAACAAAAAGATAAAATTACCTTTAGTTGAAGTCAAAAAGGTAACTCATAGCTCAAAGACAGTGCGAGTTATTGTAAGAAGTGTATATATAGATGTTTTATGTAACACTTAAACAAAAATAACCCTAGATTTTGCCACAACACAAATTTGTGTATAAAATTTCAAATTTTAAGATAGAGGAGAATTTGGAGATAAAAATTAAATTAGTAGAACAGATAATTTAAAGAATGAAAAATTAAGAGCGGAACATTTCAATAAAAATCATACATTAAATTCATTTGATGAGGGAGAGTTAGTATTAGTAAAAGAGAAAATATATTCTCACCTGATTAAAAAGGACATAATATCCAAATTATTTCAGATATTGGTAATTGTATAGCAGAGCTGCCTCACTTCAAAATCAATTTTTATGGGTTTTATTCGTCAAATAAATGTTGGAAAAATATTTTATTATCGAAAAAAAGTGTCGGAAAGATGATTACATAATACAATAATACAATTACACAAGTAGTTTTTTCGTGAAAAAATTAACTCTGTGTTATCTTTCATACTCATGACATTCACTTCAATAAACGTACGGAAGGTTTGGCCAGGTGGTTATATATATATATATATATATATATATAGCAACCTGGCCAAACCTTTCGTGACATATAATAATACAGCCCTACATATGCGTACACTGAAGCACATACGCAGACAATTGAACGTCAATGGAGGGAGGTGCGAGGAAATGTACCGCGATATGGAAATTCAAAACAACATTTCCATGGCCATATAGCCGAATTTATGTTTAAGAGAAAGTACAATGAGTATAATAATCGTTTTCATCATTTATGGCGAATTACGAGTGAAATACATTTAAATTCAATAAATTCCTCATCTACTGAATTTGCAGCAGAATTTGACTCTGATTAAGATTTTCTTGTGTAATCTTGTGAAATTATGTTATGTAATCATCTTTCCGACACTTTTTTTCGATAGTAAAATATTTTTCCAACATTTATTTGACGAATAAAACCTTTAAAAATTGATTTTGAAGTGAGGCAGCTCTGCTATATAATTACCCAGATATTTAGTGGGCCATATAAAATAAAGAGAAAAATTGGAGAAGCCACAAATATTTAAAGAAATTAAAAAATAACAAGAAAAAGGGCATAGGCCTATACTATGGTTCAAATTTTAAGAAATACCATAATCCAAACATTGAGACATCAGGTATGTCAGAAATAGAAGGGGACACTTGATTAATGGGGGATTGCTATAGAGATATAATAGTTAAAAAACTTTTGCTTACTCTTAACACCAAATAATAACAATAATAATTATAAAAAAGAGATAATTAAAAAGTGTAATATAGGCAATGATAATTATTTGACGTAGGATAATAACTACTTACGAAAAGAGTTAATGTGAAGGATAATTTAATTACATACAGAATGAGTTTTTGTTGTTGTTTTAAAGTGAACAGTGAAATGAATAAATATGATATAGACAAGACCAGGAACTTCATTATTTATAGATAATGGTATAAGAAATAGTATATATTAAGGAATAGTGAGTTTAATATCCAATTGAAAGTTATATTAATTAATAATTTTTGTTCTTAGAATTTTTTTTGAAGAAAAAAATCGCATAATTTAGTGGGAATAGTGCCAAATAGTTGTAATATGATCAATCACATTGCCTACTAAGTTATTAGGAGGGAGTTAGTCTTAAATGATAAATAGGGAATACACAAGTTCAGCAATAAAAATAAAGAAAAATAGTAGAGATTAATAACAATAATGATAATAGAGAAAATTAAGATAGCTTAAAGATAACCTACAAAGTGAAATATAATGAGCTTGAGCTTAATGGGAAATTATGTAAGTAATAGAAGAGAAACCTGTTAAAATTTAATAACATGATAAGACATGAACCTTAGTAATATAGTATAACAATTCAAAATATATATTTTAAAAATACATTAATATTTATATACACACAAACACTACAAATAGTTATACAAAAAATACAAAATTTAATAGGCAGGTGGAAAAAGGACCATATGAGTGAGGAACAGTAGTGAATCATGTGATTGGGGGCAACAGTTTGAAAAGGAAAAAGAAATTTTCATTAGGATTTGTGTTTTAAATATATGAAGTTGAGTTGAATATATAGTGTGTTAAAAGAAGATAAATAAAATAAAAATAACTAATCACAGTGAAATATTAATATAATTATTGAAACATCAAGAAAGAAGTGATTATATTGAACTGGTCAATTACCTAAAAGTAATATTAAAAGAAGAGAACATTTAAATAGTGGTGAGATTGGGTAATTATGGTTAAAATATATTTTTTTGTTAATTGATTAATGAAGAAGGTTTGAACTATTAATCAGAACTGTTTTTTTTTATATATATATATTAAATATATATATACATTTTCTTTTGTTTTTGCATTAATACACTTATATTTTATTGACTGATTTTTTTTTTTTTGTATTATATTGAATTTATTTTTTTTTTTTTATTAAGCCTATTAATAATTTTTTTTTTTTTTTAAGAAAGCCGGCACCAACCTAACCCCCCGAGATAGACAATATTAATTTTTTGAAAATTTAAAGAATATACTTAATTAAATAATTTTTTTGTTTGAAATTTGCTAAAATAAAATAAGACTAAAAAATAGATTTACTATATTTGGCGACCAACGTGACGGCTTTTCCCAAATTAACCTAAATAACTCCTTATTTTATATAAATATAAATAAATATAATAATAATAAATAGATATTATAAATCAAATTATGTTTAATCATAATTTATCAAATAAAATGGAAAAAAAATTAAATCATGAATTGAGGACAAATATTACCATGACCCAGAGAGCTCGGGAATCACAAGGTTTACCTGATATATTTTCATCCCGTCGAATAGAAGACGTGATCGCGAGTGACAATATCAGAGACTTGGAGGGCGTTCCGCTGGAAGGGTCGCGGATCCCTGAATGTGATCACCAAACTAGTGAAATAGAAGAAGAGGAAATCGTGGAAAGATCGAGCGACGAAAACGTAAGTCAAGAAGTACAAGCACCAATGACAATGATTGAACAGATACGCCAAATGCTAAAAGAAAATAATGATCAACTAAATAAACGTTTTGACGAACAAGACAAAAAATTAAATAAACGTTTTGACGAACAAGACAAAAATATAAGTCAACTAAATGAGCGTTTTAACAGGCAGGATGAAAAGATCGAAAGCATCAAGGAAGATGTCCGAGCACAAATAGAGAAGAGTGAAGAAAGACTATGGCAGCGTCTTCAACAACGACAACAAACCGTGCAAGAACAGTTCATCATCGAGATGGAAGAACGACACAGTTTATTAGAAAAAGAATTAGCGGCGAATAATGAACGAAATAAAGAGGAAGTGCAACAAAGTATGGAACAGAAAACGAAGGAGATACAGGATAAGTGTCAATACGAAAACACAATAGTACGAACTGAGGTAGAACAACTTAAGGAATTAGATAAAGAACAAGAGAAACGGTTGAACCAGCTCACAGCCCAAGTGACCAATAACACTGAACGAGTCGAGACTATAGAAAAAGAAAATAGGAGCACCAAGACCACTGCTACTGCTCCACAAATCTATGTCACGTGTGGAGGCTCAAATATAAATGACAACCAAGCACCCAAGTTCCACGGCCGAGAGCACAATCCTACAGAACATCTAAGGAGAATACAAAAGTTCTACGAACGAAGGACTGTGACTCAAAGTAACGGTGATCCAACCAACTTACTCATTGATACTGTGGAATTATGTTTGGATAGCCACGCTGCTCGATGGTTTACTCTCATCAAACAGGACTTACGAAGTTGGGCCGATTTCCAGGAAGCATTTGAAAAGAAATACTGGAGCAGAGAGGTCCAAAGAGCTATAAAACAACGCCTCGATGTAGACAAGTACCAGAGAAATGGGAAACTAAGTCGTTCCGAATATTTTACAGAACGTGTCATTACCCTAAGAGCCATCCAACCACCTTTAACGGAGGATGAGATTATTGCGTGCTTGGCAGAACATTTTGAGGAATTAATACAAGACGCTAGAAGGGTCCAGAAAATCGAAACAATCATAGAGTTCGAGCTGCTTCTCCAGAGAGAAGACCTCAAGGATGCACACATTCGAACTAGACGTGAACAACACCAAACCTCATCAATACAGCCAAGACCGAGATTTACACCTCGAGAACAACGACCACGTCAAAACAACTCGTTTCAATCTAAACCAGCACCCTACCTCCAACATCATGCACCATCTCACCGACTTCCACCCACACAACAGTACAGCTATCGACCACAGCCTTATCATCAACAACAGTATACACAACGACCACCACTACACTTTCAACCCTCGCCGAATAGAGGAAATACATCATTCACCCGACCAGACCGTCAAAATACTCAACCAAGACTAACTGGACCTCGCAACCAAGCATATCCGACCAACGAACAGGTAAATGTCTGCCATGCAATTGCCGAAAATTTACGTCCTGCCAACCCATCTGAGTCCAGTACATCTCAAGTACCGTCTCAGCAGGAAAACTCCTGAGCACAGGTAATGCCACTGGCCAGACGAGTTTCATCCACCATTCATCAACATCAACGATACTCAATGGTATTGATCCTGTGCTGCGACTCGACCCCGGACCTAATAGGCCAAATACATTAATTAACAATATTTTATATGTACCTAGACATCATCTTATAATTAGTAATATGTTTTGCAATCGAGATTTCTTAATTAATGAAGATGAAAACATAACGACGAAACCCATAACCAAAACAATAAAGTGTCCTGAAATTAAAGTATCGATAGGAGAGATGCATATTATAGCCCTTATTGACACAGACTCCAATGTAACATGCTTAGCTGAAACATGGTTCCAGGAAAATAAAAGACAACTTGGAAATTTTGAAAAATTACCGACCACCAACGTCCAAATCACGACTGCAGTAGGTACGAAGACACGAAAAGTCTCACACATAATCATGTTCCAAATTAAAATAGGAGGAGAAGAAATATGGATACAGGCCTTAATAGTACCAAATTTGATTCGAGAATTAATAATAGGTATGGATTTAATAAACCAATTGAAAATGAATATGGACTTCGAAACGACGACGCTATATATACATGCGAATAATAAAATAATTAATTTAAAGTTCAAAGAAATGAATAAGGAGGGAGTTTTATGTTATATAATAAAAGAAGATATGAATAATGATGATAATAATAATACTATTAATAATAATAATAATAATAAATTAAACAAAATAAATATAGATAACGAATCAAACAATAAGGCAAATAAAAAATGGAACCAGATGAATCAACAAGAACAACTAAGTGAGAATCAAATACACCAAGTAATAGAGGAAAATGAAAATTTGGAACCACCACAGAAAAAAAAGCTAATTGAATTATTAAAAAATTACAAAGAAATATTTTCAGACATTCCGGGTTTATGTAACAAATATATACATCACATTGACGTGAGAGAGGACAAGACTTTTCGTGGACAAACCTACCCTGTCCCGTTAGTTCATCAGGAAGCCGTAGCACGAGAAATAAGTCGGATGATACAAATTAACGTTATTGAGCCATCATACAGCAGTTTCATCAACCCAATCATCCCTGTGATAAAAAAAAATGGAGAAATACGCTTATGCTTAGATGCTCGAAGGGCAAATGAGATCACTATACCAGATTTCGAACAGAACCGAAGTATAAATGAATTGTTAGCAAAAGGTAAGAACTGTAAATGGATCAGCACTGTCGATCTGACCGCCTCATATTGGCAAGTGCCACTGTCACCAGAATCAAGAAAATATACAGCTTTCCAGTTTAGAGGAAAGACTTATCAATATAAAGTAACCCCGTTTGGTATATCAACCTCTCAAGCTGCATTGGTTCGAGCACTTGAACACGTTTTTGAAGACAGTGTGGAAGATTTTACTTTAGTTTATATTGATGACATCTGTATTATTTCGCAAGATTTCGAAACCCATCTAAAACATCTTTCACATATATTTAAAAAATTGCAAGATGCTAATATGACAATTAAATTTGATAAATCTTTATTCTGCAGAACATCAGTACCATTCCTTGGATATACCCTAACTGCCACTGGATTACAAATGGATGACAATAAATTACGACAGATTCTTGATTACCCTACCCCAAAGACACGTAAACAACTTAAAAGTTTCCTTGGTTGTATCAATTTTTACAATAAATTTCTAAATAAATTTTCAGAACACATACAACCCCTTCTCAGATTAACTTCCAAAAAAGTCAAATTCTAATGGACCTCCGAAGACGACATTACTTTCAAACAAATCAAACAACTTTTTCTTCAAACACAAACACTACACCATCCAGATACACAAAAGCCATTTTTTCTATAGACAGACGCCTCCGATTTCGCTATTGGAGGACACCTTTATCAGATTAATGAACAAGGAGAGAAGCGAGCAATTGTATTTTTATCACGATCACTACAACCAGCAGAACGTAGGTTCACGACCACGGAAAAGGAATTATTAGCCATTGTTTACTGCTTACAAAAAACAAGATATATCATATACGGTACTGATATAACAATCATAACTGATAATCATGCATTAACATTTCTAAAAACTTGTAAACTATTAAGCTCAAGATTAACTCGATGGATTTTGGCATTACAGGATTTCAACTTCAAAATTTTACATTGCAAAGGAAATGAAAACTGCACTGCAGATGCGTTAAGCCGAATGACAACTTCTCAAGACAACAACCCAATAACAAACCTACCTGAATTAATGATAGCTTATATTGAAAGAATACAAGACCACGAACTACAAAAAGAATTTAAAAATATGGCCGAAAATCAGAATCAAGATAAAAATTTAAAACATATAATTCAAATATTAAAAAATAATATATCTTTTCCATCAAATTCAAAATTAATAAACACTTATAAACTCCATGAAAATATCCTCTATAAACATTTGAACCAACAATGGTTAATTATGGTACCCGACCACTTAATCGATCGACTCATATGGGAGTGTCATCTCTATTATCTACATTGTGGAGCAAAAAAATGTTTAAACATACTAAAAGAAAGTTTCATATTCAAAAACATGGGACGCCGTATCAGAATTACCCTTGCCACCTGCGACTCATGCCAGAAATGCAAATGCAATCCACATCCCTCTCAAGGGATAGCAAGAGGAATAACATGCACTGGAAAAAATCATCATGTTGCCGTCGATATTATAGGACCACTTCCTACTAGCATAAACCGAACAAAATATATATTCATTGTTCTCGATATATTTACAAAATTCGTAAAATTATACCCGATTCGATCTGCCAACACAAAAACAATATTAAATAAACTTTTCATGTTACATTTTCCGATTTATGGAACACCAAAAAGAGTACAGAGCGACAATGGGACACAATTTAGAAGTCGAACTTGGATTCGAGCCCTTGAGGAACAATCTATTGAACCTGTATTTAACCCATATTACCATCCCCAAACAAATATGGCTGAAAGACCAATACGAGAAGTGAAGAGGTGTTTAAGAACATACTGTTCAAGAAACCATAGAAATTGGGCCCGATACATATCGGACATAAATGCGATGTTAAATGAAGTTCATAATGAAACAACAGGATTCACGCCAAATGAACTTCAATTGGGACAAAAGGATATCCGATTTTGGGAACCATACATTCAAAATTATGCCAATGACGAATTACCCATTGAAATGAAACTTTATTTAACTAAACAAAGAATCAAAAATAAACAAAATAAATGTGCGTCAAAATTAAACCAAAAATCAAAACCTACAACTTTCAAATTAAATGATTTAGTTCTAATTAAAAATTTTCCTATATCTAACACAGTAGAAGGAAAGACTTGTAAATTATTTGAAATTTATAGCGGCCCATATAAGATAAATAAAATAATAGGAATATCAACTTATTATATTAGTGATATTAATAATCAAAATATTAAAGGACCATACCATGTAACGGCTATAAAAAAATATAAATACAACACATACGACATGTTTGGATATGGAAAAGATATTATCACAGCTGAGTGATAAATAGATTAATGATACCATTAGAAATAAATCAGCCGATAAAAAATGTTAAACAAGTAATAAGCTAATTTTTATTAAATAAATTATATTTTTCATTGTTAATTTTGTTTGTTCCCATAAAAATATTTAAATAAACATTTTTAGGGAAAGTAACCCAGGAGATAATTATAACAATTCAAAATATATATTTTAAAAATACATTAATATTTATATACACACAAACACTACAAATAGTTATACAAAAAATACAAAATTTAATAGGCAGGTGGAAAAAGGACCATATGAGTGAGGAACAGTAGTGAATCATGTGATTGGGGGCAACAGTTTGAAAAGGAAAAAGAAATTTTCATTAGGATTTGTGTTTTAAATATATGAAGTTGAGTTGAATATATAGTGTGTTAAAAGAAGATAAATAAAATAAAAATAACTAATCACAGTGAAATATTAATATAATTATTGAAACATCAAGAAAGAAGTGATTATATTGAACTGGTCAATTACCTAAAAGTAATATTAAAAGAAGAGAACATTTAAATAGTGGTGAGATTGGGTAATTATGGTTAAAATATATTTTTTTGTTAATTGATTAATGAAGAAGGTTTGAACTATTAATCAGAACTGTTTTTTTTTATATATATATATTAAATATATATATACATTTTCTTTTGTTTTTGCATTAATACACTTATATTTTATTGACTGATTTTTTTTTTTTGTATTATATTGAATTTATTATTTTTTTTTTATTAAGCCTATTAATAATTTTTTTTTTTTTTTAAGAAAGCCGGCACCAACCTAACCCCCCGAGATAGACAATATTAATTTTTTGAAAATTTAAAGAATATACTTAATTAAATAATTTTTTTGTTTGAAATTTGCTAAAATAAAATAAGACTAAAAAATAGATTTACTATGATAGTAATAATAGTAACATGGTAATACTAGAACCATAGTAATCATAAGAATTATTTTAATGAACCCAGATTTAGGGGTAAATATCAAACAATTTTATGAATTTTATTTCTGATCCCTTCCCCCTCCCCAAGGGCTATATAATACAATGACTTCAGACTTAACCTATATTATATTTATGATTAAGTAATTATACAATTTATCACTTACGCAATACATTTAAAGAATTTTGTTTCCTTTCTGTTCTTTTTTTTACATTTACATGTCCTTGAGATTCACGATGGTGCTCTGAATACATTGTTTGTCTAGGTATCTGAGTCAAAAAGAAAGCAAAAAGATCTATTAAAATTAATTTAGATAACAAAATTTGCATATTAAATGAAAGAAAATAATTACATTTAAAATTTTACCCTTTAATCAACAGGGTGAATTTTAATGTCAACAAATTTTCATCGGATACTATTCACACTCGAAGCAAAAATGTAATTAACCCAAAGAAAAAGAAATTCATAAAGTTATAATTTACTCATATTTCATTTACATTTTTTCACTTTTGGAAACTTTTAGGAAACTTCCTAGGCCGAGTTTGTCATTTTATACATTTTCTTTTAACTCAGTAAATGTGCAAGACATAACTTGTAACGTTGAAGATTGAAATGAAACAAGGTTGAAGCTAATAGAAGGTAGCCAATAGATAGGTTATTATACTAATATGTTTATCTTCTGCTTTTTATTTAAATAGATACTTCACTAAACCGCTTAAAATGCCAAATCCAATTTGGCCATGTTTAGGATTGTGAAAATCAAAATGTTTTGGTAGGGAAACTACTTGATTATATATTTTATCCATTTGCATTTATTAGTTTGGTTAAGCCTAATGTACAAGATCAACTAATTTTATAAGATTATAATAACAACTTTAAAATTGAATCTTACCACGGCTTCCAACATATAGTTTTTCTTCCTCCCTTGTTACGAAACTTATGATCAAATATACATTATTATAATGTAAGTAAGGTTAAAGTCGTTTTATTTCATATTACATAAATAACCCTTACTAATTACAGCCATGATAATCATAATAATTCTATTTCACAGAAATGTAAAATTCTTCAAAAAAGTTGTATTACCCGGATGTATAATTAGTTTGATTTATTCTGCAATACTCCGAAACTTATAGGCCTTATATTAATTAGTCAATGAAAGCCTAGATATTATTTTACTGATCTAGTAAAATATTTTTATATATTAAATAATTACAATTAATTAGGAACTACACAGTGAAAAATATTTTATATCTAGGACAAGTTAGGTGAGGAAATAAACTTTTTCACTGAAAAAATGAAAAATATCTTTTTGAAAGTAATATTTTTAATTAATAATCATTTGTCTGGTCTTCATCCATTTCATCCGTAATGTAATTCTACCGGAATTTACATCCCGGTAGACCTAAATGACACAAACAATATTATAACCTATGGAAAAATATGTTAACCTATAAAAAACAACTCATAAGACATGTAATGGGCATGCATAATACAATATGTGAATCTTGGATTTAGAAGTCATTTTTGAACTTACAAATTCCTATTGTGACGTGTACATAACCTGATTATGTGAATTTATTACTTTTCAATTTTTCAGTGAAAAAGTGAATTCGGCGTTAAAATATTATTATACAACTTCAAAATAAGGTATTCCAACTTTTCAAAATTATATTCTTTCTTATTTTTAGGTTGAAATTTCACGATTAAATATATTTTTTTAATAAGCTTTTAAAGTTGGTACTTGTGCAATGAACCCAACGTAGCGATATATTTTTGCTAAAAATATAGTATTTTAGTAGTAAATAATAAATATCAAAGTACAAAATCCAGCTTAGGTTATAACTGCTATAATCTTGCTTATATTTGATATTCAATTTAGCCAGCACACTGAGGTGCCAAATAAACAATAAAATAATTGGTGTTTATATCTCCTTCTCAGAAACAAAAGTTGCCCCACGTTGTGAGCTAAATTATAGTGAAAAAAAAATTGTTAATACTATAAATGACTGACTGCTTTTTGTTTTATAAAATCAATGTTTAATCACTGTTGCTCAATTTATGTACAAAATTTCTCTTTTGAGAATTAGCTTTAAACGGAATTACTTTTACAATTTATATATTATCTCCTCTAGATATATTTAATATACAATTAATACTAATATCTAATATCTCTTTTTCTCGGGTTAAAGAATCCCTGGCTGTTAAATAGGCAATCACTTAAATCTATACTTAAAACTATATTACAAATTGGATTATTAAAATTAATTTCTATTAGGTTGAAAGCAACGGCTTTTTTAGATACCTAAAACATCACAATTTAACTAACACTAACATAAAAAGTTCAATGACATGCTCATTTTCTCTAAAAAAATAATTAATTTAAGGACAGTGAACATTATGTTTAAATCATCATGCAAGGATACCGAAAAGAATTTCTCAATATCTGATTATAGCCCACCTTATCATGAGATAATGTATCACACACAGATACCAATGTTATGTTTTATTTATATCAAATATTGTTTGTGGATTTTGGTCATTTATTCATTGGCAGTGATCCCAAAATGTCATTTTCACATAAGGAATATGCAGAAATTCATTTTGTATATGATTTCTGTAATGTAAACGCGAATGCAGCTGAAAGTGAGTACACTATTCGCTACCCTGGTTGGCGTGTTCCCAGCAAATCTTTACACGGTTGCAATAGTATTTGGTAGAAAATGGATCTGTGTACAAGGAGCGGAGCGAGGTGGGTGCAGCATCTGTGGATGTCTACGGTGAAGTGCAAATTCTGGACCGAGTTAAAGAAGACCCGAAGACTAGTTTCAGGAAACTTATAGGTGAAACTGGCGTGAATAAAAGTACAGTTTTGACTGTTTTACACGAACATAAATTCTACCCTAACCAATTCAAAAAAGTTCAAGGCCTTGAACGTAATGATTATGCTGCTATACGAGATTTCTGTCGCTATCCACTAAATTCTTATATTGAACAATATCACTTAAAAAAATCTTATGGACAGACGAAGCTCTTTTTACAAGACAAGGTGTATTCAACTTCCACAACATGGACATGTGGAATACTGAAAACCCGAAAGTAGCAAGATAATGCCCTTTCAATCAAAGAAGATTTACCATAAATGTTTGGGCAGCTGTGATTGGCAATTGTTTCTTGAGACCTCACATTTTTCAGGGAAGTTTAAATGGATTGATGTATCTTAACTTATTGCAACACGATTTGCTTCAAATTTTGGATGTGAATGACCCTGCGCACCATCAAGATATTATTTATCAACAAGATGGTGCACCTCCTCACTTTACTAAAGATGTCCGAGATTAGCTGAGTGCTAACTATCCAACTTGGATAGGCCGAGGAGGTTCTGTACCCTTGGCCTGCAAGATCTCCCGATCTGAATGTAATGGACTTTTTTGTGTGGGGATTTATGAAATCTGAGGTGTACACAACTCCTGTAAATAGCGAAGAGGAACTTTTAAACAGGATCCACGGTGCAACACAGAAAATTAGGGAAATGGTAAGCCATAAAATGACTTGGAGCAATTCGAAAGAGCCTGCATAAGAGAGAACGGAGGACATTTCGAAAATAACATGAAATGATACTGTAAAGTAGTGATCCATGTAACATTTATGATTTTGTATTGTACTTTGTATAGGTACAATATTAATTGTAACCTTATGTTATAGCTATAATAATAGAAATCTTCATGTGTGTCTTTTTAGTTTGATAAAGTTGAATAATTATTATTTTCCTCAAACCACATTTTACAATATTCAAACTTACATAATTAATAAAACTCACTGTAATTAATAAAATGTTGTATCCTATCAGATGTTAGTTTGTAATGAAAATTGATTTTGTATTGACACCATTTAAGTTGTAATGCTACAATGATATGAATAAAGTTTATTATTATTATCTTCCGAAAGTTTAGATTTTGAGGCAATTTTAATAGTATTTGCTACCCTCTAGCAATTTTTTTATACAAAATTTTAAAACTAGGCCTTGACCACTTTGTATATACCTAGTAACCTGCCGAGACCTAGTTAGCATAATTATAGTACATTTAGATCGCAGCGTGGTGATATTTAACCTGTGAAAAGAAATGTAATGTGCATGCGTCCAATGACACACTTTTATCGAAACCTCACATTAGCCAGGAATTTACCATGACAAATAATATTTATAATATTAACAAATAAAACACACTATTTCTTTTGTAAAATTCTATAATTTATTTGGTCTAGCCGACCATGGTTTCGCCAGTTACGGCATTGACGAGGCTCTTACAAGACTAAATACAAAGCACAACATAACTATTATAAAAGGTAGGAAAATCCCGTTAACAAACAAAGCACAAAGACCCAGGGGAAAACCCCACAGGTCATTCACACAGGTATTAACCAACCTTGAATAGAGGTTGAAGTAAAGGAGAAAATGACAAAAATTCCGTTTGGTCATTTAAAACTAGATTATCATCATTATTATTATTAATGATGATAATCTAGTTTTAAATGACCAAACGGAATTTTTGTCATTTTCTCCTTTACTTCAACCTCTATTCAAGGTTGGTTAATACCTGTGTGAATGACCTGTGGGGTTTTCCCCTGGGTCTTTGTGCTTTGTTTGTTAACGGGATTTTCCTACCTTTTATAATAGTTATGTTGTGCTTTGTATTTAGTCTTGTAAGAGCCTCGTCAATGCCGTAACTGGCGAAACCATGGTCGGCTAGACCAAATAAATTATAGAATTTTACAAAAGAAATAGTGTGTTTTATTTGTTGAAATGGAATTCTATCAAGTACCGTCGGTCATCAGTGTAAACAATTTATAATATTATTTATTATTAATATTAATAATAACATAGCCTATAATAATATTTATATTATATGTTTTAATAATAAACATCAAGGACAGTTGACTTACATATTCATAAATAGTAATGTAGGCTTTCATTATCAGAGTTGTATTTAACCTAAAAACAGCTGGATTCCCTTGTTTTCAATGTGATATTTGACAGTGAGGAAATGCATTTATTTTGGGACTTGGAAAATGTCTTCCAACAAAAAATATGATCTGATTGAAATCAAGGTGATTAGATGATTTCATAATTTTTAATAATAAAATCTGATGATAATATATAATAGATATTTACCGTTCTACATATCGTACCTCATCTTGAAATAATTGGATTATCCTTTAGCTGGGAGAATCCTAAAGTTAACATTTTAGAAGTAATTTACGAACTCCTATTGCAATATGTACATAACCAATACTTTTCGGTAAAATTATGCAATCAACTGTCACAATCTTTTTACTAGCTAAATGTTGACAATTTCATATAAACAAACATATTCTATTAGTGCGATTTGCACTTTTGAATGGTCGAAATCCATTAGTTATATCAAAAGCAAGCTATATAAGAAGACAGTTTTCAGGCATTTTCAGGTTACATTGTCTTAATGAATGAAATATAGGTCTGGAAGATAAATATCTATCTATCTCTCACTCTCTCTCTCTCTCTCTCTCTCTCTATATATATATATATATATATATATATATATATATATATATGTATCAGACCTAGTAAAGAAACTACAGATCTTGTATTCTACTAGGTCTCTGAAACCCAGACCTAGTAAAAGAACTATACGTAAAGTAAGGTAATAATGATATATAACTATATACAATGACCTTTAGTGACTGTAGTTCTTTAACTAGGTGTGGTTAGATATATAGTTTGACAGTTCTTAAAACAGAACTATTTGCACGGAATAAAAAACATCGATAGATTTTATGCAAAATTGATGAAATCATTGTCAAAATAACCTCTAAATGCCATAAATCAGTCATTTTAAATTGCTGATTTCGGAAAGAAATAATGAATTGTGAAAGATAAAAAGTGGTTGGTAAGCGTCTTTAATAAGTACCGAAATGATGGATAAAACACTATTTTAAAAAGGAATTGCTGAGATTTCACACTTAAATCGATTGTACAACTTCTCTCTCCATATTAACCAAAAATATTAGGGATATGGTAACAGTTTAGTAAGTTGATATACAGATCAGTTACAAAAATTTCTAATTCTTTTACTACATACCTCATATTGAAATTAATTGTATAATATTTTAGTGTGGAATTCACTTTTTCACTGAAAAGTAGGTAATTATGCAATCAACTGCTACAACCTTTATACTATCTAAATGTTGACAATTTGATATAAAACATCTTCTGTTCCATAAACATCTTCCTTTAATGCAATTTACACTTTTGAATGGTCGAAATCCATTATTTATGTCAAAAACAAGCTATTTAAGAAGACAGTTTTCAAGCCCGATTGAATAATATGCTACAAATTACTTAATTTCATAGATTGTTAAGTGAATAATTAATTAATTGTGAAAGATAAAAAACCACTAGATTTATTAATTAGATTCTACTTCATTGAAAAAACGCTATTTTGAAGCGAAATTGCCGAGATTTCGCACTTGAATCGATTGGACAACTTCTCTCCATACATACCATATTCTTAATTGCATATACATAACTGTTTTACCAAACAATAACATTAAATTGGAACTTTGACCCACAACGTGGTAGAACTTGTTTCACTTAATTTAACCTACAAGTACAAATTACTTCGAATTTATACGAAATAAAATTATACATTTCCACCACAGCCCCTCTTCATAACTACAACAGAATACACATAAACGCAGAACACAAGAAGTATTAATTCGTTAGATAACAGTCTGAAATTATTAATTTTATTACCGATTAAATTCTGTCCCCTCAACGTTTTACTGTATTTGATTTGTTTGGTTTGGTTTGGTTGGATTGGACACCTGCTTGAAAAGGGCGAATGAAGATGAAACAGTGAACAGTGCAAAAGTGGAATGAACTGAAATACATCTAAATTTATACCTAACTTGATAACTTGAATGATGTGATAAACAGTTATTTATATCTATATAAATGTCTATATAAATGAAGAAAAATTTATCAAAGTTTGTAAAATCAATTCTTAGAAAACGTGTATGTTCCATTTTGATCTTATAGCATGTACTCAAATTTAAGTTATTCAAGATATGAAAAAAATAAATAAAATCTTCAAATGTTAGTCAAATTTATATGCTCAAATATCAAATTTGATAACATTCAACCCATCGATTTTTAGAGAAATGGTAACCAATACCATGGTAATGCTAATTTAAAAAAATTGTTTACCTTTTTAACACTTTTAGAAAGATATAAAAAGTCTTATAATGGGACAGAAAATAGCATTGTTGAGTTTTAAGGATACATTCGTTTTTAGACTCTCTTCCACCTAGTAAATTTTTTTTAATCATGTCTGTAGTTCGTGTGTGTGGACCAAACGGGTCTACCGATTTTTATCAAATAATATGGTATGTGAGCACTTTTTTGTTTAGCCTCGAAGAAATATTTCAATAACTCAGAATTAGGGGGTAGCTGCTTTAATAATAATAATGATCCAAAAATATGTATTTGCCATCATCTCTATAAAAATGCTGGTTTCGGAGTTCTCAGTTGAAATAATAATATATGAACCATGAACGCCAACCTAAAAGTTCGAATACCTCAAAATCTTAATTTTGAGTTTTAGTCTTGTTGGCGACCAGTGTTTTAAATTCTAGTTGTATGGGATTTGAATTGTACCATGGTTAAATGTCAAGTGACAATGTTTGTGAGATTATTTTCCACTCTTCATTCGTTTAAAATACTTTGTTTTAACCATTTTACAAGACAATGCAATTTTAGCTAAAACATTTCAAAATATATCTACGTTTGCGTAATAACTAACCTACCTCAACTAAATTACGCAAATCAAAGTGTAAACAAACATCAGCTGCAGCTGAGATAATTATAATACTAGTGGTACCATTTTAATTTTATAAGTTAACAGATTTGCTTTATGAAGCAATTTTTTCGGTTTATACAAAAAACAAAAATATTACATTACTTTATAAACTTTATTTTAACGTTTGAAACATCTCCCAAAGTCCATACTATTATTTGTTTTAATTGTTGTTTTGACCGTATTTATTACTTTATCTAGGGCGTTGTCGGTGTTATCTCATATTATTTATTTCTTGTTTTCCTTTCTCCTTTTAAGTTTGTTTATCTATGCTTCTGTATGACCATGCGTTTATTCTATTACTGTTCCAATTTCCAATAACTGACAATTGCAACTTGCAACATTGCAACTGTAAACGCAAAGTTAGTCACAAGTAGTCAGCTATTTAAGTTAATTCGGAATACTGTAAGTTAGTTTTAAATAACAAAGATTGTTTATACAGTTTATCTTTACGTTTGTTCTGTATCAAATCAAACAATTATAGTTTGTGTATGTGTTCCAATTTTGTTTTATAAAATGAAAAATATTGCAGTGTTTGGTGCAACCGGCATGACTGGTCTTTGTGTATTAAAAGAAGCTCTAAATCAAGGTAAAAATATTTTCTAAATATATTAATTAATCAAGAGTATTGAATCGTTTATTATAATAGTAGACATTTGAATAGAGTAATTTCCAGATTTTATTATTTTTCTAGATAAGATATTTTGATCAAATGACTAAATTTTTGGTTAATATGCAGAAGGCCCGATCGATTTAAGTGAAATCTCGGGATTTCGTCTTCAAAATAGCGTTTATTCGATAATTTCAATACTTCTTAACAACGCTGTTCACGTTTTTATGTTTCCAAATTCATTATTTCTGTCCGAAAACAGCGGTTTTAAATGACTGTTTTATGATATTTTGAGGTTATTTCGACAAATATTTCATCAATTTTAAGTAAAACCGGTAATTGTTTACAAAGAAACTTTTTTTGCAATTTTTTTAACATGTTCTACATAACTTGTTTGTTTAGAAATAAAATAAGTTTTCAATGCGGAGCTAATTTTTTCACTGAAATTTCAAAACCAGGATTCAATGCATTTATGTCTCAAAGTCAAGCAACATTGAGCATGGTTAGTACTTGGATGGGTGACTGCTTGAGAAATAATGCACAATTTCTTCTTTTTTATAAATTTATGCTTAGGTTAAGTAAGGTGGCTATATATATTATTTATATGGTTTAATCTGATGTCAATTGATTTTTGTAGGCACGAAGTCTCAATCTTTTACGAATAACATTTGGGAAACAAAACTTTGTTCTTTTCTCTTCTATTTGACGTTTAAATCATTTAGTTATTAAAACTAATAGTCCTCAAGCAAAGGCCGTTTGAAATCCTGGCATTCTTTTTCGGAGACTCTGTATATATAGCCTATATATGGTTACCTAACTACACCTAAACTTAAATATGGTCAAAGAACTATAGATATATATTTACCTAACTTTACCTATAGTTCATTTACTAAGTCAGTCATTTTCAGAGACGTAGTCATTATGAATCTTATATCATAGACGTAGTTAGTATCAACCTATATTAGTGAATGAAATGCACTGGTGTTCCACAAGTGATTTCAATATGACTACATGCTAGTAAATGTTACAAATTTGACAATTTTTAAGATTGTTAAGTAAATAATAAATTGTGCGAGATAAAAAACCACCTGGTTTGTTAATGATTGAAATTATCGAAAAATGCTATTTTGAAGATGAATTGCTGAGATTTTACACTTAAATCGATCAAGCAACTTTCCTGCATATTTACCAAATTTTTTGTTCTTTTGTCTAGATACCTATATTGATGTAGCCTACTATGTGTTCTAGACTAGGTACTTTTATTGTCGGCAAATATGTAGTGTTCCTGTTGTTACGATTTACTAGCATAGTTATTGCAATTCATGTTCTACCTACTTCCTTTTGCAGCAATTAGCCTAGGTCATCCTTTATTATGCATTTCATATTTAGATTTTACTGAAATCCATTACTTCTGTCAAAAACAATTTATTTAAAAGGATAATATCTTGGCTTTTGAGGTTAGTTCGGGTGTTGACGTTACTACGTATGACAACTTATGAATCTATTGAATGTTTCATTCCTCGATGTTTATATTCATCCGCGTAAATAGGTCTGTTTAATGAACTGTCAAACTACCTTACCAGACCTAGTTAAAGAACTACAGGTCTGGGGGTAATTGTTTACTGTAGAGCCCCATACAAAAATAAATAAGAAAAAAAATATCAACATTGGGGCGCTTTAGTCATAAAAAGTGTATGGCATAATAAAGGACGATCTAATTGTTCTAACAGAAGGTATGTAAAATACGAATTGTATAAATTTTGCTAGTAAATCGCAACAACAGGAACACTACATATTTACTTTATTGTCTTTGGTCTAGGTTACACCATTCACTGGATAATGTATATTGCTAGATATAATTATCTGACCAAGGTATAACCTCCCAAAGCTATGGAGTCAACTTAGTTAAGCAATATCATGATTGATTTAGTTAATTCACACGAACGAACACAAACATCACCTAACATGTCTGATTTATTATTGTATAATCACATCTTTGCTCTAGGTTTGAGAAATCCATCTTTGTTACATTAAATATTTACAACTATTATCCCACAACCAATGATTGGTTAGATTAAGGAAAATAGAAGGAAAAAAGTAACAACATCCAGAATTACGTCTTACACATCACAATTTGTTCTTGCACATCACAATTTCTCTAAAATGTGTACTATTTTAAATGTCTTAAAATGAGTTTGGCATTTGTTCTATATAATATTAAGAAAAACAAAATTGAACCTATAATGTATAAAATTAACATTTCCAGAAAAAAAAACTTTGTCCTATAAGATTCAATTGATAAGATTGACTGTATATTATGTATGTTTGACATATCTCAGCCTCATTGAGAAGGAAATTAATGAACCCTCTTTATTTATGATTTGTTATATGTTATACATGACAATAATAATTACAATTGTTGAACAATAAATCCACGCTGCTGTCATTTTTATATACTTTAACATAAAATTAATGGAGTTAACTGTAGTTCATGTTTATACCAGTTATTATCTTGCACAAATTTTCAGAATACCTAGGCTAGTGATATTACTTTTGGAGTTAATATGCTACTTTGTCAAAATCATAACATGTGCTATGTGCATGCGCATCATGCATAGTGTTCCATATTTATTTTTGAGTTTCAAGAGTATTATTGTAAATAATTAATAATTATTAACATAAATATTTTCACAAGATCATAAAGATTACTTGTGGATATGCACAATAGGCTATATTTTTTAGCCATTGTTCATTTTGACTAATGGAAATAATGTAGTCTACTTGAACATAAAAACTTCTACCTAATCTAACCTGTTTGCAATATTTCTGACTACTAAAATGTTTAAGAATGATATATTTCATAAATAATATAGCCATATTAACCATGTTGGTTATAAAATTTAACTTAGTAAATCTTGGTTATAGTTTAAAAATCGTACTTAATTGGATTCTAAATTTTTTTAATATGTATTAAAGGTATCATATTCCTATGTTAATGGTTTATTTTTTCAGAGTACAAAGTACGTGTTTTGTTGCGAAATCCATCCAAGTTGCCACCAGAATATGAGGGTAAAGTTGATGTTGTTAAAGGAGATGTACTAAATCAAGAAAATGTGAAAGAAACTTTAAAAGGACAAGATGCAGTTATTGTTACCTTAGGTACAAGGAATGATTTAAGTAAGTTTACACAATGTTCTTTATGCTTGAAATATATAGTTTTAATATATAGTTCGTCATTCTAAATTATTTAGGAATAGGCCTATACATTATTGGCACTGGTATGTTGTTTCTAATTTTTTAACTTTACAAACCACATTAAAAATATTTGTTATCTCTAATCAATGTAAGCGTACTGTAAAAACAAATTTGTTATTCTGCGAATATCTAATTTAAATACAATTTTCAATAATTTTGTTCCTCAGGAGCTGTATTTACATTTGTATACGTACTACTTTTTTTTTAATTTTCAGTGAGATAACAGAATTGTTTTTACCCCAAAGGGCTAAAATATAATGAATCCTGATAGAACCTAGCTGGATCTATACCTTTTTCATGCAGTCATGGGTTAAATCCTTTATTTCATCTTTCCTATCAGGTCTCTCTTGACCAACAATTGTTCTTCTCTGACCCTGATGCTTTTAGAGTATTCTAGGAATAGGAGTCTGTTTTATTTCTTTTTTTTGTAATGTGATGAAGATTTTTTTGTCTTTAAATAACAAGGAAAAATATGTATAATATTTTTATTAATGTATATAAAATTAAGGTACTTACGTATTAACGCCACCGCAGCAACTTTGCGCATATATATATATACAAGGTTTGGCCAGGTGTTTATGTATATATATAATATATATATAGCTACCTGGCCAAACCTGTCATGATATATAATTATATCGCAAAGTAAGCAAATATTGGTGCATATATATATATATATATACATATATATATATATGCGCAAAGTTGCTGAGGTGGCGTTAATACGTAAGTACCAAAATTAATATAGGGTGTGTGACAATTCTGAGGTAATCTAGCTGGATTTACACCTTCTTCATCTAGTCTTGGGTTAGATCCCTCTCTTTCATTTTTTCTTACAGGTATGTATAAAGCAACTCTTGGTGATGATCGTATGATTTTTCGCCATTAACCCTCTAGAGACCAGCGACTAAATACTAGGATAATCCTATAGTACCAGGGTTTATATGTTGATTTACGCAAGCTTTTACTAAAATTGGTATAACTTCTTGTGTAAAAAAAAAAAAAAAAAAAAAAAAAAAAAAAAAAAAAAAAAAAAAAAAAAGAAGTAAAACATCATCAATTCTGGTAGTCTAAGCCCATACTAGAAACTAAAACTATGAGCTAACAAGGAATTTCTCACCTAAAGCCTGAACAGTCAAAACTAAAACTAAATACAAACTGGAACAGAATACCCGTCACAAATTTGCAAACAATTATTTTTGTAAAGGTTTAAGATAGTCAAGTGAACTTTCTGATGTTATATTAATAACAAAATTGTCTTTTAAAATAGGTATTATGTTTTCCTTTTCTTTTTTTGATTCTTTTTTAAAACTTTTTTTTATATATAATGATACAAATTGAGAACGCATAGAGCCTAGAAATGCACCATAAGATTTGCACTAGTACTTATGTACTAGCTCAAAATTATTACTTACCCAAAAGTATGTAGGCCTAATAGATAAATGTGATAGGTTATAGGCCTAGAATATATGAGACCTATGTATGATTTTTCATTAGGCTTCAACACAATAATATGATTTAGGAATAGGCCTACCAAGAAAGGTAACACAATTAGGCATATTTGAGGTTAGACAGAAAGTAGACATATGAAATTTTAACCAATAAGAAAATATGTAATATAATAAAATTATAGGTAGGCCTAGCCTTTAAATCAGATTATAAAAAAGACCAAAAATTATTCACAAGAGTAAATATAAGGAAAATGTAGTTTAAAATTTAAATACTGAATAAGCCCTATGTGTTAGAAGTTGAACAGATGATAGTTAGCCAAAACCAGAGTATTGGTTGACAATGCATTTTATATAAAATATCTATTAAATTAAAAAAAATAAAGAAACAAACTTTGTTAAAATAAAAAAAAACTTATCCAAAAGTGAAATTTGAATACTACATATTACTTAAATGAAACAATAAATTAATATAAAAATGAACTGTGTTTTATCGTATCTTCAACCCAGAAGACAGACGCTAAGAAACTACCAATCACAGCATAGATAGCAGAGTGATATGTTCCGAAAGCAGACGTTGACTAATGGAAAGCAAAACATGGCTGAATTTTACAAATTCATACAGAACAGACTGGGAAGTTTGAAGTGACTGTGCTCGTTCTTTGTTAAAACCAGTTATCGAAATTAAAAATATTGAACAGTTTTCTTCATCAGAACTGTAAATTTTTTATTTCTAAATTTATTTCTTCTCTTAATGAAATTATATATATAGAAAAATTAAAATCTCAGCATATTTTTAGAGTGCATACAAAAATTATGAGAATTCAAGCCTTTATAATGTTTTTATAATAAATGACAAAAGAAATTAATAATTCTAAAATATTATTTTTTAATTATCAAAATAATATCTCGAATATAACAAATTATTACAAGTTAGTATTATTTGAAAAATTCTCAGGGCATTATATATATATTTAAATTTTAATTTTAATACTATCTATGGGAACTCTTTCTCTCGGGGCCAAATTGTGAGTTTAAATTTTACAAAGTATCTCTATCTTAACAATTTAAAAAAAAATATCAGTTCTAATTTAGTATAGACTTATGTATAATTCTAATATTATCTTTTAAAAAATGGCTTCATATGATAGTTTTATAAATGCATCTTTTTAAAATTTTTATTTAAAAGGATTAAACAAATTTTTATAAGTTCTTTTCTTAGTTTTGTTAGCATCACATTTGAATGTGAATTATTTTGCTTCTATTTTCCTGGTTTGAATTTTATACGTTTATTTAATCAGCAATATCCTTAATGTCCTTTTCTTCATAAATTATATTCATTGATATAATTAATAATTTAAATAATTCATTCGAATTTCTTTGGATGGTTAAAATTTTAATATTTCTTAGCTTAAATACCAAAAACAAACTGAGCTTTATTGTATCTTTTGTAACAAAGGGTCGGCATAGATTGATTTTTATACTTCTTTGTCTTAGTGCCATATACACTCTTTTCATATTTCCATCTTATTTCTGTGGAATTAATTTATATATATTCCCAATTCTTTCGTTTAATTTTATATTGGTAATCATTAATAATCAATCTTTTTACATGGTTTTATTTTTCAACTGTCCGTAATAAATTCTGTCATATTTAATATATAATGCACTCCCTTGGTAGCCATAAATTGCAGTTGTAATATCGTCTGATGTTTGGTTTGCCGTAGGCTTTAATTAACCTTGCTTTATATGAAATATTTCATAACACTCACTGATTTCATTTGCCACTGTTTTAAGCCATTATTACATAAATTATTTGCATTTATCAACTAGCACATATATCTTAATGACTATTTATACAAATCACATTATATTTGCTGTAGTCATTTAATTTATATATCATTTTATTTAGCCTTATTACTTTTATTATTATTGATTTTGTATCTATCTATCTTTTGTCATTTAATTTTCTATAATGTCAATTGACTTATTTCTGTATCTAACCTCCTATAATACAACATTAATTTTACTTTAGCTGCCAAAATATATACATTAGTATAGTTCTTTTAATATGGGTTTTATTACTTTTATTAACGTTTTAATTGGACAGTATTAATAATTTTCCAACTAGTTAGGCCTAAAATTCGATCAGATAATTTTTTTATGCTATCCCTATTGATATCTATCCTTTAAAAATTTATGTTTTACCTTATATATTTTTGTTACTTGTTGATTTCTGAAAACAAAATGACAAGTGAATGAAAATTGTTTTGCTTGAGAAATTCGATATTATTGATTAGCTAGAGGCCTAGAGGCCTGTATTGTCAATACAGCCTAGAGGCCTATCCCTTGTTCTTCATCAGGCCTAGAATTTTGATCTTCTTCACTCTCATCACTTGGCATGTCAAATAAATAAGAGCTCTGTATCGGTTCTATTGGCCTAGGATCATCAACAATAACACTATCTTCATCTGACATGTCAAAATTATTTTGGAATAAAAGCCTATAACACAGCTGATGTACCTTCTCCTAGAAGGTCAAAATCGGAATCTTCATTACTCAAATTATAACCTAACTCTTCTATACTACTTGAATGTCATTATCCCTCTCTCAATCTACTCGGACCTTAGCAGTCTTATTCAACTTCACTGGTATCTAGATCTTCTTCATTTGCCCACCTACTCATTGAAAACATCAAATAATAACACAATATCATTAAAAAAATTTAAAAACTGTTATAAAACAACTTTCACACACCAATAACAAATCGTAAACCTTGCGTACCATGAACATAGATGTCAATTATCCAAAAGCTGCTGTACCGCTTAGTTCATGTTTGAAGGAAAAAAGAAGTTTTTTTTTGTATTTTCATAAATGGAGCATACATATTATTTTTGATTAATATGGTTCTTTGTCTATCGATTATATGAAAAATAAAAAGTTGGTGAAAATTATAAATTTTTTCCTAAACTTCCGATATATCGGCAGTTTGTCTTCTAAGGGTTAAACCATGTTATTGACAATTAATACTATTTTGTTAGTGTTCAGTATTACTCTTCAGTTATTTTCCCGTGATGACAATATTCTCAAATCTAAATTTATTTTCTGTTTCAGGTGCTACAACTGTAATGTCTGAAGGCCTGAAGAACATTGTTTCGGCCATGAAGGAGTTGAACATAAAAGTAGTCTCTGTATGTCTATCATGTGAGTAAACTTATCTAAGAATAGAAATTAATTACCTATTTTTATTAAAAGCTTTAACCTTTATGTGATGTTATGGTTTCAACTTGTTCTTATAAATATGCAACTCTTTTTTTGAAAATCACTTTCTTTTCCATTTCTCATTTAAAAAAAATTAAAATAATTACTATGTGTTTGATGTGAATAGAATTTTTCCATTTACCTACTAGGTATAGTATACTTTAAAATTTCCTAGGTAAACCCTAAGATGGGAATTATGTATGATTAGTCTGTTTAATTTTTATTGAGTGTTACTATTCACCTTTTCCTAGTAAAAATTAAAGGACGTTATGGTAAAATGTATCTTTCGAATCCAGAAATAGTCTTATATAAATGGCTATAATTTGAAATGTGTTAAAAATTGTTGATAGACAATATCTGAAGAATGGAATTATTTCATAATTCTAATCTCTCTCAGTCATTTTCTGTATTATTCCTTCCAATCTCCATTTTTAGAAATCAGTGTAAACATTTCAAATGTCAATGAGACTCATGTCTGAAAAGAAATGGGAGTAGGCCTACTATGAGACAATTTGAAATACATTTATAAAAATTGTCTATCTAAATGCATCTTAGATATCTCATTGATGTATTAACTATTAAAAAAAAAAAAAGGAAAAAAAAACATTGACAAGTTTAAATTCATATTCTAAATCCAAATAAGTGATGCAAAATGTTTTCCTAATTTTTAACCAGGCAAATCAATGAATTTTATTATCAGAGTTACATAATAGGTCTCTTCACTGATATCATATCTTTTATCTCTAGATAACATGATATAAAAGTACCTTTTACTACTATCCACTCACAAAGCCTATCATCGTTTTAAACTCTTGAAAGAATTTTAGAAAAACCATAATTTTACAGTATTAATCTACTCAGATATATATTTTCCCCTATCTAAAAGCTTATTTTTATGGAAAAATCATAGAATTTAAAAATAATGATACTTCCAACTGTTTATTACCTTTTGCACATTATTGTTCTATTATCTGGTAGTTTTTTCTTGTGTTAACTTGAACTGTTATTGTTTTAAGATATTTAAGTGTAATAGTGCATTTGCTATTAGAGTTACTAAAAAATATATATATAGTTTTTTTATGTTTTACTGTAGTATATATTTAATAATAGCTTATTTACTCTTGTAGAATAAACTAATGCTATTAAAAATAAAAGTTGTATGTAAAATATTTAAATAGCTTTTTTAAAACTTAGAATAAACATACAAATGTTTTACTTATTTCTCTGAAATGACACAATAGTATGAAGAAATTTAACCTTTATAAAATTAAATTATGCAAAAATACTGCACAATCTTCCTGTGTTTATATAAACACAAATAATCCATCCATTATAAATTAAAACCACTTGTTTTTGTATGACTACCATTTTGTATTTGCCAATACTCTAGAACCTTAATTTTCTTTTCCTTATAGTGTGTAAATTTCATTGGGTTATTGATGTTCATATTTCACAAAAATTTGACATTTGTTCATATTTTTGACACCTTTTTTGTCAAGTTTTGGAGAAATATAAAATTTAATGTGGAAACGTGCTGGCCCCATAACCCAGAGGTCCGTGGATCGTAACCACGCTCTGCTACCATTTGCAACGTAATGGTAACATTATGAGAGATATGGTTACATAGGGGCGAATATTGGGGGTATTGGAATGTGTGTGGGTCCTTAAATTAATTAGGCCTTATTGCAATTAACACTCCAGGTCACTGATACACTAAGTCAGCTTATAATGAGTTAAACAATTAATCATTATATCAAATATGCTAAACTAATGGTTACTTACTTATTAACAATTGTTAAGGGGAAACGTGGTATGGTTCAAAGTTAGCGTAACCGTTGTCGATCATAACTATCTCTGATACAATTATGGTTAAATCCGTGAGCACTTAATTATCCATACTCTTGGGGGTCTTTAGATCCGTCCAAATGGTGTCAGCCGACCATTGCTCAAGTTAATATGAATGCGAAACTTTAAACGATCACCCGATTAGTCCCTGCGACTGTTCTGTGTTGCTGCCTGCCACATCTCAGTGCACAAGGACCGTCTCCTTGCACAAAATAAATGATGCACCAAGTGTCGATTTCCTGGCATGACAATTCGAATTGTGTTGTGGCGAAACGCCACAGCCTTGACCTACTACACTAATTTGTTTTTTGGCAAACATAAAAGAAACTAATAAATTGCGAGTGATTTGAAAAATATTCAAGTAAATTAAACAATGGTAAAAGTTCGTTTTGGTATTTTACACTTTTCTTTGTATTTAGTAAGTTGATTTGTATTATCAACTTTTATATTTCAAGACAATATTATCAAAATCACTTAAAATAACGATTATAATAATTTAACCTTCTTCACTTTTTATTAATTATTTTTTTCTAAAAGTGTTTTATTTAAATTAAGTTTGTGGTACTTTTAGGGTTGAACTTTTTAATTCAATCTTGTAGAACGCAGTTTGTAAAGATGATGTTAGATTTAAAAAGAATAATGCAACAAATGTGTTGAATGTAGTTTTAATTAACACCAGTAATAAATTACAACGAGCTTTACACATAGAAGATCAAGAACAAAAATTGTGTACATACATTTATGACGACTTTGATGAACAACAAAAAGACAGTGCTATCAACATTTTTTAAATGTAACATAAAATAATCTAACTAGCATTTTAAAGGTTTGTTCACATAACACTCAATACTAGTATAATATGAATACTAACACCCTCCCTCAAACCTGAAAAATGTTATTATTAAACAATAGGTAAAATTTCAATAAATATATCATTGAGTCAAATTTAACATTTTTACAAACTTTTTATTGTTCAGTGCTTTAGTAAACACATCAGTACAAACATATTCAATTCTATATCAAATGTTGAGCTTGACTTATGAGATAAATTATACAGTATGACAAACAGCCAGAACACAATTCTCACAAAAAATACGCCTAAGTATCAGATGCGTTTCAACGACAAGGTCGTCCTCTTCAGTGATACACGAGCTACACCAATCAAACTATAACTGATTATTGTTATAGTTATATATATATATATATATATATATATATATATATATATATATATATATATATAACTACAGTATAGTAGTTTGTTGTTACTGGTGTATTGTTATAAAAATGTTAACAAAAGTTCAAAACATATAATAATATAAAAATAAAATTATTATTTTGGATATACATAGATAGTATAGATAATAAATGATAGATTGTACAATAATACAAATTATTTCTGCATAATATTTCATGTTATATGAGAGCTGTTCGGAAAGTAAGTTCCGTAATTTTAAAATTCCAGTTTTCTCAGATTTTCATTCACCTTCCTAACTAGTTCATTTGCCATAACAGTGGTCATCTACTTTTTTCTTCACCATGGACGTTAGTTTGTCCATCTCAGAATAATTGGCACCATTTTTTAACAGTCACTCGTGATGTTTTTCCATAGACTGCACAAAGTTTAGAATGAATCTTTACTGTTGTACACTTCATTTTGCACAGAAAACTAATAACAATACTACGTACTTTGCAATCAGTGGAATTTTAACTGGAAAATTTACTGTTGGCGCAAGAACAAGTTGAATGACCTTTCCACTAACACTACCTGACTTGTGTTGAGCAAGGCTACACAGTTGTACAAAGCCATTCCTCCATGCACCAAACAGAACATACTTTCCAAACAACCCTCGTATATAAATCAATAATCTGCATCCTTTAGGCTATTTTAACCCTGATGGCAACTTCTATACCAAAATGAGTAATTAAAAATTCCTAAAAAACGTCTTAAGGAGTAAGAAAAAACACTGCAAAAACTGTTGAAACTGGGTTTTTTATTAATTATTTACCATAAAATGCAGCAAAAAATGTAAAAATAATTTTATTAAATGATACAAATTTTAAAAAGTTTTTTTACAAGTAGGCTTAAAAATATTTTTTGTATTGGTACTCTTCAAAACAGGGGTAGATGCAAAGTCCTACTTTGCAATTTGAACATTCAAATGTACTGTCTTTTCTGTTCTGTTTGCACACACAAAACATCTTCTTTGGGCCTTCCACTACTGCCCTTCTGGAATAGACCGAGGGAAGTGATGTGCAGTGAGATGCTATAGTACGAGTGTTACGCTGTTCAGTAGCACGTCTTTTTAGCACCATGTATTATATCGCAACTCGTTTTTCATCACACAAACAATACTTCTAAGCCACATAACATGTTTTGTAAACTTTTTTGTTGATTTATAAAAATGAATTCATTCGTAAAATGTTCCAGAACAGCAGTACTCTTTTGAGCACTTTTTATTGGTGCCGTCCCGGAATGGCATTACTCTTTTCACAATAATCTGCCTTACTCCTTAAAGGGTTAATATGATCTAATGAGTAATAAATAAAATAAAATTTACAAAAATATATTATGTTTATTGTTGTAATAATAGTTTTTTTAATACAGTTTTTTACTTGCCGGACCCATCTTGATGGTAACCTTTCCTGTTTACAGTTGTTTCACTTATTTATCAGGCATCTTCAGAACAAACACATTTTTCATCCAAACATTAAGAATACTTAAATATACTTTTAAACACACATGTTTTAAGTTCCAACATGTTATAAGTTGGACAAAAGGAATGCAGTGCTACAAACTTTACAAATTAATGTTTTAAACAATTTTAAACTTATAATGATGTGTGTTTTTTAAAAGTGTATTAAAGTTTTTTTAAAATATATTCAATGTTTGAATGATATAAATGTTTGTTCTGAAGATGCCTGATAAATAGGTGAAACAACTGTAAACAGAAAAGTTTACAATCAAGATTCTTCAGACAAGTAAAAAACTTTATAAATATTATAGTGAGCAATCAGTTAGGTTAATACTACAATAAAATGAATAGTTTTGCACTATTTATCTATTATATTTAGTTAGTTTGTTAATAATATAAATATCAACTTTTGTATTAACAAAATATGTTTGTAACATAAATGTATTTGTTTAATTTTGTAGCGTTTCTTTTCTGGGATGATGCCAAAGTGCCTAAAATGTTTCACGAGGTCAATGCAGATCACAAGCGAATGGATGCTATATTAAAAGCTACTGATCTGAATTGGATAGCTGTGTATCCTCCTCATATATCAAGTGATGAGCCATCTGGTTACACAATTAAATGGGGAGAAGCTTGTGATCGAAAAGTTGTCTCAAAATATGATCTAGCAAGGTTCTTTGTAGATTGTTTGTTGGAACCTGATCATTACAAAAAAGTTGTTGGTATTTCAAGTGTAACCGCAGATGATAAAAGATGAAATGGAAGATTATTCACTATATTGTTATTTTATTATGAATGTTAGATATTTTTAATAGATTAAAATAATATATCATTTGATAAATAAAGTGGAAGACTATTAAATATTGTTCTTATATATAAATGTTTGCAATATATTTTTTTTTTCAATATTAAATAATATAAAATGTAATGAGTGTTTCATATTTGTGTACAACTTACTTTAATTCCAGTTCCTGCTTCTCTATTGTTTCATATTCCATACTATATATGTTAGTGGAAATACACAATGGTAGTGTATTTAGAAGAATATGTATGCTATAAAAATCATACAATAAAAAACAATATTCTTTGATGGTAGCAAGATCAAAGTTGATATTTTCAATAAATATGGTGTCTTTTTAAAAAAAAAAAACCTATAAGAAAAATTGACATTTTGCTACTTGGCTAAATCTATGTTGTTGAATGCCCGATAACTATGTCAAAATAAGTTATTCCATATAAGTTGTTTTTTTCCCCCTTTCTTTGTTGGTTGTTCAAACGCTAAAACCTCTAGTTCATCATCACATTATTAAAAAAAGAAGTATAAAATAAAAACTCTTAGCCTTCAAATACTCTAATAGCATCAGGGTAGAAGAGAACAAGAATTGGTCAAAAGAGAATAAAAGGAAAGACGAAAGAGACTAATGTGTAGATCCAGCTAGAGATCCATGAGTTTGTCACAACCGTATTCATTATAGTCAGCGTCTGAGAGCTATTTGTCAATCTAAACATTTCAACTATAATTGTTAAACTAAATTTACATTCCCTAAATCCAGCTAGAGATCCATGAGTTTGTCACAACCGTATTCATTATAGTCAGCGTCTGAGAGCTATTTGTCAATCTAAACATTTCAACTATAATTGTTAAACTAAATTTACATTCCCTAAATCCAGCTAGAGATCCATGAGTTTGTCACAACCGTATTCATTATAGTCAGCGTCTGAGAGCTATTTGTCAATCTAAACATTTCAACTATAATTGTTAAACTAAATTTACATTCCCTAAATCCAGCTAGAGATCCATGAGTTTGTCACAACCATATTCATTATAGTCAGCGTCTGAGAGCTATTTGTCAATCTAAACATTTCAACTATAATTGATAAACTAAATTTACATTCCCTAAATCCAGCTAGAGATCCATGAGTTTGTCACAACCATATTCATTATAGTCAGCGTCTGAGAGCTATTTGTCAATCTAAACATTTCAACTATAATTGATAAACTAAATTTACATTCCCTAAATCCAGCTAGAGATCCATGAGTTTGTCACAACCGTATTCATTATAGTCAGCGTCTGAGAGCTATTTGTCAATCTAAACATTTCAACTATAATTGATAAACTAAATTTACATTCCCTAGATCCAGCTAGAGATCCATGAGTTTGTCACAACCGTATTCATTATAGTCAGCGTCTGAGAGCTATTTGTCAATCTAAACATTTCAACTATAATTGTTAAACTTTATAAACTAAATTTACATTCCCAAATTATTAACAAAAATGATGTATTGAGCAGTATTACACTAGCACTTCACCACAAGTGGTGTAAATAAAAATTAGTCAAGAGGGAAGTTGTTTTATGATTTTCCCCTCTATCAATAATATTTGTTGTTAAATTTAAATAACAGCATTTAGAAAAATTAACCTTCAAATTCATTGTATTCAAAGTAAGGATAGATAAGCAAACTCCTAATAGTGCTCTGTTTTGTAGTGCTATATTGATGAGACAAAAATCAATAAATAAACAAATATTGGAAGAAAATTTGTGTACAAGGGTGATCTTATCATTTTAAGTGTAACAAGGTGACAGATGTTGAATATTTCTCACATACCGTTGTATATAGTATTTTAACTGTGTATCTGTTGAAATTTACACTTCTACTATATTTGTCCTTTATATTTAAAATAAGAGTGGTGGTGTGAAAACAACTAGATCTTTGAAAAACATGGGTTATGAACGGTACATACATATCTAAGGATTCCAAGTTAAAAAATACAAGATGGAAAGAGTGTTGCATCCAAGGGGAGGGGGGAACTTGTGCCACCACCTAGAGCAGCAATTTAAACAAAGGTAAATATATTATTTAGACCAAAAACAGGAGCAATTAAGGAAAATGTAACTTACAAATGTTGTTAAAACACCTTAACAATTCAATAATTATAATATTAGTGTAGAATTTGTATGTAAATTACATTGTAAACATATACTTAAGTCTGCATCTCGTAAAATGAAATGTAGAGTTGGCAACACTACCCTTCATCAGCCCCAATGTAGTGTCATGTTTCAACCTGTTACATCATTACTGATTTTTTGTAGTTGTCAATCGATTGTGTTTAAAGTAGGTAAAACTTTTCAAATATAAAATAATATATGAGTTTTAATAACTTTTATTAATGAGTTAAATTAAAATTTTCATTTCTTGGATATTTTTTAATATTCAACTACAGTATTTAAAATTTGTTGCCATATTATTTTAACAAATCAAAGTGTCTAATCAACAAATTTGAAAGAATTGATTTTTGACTCTAGAAAAATTAATTTTGCAATGTTTTAAATTTACTAGTTCAACTTATCTAATAACTTTGTTACCTATTTCTCTCTTTAATTTTTGTGATTAAATACTTAGTTTAAGCCTTGAAATTGTATTTTGTATTCTCAAATTGCTTTAGAAATCTCATATCTTGAAAACAATTGAAAACTTTTCATATAATTTAAATAAAAAACTAGCTAACCTGTATCCTATCCCTTCTTTAAAACTTCTTTCTTATAGGTGGAAGAAATTGAATCCCTATGTCAACAAGTTATTGTTCCTTTGGACCAATACAAAAATAAATAACAGACGAGATAATATAAAATCTGACACATAAAACCAAATAGAAGGAAGTTTATACACTATAATAACCTCTTAAATAAATTGTTTGGGACGATAACTTCATTGTTTAACTTTTTAATGTTTACTTCACATTTTACATAATCTTAAAATTTCAATGGAGATTTAGATTTTGAACCAATGTTCTGTATGTAAAAAGAAACCACATTAATAGACTAATTATACCTAATTTAGCTAAATCAAAAATTTCAAATAGAAACCACTTTTAATATTTATAAATGAATTCAAGTGCATTCTTCAATTGAAAATAAATTAATTTATGTCAAGTGGAAGAAGATCAATTTGAAGGACTTTGTAAACTTAAAATTATTGCAGAAGGATGAGAACTACAACAGCTTAAAATGTTGTATTTATATGTACATAACTTTCTTACCAGTACAAATTAAACTAAAGGAAATAAATGTAAATGTTTAACTGAATTTTATGTTATCCCCCCCCCCACTAAATTTATCAATATATTTTTTGACCTCATTATGTTTCTTAACAGTTAAGGAACAACTTAACTTAAAAAAAGATATTCTTGATTAAAACCAAAATACAATTTGTATTATAGTGACTTTATATCAAACAAACAAAATATATGGTTTTCTTTTTGTGGCAAAATAATGTTAACATCTTACTTTTCCCATACATTAAACTTTGGAAATGATTTTACAAATTTTTCAAAAACATTCAGCCCTATCAAACAGCAAATTTACTGAAATATTTGTGTCATTTTCTACAGCCCAAATTGCCAGACTTATTTTATTCTGATTTCACTAATCTCTTCGATGATATAATTGTGAAAACTGGTCTTGATTAATTATTTTTTTAAATTACCAACAAATTTGTGTAAGAAATGTATTGTCATAGGTTTCTATACCCATTAACCCAAATCAATTTTCCAATAAGAAGTACCTATAAATATGACAAAATTGAGTTTTATGTTTATTCTTCTTATTTTCATAAAACTTTTTTTTTCCATTTTGCTACCTTAAAAACATTTACCACTAAATTTCTCATATTTTCAAAGATATTCTTGATTAAAACCCAAATACAATTTGTATTAATTTTCATTTCTACTAGAAAATATAATTGTACTAGACTTCTGGCTTTTCCAGTTCAGCCTACCTTGTTTTAAACTTTTTGAGAACACAAAGACCAGTCATTCTTTTTGTACGAAAACCTGCAGCATTCTTCATTTTTTATTTGATATACAGTAATGGCTACATCAAAAGCTCAATGACTAATAAGTTCATGTTTACTCAAATACTCTATAAACATTGCTCCTTCAAAGTGATTAGTATAAGTGTTTACATACCAATCTAGGTAGATTGAGCTAAGTTGTGCAACTCATATCATTTAAAGTTAAATTTAGTTTGACAATGAAACTTGCGCATGGTATCTAATTTGTTGGGTAATATTAGATAAACAATTCTGTAAGTATATAGGCTAATTTCAGTGAACAAAACTCACAGTATTTGAATGAAAGTGAATGGTGCTAGTAATTGAATTTTTAGTGAAATTGTAAATAAAATATCAAAATGAAAAACATTGCAGTTTTTGGTGCAACAGGAATGACTGGCCTGTGTGTTCTCAAAGAAGCCTTAAAACAAGGTAAGCTTAACTATTCTAAAGATGGTGTAGTTTGAGAATTACTAGTGAAATTACATTTTTCATAAGAGATGAATACACAAAAAATTTAATACTGTAACTGTTTTTTTTTTTAAGGTAACCCAAATCATAGAATAATAATAGAATAATCTTTGATTAAAAGTGGAAATAAGCAAAAAAAAAACCATTATTTTTTGTAAAGTTTTTAGTGTTATTAAATCCCCCCCCCCCACCCCAAGAACAACAAAAATTGCACAAAGTTGACAAATGGTCTGCAGAGATTAGCCATTTTAGTAGCTGTTTGGGCTATAGATACTTTTTGTACATTTTGTAAAGTGTTGTTTGGGTTTTTATTTGAGGTTTAAAATTATTTAATAAAAATTAACTTAGTTTTACACAACTTGATTACAGAAAACAGCAACAAAAATGTCCTGTCACTTGGGCAGTAGAAACAACAATATATATATTGTTTATACAGCTAAATATTATTATAAGTTACTATGTAATTTTTTTTCCTAAAATTTTTATTGTCTGCAATTGTTGAAATGTAGAAATATAAGACACCAGGATTTTGCTATGAGAAAAACAAAATATTTTGATGCTTTTGAAATTTACCTTATAATTTGTAAGACTATTATTGCAAATTGTATTTGATTTTAAAGTAAGAAAGACTCTTGTATTTGTTTTGATACTATGGCCCTGCATATGGGATTATAATTCTGATCTTCTGGAATAAATTCCACCTTAAAAACTCCTTCAATGATAGTTTTTACTCATGATATGAATTTAATAGATTTCAGTTCAAGAGTACACTTAATTTCAATAATAAATTCAGAAATTCACTTTGATTTGAACTTTTCTATTATTTGATCTAGCTAAATCAGATATGATTACTTTATTTAATGTTGTTTTCTTTTTACAGGGTACAAAGTACGTGCATTAGTACGAAATCCATCTAAATTCCCATCGGAATTTAAAGATAAAGTTGACGTTGTTAAAGGAGATGTGTTAAATAAGGAAAATGTAAGGGAAACATTAAAAGGACAAGATGCAGTTATTGTCACATTAGGCACAAGGGATGATTTAGGTAAACATTGACTGATATAATACTAATATTGAGCTGGTACTATAAAGAAATTCTGATCATTTAAAATAAAGCTATTAAGTATAAACTTGACTCAGTTTGGTTTGATACATCATCATTTTTATACAATCTCATCCTTTGCTATTAATTTTTGAAAATATACTGACATCCCCCCTAACTGTTGAAAAACTAAAGTTATACAAATATCATTTAGTATTACAGTAGAACCCCTCTTAACCGGTCTAGTCGGGACTGACACCCGGGCCGGTTGCCCGTTTGGCCGGTTAATCCGAGGTTCCCGTGAAAAATCGGTTTTCGTTCAAAGAAAGCTTATTTAATCAGGTAGCACTAAGAATTATGCAATTAAGATGTTATTGCAACTCATTTTATTGTACATAAATGTATCGTATATATTATTATGTTATGTATATTATACATTAAACATGGAAAAATTAAACACTACAAAGCTTTTTTACAGATTCCCCTCTGTCAAGTCTTTTGACACATTTAACCGCGTCTCAAACGAAACCAACACACGCTTCCGAAAACTGATAAGAAATGTTATATTTTCCATAATGTATACTAAAATGATTTGTGGAAAAAAGCGGCCCATCAAACGTTTTTGTGGGTGTATGTCTGCTATACCGACGGGTGCCAATGCCAGGTGTTTTTATGCCGCCGACAATAGGATACCGCTATCGACAAAATCGTTTGACTCGCCGCTGCTTTAATGCTGCAGTGTTTTTATGCCGCCGACAATGGGATACCGCTATCGACAAAGTCGTTTGATATCGCCGCCGCTTTGGTGTTTCAATTACAATTTATTTTCGGAAACTCTCATCCAACCAGTACACTACGATATAGGCCGGTTAATCCGAGGACCGGTGGTTAATCCGAGGCTGGTTAACAGAGGTTCTACTGTACATTTATTTATTGGTTTAAATGAACAACCTATTCAACTTCTTCAATCTTTAAGAGAAGCATTTGGTGGGATAAGTAAGTCAATTTTTTTAATTTTTTGGAAAACAGTTTTTTCTTTCAATCATTTTAAAGTTTTCAAGTGTGTATATGATATGATAACTCTGTTATTTTGTGGTTTAGCTTCCCCTTTCTATCCTTTTCAAAATGCCCTCCAGTTATGTAAATAATTTTATAAACATACATCTTACAATGGCCTGATATAGCTCATTTTATGTAAGATGTACATTCAACCTAGCAATACCACTACATCAGACACTAATAAATATGAAAATTTCACTATGTAACTGAATTTTAGAGTATATTTTCGTCACTAAAATTAGACCGAAATCAGTAATCAGAAATCTAGTAGTTATTATTTGATACAGTATCTAGAAATATGTATTTAAATACCTGTGATTAACTTAAATTGTAAGGAAGTTTTGTTGAAAAATATAATTGTAAATATTTTACAAATACCACAAGTTATCTGTGTAATTTATTCATATTTAAATAATTTAAATCTTTATGCTTTTACAATCTAATACAAAATTATAATATTGTGTAATACACTGTAAAATTTATATTAATTTTACCTTTTAGCTTATGTATTATGATTAAGCCATTACTGGTTTAACCTATATTTTAAGATAAGGCTATTGATGTGAGCTGAATAAACAGTGAACGCACATTCATACACCAATATCATAGAATAAGACCATAAATTATTCATTACGATCTTCTCAAAAATGCCAGTTCAGAAATTATCAAACAAAAAAGTTAAAATGAACAACTTCTTAGAAAGCAAATATCTCATAATTATCAGAACCAATATCAATCAAATTTAATAATCTAAATGTTACATGTGAAAAAATAGGAAGTATAGTTCAAGTCCATGAATATTCAAATATGATTTCAAAAAAGATTTTATCACCTGTAGAAATGTTGTTGATTTCACATTGAAAACTATTTTATACCATTTTTTTTAATGTATAGGAAAAACCGGTACTTACGTATTAACGCCACCGCAGCAGAAGTTGCGCTAATGCGCATGCGCCAATAAAGAGCAATAATTATTATTGAAGTTAATAATTTGCTTACTTTGTGATATATATATAACCACCTGGCCAAACCTTTCGTAAGTTTATTGAAGTTAATAATTTGAAATTAGATCACGGATAAACATGAGCTGTAAAAGTGAACATTTGTCATTAAGTCCAACAAGTCGTTAACCTAAAATACGTTAGATTTGATAGTTTTTTATATAACAAAGTAAGCAAATTATTAACTTCAATAATAATTATTGCTCTTTATTGGCGCATGCGCATTAGCGCAACTTCTGCTGCAGTGGCGTTAATACGTAAGTACCGAAAAACCTGTTCCAATCATTATAGAATTTACGTGTATTTTTAATGTCCTGTTTATAAAAGAACAGACTGTATGTCAAATGCCTTTGAATTAATTACATAACTATCAAGATAAATAAATTGAACACAAATTCTAACAAATAGTACATTTATTTATTGAAACATGTTAGCAAATTTGTCATTGAAACACATTTGAGTAATTAAACATACTATTTGTGTTCAAGTTTTATTCTTTCATACTATCAAGGTTTAAGGTTAAAATTTATAATATAGCTATCAAGTTATAATGACTAAAAACACATTATTAGATAAAAGTATTAAGAAAATTAAGACAAATTCCTTTAAAATAACAACAAATTAAAATTTTCTAATCTCTAGGAAGATTGTTTTAATTTTTATAAATATCAATCTTTCAAACTCTATATATGTAAGTTAACATATTTTAATTGACAAACCTCCTGGGGGGAGTGTAGACTAGCTGCAATTATTAAGAGGGGTTTAGTGTCCCTCGCGATCCCCAATAAAAAAGCTCACTTAACACTCACAACACATATCTATTTACACTTTCGGGCCTTTATTTTTGCTGTACATATCTTTCTTAAGCAGAATTTCCTCACTTGGAAACCGAGTGATGTGGCTGTCATTCTTTCCAGATGTTAAAACCATTTATACGTAAGAGAAAGAAAGAATGTCGTGCTCGTGTCTTTTATATCTGGGAGTGGTGATCCATTATAATTGTCTTATTGGAATCAATTGGGTAGACCCTGATGGGTGCTTTGCACTGCTGAGGATATTAATAGTTTGAGTTCAGGAAGCGACCACCTAGCTGCGCTTGGCAATCAAATGGACGTTTGGTTAATGGGGGTCAGAACCCATAACTGATGCGGTCAGACTGAGTCAATAATTTATCCATGAGTACACGGGTGGTTAGTCAGTAGTAACGTGGGGGTGAGAAACTGGAACTCACCTCTATGTTTAAGGGGGGCCTGAAGACATGTATTTCAGCCTCCCTTAAATCTGGAGTTCATCATAATTCGAGTTGCCTGCTGGCTATGCTGAGCATGCCCGATCGACTGTGCAATTCTTCTTCCATGAAGTTCTGGACAAAAATGACATGAATAATTCTAAATCAAATGGCAAATCCGAACAAAATAATAGTGTTAAGTGACTTCGTTCGGCTTTGCCTGCTTAAATTTTTGATATTCACAAATATGAAGGAACGGGAAAGACCTGTCTTAACTTTCTCCCATTCTAATTAACAAAGTTATTACAGGCAGAGCTGGTCTTGTAGTTTTTATTTGAAAACTACAAAATAGAACTCTTTTAGTAGAAACAAGCGTCCAAAAGAAAAGCTTGTCGCTACTGAAACTGTGTTAGTTTTTGATCAAGTTACGGTATCAGTGGAACCTCACCGATCCTTGAATTACTCTAAGGGCGTCATGACATGCAGAGATCTGTTTCATGTTACGGTGAAAAAGAAAAAAAAGGAGTTATCGGAGCAATCTATAATTGAAGATATATTGGAAGTCAGCATAATGCAAACGGAGAATGGTAAATAAATTGCCAACAATGGTTTCGTTGGTATTATTACTTTTAGCTTTTATTAAAAAGTAATCATGTAAGAACTAAGACGAGCTTACAAAGACGGCCATTTTATTATTATTGGCAATTTTCTCCAAAGGTTTCCCTGGTAACAAAGTATTTTGAAGAATAACTTAACTCCTCTTCCAGTTGTTAATACATCTATACCTTCGTTTCTGGCCTACGTCCAAAAACTAAGTTGAACATGCCCATAATTGTGTCAAAGAACAAAACACCAACATCATTGGTTAAGCCATTCCTAAAAAATAAGGCAATTCTGTCCTCTGACAACAAAATCAAAAACGAAATCGATGGGTTCAAAATCTGAGCTTTCGATAAATAAAACCAAAAACAAACCAACAAATGTTGAGGTTCCCTCTAAATACCTTCGGGCGGAATCTACCAAATCCCTCCAAAAATCATCTCTGGAGTCTTCTCAGTCTTCAATAACACCTGACATTTCTGTTGTTGAAGACACTATGGAGTTAGACCCTGAGATTAATAAAATTGAATCAAACCACCTGCTTGCGATCGAGGCAAGTAAGTGGAAAAAATAATACCAGTCTTAATCTGTTTTAAAGTGCTTATATATTATTATTATTATTATTATCCTTTCTAAATTTTATACAATGCCAAAAATCTAAATACAGTGATTCAGTGGAACATTAACGGCATGAGAAGTCACATTAAAGATCTTAGGTACGTAAAATGTAGCGCTTATCACCCTTATTTATTTTCCTGCAAGAAACTCACCTCCATCAACCCTACTCATTTAGTTTGAGGGGGTTTTCAATTTTTAGAATTGATTTTGTCACTGAAGACAGAGCTAAAGGTTGAGTGGTAATACTCCACCACAACTCTATCTTTGAACCTTAAGACTTCATTGCATGCAGTAGCTATCACTACACTGTACAAAATGACAATTTTCTGTTTGTACTTGCCGCCTAATTACAGGTTTATTGAATTAGAACTAATCAACCTTATGAGACAGTTGCCCCATTTCTTTTAGTGGGAGATTTTAATGCCCACCACTATACATGAAGATCAAATACCTGCAGCCCTAGAAGAAACCGCATTGTCAGAATGTGATCCATTTTGGATTTGATTCTATTCAATGACAATTCATCAACTCATGTTGGAACTATGTTGTCAGATTGGTATTATTTAGACAATGGTATCCCTCACAGTATTGCTCAGCCTCTAAACCCCAATGTTTTGCTTTTAGTTTTATTTCTTAATAGAACACAGGTTCAGACTACTAACTGGTAAAGTTTTAGACTAAATTAAATGGATGAGCCACTCAAATTTATACTAACAAAAGTATGGAACATTTGGAATATACAAAGTGTATACGATTACAATTGAGTCAGTCAAATTTATACTAACAAAAGTATGGAACATTTACGTTATACAAAGTGTATACGATTACATTTCCAATATACGATATACAAAGAGTATCCTCATTAAAACAGCAATAACTAAAGATGAACAGTGTAATGTTATTGTAATACTTCATTGTATCTCTAATACTACCGTCTAAAACGCGCTTGTCCAAAAATATGATATCTGGTCGATTAACACGTAACCAGATTATTTACGATTAAACTCTATCTCTGGATTTGGACAAAACCCCTATTATACTACTATACACAGTCTGAATACTATTTTACTGGGTACTTGGGCATTGTAAATTATGGGGAACATAAAAGCTGACAAAGCAGCACTGGAAGCTACAAGTGAGATGTCAGTCACACAGTGTGTTATGGCATTTGACTTTGTATCAATTGTTAAATTCATTGTATATAGATAATGGGAAGAATAATGGACAAATATAGACACCAATAAGCTGAGGGAAGTCAAAGATACTGTCTGTCCATAGATACATCCATCTGTTCCAGTTGTCGAGAGGATGTAATGATTACTCATGTTCATATTGGTAATTCCATGATCACTTATGGATTTCTGATGGAACATGGGGATCTGCCACATTCCCCCTTTTGTTGAGGTGTATTGTCAATTAAACACATGCTCATTGATTGAGTTGTTCTAAGAGGTGTGACATTTGTCCTACCAGATTCCATTCAGCCGATATTGGGGATAATGCTCAGATCCTTGATCGGGTATTGTCCTTTTTGCATCGTCTGAACATTTTCGATAATTTTTTTAAAAACTATTTTGATTAATGCAGAGCCCCTTTACAGCTGTGTAATATTATGTTTAGTTATCTATTTAAATGATTTGTTTTGTTTAAATTTTATCTTTTTTAACTTGTTGCTGGGCCCTTTTACAGCCATATAATATTTGTTGTTAATTTTATTTACCATAATTTATAATTGTTAGTTTGTTGCAAAGCCTTTTTACATCCTTGTAACTTGTGTTGTTGTTTATTTTCGTTTATTAACTAGTTTTAGTCTTGTTATTGTTGTTCACATTTATTTCATTTGTAGGTTTTTAAGATGGAGCATCTTAATGCTCTATTTTGTGAAGGCGATGATGATTACAATGGTTTTTCGCCTTAAACCTAACATACAAATCAAACACAAAAACAAAATTTAATTAACATTCTTTATGACGGTTTTATTTTAGGGAGGAGGGTGGAATTGTGTAGGCTTATATTGGCAAAAAAAATGATATTTAAAGTCACCTTAAAATTTTTAGGAAAAATTCTACAGCACTCTTTAGTCCCTTATTATAACTTTCCTCACATTATTAAAAGAGGAAGGGGGATTACACCCCTCTTGTGATTTTAGCTTGGATACAAATGTTAAAGTAAATTAACTTTTCATTAGTATAGGTCGCAAATGCAGATAATGTTGGTCTGTTGGGGATGAACTGGTTGATCTTGGGCTAAATACTACCATTCTCAATTATTAACAGTGACCCAACCTAGGCTATAGTTCATTTAATTCCATAAAAATAACCTGATTATAAAATGGATATACAATAATTGTGTTTGCATGTGCTTAACAAAATAAAAGTAATAAAGTACTCGGACGAGATTTTTCTCACAAATGGTGACAGTGTTCATAAATATGAAATTTATCATCTTTTTCAGGTCCTACAACAGTCATGTCTGAAGGAGTGAAGAACATTGTTTCTGCCATGAAGGAAACAAACATCACGGTAATCTCTGTATGTCTATCATGTGAGTAAATAAAATATAATATCTAAAAATACAAAATTATGTTACTGTAAAATTAGCAACATTCTTTTTTCTATCCAATTATCAATTGTTTCAATCAAGTACTGCATAATAGTTTTTTTCTCAAATTTCTTTCAAATCACTATGTTGAACTAGTTGTATATCAGATGCTATATATATTTTTTTAAATTTTCAATTCATCATTTGCAAACTCTTTCTGTTGATAAAATGTAATCTGATCTGATAGTATATCATTTTTACTTACAAATCAAAATATATTAAGATGAGTGTAGCCTTACTAGATTGTTTAATTTTTAAAATTTTCTGTTTAAAATTAGCTGTTTTTTCCAACCACACAGTTTCAATTCTGTTTGTTTATAATCTTTATGTCAACATACTTTCAAAGTAATTTTAGTAAAGTTCAAATAAAAATAGATGAATTTAATTTTTAAAATTTATCATTTATTTAATTATTTTAATGTTGGATCTATAAAAGAATATTTTATTTTGTATTTATAATAAATTATTAATATTTTTTTCCAGTATACCTTTTTGAGGATGATTCCAACGTTCCTTCAATCTATCGAAATGTCAATGATGATCATAGGCGAATGGATGACATTTTGAAAGCTAGTGGATTAAACTGGATAGGTGTGTATGCTCCGTATATAACAAACGATAAACCAACTGGATACAAATTTAAATATGGTGAAAATACAAATTCCACTGTAATCTCAAAACATGATCTAGCAAAGTTCTTAGTGGATTCATTGAAAGAACCTAAACATTACCAACAAGCTATTGGACTGTCCAGTAAATAATCATAAAAGATCAAGCAAGAGCTCATTGGAGGAATATTATATATTTTGTATTGTACTATGATTACTGACATTTTTACTTAAGTAATACAGTTGTTTTTAACTATTATTGTTACCCAACCTGAATAATAATAATTCTTTGTTTATTTTATTGTTGTTTTCATTTAATCACTCAAAATTTAAATTTAAGCTTTTATACTATTTTCTAAGATTTGACTCTAAATTTACCACAAGCATAATCTTTTTTTTTTTAAGTAACTTGTTTATTATATGTTTATTGGCTGTATAACACATTAATAATGGTATTACTAAATATTTGTGACCAATATTTGCGTTCAATCTGGAAAATTTCACTTTACATTTTTATTTTCTATTTACTCCATCTTTATTTAGAAAAACATAATTCAATTTGTCTTAAAAAAATATTGACAGTACAAATAAGTTTCATCAAAATCAGTTAATAAATGAATTTTAAATTTTAGATTTTTCAGAGATCCAGAGACTTAGTAAAATATCAATTTTTTGCAGTGCTACAAATAAATTTAATGAACTCTATACAAAATTTACAATGTTTATAGCTTTTGAGTTTACTCTTATTTTAACTAATAATTCAAGACAATTATATTTTATTTTATCTTGTTTCTTCTCACATTTTGCAGTAACTTGTGGAGTACACCTAGGTTCAGTATTAGGTATTATTTTGTTCTTACTTGTGTAAATAATTTGTTTTCTGGACCATTATAACAGTGGTTGCTGATTACACAACATTTTCTTCTACAGATTGTTTAAATTTATGGTTTTTTACAGTAGAATATCTATAAATGACACTAAGACAATACTGTAAACATTTCGACATCAAACTCATTTAAATTTAAAATTCCACCTAAATATCACATTCTCTTGACTAGTTACATCTGTTATGTTAAGACCAAGGATTGCATTTGGATGAAAGTACACTTTTATCATGAAACAAGTATTATATTACTGTTTTTAAGAAAATTTGTGCCTGTGAAACCATATTAATCTGAACCTATACAGGATCGACTTTATTTTGCATTTGTGCATTCTAAAACTGACATTCTGATTTTCCATTTAGAGAAGTTTATCATACACTCATTTGAAACACAAAATTAATTAAAAAAATAAAATAAATAAAAATGGTTTTAGGATTTTTATGTAAAAATACAAGTTCTGTGTTTCCCTTCCTTGCATTATCTTAATGCAAATTCTTCCTCTTCGTTATCATTATGTCTTTAAAATGTTTTATAAAGTTAGTTGTAATGAAGAGGTTATAATAAATTTAAAAGAATTGACAAGGAGTTTGTTCAGTTACCAAAATACTAAATGGATTTGTAAATTTTCTTATATCTTGGAACAATATTTTATAAAAGGCACACTTAAAACCTCTTTCTCTGTTCGAAACTTTCATACCGACAAATTTGTACACTAGAGGTGGATGTGAAATGCATAGAAAAGTGTGTGCCCATGGGCACAAAAGTGTTGGGTATGATAGTTTTGTGCAGTTTTTGTAAGGAAATAGAAACATGTATTGCGATGGTTTATTTTGCATTATGTGTGTCTTTGTATATAATATATAGAACAACAGCAAAGAAATCTAATTATTAATAGTAATAGGTCATCTATATAGTAATAGTAATTATTAAGTTCATCTTTCTGTAATGATCATGTTTTATAGAGTGAAATCTGTTTGTATGTTTATTATTGGTGTATTCGATTACTGACTTTTTAAAATATAGATGTAAGCTTCTGGAGATGTACAAGAGCAGTATACCTGCCCTTATGTGTGTATATCATGTATATTCTCCACAGAACATTTTCTGTCCACTTTACGAATACAACAACAAATAAGTATATTTATAACTTTCGTATTATAAAGTGGAGCAAAGGGTTGAAATCATGACTGAACTGAATATTCACATGGATTCAATTGTGCAGTTATATGTTAGGTGTGGTTACACCATAAAGAACAAAGTAGAACATTTCGGATTTGGTCTCAATTCATTGATAATCTTTATGTATTCTGGAAGAATTAATAGCATGAGAAAATCTTCTTTTTTTTTAATGGTTTCAAATTAAAATATATTTCTGATGGTTGCATCCAGGTCTAGCCTTAGTAGTTTTGTCGAACTTAGCGTTATGTACGAGCGCTGCCCTCTCCACCCCTAACAAACATCAAAAGAATTTCCATACAGTTAATTTGGTTTTTTGGAAGTGCACATTATAAGGAATAGTTACACCTTTCTTTACATTACAGGAAAAGAAATAAATCTATTAAGCTTTATATAAAATAAAATATAATGAGACTATCTATTCACATCAAAGCAAACCTTATCTTGAAACGCCTTATATTCTCCAAGAAAAATAAAGGCCCTACTTTAATGAAGATGTAGATAAACTCACTTTAGTATGAACAATTTATAAACAAAAAATGTAATGTCTTGAGAGTTGTGTATAAAGTAAGTAGTAGACCTGATCAATTTAACTCAAAATTTATATTTTTTTAAATTGTCTTACAGATTCACATATACTGTAAGTAGAAGAGAAACAAGTTATCTATCAATGATAACAATCAAGTTATAAGATACGATCAGATGACAATGTACCACCTTACAGCTGAATTGAATACAATAAAATATAACAACATTCACTTAAAAGTAGTAGTTGACTAACATTGTACATCAAAATGTATAATTTGCACCATTCAAAATAAAGTGATTCAGCAGATACTATACAAGGTGAGTCTGATAGCATAAACAAAATGCATGCCCTCTAAATCCCATGCAGGAAATCTATTTAAAATAGTTCCACTTAATTTTATGTACAGAGTGTGCAAAAACTGGAGTTCCGGATTCAAATATCAAAATTTTCATACGTAAACATTGATCATCTGATACCTCATTTTAAAGATCTCTAAACCCTCATCATTTCGTTGCAAAAAGTTTTACTATAGTGTTACTTATGTCCAGAGTTCCTCAAAATGTTTCAAATTTTGGTTTTTACAGTTTATTTTATTGTAACACCCTATACAGATGCAAAAACTTTGTTTTGTAGCAAACCTTCAAAACAAAGATTTGTTTTGTAGCAAAGGCTAGCTAATAACATACCCTCACAGAAAATATGAGCCAAGGGCACTTTCCATTCCATTTTCTAAATTTTAAAAATCATCAAATATTAGAGAATTATACAATATTAAGAGTATATAATCTTAATTTGATGGCTCGAAGTCATAATTATTAAATAGTAACCTTCACCATGTTCCACATCAGTTTAATGATATTTTAAAAACAAACAATTTATGTTTGTCAAGTTTTGTAATATCTCTGATAGTTTCAAAATGGCGAGAGAAAAACAGTTTTTTAAAGCTATTTAATAGTTTTTGAAATTATTTATTTGTCCGATAGTGCCATTGAATAGGCATATCTATAGGAATACACACTTGCTTATAGAACAACATACAGTTTAGTTCAAGCAATAAGAAAAATACTCATAAAATACAATCACCCATTGATGCCAGTGACATATTAGGCTATATAAAATCATCTGTGACAATTGTAACAATATATGGGCTAAACTGGAATGATTTTTAAAATAAGATTCAAGGAACACATCCCAAGCTGAAATTTCAATAATAAAAAATAAAACCTCAAAACTTCCCAAGCACTTAATAAAATCAGGCCATAATTACACAAATATAGACAAGAATTTAAAAATTATACATAAATGCTCCAAAGGCCCAATTATGAACGTATTGGAGGAATATCAAATATACAAACAAATAAAAGCAGTTCTAACTTCATTATTAACTGAAAAAAACAATATTACAATCTAATACAATCTTTGACAAAATCATTCAAATGGTACGTTATCAATACAAGACATACAACTTACAGTACTGATAAACATAACCAGTATCAATTGCGGCATGAACGAGGACACACGTATTTACCAAAAATAAAAAAATTTGAAGTTATGTGTTGTATTTATATGTTTTTGTAAATGTGGTGGATATGTGTTTTATTTCATCATAAATAATCGACATGCATTAAATCAATTCAGATATAAATACAATAAATGAGATTTGATAATGCCTGAATAAGAGGCAAAACGACGTAATCCAAGAAGTGAACGAAGAAGGACTTTGAGCAGAAAAATCAAAAATAAATAAGTTATTAATGTAACCAGTCCAGCAGGGCAATTAATGATCATACCTCATTTTAAAGGTATATTAAAAAGAAACTTTTCGATAAAATTTTTGTTTAAAAATATTAAAATGTTTCAAAATTATGGACTAAGAAAAAACATCCTGTATATTCTACAATTTTTAAAATACAATAATAAAACTGACCAATTCTTAATCTGCGGTAAATTTGCTTTAGAATGATATGCCACATGTCCATAATTTATAAAATTTTCATTGCTCCAAAAAAATCAATATTTTGAAAAACTTAAAATGGCCATAAATCAAAAATGTTTAATAGAGAGCTGTGTTATGTTGTACCTTATTTTAAACATGTTTGAAAAATAAATGTATTTTTACATTAAAACCATATGTCTATTTCTAAAATTTTTGTTTGGTTTGGTCCGCAATTTTGAAACGGTTAAATAATTTAAAACTAAATTTTCATCTAAAAGTTTCTTTTTACAAGCCCTTTAAAATGAGATATCATACACCATATTCTGACATGTTAATGTTATTGTCAAAAAATAAAAAGCTTTAAAAGCGGTTTTTCTCCTGCCTTTTGAATCCGTCAGATAAATTACAAAAACTATTTTAAGGCAAATAAAGTATAATCCGGATTTCGATGATACGGTCAGGGTTCAGTCCCATCTAGTCTCGATTAACAGGACTCAACTGACCCATGGATGAGTGTAGTTTTGTTAGATCATGTTTGGTACAATATCTACGATAGATTTCATTTTTTAAGAACTTTTTCATTATACAGTTGTACAGATTTGGTATTTTCATGAATTCGGTATTTGCATTTTCGTGTATTCACGGATGAAGGACTTCAACGTGTTGAAAGCATAGCTTCAATAGCAAAATGTTTTAATATAAATGAATCAACAGTCCGTTACATAAAAAAAAAAAAAAAAAAAAAAAAAAAAAAAAAAAAAAAAAAAAAAGTGAAGATAACATACATAGAAATGTAAAAGAAAGAATTTTTCAAGTAGCAAAAGTTACGTCCGTTTGCCGCAACTCGAACATTGTAAAAACTCAAAAGTATTAAATTATGGATTGAAGATCAATTTCAGAAAAAAGTTACCACTCAAATCTGTTATTATTTGACAAAAAAAGAACAATGTTTATATCACCATTTTGTTTTAAATTGAGGTGAAAGTAGTGGTGAAAACAAACCAACATTTTCAGCCAGTAAAAGTTTGGTTTGAATAATTTAAAAGAAGGTTTTCTCTACACAATGTGAAAGTAATAGGAGAAGCAGTGTCTGTGGATTATGAAGTAGCAAGTTCATTTGAAAAAGGCTATTCACTGGAACAAGTTTTCAACACAGATGAAACAGGGTTGTTTTGGAAGAGAATGCCTTCTCGGACCTTCCTAGTGATTAAACAAAAGTCGGCTCCAGGTTTTAAAACAGCAAAGAATTGATTAACTCTCCTATCTTGCTGCAATACTAGTGGACACATGCTAAAATTTATTTATTTAAATTCTCCACATATAGCATATACAGGACAGAAATCCAATGCCAGATGGCTTGTCGATGATTAATACATACAATAAACAAAACCGATACTTAATACCAACAACATACTAAAACTTAAACAAATAAATATTACAGCACATCTCCAAAATAAGTACAATTTTAAAAAGACATACCAAAATTAAGAAATATATACAATTCTAATCTGTCACAAGTTAACTAATTTTACACATAAATTCATTAACTGAATAAAAACAATTTTCCAAAAGAAATGTAACTAATGTCTTCTTAAATTTGTTTGGGTTTCAATCTATCTCAAATTACTTGGAACTTTATTATACATTTCAATACACCTATAATGTGTTGCATTTTCAAACATTGCAGTCTTGTGAATGGGGTAATTGAATGTTTCCCCTTAATCAAATATCCATGGTTCAGTTTGATACTTTTGAAAAAACCTAAAATAGTTTGTTTTAACAAAACACACACACACACACACACACACATATATATATATATATATATATACACACATACATACATATATACAAGGTAGAGGAAATATACCATCTCTTTTAAAATGTGGTTTACACGAATCATATTGTTTTAAATTAAAAGTAAGCCGAACGGTTTTCTTTTGTATTTGGAATACCTTTTTACTATTAATAAAATCTCCTTAGAATATAACCCCATATGAAATCAGAGAATAAACATAGGCATAATAAACCATCATAGTTGTAGCCTTATCGGTTAATCTCTTAATAGTCAGCATCACAAAATAAGGTTTAGTTAGCTTGGCAGTTAAGTCCAATATATGGTGTTTCCATTAGAGCGTACTATCAACCTCTAACCCCAAGAACTTTATACTATCTGTTGGTGCTTGTATAGTGTGCAAATAAGAGTCAACAATACAAGAAGATCTAAGATTATTAGAATGGAAGTTAATTAAATGAGTTTTTTTAAAATATTTAAAAGAAGACTATTTGCTTTACACCAGCTATTCATTATGCTCAAGTCATTTTCCAAGTCTAATATTATTTGGGCATTGTTAGAATTTGTTCTTGCTATAGTTGCATCAATAGCTAACAGAGTCAATTCAGAATGGAAAATACTCGGTGCAATATCATTGATATATATAATAAACAACAAAGGACCCAATATTGAACCCTGAGGAACACTATTATTAATTTTGAAGTAGTTACTACTTGTGTTACTTGCCCAATCGTTACCTGCTGATAACAATCAGTAAGAAAAAAGCCACCCAATTAAAAGTCTTTCCTTTAATTCCACAGTAAGGTAATTTTATAAGAAGCAAATCATGGTTTACAAAGCCAAATGTCTATGACAGATCCAGAAATACACCAACTGTAAAATTAAAAACCAATTATTGTTTATAAATCGTTAAAGACCATTTAAAGGGATAGATATAAACCACCTACCAGTTTTATAGAAAGCAAATAAAAAAGTGTGGGTAACACCAGCTATTTTCAATGAGTGTTTTAATTTTTTAATAAAAGAAGTCGGCTCTACTTCTTATAGACAATGCACCTGAACACCCACAGGAAATATAATCTTTGCATCCTATGTAGATGTATTATTTCTGCCACTAAACACGAAAACTTAGCTTCAGCCAATGGATCAAGGTATCATAGTATCATTCAAAACCTATTATCTGCAACGAACTTTCAGTGGATTATTAGACAAAATGTAGAATGATAAATCGTTAACAGTAAGTCAATGCAGGAAAAATTATAACATTGCCGAATGCAATGCTTGTTACCAGGCGACTGAAATTATTAATATTGGAACCAACTGGTAACAATGTTTAAAAAAAAAATGAAAGACAAATTTCGTTAACAAAAACAAAATATATTTAATTTAAATTTGAGTTTAAGGATCAGATTTGACCATTCACAATTAATTATTTTTAAAAGAAAATTACAGAGTTTTTTAATTTTTGTTGAAAAGAATTTATATAAGAAATTTAAGTTTTTGGATATATATATGCATATATAAAAAAAAGGTGAAAATTGTATATTAATTAACAAGTTTTGTGTTATCCAATGCTTAGTCTAAACATACACACAAATATATACTTATACATATATAGAAGCACATTTTACAAATAGATGGATGTTATACTATTTTCCATTTTAAAAGGAACAAATTCATTATATATATATATATATATATATATATATATAAATTAATTTTGATTTGTAAAATATTGATATATAAAAAAAAATTAAATTAAAAAAAAGAAAAAAAAAGAAATATTGAAATGTTTTAAATATTGACGTCAATATGTTTTATTTTATTAATTTTTGAAAAATAACCCCTTTGGGGTCGTGAAGGCCGAAATGTTTGCATGCATCACCACCCAAGTTTAATTATTTTATAAATTAGTACACATTATTATACATATATATAGTAAAAGACATATTATCGTACAGAGTTCAGTTCTAAATATTATTTTCTGAAGAATAAATTCACAATATAAGTTCGTTTTCCTTTTTAAACAACTGTTATTTTTGAGTGCACTTAGTGAAGATTGAAAATAGTTTTTTTTTTTTAAACATGTCTGCAATTGCTAGGTAGAGCAGTCTCAAATAGATCTCCAATTATTCCTGACAAACTCCGACCAGCTTTTTTGCTAAGCAAAAAGACACATCGAATAGAGATTTATACAAGCTTATACAGGTTATTGCACAAGTCTTTTTTCATTAAAAATGTTTTGTTGTTTAATCAAAAATGAAAGGAAAATTATCAGAATTACAGAAGTCCAGAAAAGATTATAATTAAGTTTTTCTTTGATATTATTTAATACTTAATACTTTGACTATTTAATACTTAATACTTTGGCTGTTTAAGTTTACAGTTAGATTTTGTAAATTGTCCTTTAAATGAAAGAAAGCTTTTTTTTTACAAGTTATTAACTCTCAAAAAGAATCTTTGAATAATTAAAAGGAAAATATGAAACACATATATCAGTAATCAAAACTTAAAATATTAACAATCTTACTGTATGGTCAAATCTAAAGTAGACATACCTGGTAATTATTGAATTTTTCGAAAATGAGCCATGTGCCGATGAAAATTGCACTTTGTTGTGTATGTCATAAAAGAAAACTCACTAGCACTTTATTATAGATGGTGACACTTATAATTTAGAAAAGATTACATTAATACTTCAGAAACAAGATGACATGTATAATTTAGAACCAAAAGGCAGTGAAGGAACTGTCCAGAAGAAAATTAATTAAATTTTGAGACTACATTTTTAAGAGGCTGAACTGAAGAGAAGAGAGCTAGAACTGCTGATTCTAGCGTGTGTAGGAGAGGGGGTGAAGAAGTATGTCTTATGATGTTGAATTATTATATTCGCCACCAGGTTTCAGCACCGGACGGATGCGATATGGTAAGGCGGAGAGGCAGGTGGAAGGTTGATAAAGGCACGGCAAGTAGAATTGTCGATAAACAAGTACAGATTTATATTGAGTTCTGAATGACGTTACATGCTAACCAAAGAAATCTGTTGATGAAATTAAACATTCGAGATCAATTCTTGCTGAGAGAAACTATGGTAAGATGCCATATTGAAAGACATTGCTCCTGCTGCTGATAAAATTTTAACTGATATTGTTTCAATGGCACATGGAATTGAAGGCAATGGTTTTAACAAAATTGAAACGTCAGACATTCAACAGCTCCTGGAATGTGAAATCAAGAACTTACAGAAAAAGATCTAGAAAAGCTGATAACGGAGCCTTTATCCAGTTAACAGGAAGAGAATGAAGAAAATTAAGAAGAGGTTACACCTGATTTAAATTTAAAATCAGTGAATGAAATTTTAGCTACAAGTTTCAGAAATCAATTCTTCTGAAGAATGGTCAACTAGAAGAGAACTTCAAATTGCATTAGAATCGTGCATTGAAGTGTATAAAGAACTCGAAAAAGAATCAAACACAGACTAGAATAAGAAAACGTCATTTAAAAAAAGGTTTTTAAGTTCTTGGATTTAGTTAATAGTTTTTGTATTAATGACATATGATTTTATAAGTTTTTACAAGAACAAAGATTATAAAGGTATAAGTTGTAAGTAAGAGATGTTAAATTATTTTCATCCTTCCTCTCTTAACAATATTCATATCCAATTTTTCCCATAAGAGTTTGATTTCAATATTCACGATTTCGTTATTCGCAGCAAGTACTCGAAATGTAACCCCTGTGAATAGCAAGGGACAAAGGTATTTAGATAAAATGTTACCTATACAGGTACTATATTAAATTCATCTGCTCAAAGATCTGCTTTTTTCAAAGTGTTTCATCATGATTAATGTGTTCTTTAATAAGTGTTGCAGTTTAATTAAAAATCGTAATCATATGGCCTTGGATATGTAATAATAATACAATAAATAAATTATTATAATTTATTTACAAAAAAATGATTGAATATATTTTATGAAATTATAGCAGAATCACAGTTCTTAAGTTTAGCTTCAGCATACAGTTCATGTTTCATTTTATTGAACTCGCTTTTTAAGTATTGTTGTTTTTCCAACAAACTCTTTTTCTCTTTTGCAGCTTCTGGTGAAAGTGGTGCTATTAACCCTCTCGTAAGTGTGTATTGAGACATTGTAGAATCAGGAGCTTTGATTACCAAGTTGAATCTGGAGAAATGAAAGTATTATTTAAATGCTAAATTTATTTCTAACTAAACAAATCGATGATTATTGTTTCTTATTTAAAAAAAGAAATCTAATGGATTAAGATCAGGAGATGGAGCTGGCCATTTAATCTCACTCCTGAGACCTATCCAATGGTTAAGGGACTATTCATTTAAAAATTCCTGAACATAATGAAGAGGAACTGCATCCTGTTGAATTACTACCTAATTTCTGTTTAACACATAAGTTAATACAAATAACATGAAATTTAAGAAGAAATCATTTTGTTATCTATCTTAATATGATTATGACTGTGCTTTTGCCCACCATTTTAGTTTGGATGGACAGAAATTATTTTTCTTGTTTTTTCTCTTACCAAGACCTTTAGAACGAGGTATCACACAACATAAATAATATTTATAAATTTAGTACTGCCCCCACCCCCTGAGGCCAAATCCTAAGACTTGTTGAGGTAACACCTTTTCCTGAGATTATTCTTGTAAACAGAATCTGAATATCAAATAAAAATAAAGTTTAAAAGGGAAGTTTGCGAAGAATGGATCAGTAGAGTGCCCAATAGGTATCAGTGGGAATTTGTAAGAAATTATTCTGAAAAGCCTAAAATAAGATGTGATAAAACATAGAAAAGTAAAGTCCAAGGTTGTATTTCTCCAACAAAGCTAAGCAAGCATAACACTTTGTTTATATCTATTATAATACTTTTCTTGAGTATTATATTTATTTAAATTAATTATAAATTAAAAATTATTTATATCATTAAGTTCTTAAATAGCACAATAAAAGAAATATTCACTATAAAAAAATAAATGTTTTTTTTATATTTTTATCTCGGGGTCAGATTTGGGTTTCACAATTAAACAGAAATATATTTAAATAATAATCAGTTTTAAATAATAATTAGTTCATCTCACCATCATTTATAATGTTCCTTTTATATACTTCTTCCTGGTAATTGTTCAATATAATAATTATTTCAATATTTCAATATTTCACTTAAACTGTTTTTATTTTTCAATCGTATCCTATACCTTTAAAAATATCAACTTCACTTCAGATCATCTTATATCAGAATAATTTGAAAATTTCTTCTTTTTTTTTTTAAATTGTTATTATAAATCATATGATTTACTTGTTGTTTCAATCACATGGTTTTCCTGCACCTGCTTATTAAATTTTGTATTCTTCTATGTAACATTTGAATAATTTTCCATAACTTTACATTTATAATCCTATTCCATTTACAAATTTATTCTTCAATTATATAAAAATGTTACAACTGTCCTCCAAAATTTTAATTTTTTTAAAAAAAATTTATTTATTTATTTTATTATTTTTTTTTTTTAAAACAAATTACTAAATTTTTATCAGTGACATTTTTCTATAGTCATTGACTATTTTACAAACTTTATATACATCTCCCTTTAATTTGAATTTAAATTTATAAAACTTTTCTTTAGTTGGTGTCAGTGTTAAATTTCTCATAACTATTACCTTTTCAATAAAATATTCTGCTCTGCTTAGCTTTCCATCTTTTCTATATTTCTCCACTTCTAAACTGTTTCTAATTCCGTTTTGTACTTCATCGTTCCAATATTTTTCTAAAAATCTTTCTTGGAAATTTTCCAAGTCTTCTATGTCCTCCCTTGTAATTTGCCACCATCTAGCAGCATTTCCTTCCATAGATATGTCCATTATATCCTTAATGTCCACCTTTTCTCTACCTTCTCTTTCCCTTCTCTCTTGCATCTTCTCTACATATCTCTTCAACTTTCTTATATATTCAATTGGGTTTATTCCCCTTCCATTAAACTTAGGCATTGTAGTCTGAGCGTGGCTTTCATCATTAGCATAGTATATTATCTGAGTAGTTCTATTTTCCATACTATCCTTCTTATTTAATCTCTCCTCCGTTTCCTTCATTTTCTCTTCCATATTACTAGCTACCCTTTCAAAATTTTGTTTATTCATTTTAACCCTATTATTTAACTCTTCAATATTCTCCTTCTGTTCTTTTAATTCCTCTCCCAACATCTGAAAATTTTCCTCTACTTTCCTCCCAAATTTCTTATGATCTTCTATTATCCTCTCTTGTTTCTCCTCTATCTCTCTCTTAAACTCATCAAATTTATTATCAATCTTTCCCTCTAACTTTTCAAATTTTTTCTCAAATCCTTCCAATTTCTTCATCATTTCATTTTTATTCTCTTCATTTTTTGTTTCCATTCTTGACATTGTTTCCCTCATTACATCAAATTTGTTATCCTTCTCATCCATCTTCTTCATCATTTCTCTCAATAATTTCTCCATACCTGATTCTTCTTTATTCACTGTAACAAGTGTAACACCTCCTCTTTCTATTTCTATCTCCCTAACATTTTCTTCTACCTCAGAGCATGGTACCCTATCTCTTTCATCCTGTCCTAACCTGTCCTGCCCTGAATATGGGGAACATTCATCAATTTCCTGAACCTCCAATATTTTAACCATTTGTCCTTCCTCCTGTACCATTCCCTTCTTAGGCCTATCCTGTTTCTTTTGATTCTCCAATTCTCTTTTTTTTTGTGTCTCTTTTGGGTTATCTCTTAATTCATAACGTCCTTGCTCTGACATTTTAATTATTTATTTTGTTTAAATTGAAATTTCTTTTAATTGAATAAGTTAATATTAAAAAATAATATATATTTAAAATTATTAAATATATATTATAAAACCTGAAATTTCTTATTGTTTAATTGCACATTTAATCGAGCCCCACGTTGTGGATGCCAAATTTATAATACTTTTCTTGAGTATTATATTTATTTAAATTAATTATAAATTAAAAATTATTTATATCATTAAGTTCTTAAATAGCACAATAAAAGAAATATTCACTATAAAAAAATAAATGTTTTTTTTATATTTTTATCTCGGGGTCAGATTTGGGTTTCACAATTAAACAGAAATATATTTAAATAATAATCAGTTTTAAATAATAATTAGTTCATCTCACCATCATTTATAATGTTCCTTTTATATACTTCTTCCTGGTAATTGTTCAATATAATAATTATTTCAATATTTCAATATTTCACTTAAACTGTTTTTATTTTTCAATCGTATCCTATACCTTTAAAAATATCAACTTCACTTCAGATCATCTTATATCAGAATAATTTGAAAATTTCTTCTTTTTTTTTTTAAATTGTTATTATAAATCATATGATTTACTTGTTGTTTCAATCACATGGTTTTCCTGCACCTGCTTATTAAATTTTGTATTCTTCTATGTAACATTTGAATAATTTTCCATAACTTTACATTATTTATAATCCTATTCCATTTACAAATTTATTCTTCCATTATATAAAAATGTTACACTATAATATAGTTTTTTTTCCCCCTTTTTTTTTTCCTTTTTCTTTTTCGTGTCATTACATTAGTAAATAATCTTTTTCTTTATCATTTTAGGAGCCACATATATTTTATACGATCTTTTATCCTTGAGACACATCTTTGTGTTAGAATGTGACTAACACATATATTTGAACAAATGTTTCAAATTGTAATGTACGAAGAAGACATTCAGCACATAAGCTTATTTGGTATGTATTTTACTCTTATTATCTGTGTTTAAGTTTTATAGTAGTAAATATTATCAATATATTTAGTTTAGAGATATATATTAGATTTACAAAATTATGACAAATTTTTATTTTTTATCAAAATAACACATTATATTATAAGAGCTGGAAAAAGTAACTTGACTAAAACTTATCATCAATTTTTATAATATAGATAACAACTTTTAATGTAATAATAATAAAACCAGAGTTATCTTTTCCGGTTACTTAGTAACAATTCTGGGAAAATCATAAAATTATGATGGGTACACTTAATGTCATTTTCACATGGCACCCAGAGTGTTAATGTGGAAAATCACAAGTTATAGGAGAACAAAAGAATTATAAAAATTTTAATATTTTAATTTTTCTATTTTATAAATGAGTAACATACAATGAATACATAAAAAGAAATTCTACAGTAAATCATTATTAATCTGATGGTCTAAAATAGACATCAGAAAAAATCGATAATTTCAAATAATAATATATACAAGTTAAACCTGTCGTATTGAAGCAAATAAGAGATAAACCAAATAAATTATAAAATAATTTTTGAAATGTTAACTAATTATTGTAATAATTAGCAAGAAAAGTCATTCTTGGAGAGTTTTTTTGTAAATAAAAACTGTAAAATAAAAATGTTGGAAATTTTAGTAATGGTAAAATGATAATGGGGGAGAGGTGGATACATAATGTACCTACATTTCATGAAATTCAAAGGTATAATTATGGAAATATTTTTAAATATAAGGTCAAAAACTACAAGAAGTAGATTTTCATCTAAATTCAAGTTAATAAAAAATATTGTAATACATAAAATAGTCAATCTTAAGTATATTTACATGTATATCACTGTGTAACTATATGTTATGTAAAGAGAAAGTTTTGACCAAAATTCTAAGAAAAGACAATGGAAAACTGATTAGGGAGCATAACTTTGATAAAAGTGACTGTACAACTTAAAATCAAGTATCTGCAAAATCAGAAGAAAAAAGACTTATTGACAGTACGCCAATATGGAAAATAAGTGAAAAAAGAGGTTGAAAAATCTAAGAATTCAAAGAACAAACTAGAAAGAGTGTTTTTGAATTAGAGAGGAGTGACAACAGCATTAAATTATTAAATAAATTAATATGGATGACAACAAGGAAACAAATATTACTATGTGATGGAAAATTGTTCAAGAACTAAAAAAGTCTTAATAGACATAGTAAAAGCAAGAAATAGTAAAAATTTTAAAGGGAAAACTATTCAGAGAAAATTGGTTAATTTACTTCTAAAAATCCTTACATTTGAAAATACCTAGGAGTACAAAATCCAAGACAATCACTCACCGAAAAATCGCAGAATCGTTCATATCAAGCAGCATTAAAACATATCTCTAATCATTTTTAAAAGCCTAATTAGCATATAAGCGGACTTATAAGAATTTCTAGAAAATCATATGATTTTGAATCATAGGCTATGGGTGAAATAGCAAGCAACAACTTCTAATATTTGTAACACTATTAACTTCAAGATCTCAAATTTTATTACATTATTCGACTATAAAAAGTGATGAAGAGGAAGAATCAAGAGAACGAGAAGGACCAGATGAATACTGGTTGAGAAGACATAGATGTGAAGACAATGACAAACATTCCAAAACCCACACAGAAGACAACTTTAGCCAACAACCAGGGACAAGACCTGAAGCTGAAGCCATCAGAAAGGTTAAGGTACCAAACTTTACACTGTTCAGAGGAGACAAATTTGCAAATTTAATAAGGGAGATTTTAGTAACAATCAATTCAAAATTTATTTAAAAAGTTTTACATAGTAAAATCAAGTTTTATGGTTATCATAATATATATATAAATTTTGTATAGATACATTAATTCTTGTAAATAGGTTACAATACAAGAAGCATAGTAGTAGGTAGTTCTTGTATAGAAGGTTTATTGCATTAAAAACCAGTCAGGAAGTATAAAGTTTTTACAAGATTTGTAACAAAATCAGATGTTGTATAACTGAATAAAATTGAATGAAAATTAAATAAAAAATTGAACTGGAAGTGTGCAGAGGATATAAAGATAAAAAGTTCAAGTTGGCTAAATTAATAATTAAAAGAAATTTTTATTTGGTTAATAAATTATTTATAAGTAAAAATAAAAAAAAAAAGTTTTATCACAAAAGTCCTAATTACTGTTTCAAAAAATAAGTAAGGAAAAATTTGTACTCTGGTAAAAAATTGATTTTCATACTGGTACCTATATGTTAAGAGTGTTATACAATCAAAATAAAATTGCTCTACTCGATATTGTTCTCTAAAAATATAATTAAATTCAAAATTGTTAAGAGAAAGTAAGAATCATATCTAAAGAGAATTGGCAATACAGCAGAAAAAAAATTTTGTTACATTTTCTTTGCTATCTGATTCTTAGAAATGTATAAGTACATTTCGATTGGCCCATAAAAGTGGGGTCCAGAATTGAGACAGGCTTGGGTACATTTCAACATACAATTTCCTTTGTAGTTATATTACTACAATAATGTTAATGCTACCATTTTAGTAATATAGTCCAAACAAATTTTCTTTGTGTAATTTTTTATCTTAGCAAGCCCTTTAAAATGCTAAATCATATGACCATATGTTGTGTGTACAAATCTCTAGTTAAAAACAAATAACACCAACAAATAATCATAATCCAATTCAACATAACAAACATTTATGGCTTATTTTATCCTCTTATCTTTCATCTGTACTCTAACATTTTCCCATCCTCTTTAGTAATAACAAAGTTTTCAACTTACTCGGAATTTGGGTGTAACTGACACAGCTCCTTCTGAATATTAGAAAGCCAAGCTGGACTTACAGAGGCCTTTGCAGAAATAGTTAAGTACAGAAGATGATGTTCGTCATTTTTATTTTCCTTTGCTGTCAAATAAATAATATCCAAACATTTCAGGTAAAAATATTGTACATCCCATAACCTTTGAACTGAAAATTTAAAAAATGATAAGCTATAATTAAATATTCACTAACACTATTGTAAAAGTATATCAATAGAGCATCAAAAAATAGAGGGGGGGTTTTAAGGAAGATCTGATTAGTGCAAACTATATACAAAAAAACATACAAATGACACATAAACCTTATATTAACTTTCTCACACACAAAAACCAATCATAGATAAATACACAATGTATTAATTTCAAATTCCCAAACATATCAGTTAGAGTATTGGTTGAAACGAACATCGTCTAAGAATGTTAAGAGTAGTGGCAGCTTTGCAGGTGCAGCTACCCATAACACCTACTTTTTAAAATTATTTATCAAATTATAAATAATTGTTAACAAGTGATTAGATTTAGATAAAGATTTTCAAGACAATATGAATTAAATATTGGTTAGTAACTGAATTTTGATAATATTGAGTCAACTACTGCCAACACTTCATACTAAACTGCATAGGTAAGTAGTTCTATGGAGTGGTTACCATAGTAACTAGCCACTCCTCCCAACTGTTATTGGAAGGTGCTGGTGGGATACAAGTAATACCCACTTTCAACAACAGGAGTAGTGGTTGTACTTGCCTTTGTGCATTTTGTTTCTGTAAATGAATAAACAAGTTATGAGTTTGTTTTTACTTTTTAGTTCCTGAATTTTGTTAGTTGGTTCATTTCTTTTATTTTTATGCCCATGCTAAATTTGTTAGTAAGTTCAATTTTTGTATGTCAGACTTTGTTCTTTGTACTTTAAATGAAAATGACACGATAGATATTTTCAAAGAAGTATATACATTATTTTCCTTGATTCTAACAATACCTGAGTTCGACAAGTTGCTCTGTAGAAAGAAGTTTTTCATGTTTAAAGAGAATAAAACATATTAAAAAAATTCTACATCACAAGGATAGGCTGAATGACCTTGAAACAATATCCATAGAGAAGAAAGTGTTTGGTGAGCTCATGGAGACAATGCCATTTTGTAAAGACATCATCAAGTTCTCTGCTCGTAAATACAAGAGATTGGATTTTATTGTGAAGTTATATATATATATATATATATATATATATATATATACTTTCTATTTCATATCTTTAAAACAATTTATTTCAGAAACATATTTGATTTTGCAAATTCAGATATTGTTAAATTCTTACATAGTTACAATAATAACATAACACAAATATTCTCAATTTCAAACATTTAATTTAATTATAAAACTATTTTTGATAACTAAACTCTCATCTTTAGTGTTTGTTCCATTGAATACACAAGTGTGACTGGTGTCACAACTGAAGATCTTGATAAGTTATCAAACCCAAAAATATGATAACTGACCCAAAATAACCCTTTTCTACTTCCAAAACTGAAAAATTATGGATAACTAAATCTCATAATTTGGTTTGGAAGTGAATTGAATGAAGGGGACACTTTAAAAATAGCTAGTTCTAACAACCCACTAAGCTTTTCCTATATATTTTCCGACAAAAGTTTTATATAGGGAGAGGATAAGACTGTCAATTATGTTGTTCTTCATCGTCAAATTCACATTTGTTCCATAGTTCAAAAAATTAATCCAGATATTATTATTTTAATAATCAGTATAGAAATAAGTATTTGTTATTCGCAAGTATTTATTATTTTAATCGACAGTACCATGTTTTGATTGTTGCAAGGTGGCATAATCATTTCCAAAGATAACAACTTAAATCAAACTTCTCTAGAGAATAAACGAGACTCCTGAACAGATGGAATGGTAAGAACTAATTTTATCAACTTAGTAAACAACCTTTCAATAATTTAAGGACATAATTCTACCTCTAGAAGTAACCGCCATTACTTGGAGGTCTAAAATTTAGTCTTAACAAAGTAAAACCTATAGAATGTGTGGAATATTATATTTAGCCTATTACCTTCACATAAATCCATATAAGTTTGAAATGTAAGAGTCACATTTAATCTGTTGGTGCAGCCCAATTTCACCATTTCCTGAAACTATAAAATAATTATGTAAAGTTTTATTTTAATCTGGAGCTATTAAATAATATTTCACTTGAGATAAAATTAAGTAAGGAGTGGAATAAAAGTAATTGTGAGTTGACAAAAAAATTGTTGTAAACAAATATTATTATTAATGAAATAATTATTTCAAGTGAAAAATATACGACCTAGAAAGGGAATCGAACCCAGGACCTTTGGTTTTACGCGCCAATGCTCTACCAAATGAGCTATCCTTGATCACTTCCTAGCACAGTGCATACACTTCTCACTTGAATTTGTTTTTGCTGCAATTTTTGAGTTATGACAGATAATTACCTTGTTACAAATGACATTGAAACTAATCAATATACTCGGCTTGCAGCCTTTACGTATGTATTTAATTATATTAATTTACTGATTTAACGCTTATTTCACACAATTTTTCTATTCTTGGCCAGGTTTTACCGTCCAACAGATGTTTTGTCTTTTCAGCTAAGTGTGATTTTATATTCTTTGCCATCAGCCTTTTCAGTGAGTTGTAGGTTATGATTTGTGTTTTTACAGTGCACTTTGGTGCCCTTTTTTCAAAGTTTACTAAAAGAAAATAGTTTGGTATTTTATAACTGGTTTAGAACAATTATTTATTACTATTCACATCAGTTCAACAGATATATGATCAATTTCCCTATTTTCATCTTGTTTTTTTTTGCAGGAAATTAAACATTTCCTGCTGTTATATAGGCCTATATGTATAAATTTTGAATGGTTCTATTTTATTATATTGTGTAGGCCTATAATATTTATATATATATTGTGATTTTAATCATAGCTAGCTTTGAGAAAAGAGTTTACTTAAAATCTAGTTTAAAACAAATATTTTCAATATTATTTCATTTACATGGTTATAAGATTTTTTCCCTTTCTTAATTTTAGTTTCTTGTAGGTATTTTATTTAATGTTTGTCTATCTCTCATTGTGTTAGTTTTTCCTTTGTAATAATTGTAAGTGTATGTGAAATATATTTTATGAACATATATGTGTAACTATATGAATGTGTTGTGTGTATGTACTTATATTGTGGTTTATGTGTATTTATGTATATACTAACTGTTGTATTTCACTATGGTATTTCAAGGGGAAAAAATAACAGTGAATTAATTTAAAAGTTGACAGGAATTTTTTTTTCCCTCAAAAATAACATTTTTTGTTTGCTCCTCTGGCTGCTGAATTGCCAGGTTGTCAGAAAACCTTAATTGTGATTAAGCAATGTACAACTGGCCATGGGAGAAACAGTCATTGCTTAAAAATCTATTCCAGCCCCTTTAAAAACCTCTCCTTCCGCTTTGTTTTATGTCATGGCGAAGCAAACCTTGACAGGAAACTGCAGCTGTTAACTGAAAGTGATAGTCGGAAGGAATAAAAGGAATTGTTGGTATAAAACTGTTTTTCCTGCATCAGAGCCTGTGAGTATGGTTTTTTTAATGAGATTTAAGGCTTTAACCTGCAGCCGAGTGCTGTTTCAAAGTTTAGGAAGTATCAGATTGTACAGCAGCATAATTCAGTTCCAACTTATAAGCAGAAAATGTAAGTTAGAATTCCTGGTGGGTTTAAAGTGTAAAGGAACACTCCAGGATAGTGGACCAAGTCGTCTAACTAAACCACAGACCGATAATTCATGATCTCAGTAGGAAGTTATCCCAATAAAGAATCATTAATGCTTACTGCCATGTCATTCTTGGGTGTCTTTTTTGGGGTTACTTAATAAATTATTAATATTTAACATTGAAAATATGTTCTTATGCTATAAACAACAATGAAACCATTTGCATACGCCATTGTGATAATAGATATTATTCTTCAATCTTATAACGTCATAATATTAAGCTATAATACGCATGCCTATTAGATATATATAGTCACCTAGCCAGACTGAATAAAACAAGCAATCACACATTCAGTGACTTGATGAATGTTGGTATTAGTATTAACATTGGTATTCATAATCTATGTAGCTGGATTTCGTTCTTTTATACATCTCATTTTCTACTAAACTAATACATTTTGGGACTTGAAACATTTCTTTCGACAAATAATATCATGTGACCCTTTGATTACAAGGTAAATACTTTACGTTTTCATAATTTTTTATAGGTAAATCTGAGGACGAGGTACAACCGATAATTACATGATAATTATCGGTATTTGTTTACATAAAGGTAACTGCTAATTTTCAGGATTTTTTTTTATCGTCTACTACATACCTTGCTTCTTAAGAATAAATAATTATACATTGAGGACAAGTTTGGCCCGGTGGCTATATATATATATAAACCACAGGGCTAATAATTTTCTTACTATATTACATAAGGCGGGTAATTGTTTACAAAGAAAGTTACCATTCTTTTTTGTGATTTTATTATCATATTCTTAATAATAAAATAAGTTTTCAATGCGGAGCTAACATGATTTTCACCGAAAAATCACAATTTCAAAACTACAGAATTCAATGCATTGATTAGATCATCGAAGTTAAGAAACATTGAGTCCAGTTAGTACTTGTATGGGTGACCGCTCTGGAAATAACGCACAATTTCTTTTTTTAAACACGTAATTCACTTAATGGAACTTAACCTAGAAAATCTGAAATTATGTTGTTTTTTTCTATGAAAAAGTTAGCTCTGTGTTGATAACTTATTTTATTATTAAGAAATATGGTATTGTAGAATTTTTTTTTTGAAATTGCAAAATATATCGGTAACTTTCTTTGTAAACAATTGTCACGAAAGATTTAGCCAGTTGGCTATTTATAACCACCTGACCAAACCTTTCCTCTTTAGTAATGTATGAGACATGAATGTGAACATTAAGCCACATTATGTATAACTTATAAACCATTGATTTCATAGTTTGTAAATTGTAATTTTTCAGTAAAAAAAGTGACCTCTGGAATGAAAACATTATTTATTCTTAAGAAGTAAGGTATGTAGTAGAGGATAAAAAAAAATTCCGAAAATTAGCAGTTACATGCTTTAAGTTCATGAACAATTACCATATTATCATAGAAAACATTGATTTTAAAAGAAATAATAGTTTTAATGAGGAAAATGTTGATCATTCTATTCTTAAAAATAACCTATTATATTAAAAATGATATACTTACTGCAGGATGTTGCCAATCCATTACTTCAAAGTTAGGTTAGGCTTAGCTTATTTCCATCAACGACTATTATGAAATTCTCAAAAAGACTCGATTAAATTCTCAATATATTCTATTTAACTAAACACTACGCTAAAATAAACAATACTACACATTTGATTTTATCACTTATGAAATTAAGATTGTTTACGTTTTTAAATAATATGCATCGATGTACGATGTAAAACTTTCAAAATCCTCAGTTGTTCTAAGTTATAAGCTCTAACCTAACCCAAACACCTAACTAAACAAACTTACTAAATGATCCGGTGTAGCAATAGTGCAAACTGTTACCACTAGGAACTAGGAAGTTAGCGTTAAGGCTGAGCTATCACTCTAACATATTCCTAACCTAAAAACATCAACCGGAAACGATTATAATTTTAAATTATTAGCTAATATCATTTTTCTTATTTAGGTACAAAAGCTAATAATAATAATTTAATAAATAAGAAGAGTAGTTATAAACAACTGTTAATTTTTAGTTTTAAACATTAAAATTGTAATTCAGTAACATCCTAAATTCAGTAGTAATAGACGTTTTAGTCATATATTTTGATGAATAATTAAAAATTTTTAAATGACCACAATGCAACTTTGCATAAAAAATACTCTTTAGGAATATTAGTTTAATATTTTATAAACACCATATTTGGAATTAGCGTCTGACCAGAGCTACAGCCGTTTTAGTGATGAAGAGGGAGGGAGGTTGTATATTTTCTGCAATAATAAAAAATTTGAAAAATTACCTTGATGAACCTTTGCAAAAAAACTCTTTAGGAATAATAAATTAATATTTTATAAACACCATATCTGGAATTAGGATTTAACCAGAGCTACAGCTTTTTGAGTGACGAAGAGGAAAGGGAGGGGTCATATATTTTCATCAATAACTAAAAATAGTTTTAAATAATCTCGATGAAACACTGCATAAATACTCTTTAGGAATACTAGTTTATTAATTTATAAACACTTTATCTGGAATTAGGGTCTGACCAGAGCTACAGACGTTTATATGAAAAGGGAGTATACATATAGGGGGTCATATATTTTCCAAGAAGTCAGACCCTTATTCCAGATATTATGGTGTTTATAAAATATAAAAGAAATAAGCAAAGTGCTAAAAACTTATCAGAAAGGGTTAATAGCCCAAACATAATATTATAAAAGATGAAGAGTGAACAGACAGGAATTCAGTGCAAGATTCGCATTTTTTTAGATATGCTAATTTTGATTAATTGTTATGCACATTAAATAAATCTTATAGAATGAAACAAACAACTACATCAATTAAATTCATGGTCATGCATAGCTGGATTTTTTTTTTTTTTTTTTTTTACAATCTTCACAGAGATTAGGGTTTCAAAAACATGTTAATGTACACATTCCAAAATCTTCAAAAATAATACACGATGGAATTTTAATATAAGAGCATTTAATGCAGTGTTTAAAAATAAGGAGCATTTTCTGAAATGTTTCGGAGAATTTTAGTTTTTGAGTACTTTTAATAAAAAAATTAAAAAATCGAAATCATTCTTAAGATTATTAATAAATGAAACACTTTTATTTAGGATAGAAAATACCTCAAGTAGTCATATTATATTATGTAAAAATGGAACTGTTAAGAAATTCCCTTTTATTAAGCTTGGGTTGTTTATTTTTTTAAAACTCAGTAGTTCAGTTATCTAGATTTTCTTTAATTTTTATTTTATAATCATATATAAAATGGATTACAGCATTTCCCTAATACTCAATTCAATTTTGTTTGTCACTACTCAATATTCATTATATATATAATTGTTACATTTTTAATACTATCTCTCCTCTGTTTTTTTAATAGATATAATCAACTATAACATGAAATATTAACCCAGAATGGTTCTAACCTTTATGACTCTACTGTTTACTTTTACTATTACACAATTACTATCCAATACACAATAATTTGCTCACCTTTCTTGCAAAGTTCTTCCATTATCAATCGGACTCTCTCTTACTCGCCAACATGGCTATCTTCCGAACACACCTCGAGCAACGATTCCTCTTGTGATCCAAAAAGACCCCGCCTCCTTTTGTCCTAGCTCCCTCTTTTTGTAACCTTAACTGCCTTTACAAGGTAAGCATTTCATTATAATTATTGTTCCACTTTCGTCTTCCGCAACAGTTGGTCTTCATTCTGACTTTAATATCATTTTTATTTATCTATCTTCTAACTAAAACTATCAATTCCTAACAGAACGTGAGTGTTATTACGTTCCAAAGAGCATTAAATAATTTGTATGAAGCAATTTCATAAATCCGCATTCAGGTACTTTTGAAAATATGTTTATGTAATAATATAACTTATGTCTAAAATTATGGAGTGTGGAAAAGTATGGCGTATTTGCGCAGTAGTTAAACAAAAAATTTGCATTAAAAAAAAATTTAGTAGGTGCTTAACTCTTTTACCAAGAGAATTTTGGGCGTTTTTGTGAAAGTCTATTATCATTAGAAATAAAAGAAACGTATAAAATTTATCCATTTCATATACGAGAAAAATTAGAAACAGAATTATAAGTTTTTATTCCAGCAATGAATTTCACAACTTTAACAGTTTAATTTCATTCTTAAGTGAATTTAATGAATAAAACATGTGTTTAGTGAAACCATTAGATATATTAAAATGTTAGTAACAATTTCAATGCCAACGGCAGAACTAGATCGTTTTTTCATGGCTAAAACGACTGAAATCGTATTTAATGAATGCAATGAAGTAGAAGTTAACAAGGCTGTGTATACCAATTGAAAAAAAGCAATGATTTCACAAAATAACACACAATAATGAAAAGGTTATTGAAAATATTTGTCAACGCAAATGGAATAATGGAATTTATTTTTATAAAACATGTTTTATAATATTCTGAATTTGTTATTTGTATAATATGTAATTGTATTCAGTAAGAAAAATAAAATTTTATTATTGTTAATTCTACACAGCATCCTTATTAAAATACCGACCAACCGACACTTCCATTATTTATTTCAGCTTTTCGTAAAATTAAAGAAATAAAGACTCATACAAATGTTTTTTAAATTTAGTGGACATTTAAAGTATTCTTATACATTTGAAGTACATTATTAATGAAGTTAATGGAATAATTTCCAAAATATGTTACATTAAATTTTTATGAACATTGTTATGCTCATCGCGTTTAAGTAGACCCAACAAAAAGAGTGCAGAGGTGAATGTGATTAAAATTTTGTTATAATATATTAAGAAGTTTTATAAAAGTTTATCTGTTCAAGGAAATGTCTGTATAAACACCTTTTGTACTCAACATATTGCTATTTCTCAGAGTTAAAGAGGTAATTATAACAGTTATCAACATATAGCATATTCATGAAAATGTATTTTAATAGTGAAGATTATAAAAATGTATTTTATATTATATATTTTACTTTGTTAACAATTTTGCAGTCAATTATTTTATAATTATTGAAGTTATACTTATTTGCGCTCTTTGGGTTGGGGTGTTGGTCGAGAAACCGCGTTACGCTAAAACTGAGAAAAATCGAGCGTTCGGGTAGACTCGGCGGCAGTCGTGAACGCTCGGGCGATCCCCATCTGCTACAACGAGACACAGGTGTTCGTATCAACCGAGGCAAAACCGAGTAAATGATACTTTCTAACCATGTGTTTTAGTATACTGTATTGTTATTGATTGTAAGAAAAATCTTGAATATTATAACCGCACAATTATACATTTTTGTGTTATCATGAAATGCTATAGACTGATACTAGTTTAGTTTATTCAAAACATACCTAGTCTAGATAAAGTTGATTAAGATTTTTTACTGCCCGCCTGATTTATGGCCTACTGACATTGTCGTAAATTAATATTACACTATAAGGTTATAATATAATAAATAATATAGTAACAGTTGCATAAAATAACAAGTGAATGGCCAAAGAATTATAACTTCCACAGTCTGGTCCGACGCAGACCCAATTTTTAAATTTGTTTTTGTTTAAAAAATTATTTAATTAAGGTATCATTTTAACATATACACAAAATATGTATTTATCTTTTAAATTTACTTAATTAGATTTAGCCATTAACAAAAATTTATACTAAGCGTCCAAAAAATATATAATGTATATTTGTTTAAAAATTTTAAGGTAGTGTCTTAGCGACAGGAGCTTAAAATTTTGCTAGTTGAACCAAGCATTTAATGATGTAAAAAAAAAAAAATTTTTAGTCACACTTATCTAGCATATTTTTTGAATTAATCATTTAAGTTATGCGATTTTTAAATAATGCTTATAAACGTCTTTTGTTTTAATTTTAATATAATAGGAATTACATATATGTAACGTGATCGTTAAGATTTTTGAAAGACGATGATAGAATTGACTTCTTTTATTTATTCCAAGTACATTCTTGCAACCAGTATAAACTGTGAAAAATAAAAGTTAGTTATCATTAGATAAATTAAAATTAGCTTATTAATTATCACCATTACGACTATTATGATATTACAACTTACCGTCGTCAATAGTCAGTTGTCCTATTGTTAAAAAAAACAACTGCCATTTCTGCTACTCAGTCATAATCAAGTTTATTATTGGAGAAGCTTCTCCATTGCCATAGAACCCTCAATTAAAACACTTTTACAAATATTTAAATAAAATAATTTTTAAATCATACTTAAAACAATCATGTCTGGTGGGCCCACTGTCTCTGACTGAACTGTGCATAACAGGTACGGTATAACATAACGGGGTAGGTGAGTGATTTAGTCATGGATATTTTAGAATTTGATTCGAAAAAGCGAGTGTCATTCTGGACTGGGAACTACGCAATTCAACAAGCTCAGTTCAGCCAGTACCGATGAGTGATGATGACATGTTCAAATTATAATTAACCATTAAACTACAATTAACTACACTAATTATTATATAACTTTAATGAGGGGATTGACTAAGAAATTAGTGGTCTGTACGTGGCTAGATGGGCCAAAATAGCCGACTAGATACGTTTCACATATTGACGCGGTTATGAGAATTTGAGACGCACCGAAAAACCCCGGGGTTGAATGATCCGTTACAATTTGGTGTAGTGTGCCATTTTATGAGTGGAGTATATGAGGAAAATTACTAAAGAATAAACTTAAACTAAATACTTATAAAAATCGAAGTTCTAACTTCGCTTTGGACCAGTCTCAACGCTCGGTGTTGCACAACTGCATGCACTCTGACTTTCAGAGTAGGGGAAAAGACTAGCTGGATTGTGATTAAAGATGATTTGCCCCTGTAACATGATATGCGCTAACCCGCAATGCCGCAGAACCCAAAAATATGTTGCATCGGGAATTGAAGGGGCAAACGGTGATGAAGAAAACAGCACGTTTGATATACTGTTGATCTATATTTTTGTATTGTGTACATTTTAAATCTAAGTAACTATATTTTCAAAATAAAAAATCCAGTTGAATTAAAAACAAATTAAATTACTAATTTTAAATAATAAAATAGAATGAATGAAAAGACTAAATAAAAATATTTAACTAAGACTACCTATTAAACTTTTACAGAAACCAATTAAATTGGTATTGTACAAAGATGAACTTATTATGTAATAAGGTACATTTTCGGTTACGTAAACTTGATCTGACTTGAAAAGTAGTTTGACTCAAGGCAGTGAATAGGGAATGTATTCTGTTATAGAATATAATTGTAATAATAAATAGAGATAAATAAAGAGTATAAATAAATAAAGAAGGTAATTAGTACTAAATGGTCAGAGAGATTTGTAAACAATATATTAATAAGAAAACGTATATTTAATATTAGATATAAAAGAAATATGACAACAGTGTAGATGTGCATATTATAACTTTAAGAAATGAGACATCATAGTGTTGTGTGTAAAGGTGGGGATAATGACGAAGCTGAACAGTTCAGTGAAATAGATATTATCTTAGAGACAAGACGTGGTGTTAGATGAGACAGGATGTTTTTTAGAGACAAGACATTGTGTTTTAAAGGGATAGGATGTTTTACAGACAATAAAGTGATTTTCTCGGAAATGAGACATAAAATTTGAATAAGTTACATTTTAGACAGAAGGGATGTTTTCAATAAGATACTTTTTATTAGATGTGATTGTGAATTCAAAAGACGACATGCGGTTTGAACAAAGAAATAGTTTGAATTGAATGAAAATTTTGAGTATATTGCACAATGTAGCTTCAGTGTTAGCATGTTTGGTATGTCATGCTCAAATTGTGTTTCATAGGAACCTAAACATAAAAATAATTAGAACTTACAGTCTATTTTAATAAATTTTGGACAGGATGTTGTGCAGAGATATCGTGTGGTTTCGAATAAGAGAAAATGTGTTAAAAAAAAAAATAAAAATAAAAATAAATAAATAAAAAATAAGAAGAAGAAGATTGTATATATCAAAAGAAGTTTGATAAAAAACATTTACGAGTTGATTTTATTACATTTGATGTTTAAAGAATAAGTATCTAGTAAAAGAAATTTGATAATATAAAAATATTGTAAATTTTGAGTATATTGCATTTTTATATAATGAAAGATTTTTATTTGAATTAGGTTGCAACCACAAAATTAATTATAACTTAAGTATGGATGAATTATAAATTTATGATGTTATAATAAATGTGATGATTTATGTTTTCTTTTAGGAAATATTTTAACTTGTATGCAATCTATAATATTTTTTAATAATTAAATGTACATTTCAGAAATTGGATTCTGTATTTTTATTTGAAATTCTCCAGAGTACACCCTTTTAAAGAACTTACGACCCCAATTAGAAATTTTCTATGCTCTCTTCAAGAGTTTTTTCCCTTTATTATTTTTATTTTGTTTTTGTAATAAAAATTACAAATGACGCCCAAAAAAATTAGAATTAACACCAAAAATGTGAATAGAGTTAGCCTGTGTTTAAAATTAGGTAAACTATAACAATTATTATACTGGGCGTGGATAAAAAAATACCTGAAAAATAAATTATTAAACAGCAATATTAAAATAAGCATTAACATTTGTATTTTGTATTACACAAATTATATGTTCAACATGTTTTCCTCTATTATCGAAAACATATTCCAAGCGCCTAATCATTGTTACATTGGTCAGGGGTAACAACTCCAAGAACAGATTCTGTTTTGACAGAGCTATAGGCGGTGTAAAGTACTTTTCTTTTAACAGTCCCCATAGATACACGTCACAAAGCGTAAGGTCAGGACTTGTGGATGGATAGGGAATTCTGTTTATCGAGACACAAGCCCTCCAGGAAAAAGTTCCTCAACAGCTGTTTGTTCCACAATCCACGTGCGCAGTTGCTCCATCTTGCAGGAATAGGTGTTTTTCACATTTGAGAACATGAAGGTCACAAAACAACTGCAAACCAGCTTGAAAATGATTATTCAATTAATTGTTCTCTGTACACTGCTGCAGTAAGTGTGATTTCCTGCCTATTGGTATCTTCAATAAAGTATGGTCAAATGACAGCATATTTCGAAACCGCAACCCACTGTCAAATTTTTCTGAATATAGTGGTCTTTGGACATATTCATCTGGTTTCTCCACTCTAGACAATCGCCGAATGCTCTTGTTAGAAGACTGCAACACTATCAAACACTCGACCAAGATTTTCAGTTGTCCTCGTGCGGTCTTTCAAAATGCCGTGCATTGTGATTCTTAACAGACCTTATAGTTCTAAACATTCTAACCTTACTTACGATGGTTTTGTTCGTCTCTGTCTTTGATAATGTGTTAAAAACTTTACCTTTACAATTCCCAAGGATGGCCCACCACTCCGACCTTCACCATAACTATGGAAGTAATGTTCCTCACAATAAACATGTTATTTTTCACTATATTGCGGCTTTTTTCTCTTAAAAATTAGCAACTCTATAGTTCCTTATCTGAATGCGACAATAATGGTTTCAATAAATTACCAAATGTAAACAAAAACCAGCTGTTTATATAAAAATAAGAAAAACAACTATTAAACGCTAATAATACAATTCGGCTATATATATATATATATATATATATATATATATATATATATATATATATTTGCACCACTCTGTGTTCCATTTCTCATAAAAAAAAATCATTAGTTTTGGTTAAAATTAGGCTCACAATTGCTGTTGTGTGCAATCGCTCAAATTTAAAATAGAGTATTATATAATAAAATGAAACTTATTTAACAAATATTTTTAAATAATGTCAAACGAAGCCTCTGATAATTTTCTGTGTCGAAGCCACAGCCAGAAATGTGTTAGTAGTAATAGTTTTTTTGGTCCACTTGTTTATTAAAAGAAACAATGAAACGTAAAAGTTCTAAGATATTATTGAAATTGAGGATTGAGAGAAAAACTAACAAATTCGACAAGGTATATTCATAAATATAAAACAAATTAAAAGTAATTCTTATTTGAATCTCATTAAATACATTGAAATGATTAATTGTTATTAATATTGTGGCATACTTAGACAACCACTTAAAAAATTACAGATTATAATCTGTATATGGTTTTCATATTTCTTGCCTGTATAACTCTAGTTTTGTATATTTCATAAGTTATAATTTATATTTTGTTAGAGTTTGAATAACAACTTTCATTTGGGATTTGGCGGTGCCTCTAAGAACGAAGCAGTTGAACTTAAACTGGACCTGGCTGTTACGTAGTCGTCAATATCTTCTCTCATAATGAATTCCTATGTCAAAAACGAAAATATACATGTAAAATAAATAATTAAAAGCAACATTTTTTTAAAAAAAGATGTTTAACTAAAAAGGAAAAAAAAATAATTTGAAGATAGAATAAATTATATGTTAATCTGATAATAATGTACTACCAGTTTTCTTTCACTAATATAAGATTATTTACTTTTCAATACTACTACTTTTAATAACTCTATACACGCCTAAAAAGCATAGAGTGTACTCTTACACATTTTCGTAGATACTGCGCCCCATACTTATTTTAATTTATTTACAGTTTTCCGTTTCAAATGGCTCCACACTATATCGTTTAGTTCAGTTATGTTAACTGTGAGAAAATATTGCGTATTCAGAGGGTTCGGTTTTCATCGACCAAAACTCTTACCCTTGGACTACGCCAATGGTCAAACTTAAATTCAGCAGTTTTACTGCAATTTTTGCCAACGGAACAAGATTGCCACTCTCCAAGTATTTATACGCTCCCAAATTATTCGCTTTCAACACCGTTTGCTTCACTAATTTTCGCCGTCTTGTTTCCATGCTCGCGAGCAACGAACTTTAATACTACGTTCCATAAAAATTCGCTCTGAACGGCTCAACGCTCGCTTCAATAAAATTAGCTATTAAAAACTATCAGTGTTTTTTTCTTCTTCTATATCTCCAATATATGTTTATAAGAATTTGTAAACTGACTAACAATTTGTGAAAGTGCCTGGATTAGATTTCCTTAACAACCTCTGGGAAATAACTCAATTTCAATTCTTATTTTGTAGTAATAATTATATTTTTTACGCTTCATGAATAAATATTATAATATATGTATATAACAAAACAAAATAATATTATTCAAATACAAATAAGTGTATTATAAAATTAGGATCTAGGTGTAAGATTTAGTCAGTCAGCTTTGGGTGCAGCGTTTCATTACACATTCAACCGGATGAATCCAATTCTAGCCTACTACGGATATTGTGATAGTTACAGTGCAAAAAATTTTAAGACAGTTTGAAAATTATAACAACCATCCTCAGAAACTCACCAAAAAATAGTATTTTTATGGTTACGAAATCAAATATTGTTTTTATTAATATACTCTGAAAAAATAAATTCATAAGTGTACTTATAATTATCGTTTAGCCCTACTGTGATCGCCATTTTGATCCGTAGATGAATTATCAACTTATTGTATAGAATTCCATGACATTGGCTTTCGATACAAAATTTTGAGTGATAGTGGTCTTGTGAGTAAGAACGAATAAAATATTCAGAGGTGGAGAATAATTCTGAATATAATTTTAAATCCGGGTCATAATATATCAATGTTCATGTGAAAGACCATGTATTTTAATAGTTGAAACGCGTATTTATTTGGAACTCATTTTGGTTACTTTTTTTTTAAAAAAAGTTTTTTACGATAAATTGAATTTACTCGTGAATTTTATGAGTAATAATTTTATACTTAGAAGACATTTTTGATCGTTATATGTTGTTTTTTTTGTTGAATATTTTTAATTTATATGACAAATATGCTTTACCCCGTAGGTGAAATTTCACTTATTTCATGTGTTGAAAACTTTTTTTTACTGCTTTTTATTTAGTACATTTTAGTTTTTTATAAATTCGTTTTTGTTATTTTATTTAAACTTGATAAAATATGCTTTTGGAATTTAAGGAACTTATGCTTTTGAAGAAAATATTTTACTACTAAGAACTTTATTGTTTTAAAACTACATTTTAAACCTTGAACTATAATAAATTTCAATTATTATTTGTTTCAATTATTACATTCCGTTTCCATGGATTTAACATGTTAATATTTCTTTTGATTTTATTAATTTTCTTTCAACTTAGATACCAAATTAACTGTAGATTGATATAAAACGTGTAAATATCAATTTAAAATAGGCTGTTTTTTTGGATTCCTTATTTATAAAAAAATCAATGTTAATGTCAGTTTAAAATTCTGCAATACTCTTTTTATTTAAGGCGTTTTAACCTTGTATGTGTCATCTTATTCAATAGGTCTATCGTATTTAAATATAGAATAGATCAAACAGTAAATCAATCAGGTAAAAATGTCAATGGAAAGGAAAATTTAAAGAAAAAAGAAAATAGTACCTGTTGCTTCCAACTATTTCATAAATCCATTGATTAATTCTAAAGCCTTTTATATGATTGCGCAAATATTTGATATATTATTTCTTAAAATTAATTTTATATGAACGATCACCATGTCGGGCAGATTTGATATGTTAGAACAAGTGCTAACAGCAATTCATATATTAAATGAACCCCAAGGTGTTACAGCACAGCAAATTATCAATTTTGTGAAGGACCGAATTGATGGGTTGTTTTTTAAAAGGCGAAATGAAATTAGGAAAGTGACTCTAAGAATAAGGAATGCATTAGACGGAGGGCACACATCACGACTGTATGGCACAAGATGTTACAATGCGTCAGGCTACCCTCGGGGTTTGTCTTGTGGTTTAAAACATGATAATATCTACTGTACAGGTAAACACCATTCGAAGTGTACAGCTTCTTTGTACTAAACTAAACTGTCAGAGATATCGTTTACTGAAGTATTTACGTAATGTTTATATTAGTCAAGTTATAAACAGGAGGAAGTTGTATTTTTGAGAAAAGAGTAAAAATACATTATAAGCTGACTGCGAACTTTGTGACTACTATAATTTGAGGCAAATTATTAGATCGAAATGAGAAATATTCTGTTTTTCATAGAAAATATAGGCAATTCGGTGTACATATTTATCAAAATTCTGAAATGCTAATTTGAAATAAAAACAGTAGAAAAGTTTAGAGATAAGTACACACACTAGACATTACTTTTTTTAAAAACTCAGGGTGGTCTAATAAATTATAGGCATACCAATATAAATACTACATAGTTCAATTATTCCAGAAGATGCACACTGGTTTCATGAGGTTTGTGCTAAATATGCCATAATTTATAATCAATTTATCATTAGGTCTATAAAGCTGGAATAATGGCAAAACATCCCCAAAAGTTAAAAATACTTCAACGATTTATATCACGTATCTGTTTTGTTTCGAAATCTATTGAGCCGATTTCTATGAACTTAGTCTTAAAACTTATTCGGATAAATAACAAAAGTCGTGAAAATACTACACAAATAAATGTCCTTATGTTCTATATCATAGTTTAATTCTGCAACAAATATTTCACACAGTAGAATATTAATGTGCAATAACTCTAATTATTTATCTATTCTCTATTAATTAACTAATTTTGCTCTGTGTAGGTTGTAAAGAAGAATCCTTCCGAAGAAAAATCATACGTAAAAGAAGAGTAAGACAAGGTCAAAATAAGCTGAACAAACGATTTAAAAAGGCTAACAATTATGACAAACTTAATAAGTATTTGAATTAAAGCTATGACCAAATCTAATACTTATTACGAGTAAAATATTCTATCCCGATTATTAGCCTAATTATGAATGGAAATAGCCTAGTCAATTTAATATGTTTTTCACTATTATAGTATTTATAATACACTTTATTTACACATTTGAATGTTATCGTACTAATGATTTTAAGTTACATGGAGGGAAAAAAACAAACAATAATACAAAATAATATATACATAACAAATTACATATAAATTCAGAGAAAAAAAACACTTAAAATAATCAGATACAAAGATAAAAAGTCAAACATAATCAAATACATTAAACAAACAATGAAGCACCCTAACTAAACCTTTTCATATTCTGTTCTGAAGAATTACCCCAGAGTGAAATTTCATACTTTAAAAAAACGAATGACCGAAGGAATAATAGACGGGTTTTAATGTTGGTAAGTAACAAAACTTAATCACTAATCTAATTCTACTAAGGGCATAAATGCCTGAAGTTGTCCCGTTAATTAACGTGTCCACATGTAAATTCCAATCAAGCATTCGGTCAATTCCGACTCCAAGATCTGTGCTCATTTAACCTCGGTTTTGGCACTACCATTCAAAATGATATATCCTTTACTACCTCACGACAAAAGTTTAATAATTGAGTCTTGCTGGTGTATCTATCTACATCTATCTTAAACCCTTAAATTAGAAAAATATTTAGCAATGGAAAAAACTTCTCAATTCCTAACTTTTTCTAAGCGAGCTTTGCAATTACTTTTATTATAAAAAGTTGTATCATTAGCATACGTCACTTTTCTATGATTAATAAATTGTAAAAGGCCTTTCATTTAAATGAGAAACAATAGTGGTTCCAAAACTGATCCTTGTGGAACACCATAATTAATAACACCTTCAATTAATCCATAGTTTGTTGTTTTACAAATCTTGTCTGCTTGTTTATTATTAATATATATTAATATATTAATATATTATTACAAGTCATTAATATATTATGACGATATTCCGTCTAAACATTTACCACAAATGCTGAATAGTTTGACAGGTTATCTATAAGACTTCGAATTGTACTCTCTATCAAAAACTTTTGAATAAATCCATGAAAATACCATTTTTTGACATTTATCCAGGTTAGATTAAATATTTTCTATTAATTATATAATTGTTGCTATTGTAGACTTACTCTTTAGGAATCCATGGTGCTGCTTAGTTAAAAAACAATTTATTTGAAACAATTTTAATATCACCGATTCAAAATCAGAAAAGTGAAACCAAAGACACCGGTCTATATATAGTAATTTGGATTAATTTATTTTGTCCCCTTTTTAAATAATGCCTTAACAGAGCTTATTTAACTGCTTCGGAAAATACCAGACTCTAATGATCCATTTACTGTATAACTTAGTGGTGCCAAGAGTTGAGGAGCACATGATTCACCAATAAATTAGAAATTTCGTCCACTCCAAATCTTTTGGACTTATTATTTTTTAATTTCACTGATTTACCTGTCTTAATACAATTGTTTGTCAATTTTGTTTTACCAAGACTGGAGGTATAAAAACCCGCTATGTCAAAATATGAAACAAATTTGTTCATTTAGTTCGAGTCCTCTTTTTCCTCTTTACTGTCATGTCATCTCTTGTTCCCTTCAGACCATGCTATTAGAAAATTTCAGGGGGTTTTTACGTTATTCTATTCCTTTTTTTATAAGGCGAAGATGACCGAAAGGTGTTTCGCCTTTAACAACAAGAATAAATCGAGAACCTTTAATATCCTATTATACCTATTAAGGCAAAGTCCTTTGGTCGTACAAATAACTGATCATATGAAGCTTAATATTTTTTGAAAAAAAAGGGGAAAAAAAGAAGAAAAAAAAAGTTTAAATTTCTTATGATGAGTGGTCTGATATAATTTTGAGTACAACTTAAGTTTATTTATGGAAATTATAATTCCTTTCGTTATTCAATTTTAGGAAACAGGATCGTTGGATTCCTTTTTTTTTAAAAATAGTCTATTAAGATTGAAATGATACCTTAAAATATTTTAAAAATTTTGTAAAGTATAAATTTTAAATAATAAATTAAGAAGACGTTGTTATGATGGCAGGCAGAAAACGTTTGTACCCACTTTCAAAACATCGAATCGTCTGTAATTATTATTTTTTCTTCACTTACAACTTGTACAAATTACTAGGATAACAAAACAAAAAAATTTAAGGTACATTATTTCAATATTTGGGAAAAATTAGGTACCAAAGTACTTCAAGTATAATCTATTTTGAGAGTTACTGTTAGCTTAATATCTTAATATTGGTAATATATTGTTTTAAATTGCTACTCTTTGTTCTAAAAGAAGAGAACTTAAAGTTCAATCAAAAAGTTAATCAAAATTTCAACTTTCCTTCGACTGAAAGATCACACTTTTATCTTGTAAACGAAAAATGAATAATTTATTTAAAATACCTATCTGGTAATCTATATATATGAGTCAAAACCCACTGACTGATCATGAAATCTCAGGATCCAAGAAGCCTAGAGCTATAAATTTTTTAACATGGCTTGGGGTAGGTCTGCAGACGCATACTAAGAAAGGGTTTTGAAAATTTTTCACTCCAATGGTGTTTTTACACCTATAGCGTATCTCTGAACCCAAGAATCCTAGCGCCTTGAATTTTTTAATAATGATTGGGTAGGTCTGTGGATGTGTTCTAAGAAAGGTTTTTGAAAATGCTCCTATCCAAGGGTGTTTTTACCCCTAAAACAAGTATCATATCTTTGTTATTTATGGGTCGTTTTTGATCAAAATTGGTGTGTTGCTGTATTTGGGCATAATTTATTTCCATAGCACCACAATTAGGGTTGTGCTAAAAAATATTTCTTTATAAAACTATCTCAACTATCCCCAGGTGAAACTGGGGCCATCAGCTAGTTCATTATGTAGTTTTGGTACTGTATATGAATCAAAAGTTATTAAATTTGGTCTGGGATTTGGAAATATCCAGAATGGAGTGACAAGTTATATGGACTTATTGCTGGTAAAAAAACTTCTTTATAGGTTATATTTAACCCTTGTGTTATATAGATGTCTACATGGAAATATAGCCAAATTGTAAAAACGAGACGTAAATAGATGCACAAGTTAATTTATTTATTTTGAATAAAAACTTTTTATACTAGTTGAACAAGATACAAACTTGTAGTGTATGCCACCCAACAAGTAATGCTATAATCTAACCAGTTCTGAATAAGAGAAAAATAAAGTTCTGTACATGTCCGAGACATACACAATAATACGAATACTCTGGACTCTGTTGGAAGATTAACTGGTCCCGATTTTAAAGTTTCGATGAAATTGGCCTACAGTAAAAAAAAAAAGTTTGGGGTTATATTTGTGGATCATTCATTAACTTTATTTAAATATCCTGAATCATATTTACTTTTACACGACATTTTGTAAATAGTTAAACAATTGAAATTTTTTATCAAAACCGTATCAATATTGTAAAAACATTGGTTATGAATTGAGTTAAAATGTTTGAATTTTTTATTAAAAACTCTTTTAGTAGAATTCGATATGTTCAGAGACCAAACATTATTTCTACAAAATTGAATAAAAAATTTAAACTGTACAGATTAATATTTTTTGTTTAATCTGAATTTCGTGTTTTTTTATTTAGTACTTTCGAAATTATTTATTTATTAAAAATGTATTTTGTGATAAAACAAGCTGATATACCTCATTAATCAGGTCCTCTGTAGTTCCAGGATAGTCATATATTGTCGAACGAACCAATCTAAAATCTGCAAGACATAAACACCTTACTATAACCCAACAGAAACTCAAACTCCAAAACATAGATGTCAACCACAGTGCGATCTACAACAGACAAACAAATATCCATTTTGTGGATTAAAATTATACTAGATGAGTAAAATGTATACAGGACTATGGACAGAAAAGAGTAGAAGTATGAATTCCTGTCGACAGATTTTCAAGAAAGAATTGAATAACTGAATTTACAAATTGTAAATACTATTTTAGCTTTTAACACTTTGTCATAAATAATTGAAGAAATATACGGTGGAAAACATTGGAAAAACTTTTTAACTCATATAGGCTACTCATCTACAAAACCAAACAAAATATTTCCTCATTAAAAATGACAGTTCTGTTGTGGATAGTCAAAAAGTTAAAAATAAACCTGTGGATGATTGCAAATTATTTAAAAAAAGCCTAAACTTGTTTCGCTCAAACCATAAACTTAAACATAAAAGTCTAAAATTCTCTTTTATGAAATCGATTTTAAGATGGTGGTCCATATTTGTTATAATATTTTGCAAATTATTACAAAATGGTACATTTCTTTTGATTTTGTACACGCATTTGGGCCATTAATGTTCACATTTCACCAAAATTTGAACGAAATCAAAAGAGCCAATTTTGATAAATTATTAGAGAAAACGAATATATTTTTGGAAAGAAGACCTCGGTTTCAATGATTTCATCATTTTCATTGAATCATAATATTATTTACCGTGTGAATATGATAAATTTAGATGATAACAAAGACAAAATTGGGTCTTGTTGCGAAATTTGGAATAAAGTGTCTGTTGTGGAAGTTGTGTATTTCCTTTCATTTAGATTTTTTACAAGAGTTGGTCATTTTAAATTTAAATAATTACCGAATTTAAATTTTATCAGCGGTTTTAAAAAGTAAAAAAATAAAAATGGGAAATTATTTTAAAGTAAAACCCTTAGAAAAGTAACAGTTATGGGCTTTTACTAACCTTGGCCATAAAATTTGCACCAATCCTTATCCCCAAAACACCATTTGAGACATTTAATTATACCAGTCTAATGCTCACATCAAATTTGTTATAAACAATGGGTTTCGACATGTTTGCAAAAATTGGAAACTCACTTATCTCTCAAAGGTAATTCATGGTAACTCAAAGGGTATGTTGTTTTATGTCCAGACAGACGAATCTGGAGATGACATTTATTATGTATTAAAATCTATATTTTCTTGAATTAGTTTTCAAAATACAAATTATACCATGCGCTCAAAAATTATTTCTGCAGTGGGTAATTAGATTCCATCGAAATAAAACAAATGTGTATTGGCGCATTTATATGATATGTTTCCAGTGACACTACGATTATACTATTAAACTGATTATAACTAATTAAACTGATCAGTTTCGCCATAATGTGGAATGTGTGAGTCAACAGCCATTGATTGTTAACAGTACCTTCAACGCCAGTTTCATAAGTAGACACCGGCACTTGTAAGTAAAGAATAATAGGTGTGCCTTATGCATGGGGTTCTGCATCAGTAGCCGGGCGTCAACCCTGAAGGGTTGACAAAATTAAACAATTTTAATAAAAATGTTACCGTCACGGGACGGTAGACAGAAGTGAAAACTTTAATTATCGATTTTAAAAATTAATAAATTTTAAACTTTCAATAAATGTAATAAAAGTATTAATTATATGTAATAGTTCATTTATTAGTTTGACTATGTATGGGAGTCTGAGAAAGTTTGTGCAATATTTTTGGTCGATTATTAGTTTTAATATGTTGGGTATGTGAGAAAGTTTGTGCAATATTTCTGCATTGATTATTAGTTTAAGTATGTATGGGAGTTTGAGAAAGTTAGTGCAATATTTCTTATATATGTTCAGTTTAATATGTACGGGTATGTGAGAAAGTTTGTGCAATATTTTTGCATTATTATTAGTTTGACTATGTATGGGAGTCTGAGAAAGTTAGTGCACTATTTTTCATAGATTTTTAGTTAATATGTGAGAAAGTTTGTGCAATATTTTTGCATTGATTATTAGTTTGACTATGAATGGGAGTCTGAGAAAGTTAGTGCAATATTTTTCATAGCTTTGTTGGTTAATATGTATGGGTATGTGAGAAAGTTTGCGCAATATTTTTGCATTAATTATTAGTTTGAATATGCATGGGAGTCTGAGAAAGTTAGTGCACTATTTTTCATAGATTTTTAGTTAATATGTGAGAAAGTTTGTGCAATATTTTTGCATTGATTATTAGTTTGACTATGTATTGGAGCCTGAGAAAGTTAGTGCACTATTTTTCATAGATTTGTAGTTTTAATATGTTGGGTATGTGAGAAAGTTTGTACAATATTTTTGCAATATTATTAGTTTGACTATGTGTTGGAGTCTGAGAAAGTTAGTGCAAAAAGTTAGAAAGTTAGTACCAAAATTCATGAATAATAAAACCTACATTCTATATCAACCTATACTGGTTTGTAATTATAAATATTGGTTGTACTTTTTTCCTGAATTTTATGAATCTTATTGATAATAAGATATTAGTTAGTAACACAAACATTATAACTTCAGAGATATTAAGTTCAAATTTAGTGTAAGTATATTGTATGTTACGTTTTACAAGTGTACCAAACACCTAGACTTTACAGTATTTTAATAATTTTCAAAATGGCAGCCATTAAAAATTTTTAATGAAAGATTATCTCAAAAACTGTTAACTTTACAAAAAAATTACAAGACACAAACTATTTTTGTTTCCTAAGGACAAACAAAAACTTCTTTTTTTTTACTTTTTCTGTAGGTCAAAGGATTATCAAGTTATCGATAAAAAACTAAAAATACAATTTCTTGGCGATTGTCTACAACAATCAAAACTAGTCTAACACCAACACATTTTTGAATTATGTTCATTTGTATCCATGGAAATCAAGAAAATATACTACTATTATTTAATAAACAAATCAATTGACAAGTTTACTTTTTATTTTAGCATTAATAATAATGGAAATATGACAAAAAACACATATTTGGTCTTAGTGTTTAGTACACTTGTATAACGTAACATACAAAACAGTTATACTAAATTTGAACTCAATATCTTTACTAATTCTGCAGGTATAATGTTTTTTGAAAAAAAAAAGAAAAAAAGGCAGATGAATAGAAAATGAAGAGGAGTTCGACTATATGTTATTTGACATTTTTGATTGGTTTTTATATTATATAATCCGAAAATGAATTTTACAGCCAGTCCACCTTTTTCGTTACACTCTGCATATACAAGGAGAATATATTAAGATGGGGAAAACATCGACTGAGATTTTCAAGGATAATTTAGGGTCTCTCTAACTTATTATTTTTTTATTTTTTTAACAAAATAATTTTTTGTTGTATCTGTATGGATTTCTCAGAAACTATTGTTCAAATTGGTACTAAGAGGTTTTATTAGCTTCTAACTGCGTAAAATAAAATCGCCATAACACAAAATTTTAGGATATTTGTCATAAAAACACAAAAATTAGGTTTGCTCAAAATCGGTTTTAATGTTCAATTTTAATTTAGTTTTACCTCTTAAGATTCAACGCAAAAAGAAAATGTATTTAGTTCGCTAAAATCACAACCTGATTAATATTCAAATTATTAGATGAGTAACATTATTCCTGTCACACGAGTGTTATGGATCTTTATTTTTTCCAAATTTGATAGAAATCAATAGAACCGATTTTAAGGAATTATAAAACGCCTCAATCTATTTTTGAGGTTTTCACCTAACCGAAATATGTAATGACATGACAATAATTGTTGTTTGGAATCTTTTGGGGTGGAGTACATTTGATAAATATTTGATCCAAATAGTTTAAGCCAATTTTTAACAAATCAAGCTTTCTTTTTATGACAGGTACCCTCTAAATTGCTCAGTTAATTCGATTATATTTCAATTAAATTTACTATTTATAATATAGTTTGGAACAAAGTACATTATATAAAGGGGCCTTGTCCCCTGGCACCTAACAACATACCTGATTTACACTTAGATATGCAAATAAATATCTACCTACGTTGACATCTTCAATGTAGAGTTCTTTAATTGGATCACACCTAAATGTAAAACAAGATAATTTGTTAGTTTCATTTTAAGATTTATATCATACAAAATTAATGATTCAATACATTGCACAAACCTAAAACCTAAGCGAACACAATAAAATAAAATATATTGGTGACTTGTACAAAAATTCCCTCATGGTAATGTCAGTCAAAAAGGGAGAAATTAACAATATACACTAGTAGGTAGGTTTATATACTGTAACTCAAAATTAACCAGCTAAAAAATCAAACCAAAACGAAATATATATAAAAAAATACTATTTTCCAGTAGTTCATAAAATACTCAACGTATCCTTTACGGCGGTCCATAATTAGCTATTGGGATTTAAGGATCATTTTATTCTTTGTAGAGAAAACAATTGCGTTAAGTTGCTCTTCAAAGTTATTTTGATAAAAATCGAAAAACTTATAGGTTAAGGATAATAATGAATAGTTAGTAACCAACAGCAAGTGGGAGTTTTCGTGATTTTACATACAAGTGACAGGCTAGTTTGATTTTGGTCTGTAATTTGATTAAGAAGTGTGGTTATTTGTGACAGTGTTATGAAAATAAAATTTCACATAAAAAAATTAAGAAAGAACGATCTTTCTTTCGTATTAACGCTAGCCACCCATAGGTCATGCGGTAATCTATTTTCTCTGTAGACCCTGCATTCAACAAATTCTGGCAAGCCAAAAACTCTTATCAAATCCAGACTCATGCACATTCCTCTAAACTATAACTAAATCAGGTAGTTTTAAGATTCAATTGTAAGAATTAGATTTAGCTATCTTTAAGAAATAATTTGTGAAACGCTATTTTCTATCTGTCCTTTAATAAGATTCAAAATTAAAACTTTATCCAACTTTAAATTATATAACAACTTGGTAAACTTGCTTTTACATTTTTGAAATCAATAGAATAAAATTGCATTAACTCACAATTTAAAGAATATTATTAGAAATATAAAGTTAGAGAAAAACTTTCATAAATCATGTAATAGAAAATCTGTCATGTGCTGTAATCACAACTTAACAAGTTACATTACAAACTAATGGACTTTGATAAATTTATGTAAAAAAAATATATGTATATATATATATATATATATATATATATTTAAGCAAATTACATCATAAAATCTTTAATTAATTTTGTATATTAAAATTTTTAAATAAATTTGTCACAATAATTAAATCTATAACGATACCGTAATCCTAGTTATAAATAAAATATCACCTCAGGGTAACATCATAAATCACAAGACCGCGACCGCCATCAAACGAGTCATTATCATCCAAACGCATACATAACCCATTCCCATTAACTTCTCAACAATAACAATATTCAAATCAAATTATAAAATGAAATTTAAAATAAAACAAAGAAGTTAAAAAGAGGAAAAAAGAAACAAAAGCAAAACTAGAGGAGGAATAAGAAGGCTGTGGGGGCACTCGTGTACCAGGACTAGCACCAACAAGATTACATTTGTAGCGAGTTTAAAAGTTTCTTGATAACAGTGAAATATAAATATAAAATTGAACACTAATTGTTTTATTTGTAATTTGCTTTATTTAACAAGTTGTAAAGATCAGATACTTTGTTGTAATGCGCTATGATCAGAAACTTTATTATGTTCAATTTTTCAATCCTATGGGATGGCGATCAGGGTTCTGTGTCCAAAATTTCTTTAACATCTAACAGCTTAAATACCCAATAAAAATCCTGTCTCTTGAGTTACAAAATTTAAAAATAGTAATATTCTGACTGTCTTATTTACAAGTTTAATGACATTTACTTATATCTTGTTCCAACGAGTTAAAGCGATAACTTTTTAAAATATTTTTTATATTAAATTTAGTACAAGAATACAGATGTAAAAATCCACAGACATTACAAAGGCTTCAATCAGCTTTCTTCAATATCAAATTTTAAAATATCGCAATGTCAAAAACCAATTTTCGGAACTTTCACATCAAAAAAATGTAAAACCTATTGATAAATAATAAATGCTAGAGTTTAAAATTTAAAAAAACATAACTATAGTAAAAAATTAAAAAATTGAATGTGAATAATTATGTGTAAGTACAACGTTTGGGCCAAACTTAGGTTCATCAAATTTTAAAAATATTGTTTTAAATTAGTTTTTTATATACAAGAAGAATTACAAGCTACCAAAAAAGGAAGGAAATCAACTTATCAATTGCGCCCCAACCCAGACTCATCTATTGGATATAATTTCAGTTGTGCATTTTTCTTCAATTATATGTTAGAATAAGAGGTCCTTTTTTATGTATATAGAATTTGTATTTTTGTAATCTATGGTTAAGCTGGGTAACCTTCTAAATTTCATTTCAGCCGCTAACAAAAAAGTTTGGAAAAATATCAAAAATTTATAATTTTATAAAATGTATCTCTATTTGGAAATGGACAATTTTAAACTGAGATTGTGTATGTTCGATGTATAACAAAAAAGTAATATAATCAAATAAAATTTCTAAATAATTGTTAAAGTTTTGTGTTAAAGTCAAACCACATAAAACAACGATTCACTTCTATTGTTCTATCTATAGTTTAAACCTGAGCTCGTAGAGATGGATAACATTAATTACCTGAACTTTATTTTGTTTCTTTCTCTAAATTTCTTTGGAGCCTTGACAAATTAGACTTGAACCATATAAATAAATTCGATCATACCTTATACTGTACTTATTTGGAATAAATTCTTCAAAATACATACTTAAAGCTATATATAGCTCGTGCTAATATTTATCTAAAATGAAATATGAACATTTGTTCTAAGAACCTTCTACGATTTTTTCTTCTGATTTTCCCGTTTCAGTTGGTCACTGAGGACCCTTTTAGTTTCAGTAGTACATAAAATAGAAGAGTCTGGTTCCTGGCAGACACATATTGCGCAACTATTGATATATTTTAAGGCGTAAAATGACATTTAAGTAAATCTAACTGCAGAAATTAAGGGTTATAAATTTATTTATTGGTTTCCTATAGAAAATATAAAACGCAGAAGTTAGCATGTTAGATTAAGTGAGGAGAGATAACATCAACGCCTTTTAGTTGTTAACGTTTTAGCAAACTTATATTATTACCGGCTGATTTTTTAGGAAAATTTTGTGGAAAATCATACATATACATATTGTTTAAATTTTAAACAAAATTTGTGGTAAACAAAACCTTTTACTCTATGTTTATAAGCAAGCGGAATTACTCCAGTTTAATCATAAGCCCCAATGACATACTGTATAAGTAATTCATGGTTAGGCTTATAGCACCGTAATAAATTTATATCGCAAAGTTGATCTCAGGAATATCAATTTTCCTATAAATTAAGTAATAAAAAATTTGACACAGTTGAGTTGACATTCATGTATAGAATTAAAATAAAACACTTTAGTTTAAATTAATTATATAGACACTATAGTATTTTCTAACCTAGGTAGGTGCAATAAATATGTTAAGTACAATAGCGTTTTTATTTAAAAAAATTAAAATGGAATTCCACCATGTACCATCGGTCGTTGGCAAAATAAGCATTGCAGTTTAAGTTAATTAAATTTAATATATTATGTTCGGTTTATAAGCCTCGTCTAGAACTAATTTGGTGTTATAATCCTAGTGGTCTTGGGAAATTGTCGGAAAGACAATTAACAACTTATAATAAATGAGTTCATTTCGTTTCATAAAGATTAATTTTGAAAAATATTAAAATTTTACTTTAATAAAAATATATTTGATTATTTCTTAGAAATTCCCATTATGAGTATAAAACCGTTATTTGACCAATTTAATGATTTGGGAAAAAAATAAAAACAAAACAACCACCATTCATTTTACTAAGACCACCACAAGAACTATTACTAAAAAGTATGAAAGATAAATGATCGAGAGGTTTTTCACCTTTAAACGAGGAAAAAACAGATATAAAATATATAAATTTTCTACATTATAATTTAGATATAGTAATAAGATTTATTAGATATTAGTGCATAAACAGTAAAACTTTGGATTATCACATTTGGTAGATAACTTATTTAAATGCAATTTATATTTCCTCTCAATTAATTTTGGTAAGCTGAAGTGATAACAAGTAAAAATATAATGCCCAAAAGCTGAGAGTCCTTAGAAACGCAGATTTTATTGTACATTCAAGTACTAAACATTCCAAAATGGAGTCACAACTCTTTAAAATATGTTGCTAAAAAAAACTGTTCAAAGTTACTTTCAACTCGTATGTGTGACATATATAGCCAATGTTACGACTGAAGTTTACAACAGTTAAACATTACCCCATACTGTTAGAAAAGTCTTCTACTACACAAAAAATACAGGGTATTTGTAATGTAAACATTAAAACCTTTTAAATGTTTAACCAAGTGGCCCAAAAAGATTTGTAATAAAAAAAACATTGAATCTATATACTATATCATATACATTTATAAAAAACATCCAATAAGTTGATATGATCCACAATGGTCTAAATTGGACTATGTCATTCATTTTCTATGTGTACAATACATAGACTTTGATGTTCATATTAGTAGTCTAACATATACATATTTTATAAGCGAAAAATCCCACAAAAGTTCATCTTTGGATTTCATAATTAAAACTTGTGGAAAAGCAGAGTTCCACATGTAAAAACATGGACTTTGACATATGTTTTATGTATACTGGTACCGACAACTTTTTATTTCAAGTAGCACCCTCAAAATTAGGCAAATTAAAAAAAGAAAAAGTCTCTATTGTACATGTAACAATTTGAAGGTAGGCTGTACAAATTGTTAAGTTAGTTATCAAAACTAGGAAGACATAAATTTATACAAGAAATTATAAAAGAGATAGGAGAACAGTAAGATGAAATTAAAAGGACTAGATAATCAATGAAATAAGAGTACAAACAATAACTAATACGTAATTTCAAATATAATATACAATGTAAGATAATACCAACTGTAGAAGTTTAGCCATATTAGTTTTAAATTAAAAGTGTATAAAGGAAATTGTGACGTAGTTTGAGTCATGACGTCACAGGGAGAATTTAGAGTAAGATGTAGACAAGATCATTAAAATTATATAAACAATAATGTGAAAGGAACTAGATAGGAAAATAAACGATTTAATAATTAGTTAGTATATTATGATTAAAACTAATGTAAGAACTTGAGAAAAATTAAATATTAAGGAAATAGACACAAGAAATATTAAGAAATAGACACAATTCCGGAACTAGCGGTAACCAGCCGTGTTGCTTCGTAAACAAGGTACGGTTTTAAAAAGTTGACTTGACATCAGTTTTTATAAAGGACTCTAAGATGGCTTGGGAATCTTGAAAGGGAAGAAATGATAAGTGAATTTTTTGGAATGAACAAGGAGATATAAGGTTTTCATACCCAAATAATGATATAAGACGAAAAAAGTAAATATTTACCAATTCAAAGTTAATTGTGAAGTTAGTGAGAAAGAAAGATAAAACCAACACCAATGCATAGTTGAGGTAACGATGTATAAATAATGTGTAATAAGCATTGACCATAGGTCTTTTTCAATTAAATAAGTAATCGAATAATAATATTGAACAATTCCGAGAAACATTTTCAAAATCTAAAATTAATTTGTATGATAACCAATAATCAAACCAGGTTCATTTTATTATGTTTGTGTATAGTTTTAAAGTAATGATTAGTTGTAAGATAGATTTTAGTGGGAAAACATGTAAATTTTAGACGAAACCATACTTCAAACCCCCGAGAAAAAGCAGGATATATATATATATAATTCTTATTAAAGATTTGTTTATTTTTTTAAATAAATACAGTAACTACATATTACATACAATATCTCAAAGAATGTATATATGTATGTAATTTCTAGGTTTTGTTAAAGAAAATAATATGTCAAATTAATAATTTGTTATTGTATTTGTGTGTGCTGTCATTTCGATTGAGAGTAAATAAAGTAAAGTAAATAAGTAAACATTTACTGAACAAGATAGGGTAAAGTAAGTCAAGCCAAAGGAACTGTTAGCCATCTTGGTAATAATAAAAATAATAATAATTTCTTTCTATACTGTTGGAACTGTTCTCATTAAAGTTAAATATTTTTTCTTTTAGTTAACTTTTAAAGATTTTTTTCTTAAAATAAGACCATTCAAATTACTTTTATAAGTTTGGCAACTGAACGTGAGAATTTTCTTAATTTAAAAAAGTTAAGTTAGGTTTCCTTTTATATATAGTTCTCAAGAAGTTACTTGTCACCACCACATATTATATGATGTTGGTTCTATAGTGGGATAGGAATGAATTTACTACCGGTTTGAGAAGTTCTCTCTTTAAGCTATTGAGTAGAGAAACAATTTATTACATTTAATTTAATGTGAAATTAATTAGATTATGAAAAGAAAATACTCTTATCAATTGAATTTCTCAAACTTTTATCAAAATTATTCAAAGTAATGGTTTCGTATCTGTCATACACTTTTTTAATCCATTGCTTATCAAAGTTTGTCAAAGTAACTGTACAGTATATCTTATTTTCAAACACGAAAAAAAAAAAAAAAAGTACGTATTTGGATTATTTATCCAAATATTTGGTTATAGGACAAATATTATAAATATATAACCTTAAATTTACTATTTTTAAAGGTTACAAAACAAGTTCAGCTTACCATTCGTGTGAGTCCGTCGTTCTGTAGGTTTTAAGGTTCAGACAAAAGACATCAACACCGTCAACAAAATATATTGTTGTAGTCACACCAACGACGGAACAGATTAAATTAGCAATAAGTGATGGGACTACGATTCGCCAGGGTTGAGGTAACCTGAAACGGTACAAAAACGTTATTTTCAGATAAATACATACACATCTCTATTAAGGAAAGTTCGGATTGGCTTGGCGACCATAGGTCGTACGGATTATAATAGCTGTACGGGCATTGGTAGGTTTTTTCCCTGTTGAGATTGTAGAGTACTGCTGCAAAATTCCTCTAGAGTTTTAAGCCAATCGCCCATGAGTGACTGAGCGCTAGTGCTGGGTGTGGATAAGCCTTCGGTGTCTGCGCTAAATTGCTTTGGCGCCTTAGTTATTGATGGTCTTGTGGTATCAGCCAGATTGTCCAGTTCTGCGTGGATAAAGCACCGATTCAATTCGAGGGTACTAGCCGACGAAAGGTTCCAATGGCTTAATAGGTCAATTGCTTGATCGGCGGTCAGTTTGTTGATCCGATTTTGGTTGATAATTGGTCCGTTGAGTGGGAAAGGGAAGGGTTTAGGAATATCACCCGACCAGTCAATTTCTTCCATGGTGAAAATGAAGGTTGAGAAAATCAGACGGAGATTGGTAAGATTTTAAAAAAATAAGTTTCGATCGCAAAAAATGATAAGAAAGAAGAAGCTATAATAATTATACATAAATGGGGGGGGTCGAAGAATTCCCAGGAGTGATGGATAAAAAGTTCAGGGATGAAGAAATGAAGGGGGGAATATTATTGTTATATTGTTTTTATAGTTGTAAATATGTTAAATTGCATGGTAATTCGTGTTATAGTTGGTGGGCAACACTTTATTGATGGTTAGATAAGTAAGTTTGGTTTATGAAAAGGAGGAAGGGGGTTAATTAGTAATTTGGTGAAAATTTATTCGGGGGAAAAAAAGAAGAAAATATTCAGGACGACGGACAGATGAAAAGTAAAGTTACGTTAATATGTAGATTAGAGTCTTAAGTCGCGTCTCCACCAACCGAACATGCTCGGCGAACAGTGTTCGCTGGAACTATCTGATGTCGCCGAACATTGTTTGGTGTGGACGCCTTCTCGAACATTATGATCGGTGTGAGAGGGGGGGGGGCTAGTGGCGAGAACCTGTTGTTGGCCGTCAAAGTTCGCTCACAGACCGAACATTTCAGTCGAACTCACGTGTTTGTCGGTGCAACTTGAGCAGTTTTCTTTGTTTGTGTGGCGTTGTAGAAGAGAGTGTGTAGGTTTTTGATTAATAGTGAGTGTTCGGTTTCGGTTGTGTTAATTTATTTTCTTCGGACATAAAAATGAGTGATTTAGGAGAGAGCGAGAGCTTAAATAAACAATAATAATTGTGGTCTGTAGAAAAAACAATTACCTTGATTCAAGCATACGAAGTACATCACCTACTGTGGAATCCCAGAGAAAAACTTTATAAAAATAAATTCAAACGCAATGATGCATTTATAGAAATTGCTTCAGATATCGGTTGCAGTGTACTTGAAGTTAAGAAAAATACAGAAACTATTCTAGCCCAATACCGAAGAGAGAAGAAGTATGTTGTGCCTAAGTCTGGAATGGCAACGAGTGAACGAAAAAACCCCGTGGTGGGGACTTAAATACCTTCGTTTCTTGGATAATAAGTATTCACCAAACAGTACAACTTCAAGCTCTGACAACTTCCAGGTTATTGAAGAAAACAAGATAGAGGTAGAGGAATCGCAAGCAACCGATGTTCCAGAAGACGACTAACAAATCGATAATCGATTTAATAACAAAACTTTTAAAGTTCCTCCCAAGAAGAAATGTCGTAAAGACAAACAAGACGAAGCCTATAAAATCATGAAAGACTGCTATGAGGGATTAACGTGCCATGACAACCATCAAGACGAATTCTCTATTTATGGCGAAGCAGTAGCTGCCAGAATAAGAAAACTAACGGATCCTGTTGCTATATGCATGTTAAAAAACAAAATTGACAACGCTATTTTTGAAGCAGAAATGAAGCAATACCGGAGACAAGGTACCAGTTCGTCTACATCTACTAGTAGTAATTTAAATCCTTGCGTTGTACATTAGGAGAAGCCTTATCTGGAGAAGAGTTAAGTTGCGCGTCCTCGGAAGACAACTTGGAATGTTATTCAGAACAGAACCCTTTATGTTTTCTACGTCTATTATAAAATTTTTTGGTAGGTAATGTTCCATTATTTATTTTTAGACTTTATTTTCCATTAAATTTTCCAGTAAACTTTCAGTAATTAGATTAGATTCAGTAATATAATTGATTAGCAGAATTGAACTATCAATAACAAGTCATGAATAATATATATCGTATGGCTCTTTATTGTCTCTATAATACTAAATTGGTGTGTTCTACAATACAAAGTATTAGCGTAAACAAATTAAAACAATGTAATGTCTATAAATAATTTAATTGAAGTTGAAACACAGAAATCGTACCTAGTTAACAAACTGACAGTTCAACAATAACCGAAATGTAAAACAACAATATTAAATTAAAAGGTTTTGTTTCGGTACAAGTTTATCACTCATACTCATGCTGCCATGGTACACTTCCTTCAGTAGAAATAAAATATGAAGCATACTCATCCCTGATAGCTTTTGCATGCTCACCAGCTTTTCTACCAATACGAGGTAAGGGATAGAAATATTCGCCTTTTCCAGTTTCTCCATTGCGCCAATCCCCTGGGTCAACACATAGTCCACCGACCCAGGAGGAGCGTAGTAGTTAGCAGATTTGTTAGAACGTAAAAAGTTGTGTAAGTACAACTACGTACTTTCCATCTAAAGCACCAAGACACTGGTCGAATTGCCAGTGGAAACCATTGCCAATTCTTCACTACTGCTAGGTGTTTTCACATATTCAGATAAAGCATAAACAAGTGCTTCACATACCTTCGGCACTATTTTAGAAATGCTTTGTTTTGAAATCTTATTGGGTTTTATTGGGTCGACGGACGGACAGATGTTTAATGTCAGCGATAATGGTTTGGATAGGTAGGTATTTGTACAGTTGGAATCTATTAGTAACAATTTTAATTTTAGTGGAAATAAGAATATTACGTTTGATTCGGAAAGCATAAGTTGAACAAGAGGGGCTATTAATAGTTACTTGCTCCTACTATCTACAGAATGAACCTTGTGCTATCTAATTGTAATGTACACAAGATCTGTCAGAACTGCTTTCGTTAGATACTAATTTAGACTAAATCATGATTAGATCTTCTAGTTTTATATGATTATTATTATTATTATTATTTTGTTTTTGTTCTGTATTTTTTTTAATATTTATTATTTTTGGTGGGAACAATCATCAATGAATTGGTTCAAGATTAACAAGATAAAGAAAAGTTAAGAAACTAATAATTAATAGAAGGTAGTTGTATGTAGTCGATTATGGTATTGTAAGTGTTCGAAGGTCTGAGTTAATGTCAAATATCAGAAGTTAGGCTAGATTATTTAAACGACACGGTATAAACTGGTTTGAAGGTCACTCATCTCCTGATAAGAATTTTGAATACCAACTTTCAAATGGTCAAGAGTCTACTTTCTACTGTAATAGTTAAAATTACAGTTATATATATTGGGAGGAGTAGGGAATAGAAAAACGTAACAACTATGTTGCGCGATTCAACTGTCTATGGAGGCAAGGAAAGACAAAATTTCGCTTTTCGCTCGGTTGGAAAAATGAAGGTTATCGGCCCGGAAAAAGACCGTAGGCCTTTGTAATTTAGATATTTCGTCTCAAATTGTGATGTCCAAATCTTTGAAGGTGTTTATAAGGACGTAAAAGGCACGGATTTGATAATTTATTAATGGTTATCACGTATTAACGAAAAGTTGTGTAACTTAAATAACGCAAAATTCCCGTTTGGATTCTGTCGGCGGATAAGTCGGATTAACTACAAATAATTTTATGTTTGACGTTGTTATTTTGCAAGTCGTAAAATATCATTTGTGACGATAATAATGCAAACCCACTTTCTCGGAAAAACGTGACTCCGATTTTTATGAAAGTTTTTATTCAAAGTTGCATCGGAAAATCCGTAAAATTCGATCGGGCCTTGACCAGTTCCATAATATGTTTTATGAAATCGGACCAACCGGGTAACGTGACTATCGCCATTCAAGCATATTGGGCGAGCCGGAATGTGAATCAGATAAACAATGATTAGACATTTATTTTTAAAATTTAATATTTGAGGATAGTAAATAAAATAATGATTTGATTAAGATTAGGTACTGAAACTGCAATGTACCATTTTAAATAATAAATAAATAAATATTACAAAACGGCGCCCAACATAAGGAACATTAGTTTTTTAAATTTTTTTAACTTTATAAAATAATGCAACAAGAAAGGCATCAGCTACTTATGATAAAATATTACAAGGGTAATTTCAATGGATAAAGTTAATTTATAATTGCTAAATGGGAAGGGGAAATTTGAATAATTGACTAAATAAGGCTATTTTAAAAGTTGAATCTGAAATTTACAAATTAATGATAGCAATATGTATAAGTTAAATATTGTGATTAAATTATAATTTAGTTAGCATTTTTTGGCGGAAATAACTTAAAGACCCAATACAAAGATGTTGATACATATAAGAAAAAGTCTGGCTCGAAAATATTTTCAGTACGCTTCCACGAGAAAAGAAAAAAAAAATTTTTTTTAAACAATTTTTAGACGCGAGTGGTTTTATTGAAAAGGAAAAAACACGAAATTTTGAGTCACGAATTATGACCACGTTTAATTTTGAAAAATGAAAGAAATTGTAAAATTATTATTAATTAATTAAAATATTTAAAAAAATGTTAATGATTTTCGTCAGGGGAACACGATATAGAATTTTGAAGAAGAAAAAAGGCTGACGTGGCACAGTGACACAACGGAAATACATGCGGACTTCCGGTAAATTTTTCCTAAAGTTACCTGCATTTGGAGTGAAAATGTAAAAAAATAGTCATAGGCTATGAAAAAAATAGTTTTTTGGTTAATTTAATAAGGAAAAAAATAAGATTTCTGGGATCTAACTCTGACTGCTACCATTTTCAACGATATGGTAGCATTGGGGGATGGTATGGGTATATTTTTGGGAATGGTTTGTCGAACTTGGTGGTTTGGTGTAAGCGTGTGGGCCTTTAAAATAATTAGCCGTTATTTAAATTAACACTCAAGGTCAAGAATACACTAAGCCAGCTTATAATGAGTTAAACAATTAATTATTATACCTAAAATACTAATCTAGTGGTTACCGTACAATTAGTAACTATTAATTAGTAATTAATAATTATTAGTTAGTAATTATTAGTAATTAATTAGTAATTATTAACAATTTGTTAAAGGGAAACGTGGTCTGGTTCAAAAATAGTATAACCGTTGTTCGTCATAACTATATCTGATAGAATTACATTAAAATTCGCTAGCACTTTATCTTCCATATTCCTGGTGTATTCAGCCCGTCAAAGTGTCTTAGCCGACGATTGTTCAGGATAATATGGTGTCTAAACTTTAATGGATTTCCGGTAAAATAACAGCGACTGTTTGATTTCGTTGCCTGCCACACACTGTCTACGCGATGCACCGATGTCAATTTCATACCGCGACAATTCAAATTGTGGCGAAACGCCACAGCGTACAACCATAACGAGTAAAAAGAAGTATTGTTTTTAACAGTGTAATGTTTTGTGTTAATTAATCAATACAAAATTACTTACGTTCTCTTCGTTTATTTTGTTTATGTGCCTTGAAGTTATTGATCATTTAAAAATCGCAATAACTCATAGTACCAGAATGTTGGTTGGTAAATTTGATCGGTATCTGTACCTGACTTCTAGATTTCACTACTTTTTTGGGTTCCTTTCTGTAATTGGTCCTGAGGATGTTTATCTTTTTCACAACTTTATCACCGTTTGCACTCGGATCCACCTCCTTAAATGTCTCTAAATGTCTCTGATATATTTTTTAAGCAGATTCCCTTTTCATTTTAAATTTTATATTTAACTTATCAGAGGCATAATTCGCTGTAGCCTAATATATGTCATACCATCTCTGTGACTTGAGTATTCTGTTTCATGGCAAACGATTAATTAAAAGACTTAAAAGTAAACACCTTATCCAGGAACAAGTTTGCTCTCAGCACAGAGTTGAATTTACTGTACAGTGTACCTTCATACATGCAAAATAAATGTAGGTACCGTACTCGACTTGTGCAACTATACAAATTGGCAATCCAAACTTCTTATGTCACTTGTACACGTCAAGAAATGTGCAATTATTGTTTATACAGACGTCCATTTAAAACCGAATATAAAGTAATAATGATGTGTTTAATTCTTTCCTCAATAAATTAATGGTTAGCTTCTCTATTCAATTAGAAGAAAAGAAATTTAAAAAGCTTAAAATATCAAACAACTAGCGAAATTCAACATTGTCTGACGACTTACGCTTTATTTACCACATCGCCTGTGATTAGGCCTACGGCGACAGCTGAATGTACATTTTCATTAATTAAGCTATTTAACAATTAAAATAACATCGGAGCAACTTACTAGTCTTTCTAATTTGAATATTAAAAATAACATCTTGATAGAGTGTAATCGAATCAAAGACTCATTTCTGCGTCAAATTTATTCTTTTCAAATAAAATTTATTCAAATCAAAATCATTAGTTTTGACTGTTACTGAAACATGTGGGGAAGTTACAAAAATAATATTCAGCGGCTCACTTTAGAGAGTATGGATTTGGTTTCCGAGTGTACCTTGCTGGATCTAAACCTTTTTTCGTGTAGTCTTGGTTAAGATTTCTCTTTTTCATCTTTCCTAACAGGGCTCTATTGATTCTTGTTATTTCCAAACCTCCGGCTATGAAAGTAATCAAGGGCTAGGTGTCTGTGTTTTGTGCTCTTTTCTTTCTTTTCTTTTTGACCTAGACTTTTTTGACTTTAAACAACAACAACAAAAACGTTACAATGGTTTTAGGTTAGGTTAGACTAGGTTAGGAGGAAAAATGATGAGGTTCAGCCTCAAGTGTTAAAAACTACGATTACCGAACTAGCCTAAGTAATTTCCTTACGATTCCTAGTCTACTTGTGTGAGAAGAGAAAATGAAAGAATAAGAAACCTTTCTTTAACCCCTTTATAAAAACCACGGCATTGTACTTTTATTTCTATAATAATAGACTGCTACATTACACCAGAACTTTGACATGGAACAATTTTTGTTTCAACAATTTGTTTCCAGAGTTTTGGTTATAAAATTAATTTTTCTGAACAGGTTTAATTTAAAATTTAAAAAATCTACATAGATTTATTGTAGTTAGTTCTTACCTACCTGTAAATCCAGCACCGCCTCTACCACATATACAGTACAAAGTTATAAATATAATAGCAACTACTGCTGCCACTATTGGCTCATATAAAATGAAATCACACTCTTCTGTTCCCCATTCGGACAATAATGTATTGATTTGATACGTGTGTTTTGGAGAAGATGTATAGTTTAAGTTCAATTTGCTAAAGAGAATACAGTTGTCTCTCATTTTGTTCTTGAGAAAGGAAAAACAATAACTGCAAACAAGACCAGAAATACCTGCAACGGCGAGAAATACATTCTGAAATCCTAACCACAGAAGAGAAACCGTTTCTGAATTTCGTTCAACTAAGTAATAATTTCTTTCAACTAAAATGGGATCAATACCTGGCAATGACATATGGAAGTTAAATTTTGATTACAAAATATTTTATACTACGAAAATATCATTTGACAAGTCCATTGCCATCGAGATTGGAAAATCATCGACAGTACTTAGGGCCCTATTGAAAAATGGCCTAAAATATGATTTTGACTATTTTTGATTCTATATATTATATTACAGGTAATGGAAAATATATTCGACTTTTTATTTCAGTATTTTACTTAAAAACATTCTTTTATTATGCATATATTTCAATTTCTTAAATAATTGTGGTTATACCTATTGGTTTTTGTATGACTGGAAATTCCAGCTATTTTTATTTTATAAGTATAATATGTGTATATTCGTATAATACGAAACACATATTTACATGGTGTTTCATTGTTTTAGTAATTTTAGCCATAACACCTGACCAGCAGCTGCTTTAGAAAACAAAACATAGCGTACAAAGCCCACATGATTGTTATTGATGTTGGTAAGCGTAAATTGTAGTCAGTTTTGATGTTAGTTTGCGTTTTGCGTAGTTATGAGAAAATAAATGAAAATAAAAAGCTAGTAGGCCCTAAGTTTGAAAAATAAAAAAGGATAGCCAAAAGATGGACTCCACAGAATAAAAATTCTTGTTAACTAACCTGCGTTTAGTAAATACGTAATTAACCTAACCTTTTTATGCAATGCCTAACGAAAAAAAACAACTTTCGTTATTTACCGAAAGTTGTTTTTTTTTCGTATTCTCAACACAAAATTTGTTAATACTCAAAAACTATAAAAGCTACAGACTTGAAATTTTTACCATTACTTCTCCTTATTTCACAATTCAACTTCTGTGATATATCAGTCTTCTTAAATACCGGTAGTTCAAGAATTATATATATTTTTAAATAATAAGTAAAAAATCAAATGTTTCCTCTTAACATTAAAAAAACTCAAAGTAGCGTAAATTTATAAATGATTTATTATGAAGCCCTTTAAACATATAAATATTACACAACATGTCATTTTTTGTTGAAGATCAAAAAAGAAAAAAAGAAAATAAATCCAAGCGATAACCAAATTAAAAATATTCTGATAGGCCTATTTAATTCTTCTCCAGTAACGAAAGACATTATCACGTATCTGATTCGCTGATAGGAAGAAATTGTTCGTGTCTAATGTTATGCTGATCTCAACTGTTGCATACAAAATTAACAAAGACCGAGAAAAAGCTATTATTTGAGTATAAAGTTAAAAATAGGAATATAATAGTTCCACCAAATCACAATCTGCGTTAGAACTTTATTAGAATAAACCAGTCATCTATTGTTTGTTGTGTTTTTGAAGGGTAAACTTCTATAGGCGCACCGCGCACAAATTCTGCAGGGAGTAAATCGGATTCTGGGCGTCATGCTCGACTTTTCTTGTTGTTCAAATGTGAAAATGCTCAGTAGGCCCTAAGCGGCTGAAAGACTGATTTGTTAAAGATAGGCTATAGGTCTAAGCTGATAACACCTTATTTGTATACATAAAAATTAGGCTTACATTTTCTCTTTAGCTTACACTTTTTAATTTAATATTTTCTTATAAAGACTATCTAAAATTTCAAGCACCCAAAAAAATGTACAATTAGAAGTAGAAATAAGATTCAAAATGAAAATTTGGATTAGATTGAGCTGAGTGTAATAATATAACAAGCATAACCTTCATTCAATATGTTCTCAAAAAAAGCAAGAAGTTCGTGCATAACGTTTTGATTAGATATTATTAAAAGATTCTTTTAATGTTTTATGAGAGTTAATTTGATTTTTTTTTAACTATTGTGAATTCAAGTCCTTTTTTTGTATAAAATTGTAACATTATCTGAAAAAGTGTGGGCTATGGATTTATATTTTAAAACAACTTCACTAGATAGCAGCACCTTACAGAGAATTAAATCCAAATATGTCAAATAGTACAAACTTGTATCGCCAGACAACAGCACATTATGAGATATGTATTAAAAAAATAATTATATATATATATATATATATATATATATATATATATATATATATATAATATATACATATATATTAAATTTAATAGGAGAGGAAAATCTTCAAAAGACAAAGGGTGACATCTGATCTTCCCAATAGTGTAAGGTTCTACTCACTAAAAACCACCTTCCTTCCTGTTAGTACCCCTATCGCGTAGGACAAGGATTCAGGAATGGTTTTCCATGTACCAAGCTTGTAGCTCTTTCCATGGACGTGTCGAGAAGATATGGTGAAAAAACAGAACATTATGTAACTACACGAAGAGCGAGGCAAATCCCTAGCTGGGACAGAATCCAGGTAGGAACCTCGTGACAGATCATGCAGAATCCCTGTTTGGAGTGTGGTGCAGTTGAAGGATGGGATTACCTTACAAATACCATGTTAGTTATTTTAATATAGGTTTGCCCTACATGCATTATCTTCTTCTGCTGCCTACTCGACACTGGAATAACTATGCAAAAGAGACATGTTGTATGCAACTATGTGCTGATAGCTGTGTCTGCAACAAAGTTGCAAGCAATATCTTCTCCTGGGCTACTAAGGTCTTGTCTCATGCATCTACGTTGCCCCTACCGCTCTGAAACAGATTTGATGACACGTCAGTTAGGAAAAGGTCACAGTTTTTGTAAGGATGTGGTGGGCATTATAGGACCAGCAGGTAGTCTGTCATGGGTTAGGGACAGCGGTCCTTTGTGTTTATCAGATGTTGTTTTTTATCAACCAAGTGAAGAAATCAGTGTAGATGTGGGGTGTGAGTGTGCCCCCTTGTAAAAGTTTACTGCTAAATGTTGGATGTGTTATTTGATAAAAGACACATTCAAGTCTTTGTGTATTATTCTAAGTTTGGTGCATACTGGTGCTTTAGTCACAATATTCTCAAAACTTTGTTTTGGAATAGTTGTAGCCTTCGGATTTGGATGTCCCCAGCGTGTCCTCAGATGGAAGCTGCATATGTAAGTATACTCATGAGTAGCTTGTAGTCTTCGGATGTGGATGTCCGTAGCGTGTCCCCAGACAGAAGCTGCATATTATGTAAGTATACTCATGAGTAGCGACTTATATAACATGGTGGCTGTTCTCATTGAGAGAAAATTTGTTTTGTTGAGCAATGGATACATCTGGAAGTTTTATGTTTGCCCTTTTTAAGAGTGTAGTTTATGTGGACTCACCATGTCAGTTTCCTATTCAGGGTGACCCCTAGGTACTTGACTTGATCCATCCAGTGTATGCTTTGGTTGAATAGAAGTAGTGGTGTGTTGCGTTTGATTGTGCGTCGTTTGGAAAGCAACAGTGCCTGGAACTTTGACAGAATCACTTTCCCTCTCCAGCTTGTGAGCCATGGCTCAAGGGTTTTTAATGCTTTTTGTAGCCTACTGTGTATTGGTTGCCATGCACGATTGTGCTGATATCGCTGTGTCATATGCATAAATGGCCACATTGGTGTTTTCGGGTGTTGGAATGTCATTGATATAGATGTTGAACAGCACAGGCCCGATTAGGGACCCTTGTGGGACGCCAGCCAGTATTGTTCTCTGTGTAGATGTTGTATGGTCTATATCAACCCTGAATTTGTGGTCAGACAGGTATGATCTAATGAGATGAATTATCCCATCTGGGAAATTGTAGTGTCTTTTTTTTTTTTTTTTTTTTTTTTTTTTATAAACTGGGCTGTGATAACCTCCATCAGAGGCATCACCGGCGTCGACCTAATGGTCTTTTGCCGCCCCAATTTCCTTCCTACACCCAATCAGTAATACCCGTCATCCTTATGAAGGAACAGATACTACCGATAGGGTTGTCTAGGATGGTTTCCATCTCTTTCCCCGGAGGGCCTAGAGAGTACAGCCTGGCTCGTCCTAGCGCCTCACACTCCAAAAGAATGTGTTCTGCAGACTCTTCAGCCAAACCACATTTCCTGCATGTATTAACTGCAGCAATTCCTATCCTGTGTAGGTGTTTTCTGAGGTGACAGTGGCTCGTTAAGAGACCAACCACCCACCTCAAGTTATCCCTTCTAAGAGAGATGAGTTGTTCCGCATGTTTCTTGCTTGGTCTAATTAACCTTTTAGCAAGTCTACTAGTGGTTGAATTCGTCCAGACCCTGTTCATCCCCTCCCGCATCCACGTATCAACCGCTGCCCTGGCATGTCCATAAGAGATTCCGAGCACCGGTTCCGGGCCAATGAAAGGGGATTCAGAGCCTGACCTGGCTAGTTCATCTGCTCTCTCATTACCATCAATACCTGAGTGGCCAGGAACCCAGCCAACAGTGACCGTGTTCATCTGACCAAGCTTTATCAATGATGAGATGCAGTCCCATACCTGTTTCGACTTTACCTTTGTCGTGTTAAGAGCCTTAATGGCAGCTTGACTATCTGTGAAAATCAGAATGTTCTTACCCATGTATTTCATTCTTTGATTCTCCTTGATGCATTCAGAGATAGCACCTACTTCTGCTTGGAAAACAGTAGCATGCTTACCTAGGCTCAGTACGATGGACCTCTCTGGGTTTAACCCATTAATGCCACCGCCTGTACCCATCTCTGTTTTCGAGCCATCTGTGAACCAGACTATATCTTGCTCGTTGTAAAACTTCCTTCCAGACTCCCATTCTTCCCTAGAGAAGATCTTCGTCTTAAAAGGCTTGTCTAATGAAACCTTAGGTATCATGTGATCAGAGGGCATGTCTAAAACTTCCCTGTTGACCACTTGATTTATCCTGCAATGAATTTATCCTGTAGTGTCTTAGTTTATGGATGAAACCGCCATGCCACACTCTATCGAAGGTCTTTTCTATGTCCAGGAAGACTGAGCCAGTTGAGCGGTTCCTGTTGAAGCCCTTGGTTACATGTTCAACCACCCTCAGCAGTTGTAGTGTCATGGAATGTTTAGTTCTGAAGCCAAATTGCTCCGGCCTCAGGATGTTGTGTGTATGTATGTGATCATTGATACGCTAAGCAAGACTTTCTCGAACACTTTGCTCATAGTGTTCAACAAACTTATAGGTCTGTATGAATCTGGCATGTGTTTATCCTTCCTTGGCTTGGGGAGAACTAATATCTTAGTCTCCTTCCAAGCTGCAGGAAATTTTGTGTGCAGAAAATGGCATTTTATTGTTAGTGAGGTATCTAAGTGCCTTTTCCGATAAGTTTTTTAGTGTTGTATTCCCAATGGTGTCCTATCCAGGAGCTTTCCTGACCTTTGTGTGTGAAATCACCCACTGTATTTCTGTAAGCAAAGTTTTATGTATGGGTTGTTGATGTGGAGAGTATTTGTTTCCACTAAGTCAGGGAAAACAGGATCCGAGGGGTGAGAGTTTGGTTAAAACGCAAGTTCGAGGGTGTCAGTAAAGAGATTCGCCTTGTCATCTGGGTCACCAACTTGTCCGTTAGGTCCAACTAAGGGTGGATAGCACAAAGGTTCCCGTGTAAAGTATTTAGCTGAAGGCCAAACTGGTGTATTAGTAATGTTCAGCTTTGACAATTCCGCCTGGAAGCCGTCGGCTCTAAAATTTAGTATCTCCTGTCTAATTCTCTCTCGGGACGATTTATTGTGGTATGTGGAACACATCTGTTTGTTTACGCCCTGTTGGAGTGCCCTTCTTAACCTATTGCGACACTTAATCAGCTGAAGTTATTGTTTTGGAATGTAAGTGTGATGCTGAGGCTTACATTTGATTGGTACTGCAGCCTCCGTCGCAGTTTGTAATTCCGTTGTGAGTAGAGAGGCGGCAGTTTTTACATCATGTGGCATTCGAACATCCAAGACTTTGGGTAGGAGACTATCTAACTGCTGGCAGAAATAATCCCAATTAACGAGTCTGTAGTTCAATACCCTTCTAGGTTCCTTAATTATGGGGTTTCCTGTAACAGCCATAATGACAGGGTAGTGATCCGAGTTCAGATCCCTATCTACATGCAAACGTGGTGCCACAGTTAGTCCCTTAACGAGGGCCAAGTCCAGAATGTCCTGTGTGTTGTGTGTGCTAGGGTGTGTGTGCCTTGAGTGGAGCCAAGACTAGAACATCTCTTGTTTCTATGTATTTGTGCAGGTGATGTCCACTCGTGTTTGTATGTTTACAACCCCAGCGCAATGTATGTTTTGAATTTAAATCTCCCTCAATGACAACTTTGTTTCAAGTTAAGAGTAGGAGTTCAATGTTCTAAGTGTTGATTGTGCCCGGGGGATTATATGTAGCAATTAGTGTTGTTATGCAGCCGTTGAGCTCAAGCTTGATGGCTGTTGCTTCAACTCATGTAAGTGTGGGCAACAATCATTATATGTGTTTTATGGTCTTATGTATTATTATTGCCATAACGCCGTGGTTCCTATCTTGTCTATCAGTGCGGTAGACTTTGAAATTTTGAATAGTTAATTTATCGTGTGGCTTTAAGTGAGTTTCTGTGAGTAAAGCTATTTTGTAGTTATTTCTTTGCATATAGTGAAGGAGTTCTAACTTTTTATGTTTATTGCCATTGGCATTCCAAAACAAAACTGGTAAATTACTTTCCATTTTTGACTTATTTGACGTATTGGGGGAAGGAGGTCAGGAAAGAGCTGAAGGTGGTGGGTGGGGAGGTTTGGAGGGAGATCATGAAGGATCCCAAGTTTCCCGTGAATGAGTCCCAGTAAAGGTCACGGTTCAAGAGGCAGAGGAAAGGTTCAAATGTGAATTGTATCCAATCCGTGTTGTTGGGTGTGCCTGTCTTAACCATGTTTGATAAGGAGGGTGCCTCATCTGTCTGTGGTGGTGCAGCAGCAAGGAGTGGGGAAAGCTGCCACTGGAGCTACTTTGGATGGACGTGGACGGCATTGGACTCTGGGCCTGATATTCGCCTGCTCCCTCGGTGAAGGACAGTCCTTAAGCCTTGGGTACCAGGGTTTCAATTGCCGCAGGAGCCTTCGCTACCTCCGCCAAAATGGTTGTAGATAGTGGTGTGGTGTTGTGTTAATGTGTGTCTTTTGTTTCGACGCTTGCGCGTAAGACACATTTGGACGTGTAGGTCTGATAGGCAGTCGGGGTTGTGTGTTGGTAGTCGGGATAGGCAGTGGTCTTGGTGTTTTGTTGAGGTGTTCCATGACCTTAGCTCCTAGACCTTTTCACATGAAGCGAGCATGCTGCCCTTTTGTGGGCTTCGCATCCACAATAACTTGCAGTTATAGATTTTGTATGCGATTTCCCACAAAGGACGCACTTGAAGTCCTCGCAAACAGTCGTGCATTCCTCTACACACTTCACACACCGTAACTTGGACAGCTTGTTACGGCTAGATAACAGCTAGTTGTGTGGCCGAATATCTGGCATCTAAAGCATTGAGTGGGGAACTTAGGAGCCCTGTAGGGTTCAATGCGGACTCTCATATAGAGAACCTCTCTTATTTCCATCATATCGCTAGCATCCTTTTGGGATGTCAGTTCAGCTAGGATGACAGTAAACTGCCCACGCATTTGCAATACCTTCAGCAACCTGAACCCTCTGCTATTTAGGTCGTCTTCAACTTCGTCTGCACTAATGCAGGACCAGTGCTGCTCCCATCAGCTTGGGCCGATGGGCCCAGCACAGGCTTCTGCACCACGTTTGTTGAGGGTTTAGGGACGGATCCATGACTACCTGGGAAAAATTATAAGTTCCTTTTTTTAATAGTACAGACTTTTATGGCCAGATAACAGCACCTTACGGGACATGTTATTACGACATATATTATTCTCAGTGAGGTGGAACAATTTACTAAAAGTTTTGTCAATTATTTGTCCCAGCTCACTGAAGGAAAGTCGGTAAAGAATATTACAGATTTATTAATTATTTTTTAAATATATATAGCCTATATAATTAAATTTTGTAGCAGAGGTGGAAAATCTTCAAAAGACAAAGGGAGACATCTGCTCTTCCCAATAGTGTGAGATTAGTGAACAATTTGTCCCCATTGTGAACAATTCACAATCTTCTAGTTCATGTAAACAATGCTAGGGTGCAGGTAATATTATTTTCAACATAAATGGAATGTGCAATGAAGGTATTATGACTTTCTTTTTTTCTCAGTGAGGTGACACAAAATTGAATATTTATTTTTTGAAAACCATCTCCTGTCAGCTGCAGCTATCTGAAATCAATTTTATAAAGTAATATTATTTAAACTCACACTTTAAAAAGAAACAATTTAGTTTTAGTCGATTTTCATACAAAAGATGTTGGAATTGGGGTCCTGTCCCTCTATACTCTAAATGTTTGTCGAGTGAGCCCTTATTATTAGCATGTCCCTGAAGTTAGAAAATGTTTCACTGAATTGCTCCAATATAAGCACAGAAAACTTGAAATCAATTTTATGGAAATTTCATCAACTCTCTGCAGGATGGAAATGCACTAAGTTTCCTCTGGCTAGTTTGAATTTAAAAAATCTTCAATCGACTTATTAATGGATTTAGGTCTCCTACTAAATCTGAGATGGTTTGGTAAAGTGTCTGTAATTTCAAGTTAGGTTCATTCATGTGTCGTGTTGTCGGTTATAAAGTCGAGTAAGCTGTAAAAATGAAGATTAGCTGATAATCCTAAGATCAGTTCATTGTTGGTTTTCTCATATTTCTCTAAAAACTGTTATATTTCCTGTCTCAGAGCAAAAAAACCGTTCCTTCTGCTTAGCCAATATATCGCATGTACAAAACTAAATCAACATATTCTGCTTCCATTTCTGTTAAGAAAGAAAAAAACTTGCGGTGTGTAAAAGTATTCCCAACTTTAATTAAATTCATACTCTTCATTACAGTTTTCATAACATTTTCCATGTCCATGATCTTCCTTGTATATAATGTAGTGCAATGGATTCCAGCATCCCTTATTAAACTAACAGTCACAATATGTATCAATGAAAGATTATTGATATTACCAATATCATTTATAACCTTCATGGCTACATTATAAATGTCTTGATCTTTGGTTGTGGTATGCAATGGCTCTAATGCTAATAGCTCTTCATTACTTACAAAATTTTTGGAAACAGTTTGAATGAAAATTAGAAGTTAGGCCGTATTTGTTATGTTTGTTGATTCATCCAGAGCCAATGAAAAGTAAGCTGAATTTGTAAAAATTTTTTTTTTAAACCTATTTCTTCAACTCTACTTATGGCAGTTTTTGTTTATCGTGAAATGTTTTAAGTCATTGGCAAAAATATCGTACCAACTTAAATTTTAATCAGATAAAATTTTCTTAATAATTGTCCTTCTTTCTATGCTAATATAAAACCACAACATAGCAAAATAAGTCTGGTTAAAAAATTATGATCAAGTTGGTAATTTAGTTAAAATATGTTGGAAAGTTGTGCAGTTGTTAATGTGTTAAATCATGAAATTTCAAGAAAATAAACAGCAGCTCCCAATCTCCTGTAAATATGACAAATAATACATTATTATTTGTAAACATTACAAATTATAACATTAAATTATTTTTTTAAACTTGTGTTGTCTATTTATAAAAGACTTTTTTAATAAAATTGAAACAGGCTTGATTAATTTTTACTGTAATCAGCTATTTATACAGATTTATGTTAATTTACTGCCTGATGAAGCTCATTATAAAGTGAAATATAACTGCCTAATAATTGCACTGTTTATTTTCCACTTATCAATTTTTGTTCAAGCAAAATATTGTCTAAAAGAATTTAAATACGGTATGTTGTAGGAGACAATTCTTTAAGACAAAACAAAGGTTACATATAAAAAAAGAAGACATGCAAAATAACAATATATTTATTTATTTGTTGTTATTTGAATCATTATACAATGTAGTAAAACATGCAATATTATATTTTAAATTTGTTCTTACACTATATACAGACCTTAAAGCACTGTGATTTCATATAAACTACACAAAATTAAACTTGATATTCAAGTTTGTTAAAAGTTCTATATACCGTTATCTTTAACAGCAGTGTTTTCAATAGAATGTCCATCATAACAAGTATGCAATTTTACATTCCAAAATTCTATAGGATTTGGCCTGAATGAGAATATAGCATAATTATAAAACCAATGACAGGCAACCATCAGCCTATGTTAAGTTTATAATGTCAAATGATATTTTGGTTATTGTTAAAAACTGTATTAACCCTTACAACTATCACAATGATAACTCTTGAATCCCTAGATAAAATTTATTGTATCAAATTTAAGGCTTATGGTTTGTATATCTGTTATCTCATGTAAACAATGGGTTTTTAGTTTATTTTTGGAGTAGCTAGTTTAAATTTCCTCTATTTTTATCATTAATTGATTTATCAGCAACAGAACACTGAGACAAGCCTCAGACATTATACCTACTAGTTTATAATGTACATTTGAAAAAAAATATTTATAGGCCTAGACTCAATTTTTCTTACAGCTATTATATGTACACTAGAACTATCTAAATTATTTTCACCAGTGTCATCTGTCGGTAGTACATGAACGACTATGTGGCCACACCCGTATACGTTTGTCAAAATATTTAACAAAAAGCAAGCCTTGGATAATTTTATAATGCATTTGTGTGATTTTAGTGTTGTGATATATGAATATGAAGGTTGAGTCCTGCACCTGATGAAGCCGACCATGATCGACGAAAAAGCACTGTAGTGTTTCATATGAAATGATGGATTGCTTTGACTAAAACAAGGTGGAAAATATATGATTTAATTATAATATAATCATCAATTCCATAAGCGATAAAATTTATAAGATCCATATAATCTTGTAAAGAATATTTATGCATTATGCCTATGAAACGAATGAGAGTAAGAAATCACCGTAACCAAATGAAACAGATAAAGTTCTCATTGCAGGAATTTATGTCACATATTGATGTTTTTGTGAAGTCTAAAAATAAAAGGGTGAATTATTGAAAACATCCCATAGGATATGATAATGTGAGTCTTCAATTTGTGGTTCAGGAGTCATAAATCCTAAAGTGGGAGGAGTCATAGGATGCAATGAAGTTACCAGAAGTGGGCTGTTAGATGGCAGCATTAGGTTCCAATTTATGAACTTCAAACTGCACCGTAGAGATAGCTTATCTATTTAGTATATAAAATCAATGGTGGTAGTATTTATCAGCTGTATTCTACTGACATTTATGTAACTGAGAAGACATAAAACAGAAAAAATATACATTTATTGCGTATGTAGAAATATATTTTAAAAGATTTAAAAAAAATGTATTTCTGGATTAACTTTACATGAATATGATCGTAAAACAATCATTGTTACAATAATGACATTTCCTATTTTAAGTATTACACAGCTTTAAGATCTGTAAAAATATCAAGACGTTAAATCAATAAATGTTGAAATCACAATGCTTTATTTTGTTAAGAAAAACAAACAAAATATTTTTTATGATTTTTTTTAAACACAAAATCAACGTTATTTTCAAACTTACATCTAAGTACAGTGCAGTACAACTCTAATTGTTCATTACAATGTATGGATTAAAAATCATTTGCTGAAGAAAAATATTTCTTTTCCTTTCATAAATGTTCAGGTTAATAGACTCGGGTCACAAATTTCAAGATACTATCTTATCTAAACAATTGAATACATGGACAATTAGAGCTCTACTCATACTAACAGTAACAATGATAACAACTAACTATTTTGCTTAATACTAACAGGCTTTAAACAAATCACTACAAGCCTAATCTCAATATTCAATATTTTATTTTCACAGCCAACTTGTAAAAAATAACACATATTGTCGGATTTTATTGTGAAATTTATTGGACGATTTGTTTTTACTAAATGGTATGAATAGCCTAGTAGTCGTTGTTATATATTATTACCACTGTATCTAATATTAGTGTACATATTTTAGTGTATACAATAATGATTTAAATTAAAAGTATACATAACAGAGACTTGTGTTTTGTATGAATAATTAGGAAATAAAGGTAATCATATTGTAAACAGGTATACACTCCACAAAAAACAAAATTTTCTCAACCGACTTTTTTCCATAGTTAAGTTGGTAGAGGCGTGTGTTTATTTCACTTCAGTTCAGTTTGGTGAACCGCCCAATTATAATTGCAGGCTCGAGCTAGATTCTTCACATTGGTTTTCCATGTGTTAAGTAAGAAAGAAAGTAACAAAGAAAGAAAATTATCAGTTTTACTGTCTTCAAATGTAATGAGAAACATTAAAATGTTTAACCAAACATAAAATTATAGAAATATAAATTCAGTCACATTTTTTCTAAATTAATTCGAAGATGATATGTGGATAATACTGCTATTGTTAATTGCCGATTTAAAACTTTAAAAAACAATACATTTAGAAATGAAAACTTTTGTCTCCACAAATAAAAAATTCAAAGAACATTTTAAAAGTAAAATTAATTCTTTACAATATATGTGTCCTATAAACTAGATACACTTTATAAATTTATGAACAATAATTGAAACTCTGAAGCATCAATTTAGTTCAGATTTCAAGCCTTATCAAAATTTAGTAATCGATGAGTCTCTAATGTTGTGAAAAGGAAAGTTGTCATTTATAAAATACAGCTCTATACAATTTATAATATTTATAAAATAACAAACGTAGACAGTTTGGTATAAAAATATACATTTGTGTGATTGTATCACAGGTGAATATTGGATTGTATTCTGTATAACTATGTCGATTGCCCTAGTAATTTTGGTGTTTTAGCACAAGTAATACAATCACTTTTACAACCGTACCCTGGACAAAACAATGTAGTATGCATGAATAATTGGTAGCTCTACTTTAAATGCATGGTTACACGATAACGACATAAGAGCATGTGGAACTGTTAGGACTGATCATATAGAGATGCCATATAAACCTGAAAAAAAATGTGCAAATGTGACATAATAAAAAAAGATCACTGTAAGATGGCGTGATAAGCGTTCTGTACTATGCTCTCCACAACTCAAAACTACAAAATGGTGCCTGTTTAAAGACACAGAAAAGAAGTACAAAAGCCCCATTCTGTGATTGAGTATAATAAAAATATGGGTGTAATTGATAAAGCAACATGGTTATGTCTTTTAATGATACTACACAAAAAAACAATCAAGTTGTATAGAAAATTGTTTTTTCATCTCATTGATGTCAATAGTGTTAATTCACACCACATTTTAAATGTAATGAGAGAAAACAAGAAAAAGCAGTCTTTCATGGATTTTTGCCTAAATCTAATAAATAAACTATTGGAAATTATTCTACTCCAATTGAGAATTGATTTACCACTCTCCGCCCCATCAAGCTATCACATTGTAAGAAATATCTAATGCGGTTAGCAAAACACCACTTTCTATAGCCTCTACCAGTGAGTAATAAAACTTCAGAGCCAGTGTTATGTTTGCTATAATTCTAAAACCAGTTAACAATAAAGAAAGGCACACCATATGAATGTATGTACTGTGGAGTGCCCTTGTGTCTACCCATGTTTTCAAAAGTTTCATACTAAAAAAAAAATTGTAAGAGGTAAAAATACAGTTTTTCACTTTTTATGTATTGAAATGTTTTAGTTTCATGTTTTTAATAAAATTTTTAATGTTTTTGTGATTTTTTTTTATTCCTTAGAGTAATTTCCTAGTGAAAATACTAACTAAATATGAGTGTGCTAATCATCACATCATGTGATGTGCACACTCGCGAAAGCGTTAACAACTTGTGCTAGACATAATAGAAAATTGGTATCCAGTAAACCATAGGCTGAGAATGTACAAGAATGAATTAAAGGACAAAGAAGGAAACTCTGGGGGAAAATTTACTTCACACATTTCTTAACAGTAGGCTAAAACTAAACTAGTTTTGACAGTGAAATAGATAATAAAATTAAATAATAGTTATTTTTTCAGACCTAAAGCAGTATTCCCGGTCATTCTGTCATACATAGCAACCACAAACAAGATACTCAATAACATCCATCACATGATAAATACACTCCACCAAACCATACTATACCCGAAGTTAAAACAGCAAAAACCATCCTCAAAAAAGCCCTAAATAGGAACCATAAACTAACAGTCAAGAAAAGCATACAGACAAACGCACGATAAATAAATACACCGATTGGGAACAAACAAAAACCAAACCATATAAAATCTCAATAATATCTTTCCATCTCATCACCTAGCATGATTACTTTTCTGTTTGCCTTAAAGGAATAAATATTATCACCTTAAAAGAATGTACTATCTGCCATAAATAAAACACATGAATGATGAACAAGGAACATCTCCTATATTGTCAAACTCAAAATCGACCTAAGGAAGGAGAAGAACCTAAGAACCTAAAGTTCTGGCCCATCAGCTTTCTGGCATCTCAGAGCTCATGCTTGCCATAAGCAACAACAAAATTTGGAATATAAATATATTTTGGGCCAATGATGCATTAGAGTAGTAAATCTGTTATGATGACCAATAATTTAAGAATGATTTTATACATAAATTTATAGACAAACGAAAATTATAAATTAATGACTACATGAAGAGAAAAAAATTACAAATAACTTTTCTTGGTCTGAAATAAAAACGGAAACATTTTTCACACCTGTTTTGGTGACTAAGTAATAAATTAAATAGAGTCTCTATTGTTAATAAAATTGAAGGCATCTTAGGGTTCAGATGAAATAATAGGATATAGCCAGATGTAATATTTTAAATGGTATTGGCTAGAGTTGTCATTTTATGCCAAAGCGCTAGTTTCTTTTTATTAGTAAATACAAAATGTTTAAATAAATGTCCCCCTTTTATCAAACTACACATATATTTGATTATTTTACTTAAATTATATATTCATGCCTACTTAAAATCTAAATATTATACTTTTGATTTATAAAAAATATACTAAATTATAATTACAAAGTAAAAACTAGAATATAAATCTATGAAGACTAGACACTGTCATACAATGGAAATATTATTGTGGTTGCAAATATAAAGGAAGCCCAAAAATATATCAATCTTGTTATTAAATTTGATCACAGAATAAGACTATTGGTTATGGTGTATAAGGTGGAGGTGGTATCGGTATATTTCGCATACCAACTGAAAATGTTTCTAGACCATCCCAATCTTCTACGAGATGATCGCTTTGACTATCTTCTGTCTGAGTATGTGGTTGAAGAAGATTACATGCAGTAGCTAAAATAGAGACAGCTCCTGTAACATATTTGAATGAAATGTTAATATATAAACTGTACCATTTAAGAAATCAATGCCACCTATTTGCTGTAACACTTTTATGTGGTTTATTTAAAAAAAAAAAATGTACAACTAAAAGTAATAATTCTGGCATAAACTTTTATAATTTCTTCACCAACCATTACTATTGGTTTTGGATTATATTAGACTAAATGTAATGACAAACTCAATTTCAGACCTAAAAATAGAAAAAAAACAACGATACATAAAAATCGTTTAACTTTTATTGAATATGAACTTTATACTAACAAGGCAACTAACATAATGATGGTTTTCAAACAAAACAAAAAATATTTTAACAGATGAAAATTGATCAAATAAATATGTAAATAATTGAGAAAGCTCTAAACTATTGTAGTTTCTTAATAGTAGTTGTTTAAAAGTAAAACATTTATAAAATACTTTGTTTAGATCTGGTGGCAACAGCAAACACCAATCCCTTCCATCTGGCAGGGTTGCCACATTGTCACTTGGCTAATTATTTAAAAGTTTAGACAAAATGCACAAACACTTAACACAGAACACGTATAACGATAACAACACATATTCAAGGTGTCTGGGTAAGGATTCACTTATTAATAAACGATGTGGGGGTTAGTGAGATGCATGTTACAATTGGCGATTATAGACTACTTTTTATTTTGGAAGTTAATTAATGTGTCAAACACAATGTTTGACCTCACTGTCACAAGGATGCAATAGCTTTTCAAAGAAGTATAATGATACTGAAATGATATTATTCATATGAGCTCATTTGTGTGTATGTGATGTGTATGTGTGTGTGTTTTCACTACTCACACCCAGTTCATTTAAGGGATCAGGACCAAAATCGGTACAGTGATTAATTAGCACAAGAAGTAGGTAACACCATAACAAGTATTTCGATTACTTGTGTCTAAAGAGTGAAAATGGGGAATGTTTATGATTCTTAAATGTAATTATATTCGTTACTATAGCAATCAATTTTGAAAATTTATAAACAGCTGATTTAAATATTGGAATTTAAATATCCCTCCAAGTGCTAAGAGTGCGATCGCGATCTATTTTGCCGCCGCCACAGTGCTAAAGTCGCGATCGCAATCTAATTAAACAGGTTTGCTAAAATCGATATACAAACGATAACTTTTATCCAAACTACATGTATTTTATATAGTAACTCTAAGTAAAAGACGCTCTATTCATTTTGCACAATTTTATCGATGGTTATAAGAAAAAATCAATGTTAGCAAGCCTGTAAAAGACAATTTGATGTTTACTGTTGATGTTTACTGCTTGTCCCGGCAGTGAATTGTTGTTTAGAGTTTTTGTCTATATTATTCTGGTAAATACAATTTATTTTATGATTATTTAGTGTATCAGTAGTGTTTCTAGTGTAGTATTACACATATAATAATGATTGAACTTGGCAATTCAAGTGATATTCATAACTCTTTGTGTGAAAGTGATACCGCTAGTGATGAAAGCGGTAACTCCGATGTAGGAATCAAAATGTTTGTTCCTGTTTTTTTCTTTTTGTGTGTGTATTACATATTTATAATAACTAATTTTAGTAAATACATGATATTCAAAGGTTAAATGCCAATACTTTCTAAAGACACAGTAATAGAGCACACTAATTTGCAAAAGTTGGATGTAGGTGTCACACAGTGGGCGAAATTACTGAATTTGAAGTTTGTGTATGTAAGAATGTTTACAACGATGTTGACATTATGAAGAAAAGAAAGTGGTACTTATGTTACATTTCTAGTTTTGTAACAAAATTTGCTACATTTTGTATATATTAGAAATTGGATTATCATAATTTAGTTATTACCTACGTTGTCACTAAATGGACAAAAGAAATTTTTATTATTTATTTTTTGCGGATATGAGTTGAAGCAGACCTCAGTTTTAAAGTGGTATGTTTAAATTTTATTTCATTTTGTTCTATGGGTTTTCCTGAAAATATTGATGTATAATGTGTCATATTTCAGCCAATAAAAGTGTATTATTGCCTGTAATAATAAAAGCCTTGCGCAGAGCGAATTAGCTTAGCACTGAAGACTGAGCACTTGGAGGGTTAAGTTATGTTTTTGATTCTCAATTGTATTTACATTCATTACCTCAGCAACCAACATGGTAATTTTATAAACTGCTAACTCTTCACAGTATGTTCACCAAAGTTTGGAAATAGTGTATTGTAGCTTCATTATTTAATTATAACTTAATTAAAATTATATTTGTTTGAGATAGTGAATATTCATGTGTTTTAAGTTTTATGAATTGAATGACATCTGTGTAAGTATTGAATAAAATTTTATTTTTCAAATAACAACTATACAACTATAATTTTCAAATTAGTTTAAAATTGACGTATTCTGGCATTTTATTATATATATACATAAATTATTTCAGGGCTCAATCATTTTGATTTCGGATATAGAAATATCATATCACAATCTTCTGAAAATTTTATTTTGGTTGTTTATAGACATTTTTGTGTTTTTGTTTGCTCTACAGTGCTATTCATAAATTTAATACCTACCTACAGTTGTTTATTAAAAACATTTTATAGTTGACAGTAACTGTAATTTTCATAAAATTATGACTGTAGTTGGTCTGTATTATTTGGTAAATTGAATCATGCCTCCAAAGAAATGAGCCTACTTTGGAAAATCTTCAACTGCGAAAAGAATGCAAAATTAAAGAACATCCGAAACAGAAGAAAACAAAAAGAAGCAGATAGAAATCTGTGAGAAACAGCCCAAGAGCGACAAGTCAGGCTGAAAGCAAATTCTGAAAGAGAAGCAGATCGGAGACAGTGAGAAACTGATGAAGAGCGAGAATGAAGGTTTCAAGCAAATGTGAAAGGAAAGCAGATCAAAGAGAGCAAGAAACTTCCCAAGAGCAACAAGTCAGGTGGCAGCCAAATTCAGGAAAAAATGCTGACCAAAGACAGCAGGAAACCGCAGAAGAGCGACAATGCATGCTTCGGGTGAAAGCTGAAAACGACGCTGATCGAGGACAGTGAGAAACCGAAGAACAACATAATATACAAGGTCAGTCTGAAAGAAGTAGGCATGCTGAAAGTAAATCTTGTACTTTGAACACTATACGATGGTGTCCGAGTGCTATACTATAATCCTGATTGTGCTTATTATTATTTATGCTGTGTGTAATTAATTTGGCTATAAATTTGTTATAAAGTAATTCACTCGCTAATTTTTTTAATTTTTATAGTTAGATACACTTGGACTTTTTTTTTTTATTTTTATTTATTTTTTATTTTAAATCTCTTGTTATTTAATTATGAATACAATGATATATTTAAATACCTCGAGCACAAAATTATGTTAACTGTCTGTAGTATTGTCCGAATTCCAATTTTATTCTTGATTGTTGTGGCTCCTGGCCTGCTTGAGTCCTTGTTATTGTTTCTTCTTCCTTTCTTATTCAACTCTTAACTTAACTTCAGTGTACTGAACAAATTATTTTCTTACACTAGACGATTGAAATGGCTTATGCTGAAATGAGCTATGTGATGAATTTCTTTGCTCATGACCGTTTTTGGGTGAGGCCAGGGTTTGAAATTTATGGTACGACTTTCACATATTTATTTAAAGAGCTGAAATTCAATATCAAATATTTGTCCAATTTGCAGAACAAAAAAAATGGCCTATATAATCACCAGGCATGTGTTGTATTAACGTTTGATATGAAATGAACAACCAAGATATCTCCAACTGGTACTTTGTTGTAAATTTCCAATGTTTTATTTGCTCCTTCCCATCCTTGCAGCTCAACAACAGATTTAAGAAACATATTTTAGCGAGAAATAAGTTTAACTAGCATGCAGTTCACGTTCCAATTCTTTTTTTAACATTATTAAAGATATTTTAATTTTTTATACTTAAAAGCATTTTGATTATAGATCGGTAACAAAATTGAACTTATTATTATTCCAGGTAACGCCGAGTAGTTCTGTTAGTAATTAGAGGAAATAATGCACAAAAAGGCCCTTTCTATCAATTTTGTCTGGAGTAAGACGGAACGAGATGTGGTTTGTCCATTCGATTCAGGAAGTCCTCTAGAAAGTTTGTGATCACTTTTGCATCTTTTGAGACGACTGAAAAAAAAATTAACTTAGCAAATAATGACCTAAATGAGCCCAATTTTGCAACTCTGGGTCATATTAATGTTCAGCACCCCGAAAAACCCCTGAGAGGCAAGTTTTGATTGCTTTGCGAAACAATTTCAATAAAACTCACGGAGATGATGTTGATAACCTTGGCGCCCGGAGCACCAGGTGCTTAGGGGAGGGTTGCCGATGCCATATTCACGATTAATGCCCCAAAAAACCCCGGAGTAGATTCTCGATTTATTTTCTTGCATTTCAAGAAAACTCCCGGATATGTCCTGACCACCCGTCCTAACCTCCAGGTCCATGGGGGGGGGGGGTGATTTTGAACATCATATTCAGGATCAGCGACCCCTAAAACCACTGCAAAATTGGGCTCATTTAGGGCATTATTTGGTAAATTAATTGTTTTTTCAGTCACCTCAAAAGATGCACTTTTGAGAGTGAATTTTTCAATGTACTGATGCAATTAAGAATTTCTGGATAATCAAAAGTGGTCACAAACTTTCTAGATGACTTCCTTAATCTAATGAAAAAAACCACATCTCGATTTGTCTTACTCCGGACAAAATTGATAGTGCAATGCTTTATTTCCTGGACTAATATTAAATTGTGTAATATTTATATAATATAAGAAGCACAATAATTTTCCATTTATCAAAGCTTGCATCATACCAATAGTTGATACAAAATACATTACAATAAAACAAAAGAAGTAATAGACAAAAAAGAAAACTAGAAAACGAAAAAGAATTGGTTGGGAGATTATTGTTTTTTTTTTTACAGGTCAAAAAGGAACCAGATTGATATTTTCCAATCTAATTTTAAACTATTAAATCTAAATAACCAAGTTTAGACTGAAATCATAAAACACTTATTCAAAGCATTATACACCATCAATTTATAGAACTACATATCACAAATATTTGGTAATTAAAATAAATCTATCTTCAAAACTTAATGAATGATCATTTTCAATATTCATCCGCAAATATCCATCAGTCATCTACACACATCAGAATCTATAACCATCACAAGATTAAAACCTATCACCCTTTTGTATAACACCTAAACCTGCAGATTCAAATAATAAAAACTTTCGTAGCTTCTATATCTATAATTGTAAAATCATCCGCAAATCATACCAATTTTTCATCACAAATCTTTTTTTTTATATATATATATTAACCCTTTAGAAATATATTTTTTAAAAGTATTTGTATTAATTTGTTTTGTTAATTAAAAGTGAATATTTTACCCCGAGTTTCAATTGTAGCTTAAACTTAATTTGTAACATATAATTTTAAAATTAGAATTAAATAATTTTGGAAACCCTTTTACTCGCATTCCTTTCATTCATTTATAAACCAAGATGTGATGAATATGAAGTTGTACATCTGTTCGCCTTACTATAACCAATACAACTTCAAATGGAGTTGATCAGTTGAAAAAAAGACTTTGGATGATATAAAAGAAGACAGATCAATTGTCACAGACATGTAAAGAACCTTTGAGAAGTAGTTCTCTCTCTTGAAATATTATCAGAGCCAATTATCATGTAACTTGGTGACACTGAGAGTGATTTATGTTAGAAAGATGAGTAAATTATAATCGAAGATGACTTCTAAAATTTGTCATTAAAAAAAAACTATTTTAATAGTGTTTTAATCACTATTGTGTAATCAAAAAATGAATATTGGACATAAGAAAAAAAAAATCAAAAATTCATTTAACACGTTCACTACCAGCTGACGCATATATGCGGCGGCCGGGTCACTCCCACAGCCCACGAAAAAATTCATGAACTTCCCCGTAGACGGGTCAAAATGGTTGTGACCTTCGCCACAGACTGAGGTAATGCTGTATGTCAGTGTTGCCAACTGTTCAGTGACGTCAGCGATAGTCCTAGCTACAGACCAAGCGCCGCATATATGTGGCGGACTATCCTGTAGACCGTGCCTAAGCGATCTAACCTTTAAAATAGACCGTTGCGAAGAAATTTCTCATTTACTATGAAGAAACCAATGCCGCAGATCTGCGGCGGCAGTCTATTTTAATGAGCCCAGCCGCCGCAGATCTGCGGCGTTGGGCTAGGAGTAGGACACGCCCGCCGCAAAATTGAGGCGGCAGTCTGTGGTTACGATTTTTTTTTAACATTGTGGTAGCGAACGTGTTAATCAAGAGGTAGAACATTTCTAGAAAGCTTTTTCTAAAGACGAGTATCCACCAGTTTGAGAGAACAATGATTACAGTATTTAACATGTTACCAACACATCATATGCATTAGGGATTGTACATCTTTTACTTACACTTAAGACTCAACCATTTACCACTTTGTAATTGCATTAAAACTAAGATGTGGGGAAAACTATCCTTTACCTAATGAACATACTTTAGAGTCAACAGCTGATCTAGTGATTAATGTTCTCACTTCACAAGTGAGAGGTTTCAGGTTCAATCCACATAGGGGATCATAAATTTACAGTAGTGACCCAGCATTGTGAGGTGAAAATTAGAAGGTACAATTGGTAGCAAACTTTGGTTGAGAATGCTAGGATAACTACAACAGGACTTCAATGTATTAACCATGAATTGTCAGACTAAAAAGCCTAAAATGACTAAAAATTCTAGCAAGTCTTGATCCTTCAAAGGCTGTAGTAAGACACAGAGTTTTTTAATGGACATATTTTACACTAATAGAAAGAGAAACCAAATTGTTTAGAATATGTCGCACTTAATTATTTAAAAAAGAAAAATGTTTTGTATATTATTTGTTTGAATGAAAATACAACATATTAATCGAGTTACTAGTTCTGGAGATTGGATTATCTTTAATTCAGCAATACAGAGTAAGTGTACTTTCTTAAATGTAATATTAATTGAAATGTTTCTCATTTTCATGTCATATGGAAGTTGAAAATTTTGTTATTGTTTACGAGAGGATATAAAGTAGTAAAGTTACTAAAAAAAAAAACAAATTACTGTTCATTCACAGTTTAGTTGATAGCATGGGCAGGCATTGGCCATGCTATTGAAACGGAGATCTTACGCTATTAGCCTGCATGAAAACATCAACATGCGCTCACTTACATCATGGTTTCATTCAGTGTTGAGGGGTTATGGGTTTGTATTATTGTTATGTATTGTCCGTTTTAAAACTCATTTACACTAGTTTTTAGGAATATGTTTCCCTTGATATGGTTTTTTATTGATATTTATATTTTCAAGAATAATTTGTATTAATGTGGAACAATTATTGAAAAAATGAAGTTGTTTAGTTTACATTTATGTTGATAAAAGAGCTGTTATTTTAGGAAAGTAAATGATATAATATAAAAACTTTAGGAAAAATCTTTAAATTCAAAATTTGTTATCATAATGAATTAAGGATTTAGAAAAATAAGCACTAACCATTAGCTTCATCACTTTATATTATTTGAAGCGACATAAGAAAATTTCAACTTGGAATTAAAATAATGTTTTGTTTGTTGTATTGCTTATTTACATTACAACTAACCTTTTTTGTTGGCTTCAACTGAGAGGAGCCACCTCAGATATAGCACTGATGTCAGAGGACATGTCGTCATCACTTCCGTTTGATTCTTCACTTGAAGATCCCGTTAGCTGTATTATAAAAGGTTCAATATCGTCTTGTAAGTTGTCTGCCTCCCACATTGTTTGTTCCACTTTCTCAACATGTTTGCAATAGTTTTTCCACTGTTGTTCTGATACAGAATCAAACGCGTTTTCAATCAATGGAGCCATAAGAGTTTTTTTAAATGTTGTATTGTGCATACCAACATGCCTCTTCACTTGACTCCAAATAAGTTCTATGGGGTTTAGCTCACAGTGATATGGAGGGAGACGCAACACTCTGAACCCAAACTCTTTGGCTTTTTCATCTACGACATAGGCTGCATATAAGTGTTTGACTTTAGAAACTTCTTCTAAAAGTTCCTTCTTTAGGCTGTCTTCAGGAAAATTTATGTTTTTTTCTCGTAACCATTTTTTAATGTCCTCTTTTAAAGATTTTGTATTTGGGATTTTTTCTTTTTTTCGGCTGTGGTATGGGGCATTATCCATTACTATCACAGTTTCAGGTTCAAGGTTTGGTAAGAGATTATTTTGAAACCAGTTCTTAAATCGTTCACCATCCATTTCATCGTGATGATCTTGTGTTCCTTTCTTTGTTAAAAATACAAGTTTCCCATTTTGAACAAAACCTTTCTCACCTCCAGCATGGACAATAACAAAACGTGGTCCCCTCTCTGTAGGTTCCTTTAAACCTGTAGTGAGTCCAGCCAAAAAAGCATCCATTGGTGTATTTATATTTGTATCCTTCCATATTTTACTTACAGTTTGGCCAGCGTTTACCCACGTTTCATCAATAAAACAATGGGTTTGCTTTCTTTTCTACACCGTTTTATTTCCCTTAGATAAGAATGCCGCCATATAATGATGTCATTTCTCTCCAACAGAAGGGCCTTTTTATTTCTTTTTTCAAAGCAAAATCCGTTTTCTTTGAGAAGTTTCCAGAGCGTAGTTCTCTTAAAGTTTGAAAGCGTCTCATCCTCGTTGACCTTGGCCAAAACAGCTGTCAGTGTAGGTAGGATGTTTTCTGAAAAGAAAGAATGTACAATTTTTCTAATCACTGTAACGACAAATCCGTCGTACTTCAGTCGTCTGCTGGTCTTATATTCCACTTTCTGCCGAATTTTCCGAGGTGTAATAACATTTCCCGTACTCCCTTCTTTTTTCATCCTATATATCGAAGATTCACTGGTTCCGGTAGCCTGTTTAGTTTTATTCACTAGGAATCGTACACTTTCGTTTGGGTAACAGTTCTTAAAGTAATCATACACTTTTAATACTGTTTTCCTATCTCCACTTTTGATAGGTTTACCTTTCTTGCGTGAGTCCATTGTCGTAACTTAGAACAAAACGTAAATAAAAAATCTTAGTTTACTATGTACAAAACACACTAGAACAAAATGATATAAATAAAACCCCGTTTACTCAACTCATCCCAATGCACTTCAAAATATGGGCAAGCAGGGCAGGCCTAACTGTAAAACTTCACAGTACTACTTTACACTACACTGAACAAATAAACACTGTAATGAAATGTACTAAATTCACTACTATTTGAACAGTGATCTGATTACGTTCACTATCCTTCAGAAACTGATGATATGTTTGTTTGTGTGTGAGGGGTGGTACTGGGGAGATAAGGAATGGCCAGAGGTAGCCGACCCCAGCATGAGTCACCGCCAGTCAGGACAACATCCGTCTACGTGTTTGTCTGTTATTCCTTGAAAATGTGTTCGTTATACAGTATTTATTCAGTAAAATGTGAAGGATGAATACAATACTTAAACTGCATGACCAAAATTGCTAGTTGTTTTAAATTTCGTTTATAACATAACAATAATTACAAGTTAAATATATTTTAAACTATTTATTGTCACTCTTATATTCTAATGATTTAGTTCATATCCAAAGGAAAAAAAACAGAAAGTTCCCAGCTACTTAGTAGCTCTTTTAGTAGTTTACAGACAACATCAGAGTATTAGTGGTGTTGTACTATCTATCATGACCTAATTTCTGATATAGTATTAATAATTATTTGAAGAGTATATTATTTTATTTTAGAGAATATAAAATAAATTCCAGAAATTTGTTTAACAATTCGTTAGAATTGAAATAGTACCGCTCAACAATACAACAATAAACGTTACAATAAAAGTAATGTAATGTCAGTTTTTGGTAGTTTAAACTTCATAATAAGGTTTACTTAAACATGAGGTACGTTACTGTAATTAAGAAATGTTGATCTTGAACTAAACACTGAGACAGGGATATTCCTACTCAGTGTGGTAGTGAATAGGAGCCGATGTAGTTAGGTCAGGTAGTAGAGCGGCAAGCCTCCATAAGGCCCATGCTATCAACTAAACTGTGAACGGACAGTAGTGATATCTTGTTTTATTAAATTACTAGTTTTGTCTACTGCTAAACTGGCATGAAAGTTGGCGTTTGTGTGTATTGTGTGTGTATATACATACATAATTTGCATACAGCTTCACTTACGGTTTTGCACGATTTCTATTATTTCATGTGTGAAGCTCAGGACAGCACATTATAGAATCTATGTTCGATTTTAACTTTTGTAACTAGATTGATAAATTACAGACAATTTAGTTAATCTACTATAGTTAGAGCAGAAAATAGAATATTATAGGACATAATAGAAAAGTATGTTTATCTGAGAGCCCCTTTATCAACAATAATTTTAGTTTTACAAATAAGAGCCAGCAGATAGAAACTGCTGCTAGAACTCACATGCAAACATGTTACGAGATCATGTGAGATAAAAGGGCTCTGCAGATCAATGTCAGGTATCTTGACACTTTGATGTGAGCTACGTTCCATAAATAAAAATACAGCAGAATTCAAACTAAAACCACCGAAAACTTTGAAATCTACAACTTTGAAAAATGAGTGATTTTAAACATGGTTTCAATTTCGTTCCACCTATATTTATATTGCCACTGAAATTTACAGGCGACAAAAGTTTATGTTGTAAAAAAATTACAAGCAAATATAGATTTCCTATTAACTGCTAGCATAAAATTGTTAAAACTTGAGAACTACTACATTGAGAGAGAGAAAAAAAAAGGGGGGAAAAATCAGTTCACATGGAGTTTAAATTATATATAGACGTTGTTATTGACAATATAATTATGTAGTGTAAAATTTTTAAGAAGATGTGTAAAATGTGTCAGAATTTGAATTTTCTACTTTTTAATAGCAAAATATGATTACAACTTGGGAGCTATTGCACAGATTTCCAAAAAACTTTTTTAGTTTCAATTATCATTCAAATCATATACCATCTTTTTCACTGAAAAACTATATTTATTTATCCTGCTTTAGTTTCATGGATTTTTCATGTTTTTAAATTTAAAATATAAATAACTATGTACATTGATTAATTATAATATGAAATGATACTAATTTAAGTTTATTTAATGGTTATGCTTACCTGCAGCAGTAACAACGTAACATCCATATTCATATGTGACTTGAATCTTCGTATGTGCATTCATTTGATGAGCTGAGATCTCTAGAGACCTAGATACCAGATAACATACTCCAACTATTGACACCACTAATAAAACTGTAAACATAGTGAATAATTCTATAATTTAACAAAACAAATACAATGTCAGAGGAATATTAAATATATGTTTATAAACAAATATTTTAAAGAAGGAAAATATTGCTGCAATCTTTGTTTACGAAACTCAATACTGAACAAGAGACTGCTATTCGTGCCAGCTTTCGTGTGGCTCTTGAAATCGTAAAATGTGGAAAACCATCCACCAATGGAGAATTGATAAAAGAATCTGTATTGCAGTAGCCGAAGAAATGTGGCCTGAAAAGGTAAATTTATTTAAAACTCTCAGTTTGTCAGCAAAACTCGTGGCTCAGAGGGTAGAAGACATGGCACAAAATATATCATCTCAACTGTCTGACAAAAATAGACATCTTGAGTTGTTTTCTCTGGCCTTGGATGAGTCAACGGATGTGTCAGATACTTCTCAGTTGTTGATTTTTATTCAAGGAGTAGATAAAATCTATGAACTTCTTGATATTGATAGTATTCATGGCACGACTACTGGTGAAGATATTTTTAAAGAGGTTGAAAATGCGATTTATAAAAAGAACCTTCGATGGATATACTTGAAATATATTACTACTGATGGAGGCATAAACATGTGTGGTAAAAGTAAAAGAGTGGTTGCTCTTGTGTCAAAGGCTGTAGAAAATGATGGTGGTTCAAAACCATCAGTCTTACATTGTATCATTCATCAACAGTCCTTGTGCAGGAAATGTTGGGATGTTTGAAGTTCTAAAACCAGTCATATCAGTTGTTAATTTCATCAGATCTACTGGGCTGAATCACCAACTCCGCGAGTTTATTGAAGAGATTGGATAAAATGACTTACCATATCATATTCACATATGCTGGCTTAGATACGGAGAAGTACTTCAGCGCTTTTTTGAACTTCGAGCAGTAATAGAATTTTTTTTTGATGTTTCACACATTTTAAATCATGTGAAATATTTAGCCACATTACTGAGAATAAGTTTCCCGGCGATTTTGTAATCGAAGCTTTGAAGATCAATCTTGAAACTCGTTTCTCAGACTTTGATGTCATTGCGAATAAAATTAAGATTTTTCAAAATCCTTTTGATACTGACATTGAAACCATAACTTCAAATGGAAATCACTGATTTACAGTGCAGTGATATAATTGAGAACACTATCAAAACTCATATTTGTTGGATTTTTATAAGAGTCTTTCACTGGTACAATTTTATAAGTTGCATAAATTTGCTCATGGGCTGATTTCTGTTTTTGGTATTACTTACTTATGTGAGAAAACATTCTCCAAAATGAAGTACACAAAGAATGTTACAGATCTAAGTTAACCGATGAGTATATTAAATTTCTTTGAATAATTGGTACAAGTAAAATGTGTCCACAACTAAAAACTAAAATCACAATTACATAAATCTCATTAGTATTTTATATATTATAATGTTTATATGTTATATGTTTTTTTATCAAACTTATCACAACAACAATAAGCCATTAGCTGTCATGACCCGGATTGATGGCACTGGGAGGCCGGATTTGGCCATAGATTGGAGACCCCAGGACTAAAGCTTCTTCCATTTTATTTTCTCCTGATTAAAATCTGCAAAACCTTTTCATCATTTACGATTTCGAGAATTCCTTGTGACTTAAATATTACTGTTTGAAAGATTCAGAAACTACAAGATTCTCTACTAGTTATGTGTTAGAAACCATAGCCTGTAATCTTACTGTGTTTTTCTGATTTTACTTTTATAATGCACTGCACAAACTAATTTTTACTTTTCTTTCTTCCAATTTCCACCTGGGCCCATAACCTGTTCTTATTTCACTTATATTATTTTAGAAAAATGGATAAAAGAGACCTGTTAGAGCAGAATTACTATAAATTATTTTTATTAAAGCACAAACTTTTTTATTCTCTTAAAATAAAAGAACTTACAACAAACAAACATCTGGTTTTCTTTTTAACGTTTACAAAGAGATATGAAACATTCAACAGATACATTATATATATAGCCTATATAAGGATAAAATTATTTTCATCTTTAACATTATACACTATATAGATGTTGAAATTACCACAAATCAGGTAAATCTATTATCTTTTAATTTATATAAAAATTCTATGTCAATGAAAATATTTTATCTCATTATTTCTTCAGTGTGATTTTGTAAATACACTTTCTTGTATCTTGAGAATTTTCTTTTTATTAATCACCTTTCAATTATAAATTTGGGATTGTTATCAAGTGCTTAGACCAATACACAACAACAACAACAGTAAATTGAGTTAAATTACAATGCTATAATAAGTGAGTAAACATAATAAAAATTTAGTTAGGTAATTCATTGTATATACTGCTAAACTTAATTAAATTATAACATTCCAACTTACAGAAAATTTGTGTTGTTTTATTTACGAATTATTATTATTTTTTCTGTATATGTGTGTGGTCTGATCAAAGACCTGAAATTATATATCATTAAATAACTCTACATAATGTTTCAAATTGAAGAATAAAGTTTTATATTTCGCATTACAATGTTAAAATTCAAATTTTGTATTTTGAAAATACTAGTGATTTAATGATGTAAATAAGGAATCAAATAAATATTAATCGTACAAAACAATCTGTAAATATTTTTGAAAATTTTTCCATCAAAAAACTAAATCTGAAGCTCAGAATTCTTAATGAACTAAAATATATAAAGATAAACAACTAAAGTGTAAATATAACTTTTCTACTACCATTCATGTTTGTACCAATAATAGTAATTTACTGCTTACCTGTTGTAATACTAGGCAATGCGTTTCTTCGACATATTATTAACAATTTTCTAGTTGGTCCAATGACATCCAAACAAAATCCAATAAGAGAAAAGAGTATTGATAAGAAACACAGAATGATAATTATATGCATAAGATCAACCACATCAGGTGTAACACAAGGTAATGCTGAAACAAAAGTATTCAACATAAGTAGCACTCCGTTAATGGGAAGATTACTAATTCAAAATATTGAATCATCTGAACAAAAATGTTGAGTTATGTAAAGTTGAACAAATACAATCTTTAAACTGAAAATTCTGTTTTGTATTTTTATATAATTCTAGTTTCATTGAGAATTAAAAAATTGTCATCAAAATCAACATCTAATGAAAACATCATGAGAAATTAAAAATCACATACACACTTAATAAAAAATTGGAATTTTTAGTACAGTTGATACAGAAAGCATAAAAGTTTGTAACATTTCAAAAAACTATAATAGGCCTACTATTAATTATTCAGATTTATAAGTAATCAGATTTACAAATATAATCTTTTATTTATATTAAATTTTTTTATAAATTACTTTTACAATTTTATTTCATTTTAATGTTTGTTATTCACAATTAAATTGAATTACAAATCTATTTTTCTCGGGGTTCTTGAGGTGTCAGACTATACGTTTATTTGGTAATCTTAATTTGCAATACATATACATAAACTACTGTAAATACTAAAATTATTAAATATTATAGGTCTACACTGTTAAGTTCTCAATTTTGGAAAAGTTATATAGAAATTAATTTTAGTTCATAATCTTAATGTTCAAATTTATAATTCAAAGAGATTATTAATAAATTTCATAAATGATAAATGTTCTAGTTATGCTGAATTTAAATAAATTTAATAATTGATATTGAACAGTTTTCACTAAATAAATGCTAAAGATTCGTTGGATATTACCTTAGGCTTATGGCTAGCAAATATTTATTCAAAGAGATGATTTACTATTTGATGTATTACTTTTCTTAATAGATTTTAGATATAAATGTAGTTCAATAAATTTAGCAAATTAGTAACTATTATAATGTCAATACTTTTCTTTATAAATTCAAAATTCTTCTGAGCCAATAAATATGTCCGATCTATCTGGAGTCTCAAGTTGAAATCCCAAAAACTCATTGTTACAAATTTTTTGTAGAAAACTATACTTCTTTTTCCTCCTCTAAAAGTTTTAAGATATCTCTTTGATTTTACATAAAGTCTGTAAGGTTTTTTTTTTTTTTGTGGCAGATTCGATTTTTCGAATCAATATCGCTTGGCTGTGATAGGATTTATAACTAAAATTTTTACAATAAATACTTTAAATGCGTTTGAAAATGACATATTTTGTCCTAGCCAATGAGATCGCGTTATCTTCAGCGACGTCATTCGCTCCGCCTCGGTTTTCTGACGTATGAATGGTAGGCATAGCCTTCCGTCTTCCCGGTCGCTATATCAGCGATGTTATATTTCGTTGTTTGTAAATATTATTTGATTTTTATAATTTTGAGACAACCCTCCCTCCAAATGCCACCACATAACAAATGAGCTATAAATACTACATAATACAGAATACTTTTTATTACTATGTTGTGTTACTATATTTATTCAATGATTTCAGATAATCCAAAACGGTCCTAGTCCCAATCAAGTAGAATCAGCAAAATTCTACTGTACCATATACAGTGTTCAAGAATTGTTGTTTGTTTAATTCTTTTGCAAAATATTTCTTTTCAATTATTTCATAAATGATTTATGCTTATAATTAGGAGTACAAAATTTAATTAAACTAGTTACTTTCTATATTCATTAATGATTGAAATTTTTTATCATAAAACAGATGGTTAGTGATTACATAAAATATCTTTTCTGTAATTACATTAATATATAAGAGCAGATATATTTCAACTTACCCTCATCTGAAGAATGGTACTGTATGATGAAAGGTGACATAATTTCATTTCCAGGAAACTGAGATTTATTTTGGACACCAATTGTTTCAAAATTGGAATTGAAACTGAAGAACTGATAAAGAGCAAGATGGTGTGCACAGTTTCCACCCCAAATACAAAACCACTCAAGTTGAGTCAAAGAAAAACAGAACATAATTATTGTTGCCAAATGAAACAATGCAGCAACAAAATTCTTTTCATGATCTTTAGGGTACGCCCACCTTTGTCTAGGAAAGTATGTAGGGTTGAACATTCTCAGGTCAAAGTTTAAATTACAATTCTGAAACATAAAATGTTAATATCTAATGAAAATGAAGATGATTAGACCTTAGATTATTAAAAAATTTCCATTCCATCTGATAATTGATTATAACAGAAAATAAATAACTCTACACAAATTTAGACCTATAAACCGTACTGTTTTAATACAGGGTGTTTATAAAATAACTCCTTGATTTAAAAAAATCATAATTAAAAAACGAAACCAGCAATAAACTTTCGGTTTTCGAACTTGAGTTCAGTATATTGTCAAGATTTTTTAGCTAATATTCTATCGCAGTTGGCACCCTTGCATGACCTTGGAGCAAGCGTGGTGGGGGAAGAGCCCGGCCAGTCACTATTCAACAGTCATGGCTACGCCACATGAAAAAGCTCAATGTGTGATTTGGTTTATTCAATCAAGTTCAGTGATCACAGTTCAGCGTAATTATAGACGTGAATATCGCGGTGTTGCACCTACTAACAAAACTATTCTCAATTGGTATAATCAATTTCGGGAAACAGGTAGTGTCTTAAAAGGGAAGTCACTGGGTAGGCCTTCAGTCTCTGAACAGAATGTGGAACGAATCCGTACGTCTTGTACTCGTAGCCCTAAAAGTCATTGGCAAGACGAAGTTTGGAGTTGGGAATATCTAAGTCTACCGTGTATAAAGTGGTGCGAAAGAGGCGTAAATTACGTGCGTATAAGATTCAACTTCTGCATGAAATCAAGATCACTGACAAAGTGAAAAGAGTCGATTTCGCAGTCTTCATTTTGGACAGCATTGAAGAAAATGAGAACTTCCTGGAAAATGTCATGTTTTCTGTTGAGGCGACATTTCACGTAAGTGGGTCTGTCAATCGACACAATTGTAGGATTTGGGGGTCAGAGTCACCGCATGAATTCATAGAACATCAGCGAGACTCGCCCAAAGTCAATATTTGGTGTGGATTGATGCATGATCGTATCGTCGGACCTTTCATCTTCGTAGAGAAGACAATTAATGGGAATATTTATTGTGATATGTTAGAACTATACATTTTCCCACAAATAGATGATATTGACCAAGAAAAGGGACCAATTTTCTTCCAGCAAGATGGCGCGCCACCTCACTACAGCAACCGTGTCCGTGATGCGTTGAACTTGCGTTTTCCTAATAGGTGGATTGGTAGATGTGGGCCACTTGCATGGCCACCAAGGAGCCCAGATCCTACTCCACTAGATTTTTTCCTTTGGGGACATGTAAAAAAACATTGTGTATTCCGAGAGATCCGTGACATTGCTCACCTGAGGGAGAGGATTGTTGAAGCTGTAACATCCGTCACGCCTGATATGCTGCTGAATACCTGGAAAGAAACTGAATATCGTTTAGACGTGGCCAGGGAAACAAATGGTGCTCATATAGAACTTTATTAGGTATGGAAAAAAAATTGAGAACATTCTCTTTAATAATATATAGGTTTAATAACTATTAATAAAACTTTAAATCAAGGAGTTCTTTTATAAACACCCTGTATATTAATACAAAAATTAAAACCTCTAACAACTCTTGTTAGTTTCAGTCCCCATCTTTTAATGAATTTCTACTGTGAAAATCTAGCTATTGTGACTATGAAATGTACACAGACCCAATCCATAGAAGTGATTTAGCACCATTTGCACTTATATTATGTTTGTTTATTGAATATTCTGTAATGTCACAAAATTTATAACTTGTATTAAAATTGAAATAATTGGATCATTCAACCATTGGTACAGTTAAATATATATATATATATATATATATATATATATATATATATATATATATATATATATATATATATATATATAACTTGTATAATATAATAATTACAAAATATATTCAATTTCATATGACACAAGTTCCATTAGAAACTTGTAATCATTGTAGAATTAGACAAGTGAATCATATCATGTTAACTTAGACTACAAAAGTGCCACTATCTGTGAAGAAGAAAAATAACTTACTTTTTCCTTTAATACAAACAATGTAAAATATAGTACTTCTCCATATTCCATATAAATCAGAACATCTATATGTTTAAAATACAAATTCAACATCCAGATTAAAGATATCAACTACCAAAATACATATAAATGTGTTGTAAGCGCAAAACTCGAGAACAGCTGCACCGTTTGCTTTGAAATTTTGAATAGTAATTCAGGTTAACTCCAAGGTTTTAAACCATTAATTGAAGTCATAGGATGTTAGGGCTTCACCCCACTGGCCTTCAAAGTTACCATGTTATTGTTATGGAAGAAAGATTTGTTTTGATTTTATCAGATGACTAATTTAAAATATTGTAAACAGCTGTTTATTTATGTAAGGATTTGTAAATCAAAATATTTAAGATATTGTTTGTATAAGTGTAAAGCAAATTTTACATGGAGATTATCGATACTCAGTAATGTGAGTTATTTACGAATAGTACGTGTTATTCCTCGATTTTATGAAGTTCATCGATGTATGTTTGGTTAGTTGGTTTCTTTTGTGTGTGTTTACACAGTTCAAGACTCATGCCGCCTATAAGATGCAGGCGGAGCAATTTAAACAAAAATAGTTGATGTGTCCATAGTTACATATTTATTATTTATCTTTACAATTACACCACCAGACAGAGCCACAGCAATATTAATCTCAGAAACAGCATATATACCTTATGATCCATAAGTATGATAAATATAGTTTTAACAGAAAACATTTGGTAAGTTAAATATTTCAATTTATACAATTCCAGGATTATAATGTTAAATCAATATAACTAACAATTCGTTAATCGCAAACCTTCAAAATCAAAAGACTATCATCCGTTAAAACACCTTTATTATCTCCAATGAACATTGTACAAAATTCTAACTTCATTTTCATCTGAAGTGCATCTTTCACCCAATTTTATAAAACTATACAACGAACCTTGTAGTGGCGTAAATTTCTTTTTCTATTTATATAACAAACTAATAAACTCAAAATAAATCTTGTATCCAATATAATAATTAACTATTGTAAAAACATCGTTCTACATTGTTTTTTTTTCTTTTACAATCTGAGCTTAGAGTTAATTATTTATTGTCAAAAGCCTATTAGTCATTTCTATTTCTTTGTTTAAGTTAAGTTGTTTATTTATAAATAAATTCTCATTCAATTGTATCCATCCTTCTTTCATGTTTAATACCAAGATATAAATTGACTAAGAGGTGCTAAATTTTAGAAACTACAAGTAGCCACAGCAATTTTTTTGAATAGTGATAACCCGAAATATAAAGTAATAAAATAGTTATATATATATATATATATATATATATATATATAGTGGATTAGATTAGCCTATAATTTTAAAGATTGAAAGATTAGTTTGATTTTACATAAATTTGATTTTGTTATACATTTTTGTAATGGCAGCCGACTCTAAGTTAAAAAATATAGAATAACTTTGCATTTGTAAGTTCTGTGTCAAAGTTCAAATAAAATATTGCAAAAAAAATTTTCTACAAAAAGAAGTAAGAGTCATGAGGAAAAAACAAAATTGTTAAACAGTAAAAAGTCAACAGTCCAGTTTAAAGAAAATAAAGCTCAAGATACAACAAACAGTGCAGAGTAGGCTAATCCAGTAGTATTATTTATAGTTGATTTCTACAGATTTATGAAGAAATTAGAAAACAAATACAGTATCTGCAAATATGGTGAGATCAAACTAATACTAGATTTCTATTGCAATTCCTTGAAGTCAATGACCCCCATCTTACATATTCTCATGTACAACCTTTAAGCATATGAGGCTGTAATTGAACTAAATACTCATGGCTGAAGTAATTTTAAAGACAATTAAATTAAACTTTCCATATTATTACACACATATAATTACATATTTTCACCCCATTCCGTCTTATGAACTATAACTTTGATTTCATTTTATGTTAATCATTTGGAACCTAGTCCAGACATTTTAATTTATTTAATATTGATGTTTCTTGTTTTCCACTACCCACTTGGGAAAAGCTGGGACTATCCACATCCTTAAGAGAAAAAATGTACTATACATTCAAGGAAAATGTTTAATCAGTTCAAACAAAATGTTAATCACTGTTTTAGATGTGGCTGTGTTTCGAAATGATCCAAATGTTGTCCAGCTAAAAATAAAAATGCAATAATATTGGCCATTTTGCGTCTATGTGCCATACTCAGAAAAAGATATGAAGGCGTAAATCTAAAAAAATCAAAAAGTACTTAAAGACGAAAGTGATTAAGATCTATCACTGTTTTACATTGATCGATAATCATATTCTATGATAAACGAATAATTTTTGTAAAATAGGAAGTGTTTCACTAGATATGTTGATTGATTCAGCTGCAGGAACTAGTGTGGTTGAAAAAGAACATGGAAAAAAACAAACAAAAAATTCAGTTAAGTATAGGAATGGCTATAAGGCTAATAATTGTGGTATTTTGCCATATAGACAGAAAAATTCATTAACTGTTCCATTGTAGATATTCAAATTGGGGAGAATTGTGAAGAAGAAAGACAATAGATCGTTGAAGAAAAAACTACAAGTAATTAGTTAATACGCTGTTAAAATAGCTAAAAAGTTAAAGGTTTTAAAAGTTGGTTTAGGAGATGTTAATAGAGTTAAGAAAACAGTAACTCCATTAAGGAAAGTTAAGGATTAGGTTAGGTTAGGTAATTATTATCCCTATAAAACATGACGTAAAACCTGTTTAGTAACCATATAGGAAAGTTTCAACATCAATTCGAAAATGGGTAGAAAAAAAAAATCAAAATGATAGCCGTTATTGAAAATCATAGCTATGGATGTTATTGAACCAGTATCAGAATATTCACCATGGTGATCACAATTTGTACCTGTAATAAAGTTACCTGTTATAACTATTATAACAGAGTTCTGGCGAGCTTAAAACACACTTAGCTCCTACAATTTCACTCAGCTAACTGTCAACCACAACCATCATTTTGTTGACGGTTATCGGAGCTCATACTAACACACCGTTGGAGTGTGGTTGACGGGATATTAAAGACCATATTACAAAATATGGTGTAAGAAGTGAACACTTTGTTGGATATCTAGCCGAGTATATGTTTAAGAGAAAGTATAGGGCCTAAACCGGAAAAAAGACTAGGCCTACACCATTTCTTCCTCACAGCTGGAAACTTATACCCCCTTAATATTAAGGTAAGACAAATTATTCCAAAATATCTTGTAACTGGTAAGGAATATGTATTCATAGAATAGTAATACATTTGTGATCATTGTTTTAAAGTTCATTTTAATCTGGTACGCCTAAATGAAAGAAACAACATTGTATGGAAGATTATGTTTTAATATTAAGGTCTCATTTCGTTCCTACGAATTCCCAATACTATGTGTACACTACCTACATATACGTGGATTTCATAGTTTTCAATTTGTAATTTTTTAGTGAAAAAGTGAATTCCACACTAAAATATTATATTATTATTTCAAAATAAGGTAGTAAACGAATTATCCATTTTTAAAAAAAGTAGACACTACTTGCACTTATTAGACTATTACTCCAAAATGAATGTCACACTATTACTGTATATTCTCTTTATCAAAAATTTAGAAAAGCCGCAGCTACTGAAATCATTTCTGTGATGATTAAAAATGGAATAGTTCAATAAAGATAAATTACCAAGTAGCAGATAAGCCTATAGGGGGATATGGAGTGAGGGCCAGTGCCTTTTTAATAACCCGTGTCAAATTTCCACTTAGAGGAGCAAGAGCTAAAACCGAGACTCAAGAGAATGGGAGTTTTTGGTATACAAAAATGTGGTAAATATGCATTGTGCCATACGTGTTGAGTATATGCTTTTATTTTGTGAAATCGTTAAACATGTACCTTATGTGCAATTCATATCTTAGTGATTATAGAATTTGTGCCAATAGATACCATTTTCAATACACCAAATACATTATTTATTTAAGAAAATAACAAATATACAAATATGGATTGTACTTTCCTGTCATTAATGTAGGTCTGCCTCTGTATTTACATTGCCCAATACATCAAGAATGAAGTTTCATGTGACATGCCTTCTACATATTACTTTGTTTGGCTGTGAAATAATATTCAGTAGATTTAGTTAAAGGAAAATATAAACAGGTTTAAGCAAATTTGTAGGCGTAGGAAAGTTATTTACGTGAAGGTCAGGTAAGGTAATTATATAATATATATATAATAAAAATATAATGGTGTGTGTGTGTGTGTTTTGCTCAATCACGTAAAAACTACTGGACCCATTGAGCTGAAATTGTACATGGACTTTCTTAGGATCCTTGGTTAACACATAGGCCTATTTTTATTTAGAAATTCCATCAGGGCACCGCCCCACTGGCCTTGAAAACTCCCTTAACACTCAATACAAATATACGATAACCCTGTACGAAGAACGGGTACTCTGCTAATATATATATATATATATATATATATATATATATATATTTATTTATTTATTATAATGGTACAAATTAATAAGATCACAAATTGCCTAGGAATCTCGTCTAAGTACTAACTTGAAAGTATTACTCATGTAATAAATTCTAAATAACCAATAAATTATAACTGATCATAAGGCTTTAATTTTTCTCAAAAACCTGTAAATTTAAACGCAAGACTAACAAGATGGATTTTGGCACTTCAGGACCACCAATTCGACATTATACACTGCAAAGGAGAAAACAGCAAACACCCTAGCAGATATGCTCAGCAGAAAGAAACTGAAAAAAGAAACTCTAAATTCATATTCAAAAACATCCAATATAATTTTAGCACATTTAGACTGACATAATGGAATTGTTAACCAACTTTAGAAATGTAGCAAAATTGCAACAAGAAGAAATTGATCTAAAAGAGATTTAGGCCTATACCAAGATTCAAAATTCAAAAATAATAACTATACACAAGACGAACTGACAAGAGACACAATAATAAATGGTTAATAACCAAGGAGATTATAGATAATTTAATTTGGGTGTGCTACTATAACTATTTGCACTGTGGGCCTATATATATATTATATTTAGGTCCTACACCTTACCTAACCTGACCTAATAAAACAAAATACAAAAATACATAGAGAGAGATATGATTACAACTCAAGATGAAGGGCTCATAGATTCAGAAGGTCATGCATGGCCGTCGCCCGCTTTTTGGCAGCTGGAAACCTCTGTCAAAAATCGCACGTCCTCTGTTGGCTGAAGACTGCATTTACGTTGGACGAAATTTTGTCAGGATGGTGACGAGGATGCGGTCTTAACGACAGTTAAATAACATGCAAAACAATTTCCGAACTTATTATATTTAATATTGATTGTTATTTTACCTACCTATCTATTAATTATATTTACTACATTTATGTTTCCCTTTCCCAAAAAGCATGATCTGTGAATTTACGTTGTAAGCATGCCGAAAACACAACCGACCTCTTTCAGCTCTCGAGGCGGACTCTCCAACTCAAACCATTCCACATGCATCTTCTCCCCTCCCCCTTAGTGATCTTGTGCTGAGCTAACAAAATCTCTTTTCCCATTATTTTATTAATCTGAGCTTCTTGGCTGGGCCAAACATGCAGAGGTAATAGTTTATTCAAGCAGGATTCCCCTGTTTTAAATTGTTATTTTCTTATATAAATAACGTATTTGGTACAATGAAAATGATGTTGGCACAATTACCATAATCACCAGAATATGAATTGGGTAAATATGTATTGTCCATGTCTTGGGGATTCAGTAGTGAATTTTAAGCAATTTATGTTCTAGCTACCTCCTTTTGGAACACATAGATCATCTTTTATTAAGCTGTATACTTTGAATTATTAAAATCCATTATTTCTGTAGAAAATAAGTAATATTATAGTTTATATGATATTCTAAAGTACACAATAGTGCTATGCGTCTAGGTTTTATAGAGTACGCATCATGAAATGAATCTTACACCACATGCACATCACACAACATAATACAGTTTAATATTACTACACTGTATGATTTAAGAATCATGAGAACTAGGTCTCTCTAGATGTATATATATATATATATATATTTACCTAGTAAAGGTCTGGTAGGTATAGCTAACTAAAAGTCTGGTAATATATATATATAGACCATGGTTTCGCCAGTTACGGCGGCAATGATGAGGCTTATATAAAGACTAAATAACCTAAGAGTCAGTTTATGACTCATTGGGTTTCCCAGTTACAGGTTCCATTATCATGTAACAGGACTTGTGGGCTTGGTCTCAAAGGTGTGTATACTTCTTAGATTATTAGTCTTTGTATAAGCCTAGTTAATGCCGTAACTGGCAAAAACCATGGTCGGCTAGACGAATAAATTGCTGAATTTAACAAAAGAATTTGTATGTTTTATTTGTATAACATGTAATTATATATATATATATATATTGATTTTCCCAGACCAGTAGTTCTAGAACTAGGTATGGACAGTAATTGACATATAGTTTAACAGTTCATTAAACAGACCTATTTTCGCCGATGAACATAAACATCAAGGGATGAGACATTTAATAGAACTAATCACGAGTTGTCACGCCTCATGAGTGAATTCAATATGGCTACCCAATTGAATATATGTTAAATGTGTCAATTTTATAGATCATTAAGTAAATAATGAATTGTGAGAGATAAAAAACCACTAGCTTTGTTCATAAAATTTCATTTTATTACAAAAACGCAATTTTGAAGCAGATTTGCTGAGATTTGACACTTAAATCGTTCGGACAACTTCTCTCCATAATTACTTTTAAATCAATATAAACCAAGCAGTGTCTATATATCAAATTTTCAATAATTTACCTTTTTAATTGATGAAAATAAAATTCAATTATGCAGAGATGACTTCCAAGTATTAGTATGTTAGACAAACTTCCAGGATCAATTGTAAATAGTTTTTTACCAATAAAAGTAAACTCTCCATGATAAGGCACACATTTACATTAATGAGTTATCACAATAAAAAAAATAATAACAATGTTAACAAATATGGGCTGAACACATTTAGTAAAAAAAAATAAACCAGTATTATGAATATTTTTATGATTCTATTGTTAAGTCTACATGGTTGGATTAATTTTTCCTCTTATTAGACTATGCTTCTACAGTTTCACTGACACAATAGTTCACAACAATGGTTCAAAAACAATTCACAATAAATAGTTCAATAACTAAAAATTGAAAAGAATCAACATTATTGTTTTGTAATAAATTTACGACTAAAAAAATTATGAAGTATACATTGTTAACTAACGTCAACCAACAGCAACAGGAACATTAACCCAAAAGTAACATCTGTTCTCTTGGGTAGTTTGAGTTATAACCAATAGCTACAAAAATATTTGCCAGCGTCTGTAGCATAAGAGTCTCATTTGAAAATTCAGTGAAACAATCAGTTAACCCAAAAGTAACATCTCTGTTCTCTTGGGTAGTTTGAGGCGTTTGAGCTATAACCAAATACTGTAGCTATAAAAATATTTGCCAGTGTCTGTAGCATGAGAGTATTGAGAGTCTCATTTGAAAATTCAGTGAAACAATGACTGATAACCAACAACTACCTTAAAACCCCAGATATAATATAAAACCATCAGCATAGATAAAATACCTAAATAAGCATTAAGACAGTACTGTACAACTTAACTAGTAACACGCTATTAGAGTATTCGAGCTCGAGGGCTAGGTATCTTTTTATGTTCTGTTCTTCATGAGGCTATGATAATCGAAAGGTTTTATACAGAGGGAATACTGTATAAAGAATCAACTAGTACAAGGAATTAACATATATGAAAGTGGTGTTGTTTTCAATCGGAGCATAACATAAATAAGCAAATTCAATAATAAAAATCTTTTCTACATAATCTCACTGGTACTTCTGAGAAAAAGAAAACCATGAATAATGTTTATTAAGTAATTAATTAGGTCCAGACGGAAATCGAAACAGGAAAGTCTGGATCGACCGATCGAGTCTGAGCAAGGAATAAAACAGGTAGGGAACCGGGAACCTAACCTAAACCTATTTTATTCTTTTTTTTACTATCCCTACTAATAAAATAACCTCAAAATAATCATTTAAAAATATCTTCAAGCAAACTAGTAAGTAATTAAGACATGTTTAGGGTAATTGTTTACCGTGAGTTCAAATGTCTTTTGGGATTTTTTTAAATCATGTTCTACATACCTTATTTATTAATAATAAAATTAATTTTCTAGCATAGCTATCTTCTTTACTGAAAAAAACAACATAATTTCAACTTTTTTAGGTTAAGGTCCAATAAGGGATTTATGCGTTAAAATAGGTTTGTACAAGAATATAGGTTTGTACTAGCAACCTGAGCTATGCATAAATTTGAAAAAAAAAAATGTTCATGCCTTCCCAAGTGGTTATCTATCCAAGTACTAACTGATATCAATAACATCATTCATGTTAGGTACAAATCATGGTTTTTCAGTGAAAAAGTTAGCCTCATGTCGAAAAATTATTTTATTATAAATAAATAAGGTATGAAGAACATGATTTTTAAAAATCGCCAAAAAGACCAGTGGCAGTCACAGTGAACAATCTGCCCTCTGAACTTATAATATCCAATGAGATTTGATTTAAAACCTTAAAATTCATTATATCTTCATTGTCATTAATATAGACAATGTAATTAAAATAGACATTGTCATTAAAATAGACATTGTCATTAATGTTAAAACAAAGGTGAAACTTAATATTAGTCATACATAGCTACTACATTTAATTCAGCATCACAATCACAATATTTGTACAATTCACAAGAAATTCATTTATATAAGCCTAATACATCGATCTTCCAATAGAAATTTTTACAATATAGTTGTTTTTAAATTCCAAAGGCAATTTATTAAAAAGCCTTGGGCTGAACCTAAAACATTAAAATTATGGTAATTGTACAATCGACTGCCACAAGCTTTTTACAGGCTAAATGTTGACAATTTGATATAAAACACCTTCTGTTACATATAAATGACATCTTCCTTTACCACGATTGACACTTTTCAATGAATGAAATCCATTACTTGTCAAAAACAAGCTATTTAAAAAGACAGTTTTCAAATGTTTTGAGGTTACATTGTCTGTAGTAGTTACGATCTATAACAATTCATGAATCAATGCAATGACAAAATCATCGATGTTTAGGTTATTCCGCCCCTAAAAATAGGTCTGTTTATAAGAACTATCAAACTCTATGGAATCATGATCTGTAGTTCCTTTACTAGGTCCTATATATAATTACTTACAGACCTATAAAGGAACTACAGATCATGATTCCATAGAGGTTGATCTGAGAGTCCATAGAGGACATTTTCTAAAAAAGTGTTTTCGAGATTTGTAATCTCAAAATGCTTCAAAACTGTCTTTCTATATTGCAGTAATAGAAGATGTCATATACGTAACAGAATGCGTTTTATATCAAATTGTTAACATTTACCTAGTAAAAAGCTTGTAGCAGCACAATTACCAAAATTTTGTTGTCACACTTAATCTACTATATGAAGCCTCTATAATGTATAACTATTTCGGTAAATATCTGTTTTACATCATCATCGGATTTTATTATTAAAAATTATATAGTCACCCAGCCAGACCTAACAAAACAAATATTTTTTACCATGACAAATTCAGTGTTGTTGAATAATTACAACAAAGTAAATATGATTCTTTAGTAAAAGAAGTAGATCTTCTACATACCAACCCGATTATGCACATGCCAGAATACCAGATCAAAAATAAATTACCTACATAGACTATCCATTAGACCTCTATCTCCTTGTGGTATAAATAATGAAAATATTGCTTCATAAAATATGAGCTTTTGTAAAAGCTCATTCTGCAGCCAAATATTGATGACATTCCGGAAATTAGTAGAGAAGCTCCAGAAGAAAATACATGTGTAAGAATATTTGATTAGTCGGAATGGCGAAAACAAATATGTATGAATATTTGATATTGTTTTAACAACATCTAATCTTATTGCTTCTGTATGTAATCTACTGCTTCTCTTGGGATTGGAATTTTACATGTCCAACACTTTGTAGCTTGATTTGAAAGCTTGTAATCAATATATAATAAAAGGAAGTCTAGGATGTGCCTGCCGGTAAAACTCAAAAACGAATCCCGATACAATCAAACGGGGTACATGGTGTGATAGTCCTCTATTGCCCATCCTTGAAGAAGGTTTCCGTTTTTTCTCTAAGAGCGTCCATTGGAAGATAAAAGGGCCGAACTTATGACCGAAAAATACAAGGGAAATACAGTATTTATCCCCAGAATACCACTGATATCGATTGAATTACCATTCCAATTTAAGAAACTGCAATTTCCAATCAAACTAGTCTATAGTTTTACTATTAACAAATCGCAGGGACAAACTTTAAAGTATTGTGGCATAAGTCTCAAAGATTCCTGCTTTTCTCACGGCCAATTATATGTAGCTTGCTCTCGAGTAGGAAATCCAAAAAAAATGTATATATATATATATATACCCCAGATAACAAAATGAAAAATGTTGTTTATAAACAAGTATTATAAATAGTTAGAATGTTTTCAATAAAAAGCTTTTACTTCTTATATTTTGGGGTTTATCCCCTTATATTCCAACTACCACACAATCCCATAGCCCCAGATCCTATTAACAAAGGTACAGTTAACTGAGTAAATTTCTACTTTGTAAAAATACTTTATTTAACTCATTACCATCATTTTTAGGGTCTTGTGCACATGATTCTTCAATTAGGTGCTAGCAGATGGGTTTGCGAATATTGTGAAATCAAGATCATATTCAACATTTATTCTTGAATAACATATGTTAGAAGTCCCGGGCGAAGCCGGGTTAAACCACTAGTTGTGTATAAAGAGGACACAATATTCCACAATAAATATTTTGTTTTTGTTACAGACGATGTTTCAATGAGTAAGTCGATAATTCCCAGTTTTTACATACTCATAATGTACAAATGTTTTCTTTCATTTGGTGAGCTTTTATATTGCCATATAAAATTCTGCTTATGATTTAAGCCACATACTAATGTTGGAATAAATTTCCTCGTCAACTTCAAAGAATTACCGTCCAGGCCATTTCTTCATGTGCATAAGATAACAATTGCTCACCAACATCACTCATTATGTTCCCACCTTACATTGCATAAAGTTGATGATGAATACCAACTATACAGTTTTAGTTAACAGAAACTTATAACTGAGCGTACCTTATAGCTGGCAGGATTCTTAATTCAACATGTTTTTGAAAGACAGTTGTTTACAAATAATATTGAAAAGAAACTTGTCTCTGCTACTGCTGGATATATACTAAATAATGATCCTATTTCCCCCAAAATGTCATTATACCGTAAGTGAATAGAAATTACTTTTCGGATAGTCCTAGTGTAACATTTTTATCCTAAACAAATTCTTCATAAAAATAATTCACTTGATTAAAATTATTAATATGACAAGTTATTATTGCTCAAAGTTCCTCCATCAAATCAGGTCAATTTTATGTTATTTTAGGCAAAACTATACATAATGAGTATATGCCCATTTAAAGTAAAAAATAATGAATTATATTTACTCTTTAAAAACAGATATAACTATCCTAATCATATTAATTTAGAGAATTCTGCTTATTAGAATAATTAATATAGATTTATTAAATATATTATTATCTGAAGGTGGCCATTTTAAAGGGTCTCCCAAATTGTATGAATTCACCTATTGGCAGGGCCGGATTTACCATTACAGCGCCCCTAGGCCCGAATAGATTTGGCGCCCTCCCCCCCCCACCCACCATAAAAACAATGATAGAGGGATTTTGTTGTCTGAAATAAAATTTCTTGATAGTTAATAAATATAAATAAATAATTAAGATTCCATTAGTTTGCTGTTAACAAGTATTCAATTTAATATGGTGCAAAATGAAATGTTTATTTATTTTATATAATAAAAATAAAGAATAAATATCTCATTTTGCACCATGTTTAAATAAATACTTGTTAACAGCAAACTAATGATTTATTTAAAGATAATTCTTTGATTATTTATAACAATTATAATATTAAATACCTTTTCAAGTTTTGTTTTTGTGTTAGCACTACAGGTTTCGCCCCATAGGGTTACCACAAAACAGAATTGAAAAAGGTAATTAATATTTAATATTACAAGTAACGAAGTAACATCAATCGAATTCAGGGCCAATCAAATGAAAATAATAATTCTTTGAGCCAAGTGAACAATTAATTTTATTTAGAAATAAAAACTACAAATATATAATACATAAAACGTTAACAATACAAATATATAATACCTTATAAAGCCTTCCTTCTTGCTTTCTTTCGAGCAAATTTGTCTATGATGTCATCGTAGGAAATCGTTTGAGTTAGTCTCCCCTCGATGGCGAGCAGGGCTAATGATGTCAATCTGTCGTGGCTAGTTGTGGATCTTAGGTAGTTCTTCACACGACGAAGGGTGGAAAAGGATCTTTCTGCTGAACAGTTAGTGGCTGGAGTACTAAGAACCATTCTTAAAGCAATGACAATGTTAGGATAGACATCAATCATGTCAAAATTATGCAAAACCTTGCTAATTTCAGTCATGCTTAGTCTTCTATTTTCGTTTTGAGTGTTTTTCAACAAAAATGCTTTTAAATGTAAACACTCGTCCACAACAACAGGCTCAAGATCTTCGGGATACGCACTCAATAGTTCTCTTGCACATTTGGTGATATCAGATGCCTCAAGACTTTTGATAGTTTCAAGAAAACCAAACCTATTGTGAAGATCAGAATATTTACACTCACGTTTCTTAATTTCAGAGTATAGGGAGTCCAATATGCAGTTAAAAGTGTTAACGCGGAAGTTCTCCGACCCTGTAAATTGAACATCACTGCTAGGACCACCATGTTTACCAAACTTAGTAGGTAACTTCCTTTTGCGCCGATTATCAGCCACATACTCTTTACTACACTTCTCTTTCGCTGATCGTTCCAGGTCATCAAAGTTGTTCCTTACTTCTAGAAGAAAACCACACAAAGAGTCGTAATAGGCAACAATTTTCCCTATATCTGTGGTTTCGTACTGCAGCTTTACATTTACTTTATTGAACCTTTCCAGAATTGAGCCCCACAGTGCTGCCATAATGGTTGTCTCAAGGGAACTTAGCTTTTCATTTATAGCCCTGGCTTTATCTCTTGTGGAGGGCCTCTCGTCACAGTCACTAGCAATTTCATCTAAACTTTTTAAAATGCCCTCTCTGCTTTCATTAACAGCTCGGCAGGCGTCGTGACGAGCAGACCACTGAGTCTTTGAAAGGTTTTGCAATTTTAATGCACAGTTTCTCGTCAAAACAGTCCATCTATGTGGTGAAGCGCTAAAAAAGTTATACAGCTCCTGGAGCAATCCAAAAAAGGAAACAGCCTCCTTGCATGACTCAACTGCACATGAGCCTACTAAGTTTAAGGAATGCGCAGAACAAGGTACATACTCCGCCAGAGGACTGAGCTGTTTGATGCGAGCTTGAACTCCAGAGTAAATGCCTGACATATTCGCGGCGTTATCATATGATTGGCCTCTACAATTGGAAATTTCCAAATTAAATTTTTCAAAAAGGCCCAATTCTGTGTTCACAATCTCTTCTGCTTTGTGACCAACATTGGGCACGAAACACACAAATCTTTCAATCGGCATGCCATCAATAGCAACATATCTAATTACGAAGGTAAGTTGGTCCACATGTGAAATGTCCGGCGTGGAGTCTAATACAATGCCAAAGTATTTTGCTTCTTGAACTTCTTTCAAAGTTGTGTTCCTAACTTCTTCTGCCATAAGGGCGATAAATTTTTCATAAGTAGTTTTTGAAATGTACGACGTACTACCCGAACCTTGGTCGCCGTATTGACGTAGATGTTCGGCCATAAAAGGGTCAAATTCGGCTAGAAATTTCAGAAGTTCAATGAAGTTTCCACTATTAAGTTTATCTAAGTGTTCATCAGATCCTCGGAGAGCCAACCCTTGCACAGTTAAATATTTAACAGCTGCCACCACTCTCTTAAGTACCTCCCTCCAATAGTGGACTTCAAGTTCTAGAGCTTCGGTAAGTTTAACATCAACACGACCTTTCAAAGAACTCCTAATTTTTAGTTTTTCTAAACTGTTTTTATGGTTAAAACTGTTTTCATGGTCTTTTACGCGTTGATTTGCATTTTTCCAGTCATTGAATCCGTTTGAAAATGCGCCCTTGTTGTCTGACTCGTCAAATAGCATACACGGAACGCAGAAAACGGAACCTTTTGATGGTGAATAAACCATCCACGCTCTGTTTTTTGTTTCTCCATTTTGAAGTTTTTTCATAAACAAACTCTTAGACAGAAAGCGAATTTTATCTGGGTACGGTCTTTTAGATTCAATAAAATCGGAGTCACTATTTTGCTTTACACTACTTTGGGTACAAATATAATCTCTTAGTTCATCACTTACATCCCATAAAGCCGGGTCGGAACTGAAAAAGCCTTTACTATCTCTACCACGTTCTACATGAACTCCGTCTTCAGCATCAGCAGATTTATTTTGAAGTTCTGGTACAAGATCAGGTTCAAAAGCAACTTCTTCGACGTTAGAACTGTAAGAAGCGTCATGGGAAACAGCCTGTACATTTTCACTGTTACCATCATTACTAACTTGACTTCGAACATTTCGCGAAAAAAAAGTTGTTATTTTAGGAACATTTTTAATAACCTTTTCACTTTTCTCATCTTTTTCTTCGCGCCTTTTTCTAAACTCTGCACCACTAGGCTTTGATTTAAAGCTCATTATTAAACACTCATGATTACTTTAACAATAATAACAATAAACAATATTTATTTGCGGCAACAAAGTAATGCCGCATGGACCACACTGTAAAAGTTGAATGGACAACAGCAAATCAGCATTAGAAAACACGCGAACAAAGCACTGATTTAAGACTAACCACAAAGCACTTGTCTGTGACAAAAACACCACGGGGTAACTTGACTAGTGACAACGCTCAACGACCCACGACAACGACAACTGATTAACTGTTCAGGTCAGGTGACACTGGTGACAGACAAGAGGGTAGTGGCGCGTGCGGTGGTGGAATGTGGAAACGTGGAAGGATGATGTCGGGGGCGGGGTTGACGACAGGGCGCTTGCGCCTGGACTCGACCTAGCACTAGCCACAGCCAGTAGAGGCACTCGCAACTGCGGGCAGGGCGCCTCCGCTACAAAGTTTGTTGTGTTTGTGTGACGATTCTAATGCGAATTTACACACTTCACGTAAACTCACATAAAATTGTGTCAGAATTTGCCTAATAATATTAACACGGTATAATAATAGTATGAGTAGAATTTTAATTTTTTTGAATGTAAATAAAAAAATATATATTTCGATTTGTTTATGACAGTTGCGCCCTTTGGTGCCGTGCGCCCCTAGGCCCGGGCCTAGTGGGCCTAGTGGTAAATCCATGCCTGCCTATTGGTAAGTGCAAGTTATAATTATTAATTTTATTTCATTAACTTAATATGTTGCAGATTGTGATAAGAAATGTCAGTTGGTATATTAGGAGGTGGACTTGGTGGTCTGTCTGCAGCCTATTATCTGCTTCGATCCACAAAATACAAACCTACCATAATTGAAGCATCAAATGTTGTAGGGGGATGGATAAAATCAATAAAAGATCCAGAATTGAATATATTATTTGAGAAAGGACCAAGAACATTTCGCCCAAAAGGTTTACAAGGATTGAATGCATTGTGTCTCGTAGAAGAGCTAAAATTAACAGATAGATTGATTCCAATTTCAAGAGATCACCCCACAGCCAGAAATAGGATGATTTATGCAAAAAACCGACTGCATATTTTGCCTTCTAGTATCTCTGGGATGTTTAAAACATTTCCACCATTTTCTAAGCCAATTTTTTTTGCTCTTCTTAAAGATTTATTTTCACCTAAAAAAGTAATATCAGATGAGAGTATTTATAGTTTTGTAGAGCGAAGATTAGGTAAAGATTTGGCAGATTATGCTATAAGTCCGATGATTTGTGGTATTTGTGCTGGTGATGCTAAAGAAATCAGTGTGAAATTTCTTATGGCATCACTATTTGAAGCTGAACAAAAGTATGGCTCAATCGTAAAAGGAATGATAAATGGAGATTTTTTTAAAAAACAAAAATATCCCAGTTATATTAAAGATAGTGAATTATGTAAAAGAGTAAATCAAGAAAAATGGAGTGTATGGTATTTGGAAGGTGGTTGTCAACAGTTAACTGATGCATTAAACGAAAATATACAAGGTAAAGGTGCTATTGTTAATTTAAATTCCCCGTGTACACAATTAAATTTTCAAGACGGACAAGTAAGTTGTCAAATTGGAGATAAGGAACACTCATTTAACCATTTGATAAGCTCTCTCTCTGCTAAAACTTTAGCACCTTTCCTCTCAGAACAACATCCTATATTAAGCAAAGAATTAAAACAAATACCTATGGTTACAGTTGCTGTTATTAATGTTGCATATAAAGGGAATCATTTAAAAGAAAATGCTTTTGGGTTTTTAGTACCACCTATTGAAAAATTGCCTATTTTAGGTGTAGTTTATGATTCTTGTAATTTCTCCTACAATGATATGACTGTATTAACAGTAATGATGGGTGGTCGATGGTTTGGTAACCATTTTGGACCTACAACGACTACTGATGAAATTGCAGAAAAAGCATTGGAACAAATTTCTAACATTTTAGGAATTAAACAACAACCTGACAAATTACATGTATCAATTTTAAAAGACTGTATTCCACAATATGTAGTTGGTCACCATGAAAGAGTTGATCGAATTTTTAAATATATTACAGACAATAATATGCCATTATCATTAGTTGGATCATCTTTTGGTGGCGTTAGTCTTAATGAAGTTATAATGTCTTCTAAAATAGCAGTGGAAAAATTGCAGTAAAGCTTTTTAAATACTTAAATTAACCTTATTCATTATTTTCACCTTGATAATCTTTTGTAATATATTTGAACAATTCATTATTATTCAAAAGTGTAAAACATTGTGCATGTAAGGATCACAAAATGAGTAATTTTTAAGGTATGACTAGAACAAGGCATGGAAATGAAATGAAAAAATCATGCAGGAAAGGCTATGGGTACAAAAATCACACAAACATTTCTACAGAGGATTTTTTCAAACTTTTGTTGCTAACTAGAATCACTTAAAATATATTGAAAATTTGTATACATGTGTGGTTACAATTTATTATAGTTGAAGTAAATGACATTCAGGATTCGATTTTAGCTTTTCTCATGTTCTGCTTAAACAACAACAAAGATTTAATCACGGTTTTAAACTGAATATACACATTTTGATGTTGAGAGCCTAATAAGCAGCTAAAGTAAAGTGGTGGTTCACTTATAATATAATTATTGGTGGTGGTGGTGGACAGTACTGGCAATTTGTTCACTTATAGGCAAAGTAGATATATACATGGCCAGAATTGATCACCAGTGAAATGCTTCAGTAGCTGCCAGTAGGGGGAAATGGTGTTGTTTTAATTAACAGAAAAGTTAATTAGAAAACCATTACATTAAACTCATTGTTGTCCAAGCTGGACTGTAATCTATATAATAAATTTGGATTCACAAATTTAGTCTATAAAACAGATATTTTATAATACTTTTTGATTTATAGCCTTATGAAATATATAGGCTCATGTGAAGTGAACACAGCTGTATTTAAACAACTCAGATTATTAACAAAGTCAAACTGTATTTTTTCACAAAGTTACAATATATATTTGTTAAGAATAAAATTAGCAAACTTTTAAATATAGTTTACCTTTTCAATATTAAAAAGTTAGTCTTAAAATAAACTTTTTTTTAAACCAATAATGTAGCAAATACAATTTTATTTTTGTCTCAAATTATGTCTTTATAAGAATAATATATTTTTATTTATAATGATTATTTATTTATATAGGCTATTTATATTATATTAAAAGAATATTAATATAAAGATTTGAACATGACATATGAAATGTTAAAAATACTTTATTGAATTTTTTGTTATGTAAAATACACTTCCTGGAAAATATACCAGATTTATAAAACAGCCTACATATTATATATGCTCTTATTTTAAATTAGTATCAAATTGCATGCTATTATATTTTTTGAAAAATGAAATTAATAACAATAATAGAGCTTACATACCTGTAATTATTAGTTTACACCTACAGTGCACTAAGTTTTCTATTGTTATGTCTTTTGCCAGTCTTATTATTACTTTTACCACAGTAATTTTTTATTAACACATTTGATCTACAGTTTATAATAATTGTTGCAATATCTTGCACACTGTGTAGTTCACATCTACTAAAATAATTTAAATGCTCTTTTTCGGTCATGTATTTTAGAGATAAAAACTTTTTTATTTTGTATATTTAAAAAATCTTCTTCAAACACTTCCAGCAAATTATTAAAAATAATATAATGATGTAAAACTAATTGCACTACATTGTCTTTTGGATAAAGCAATCATCCTCGATTCAAATTTCAAACAAGTCTGTAATTTTAACAACCAGTTCCTCTAACTAACTTTTCTTTACAAGTTTCAATTTTTTAAAGCAATATAGCACTAATAATTTCCTAAATAAGTAATTACAGGTAACTCATGATTAAATTTTTCAATCTCTACTGTATTAATAATAAAATTAAAATTATGAAAATTGTCTTCTTCTTCCTGCTGTAGGCCTAGAGCAGAAGTTTTATTATTTTCAAAAAATTCCTTCATCTGTATAGTTCCAAAAGTATGTATTTTCATAAAATTCCGTCCCTTCTAAAACTGAAAATACTGTTCTTTAGCTTCCCAAAAATAGCACAAAAATAATCATTAGTATCAAATTTATATGCCACGTGGTGACAGCTGACAGCACATGTGTTTTGAAGGTCACAAAGAGTTCCATCAACAGGACTTCAACAGTTGGCTGAATGATTAACAAAATCAAAGTAGAAGTTCGGTTCATTCGTATTTTGTAAAAGAAAAGAATAAGTTTAAATAAATTTATCTTCATTTCGTTGTAAACTTCAAGGAGAATGCAATTCCTGTTCTCATCGAGCAGGTACAAAATTTACACTTGCATACATAGCTGTAATGCATCTTGAATTCTCTAATTATCATATGTATATTTTTGTCTAAATTGAAATAATTTATGATTTAGTTTCAGAAATAAATTATAAACAGTTTTAAAAAATATATATGGTAGTTTATAACAATTTTAAGAAGTGAGCAATAAAAAACTTTCTTTATAAGATAAGCTATCGAATCTTATAACTTCCTGTTAAAGACAATTCTCAGAGAAAATGTTTCAAAAAATTTATCTGTAATTTTAATGTTTGGAGTAATTAAAAGGAATGAAAATAATTAATAACAATAGTTTCAGTTCATTCTTTTAATAGCTTTCTGTGGAACAAATTTCTTTCGACAAATAATTTTAACCAATTTATAAATGTGGTAAATTTGTTTTCAATTTCATGTTATATATTAAAAGGTTTCTTATACAAAATTGTAAAAATACTTTGTTTTTCTTTGTATAGTAATACTCGTCCAAGTTTTGTGGAGCAGCCTCGTTAATCTCTTTTGAAAGGGGAATCTAACTCCAGTAACATCAATTTAAATAAGAAAATTAAAGGATTATAATTTAAGTGAAGACATAAAAAAATAAGCATGTATAGGGAGGAACATGAGTTGGACTGAACTATTTGTATAGAATTGTACTTGTTAATCTAATTTAAGGTAAGAATTGCAATAAAAAAGATTCAAACTCTTTTTAAGGAAAATTGAGTAGCTCACATATATGCACATTTTCGGCTTCTTACATCCTGTAAGGGTCTAGTAATATATAATTCATTATTAATTCTTCAAAACAATATTTCATTATTTCCAGATTCCATAATATTATGACAGTCCAGTGTGTGTTTGTGGTTTCAGTTTGTGTTCTCTAATTGTCCAAATTTCTATTTATCAAGAAAATTTATTAAAAAAATTATTTTAGGATCAAACATTAAATTGATGCTGATATTGTTTAAACCCTTTGCTTCGAGGTGTTTTTACATTAAAAAATTGTCCACCATGTAAAACAGTTCAAAATTATGTTAAAAGCAATTTATTCAAAAAAGGCATCTCAAATATTTCATTCAATGAGAAATCAACCGTCACGAACTCTATCGGTAAAAATTCCAAACATACGATTTATCTAACTAATTGCCTAAGTTTAAATTATTCCCGACTTAGAAAAGTGCCAAATTAAAATATTTCCGAGCAATATATCATACTAAGACAAACATCAAAATTAATCTAAACTATTTCATCTATCTAGGAAAATTATTTGAAATTCATAAAAAAGAATGTGCAGACAGAATTAAGTTAAGATCAGTATAGATCGGCCTAACGTCAGAAATTAAATCCTTCTAGAACCTTCTCTTAAAGATTAAGAAAGAATGACAAGTTGATAGAGTAAACTAATAACACCATCGTAGCAAGTGTAATCTGATGCATAATAAATCCCTGTTACAAAAATCTCCAATCTCGTGCCAATAATTTGCTAGAAGACAAAATATAACACTCTTTATAATTTCTAAAATGGACGATTTTTGAGATATCCGCTAGCTACTAACTCAATCGCTGATTGGTCATTATAGTTAAGGAAGTTGTAATGGAGTTTCGATATATATTGTATTCTAATTTTATTCAAATTAATTATTTGAACATGTAAATTGTAAAAGATAACTTATTTAGTCATTTTGTATGTTAATATAATATCTTTTATTTAATTAAAGCAATGTTTTCAAAATTCATACCATCAAATCATTTAGAAAGAAATCAAATCTGTTCACTATCCTTTAAACGGGCACATATCGACAGCAACAGTGATTCAGTAGGTGCGAGTGTTCAAACTTTGTAGACGCCGATTGAGTGCATAATTGAAATCAAGCATTCTGAAGGAAGGCCAAGGAGAGAATAGACAGACGCGTTCCATCATCGAAGATTTCACAATCCAGTTTTGGCCAGAGCATCCACTAACTTCAAGTAGTAAAACATCTCAAGAAATTTTTTAAAAGAAGATATATTTGACTATCTGGTGAGATCTAGCCATTTTAAGTTCCATATCCCCATCCATCTTTACAAACTAAATATCTCATTTTCTCTATACAACTTTGAACAGAATAGATAGGATTAATAATTTAGTTTTTTGTTGTTGAGCGTTTACACCCATTAATTGAATCAAATACTTTAAAGTTCCAAGATTGAACTGGATATTCTGAACTTATGATTTCATTCCCTATAATTGCACATGAGCAATAGCTAGTACTAATTTAGTTTTGATTGCCTGGACACAGTCCAAATTGATTTTGTAATATATGTGTTTCTTGCCCCCTATACTTGGAAAAAGTCGGCACCATCCCCTTCCCGATATTAAGATTTCTTGTGTGATATTAAGAACTAGTGATAGGGGAAAACCTGATATTGACAAATGTTTAATGATGATTGAGTAGCTGTTAGCAACATAAACAAGAGCCTATGTGAATTTTATAATTAATTTTTTTATATATTAAAGTAATTGAGAAACTATAAGTTAGTAACAGAAGGATAAGACAATTTATAATAAACTCGAAATAATTTCTTTGATACCCACACCTATGTTTAATGTTTCATGAAATTCAAATAATATTTTAATTGAGGACATTTATGGACAATATAATTTTCTATTTTTCTTGTCTTTTAAATATTAATGTTGGTCAATTTTTATAGAATTTAATGTGTACTTAATTTTGTGTCTTTGATTTTAAAAACCCCAATTTGTTATATGTATTCTTTTATGCTCTTTTTCAATTGTGCTTAAAAAAAATTATACATGTTAAAATAATATAAATGAAATCTGCTGTCTTGAGATTTATAATTTTTTCTTATAGTGCTAATTTTAAGTTTTGTCTTTTTAGGTTTGATGGAAATAAGGCTTTTAAATTTAAAGAATAACCCAGTTATAACAATTCATCGTGTTCAAACTCATGAAGTGCTTTTAGTGATTTGAATGCAGCTAGAGAAGATGCAATAAAGAAGGGGGAGGGAAGGAAGGGAGAAGATAAACTTAAAGGAAGTTATGGATCAGTCAATGCAAGACAACATAGCTAGATGGTACCAAGCTATAAGGGATGAAATCAGTAATTTTGAAGAGGTATTTGTGGAGAAGTAATGGGGTAATGAGATACAGAAAGGTATGTGGTTTGAGAAGTATAGAAATGAAAGAACACTGATCTCACTTTATAGTGAGAGTAATAATGATGAATTTGACACCTCCACTAACGGAAGAAGAAAAAGTGAAAAGATTAAGCTTAGAAGAAAGAGTACAAATCACATGAAGAATTCAAAACAACAGAGAGATTTAAAAGATATTGAACGGTAAAGATATAGAAAATAGGAACATTTGAATAAGGAGACAGGTAGAAAACCAAAAGAGTAACCGAAATAGGGAATGGTAAGAAGGAAAAGTTAGGTCAGCCTAATTATAGAAACCCAAGTTACTACGATAACGATAACAGAAATACAGTAGAACCCCTCTTAACCGGTCTAGTCGGGACTGACACCCGGGCTGGTTAATCAGAGGTTTCCCTGAAAAATCGGTTTTCATTGAAAGAAAGCTTATTTAATCAGGTAGCGCTAAGAATTATGCAATTAAGATGTTATTGCAACTCATTTTATTGTACATAAATGTATCTTATATATTATGTTATGTATATTATACATCAAACATGAAAAAATTAAACACTACAAAGCTCATTTACAGATTCCCCTCTGTCAAGTCTTTTGACACATTTAACCGCGTCTCAAACGAAACCAACACACGCTTCCGTTGTTTACGTAACTCACTCATTTTTATTTACTGTAATATACCCGTCAAAGACAAAAAGAAAACTGAAAAGAAATGTTATATTTTTCATAATGTATACTAAAATGATTCGTGGAAAAAAGCGGCCCATCAAACGTTTTTGTGGGTGTATGTCTGCTATACCGATGGGTGCCAATGCCGCGGTGTTTTTACGGCGCCGACAATGGGATACCGCTATCGACAAAGTCGTTTGATATCGCCGCCGCTTTGGTACCGTGGTGTTTTTACGTCGCCGACAATGGGATACCGCGATCGACAAAGTCGTTTGATATCGCTGCCGCGGTGTTTTTTTGCCGCCGACAATGGGATACCGCACCGCTATCCACAAAGTCCTTTGATATCGCCGCCGCTTTGGTGTTTCAATTACAATTTATTTTCGGAAACTCTCATCCAACCAGTACACTACGATATAGGCCGCCGGTTAATCCGAGGACCGGTTAATCCAAGGACCGGTTAATCTGAGGACCGGTTAATCCGAGGCTGGTTAACAGAGGTTCTACTGTAATCAAAATGATTCTCTCTTGACACAAAACAGGTAGTATAAAAGGAGAAAGACATGTATCACCCTGAGGAGTACTATACCAAGGAACCTAATCTGACAGAGAGAAGGTGGAAATTGTAAATAACAAATAATAGAAAGAAATTTTAAATATATGATGAAATTAAGATAGAAGAAAAATTGGAGTAAAGGGGAAGGAAATTGAGTATTTAAAGGGGGATTGCATAGATTAGATTTTTTTTTTTTTTTTTTTAAATTAAAGATAAATGATTGATTATTTTCAATTAAATGTTAAGATAAGCAATGTTAAATAGTAAGAATAATATAAAATGATAGGATTAAAAGATGATTGTTATGTTATGTTCATGCAAATGAATTGTTATAGTAGTCCAATTGTTATAGTCCAATTCAGATAGAAAGGTATCCAGCCATTTTGTAAATTTATGAGTCTTGATTGGATCAAACCAACAATTTTTCTAAAACAATAATTGTGTTGAGAGAAATGAAGTAGGACTTACTTAGTATATTTGAAAATAATTAAATTGTAAATCATAACTTCAAGATATTGTCACAAAAGACTTAAATTTTTAACTGTTTTAAACTCCATTATTAACTATTCCTTTGTTAGAAGAAAGGTTATTACAATAGAAAATATAAATAGGTTAAGCGATTTATGGAAAACAATTGTGCCTCAAAATTGAACCTAAGAAAAAGAGAACGGTTAGAAGAGAAGAGTTAGGTTAATTGAAAAGAAGAGATATTGTAAATATATTAAAAAATAATAATAATTCTCAGTAAATGGTAACCTACAAACTTGTGTTGTTGTCCACACTTTTTTTGAACAAAATAATTTTTTATAATAAAGAATGATTAAATTAAAACTATAATTTGATACCTTTTAAAGTAAATTTTATTTTTAATTGTACTTTAATTTTGGTTTTGAAAAAATACTAATATTATATATAAAAAAATTAAAATTATAATTTACATGTTTTTCCATGATGAACTTAATATTTTTAAATACATGCTTAGAATATACTCAGGATTACATCAATAAAAGAGTTTTTTATTAAATATTTTACATATTTATTATTGTATCAAAATGTGAACACATAAGTTTTTTACTCACAATATATTATATTTATTTAGATAACACCACACATTTGTATTAAGTCAAGTTTGATCAAACCACACAGAACATCACAATTATGTCACAGTTGCCAATACTTTGTTTTATGAAATGGCTGAAATATAAAGTAATATAAATTAAATACAAATTTGCAGTTTGTACATTTTGTTTTATATAAATGAAGCTCACATAAAATTTTAACACAATTGTTCTCAAAATGGTTTCATCATATAAAAGATGGCTAAAATATAGATTTAAGCAACAATTATATATACATATATATTTTTTAAAGAAATTATTTTACTCCTTCTTTCTACTGTTACTCTAACCTTGTGTTACACAACATAGACTTGCATGTGTTAGGCTTTAAAAATATACATTACTTTCAACTTATAAGTTTCCTAAATACAAGTTTAAACCCCCTAAAATAAATTATTCATTCTATTACCCTATAAATATAATGGTTTTTGCACTTTATTGTAAAGCTACACAATTTTGTGTAACACCTATTTTGGATGTACAGTAAATGACATTTTTAATCTAACAACTGTCGAGTTGAATGAATAATGGTCTTAACTAACTATCCCATTGATAAAATTGGGAAAAATCAAAAGACAATTAGTTCTTACATGCCTATTTCTCTATCTTCTTGCCTTGGGAAAGAGTGATTAACAACAGTTTAAGTTGCAAGATTAGAAACATACACACTCCTCTGTAACAGTTAACACCCTTCTGACAATGGCTGAAGATATTTACAAAGATTATTCTGAATAACGAGTGACAATTCTTGCCTTGGGAAAGAGTGATTAACAACAGTTTAAGTTGCAAGATTAGAAACATACACACTCCTCTGTAACAGTTAACACCCTTCTGACAATGGCTGAAGATATTTACAAAGATTATTCTGAATAACGAGTGACAATTCTTGCCTTGGGAAAGAGTGATTAACAACAGTTTAAGTTGCAAGATTAGAAACATACACACTCCTCTGTAACAGTTAACACCCTTCTGACAATGGCTGAAGATATTTACAAAGATTATTCTGAATAACGAGTGACAATTCTTGCCTTGGGAAAGAGTGATTAACAACAGTTTAAGTTGCAAGATTAGAAACATACACACTATTCTGTAACAGTTAACACCCTTCTGACAATGGCTGAAGATATTTACAAAGATTATTCTGAATAACGAGTGACAATTCTTGCCTTGGGAAAGAGTGATTAACAACAGTTTAAGTTGCAAGATTAGAAACATACACTCCTCAGTAACATTTAACACCCTTCTGACAATGGCTGAAGATATTTACAAAGATTATTCTGAATAACGAATGACAATTCTTGCCTTGGGAAAGAGTGATTAACAACAGTTTAAGTTGCAAGATTAGAAACATACACACTCCGCTGTAACAGTTAACACCCTTCTGACGATGGCTGAAGATATTTACAAAGATTATTCTGAATAACGAGTGACAATTCTTGCCTTGGGAAAGAGTGATTAACAACAGTTTAAGTTGCAAGATTGGAAACATACACACTCCTCTGTAACAGTTAACACCCTTCTGACAATGGCTGAAGATATTTACAAAGATTATTCTGAATAACGAGTGACAATTCTTGCCTTGGGAAAGAGTGATTAACAACAGTTTTAGTTGTAAGATTAGAAACATACACACTCCTCTGTAACAGTTAACACCCTTCTGACAATGGCTGAAGATATTCACAAAGATTATTCTGAATAACGAGTGACAATTCTTGCCTTGGGAAAGAGTTATTAACAACAGTTTAAGTTGCAAGATTAAAAACATACACACTCCTCTGTAACAGTTAACACCCTTCTGACAATGGCTGAAGATATTTACAAAGATTATTCTGAATAACGAGTGACAATTCTTGCCTTGGGAAAGAGTGATTAACAACAGTTTTAGTTGTAAGATTAGAAACATACACACTATTCTGTAACAGTTAATACCCTTCTGACAATGGCTGAAGATATTCACAAAGATTATTCTGAATAACGAAATTCTTGCCTTGGGAAAGAGTGATTAACAACAGTTTAAGTTGCAAGATTAGAAACATACACACTCCTCTGTAACAGTTAACACCCTTCTGACAATGGCTGAAGATATTCACAAAGATTATTCTGAATAACGAGTGACAATTCTTGCCTTGGGAAAGAGTGATTAACAACAGTTTAAGTTGCAAGATTAGAAACATACACACTCCTCTGTAACAGTTAACACCCTTCTGACAATGGCTGAAGATATTTACAAAGATTACTCTGAATAACGAGTGACAATTCTTGCCTTGGGAAAGAATGATTAACAACAGTTTAAGTTGCAAGATTAGAAACATACACACTATTCTGTAACAGTTAACACCCTTCTGACAATGGCTGAAGATATTTACAAAGATTATTCTGAATAACGAGTGACAATTCTTGCCTTGGGAAAGAGTGATTAACAACAGTTTATGTTGCAAGATTAGAAACATACACACTCCTCTGTAACAGTTAACACCCTTCTGACAATGGCTGAAGATATTTACAAAGATTATTCTGAATAACGAGTAACAATTCTTGCCTTGGGAAAGAGTGATTAACAACAGTTTAAGTTGCAAGATTAGAAACATACACTCCTCTGTAACAGTTAATACCCTTCTGTCAATGACTGAAGATATTCACAAAGATTATTCTGAATAACGAGTGACAATTCTTGCCTTGGGAAAGAGTGATTAACAACAGTTTAAGTTGCAAGATTAGAAACATACACACTCCTCTGTAACAGTTAACACCCTTCTGTCAATGACTGAAGATATTTACAAAGATTATTCTGAATAACGAGTGACAATTCTTGCCTTGGGAAAGAGTGATTAACAACAGTTTTAGTTGTAAGATTAGAAACATACACACTCCTCTGTAACAGTTAACACCCTTCTGACAATGGCTGAAGATATTCACAAAGATTATTCTGAATAACGAGTGACAATTCTTGCCTTGGGAAAGAGTGATTAACAACAGTTTAAGTTGCAAGATTAGAAACATACACACTCCTCTGTAACAGTTAACACCCTTCTGACAATGGCTGAAGATATTCACAAAGATTATTCTGAATAACGAGTGACAATTCTTGCCTTGGGAAAGAGTGATTAACAACAGTTTAAGTTGCAAGATTAGAAACATACACACTCCTCTGTAACAGTTAACACCCTTCTGACAATGGCTGAAGATATTTACAAAGATTATTCTGAATAACGAGTGACAATTCTTGCCTTGGGAAAGAGTGATTAACAACAGTTTAAGTTGCAAGATTAGAAACATACACACTCCTCTGTAACAGTTAACACCCTTCTGACAATGGCTGAAGATATTTACAAAGATTATTCTGAATAACGAGTAACAATTCTTGCCTTGGGAAAGAGTGATTAACAACAGTTTAAGTTGCAAGATTAGAAACATACACACTCCTCTGTAACAGTTAATACCCTTCTGTCAATGACTGAAGATATTTACAAAGATTATTCTGAATAACGAGTGACAATTCTTGCCTTGGGAAAGGGTGATTAACAACAGTTTTAGTTGTAAGATTAGAAACATACACACTCTTCTATAACAGTTAACACCCTTTTGTCAATGACCAAAGATTATTCTGAATAGCGAGTTACAATCAGTGTTATGATAAATTTAGAAGCTCCCTTACAGTTTCTGCATTCTTTTCTAAAGTAAAAAATAAAAATACACAATCAGTGTTCAACACAATTTAACAAAATAACATATATACTTCACCAGGTACTAACTTATCAATCTATACAGATGACAACAATCTGAGGTAAACACAAAAGCAAGAGAAGTTATATCTCTTGTAAATAATTTGTAATGTTAATAGTTTTCGAAATATTCAACACTAAGCATTTTAAACATCTGCCATATTTAAACATCTACAATAAAGTCTTATTATTATTATAGTATACTAGTAATAGGTTATATTCATTCAATACCTTATAATCTTCCAAAGATATTGTTTTTTATAAGAACACAAAATGGCAGGCAGACCGAAAACAAAGCATTTCCGGATCTATATAAACTATTGTTATTTTTAGGGCTATTTTTGTGTTTATATGTATAATGTTTGCAGTTTCCTCTGTTTTTTGTATGATTGTGTGTCTGTATGTGTGGACGCTTATATGTATTTAAGACTTAGTTGTAAGCATGGGACATCTCCAACCAATAATAAATCTGTAGTTGGTAATTGTAAATAAATGTAATATAAATGCTTAAACTAGGAAATAAAGAAACGATTGTCTAAAAAATAATCTTAGAATTTAAAAAAAAGAAGATAAATGGAGAAAAGTGTTTTATAATGATGAAAAGAAAAAGTGAAAATAAATTAATGAATTGTAAGCGGGGAGATATCATGTAAAAACAAAGATTCAGTATGGTGTGATATGCTATAAAAAGACATGATTTCGATCCTAAAAATGTGATGTAGTTTATGTAAAAGGCTTTCTTTTCAATTTATATAGAGAAAATAACCTTTATATTATAAACACAAATTCAATTTTATTTTTAATTTTATTGTAAAATTACACTATACACTTATTTTAATTACACTAATTAAAAAATTACACTTATTTTTTGTTTTTGTTATTTATTGAAGTATACAGCGGGGTCAGCTCCCATATTTTATGTTTATTTTTTCTTAAGTGTTAGCATTTAAAATAGTTTGTTTTTATTGAAGCTAATTTTTATGTTTTGTGTGCAAGTGATTTCTTGTTGTTTAATTAATTATACCGTTTTTTAATGAAATTATTATTTTAAAAAAAGAAGAAGAAAAATTAGTTTAATAAATATCATTAAATTTTTTACTATCCTATTATTAAATTTCATTTCGTAGAATAAACTTTTTTGTAATTTTAAAATAAATAATATTTGGTTATTTATACTATCATCTTTAACAACCATAATTAGAGCAGGAAAAATATTACATAAGATCTATAAAGTTAGGAACCATGAGCTCTGCTCTCATCAAATTAGTTAGGGATAAACATATTTAAATTATAACCTTTACTGATAATCAGACATTTGCCTAAAAAAAATTGTCAAATTCGTAATAGCAATACATAATTTTAAACGCCAGTTTAAGATAAAATATTGCCTAAATATGACATTAAATTTAATACAATACACAAGTCATGTGATTTAGTACTGCTGTTGTAGCTTCCATCCTCTACTTTTAAGATCTTTTGTTAAAAGCCAGCCATACGGTACTCTTTTTCTAGTCCTAATTCACTAACTTTTGTTGGTGTAAATTACCTGTTGTCAATTTTCATGAAGACCATGTTTTACTGCATTCTTCATAATTTTATTTTGCGCTATGTCGAAGTTCATCTAAAAAAAAAGAAAAAATCTTAATCCCCACCAGATCTTAGATTTTAAACTGTGTGTGTATAGGCTATATATATATATATATATATATATATATATATATATATATCTGTTTCTGTATGTTATATGTATTAATTTCCAATATTTAAATCAATTTAAAGAAATAAACTATAACTTTGTCTGGGTAAAATATTTCAATCGTAAAGTTGATTGGAAATATAGTAACTTTTTTGAAAACGTACCAGCATATTTAACTTCGTCAAAAGCTTTTCTAGCCTTTTTCAATTCTTCGTTCATTGTTAATAGGTCCTTAACTCTGGCATATTTTCTGGCATCTTTTCGTACAAGAAATACAATATCCTCCACTTGAACTCTTCCAGTACGTCCAATTTCCATTGCTTTATGTGTCTGAAATATATAAAAAAACACTAACAAATTAACTGGGTGACTAAATACCATAATAAGAAACACAATGAACAACTAGTTTTAAAACTTGTGAAGGTTATATTTTTAGTTGATTTTTATTTTTTTATTTTCATCAGATTTATTTAAAATTGTTCCGATATTTAAAAAATACCCTACCAAATTAAATTTAAAAGTAGCCAAAAAATATTTAGCTGTTTGGTGGCAAGACTTTGTAAATATTGTATGCCACCACTACGAAATCAAAGGGATTTGTGATGAAATAATTGATGTACAGTAAATGACATTTATAACTTTTTTTAGATATAATATTTTGATTAGCAGAGATATTTTTGGTGATATTTCAAATATTTTTGTGGTGAATTGTATAAAACCTAAATAAATAATGTTAGCGTTCTATAGGTTAAAGCTTTTGTCTAATAATCACTAAATTTTACGAAAATATTTGGTTTTACACTGGCAAAAGTTCTTTAGCCAGAAAATCACAAATTTTATATGTTGATCTTTAGCCGATTATGTTTTTTGTTTTGTTTGTCCAATTTTGACCAATATTGATACAAATATTGATTTTTACAATTATTAAGACACATTCCCTAGGTAATAAATAGCACCTTACAAAAAAATTTCAACATGTATAAAACTATCCTTATGAATTTATTTTTTATTTTTTGGTGTAACATAATGGAGAATAACATTAACACAAACATTTTGAGAAACAATTTAAAAATTGGTTTGAGCTTTATTTTGAGCCTTATTTTGGTTTTTTACACATTAAAACTCTATCCTTTTTACTTTGACAATTTACGTTTATTTTGGAACATTTTTCTTTACAAATTACACACATTGTATAAGTGTAATTAATATTAGTTATAATAAAAATTGTACAATTTCCCAGTAATAACTCTCAAACGGTTTGAACTGAAGTTCATGTACACCTCTTTATTACAAAACTTAAGACCCAATAATAAATTATTAATTGGCAAAGATTTACAAATGAGGACTTGAAACATAATGCAATAGCTTGAAATTGTGTAAACATTATTAAAAGTTACACATCAATTGCTACATCTAGTAGTATTTTGGCAAACTAAGACCTGTTGTGCCAAGAAAAATGGTAATAGAATAATAGACATTTATTGCAACAATGATACATCATACTTAACTATTAGATAAACAATTGTTCCAAAAGCAGCCTCATCAGAAAAAAACAGAAATAATTACTAAACCTAAATTCCACCCAAATAGATAAGGGTCTCATTGAAATCTGCAATTACGAAGAAAACAAAAGAGTGTGGTAACAAAAATGTATATGAAAGAAATCAGCTACACTTGCACTACAAAAACAAACAAAAAACCATAAAGAAGAAATCAGCTAGCCTTCACTTCATTCAAAGTATTTCAAATACACATTAAAGATCTTTGAAATAAAGGTTTATTTTCTTTTTTGAGTTTTAAGGCGAAAAACCATTTCAGTCATTATCTCCTTCAAAAATTTGGCAAGAAGATGCTTTACCTTAAAATCTTAAAAATAAAACATTAAAAACAATAACAATACAAAAACTATATAAAACACAAAATAATCAACAACATAATATAATACAGGGCTGTAAAATGTCCCTGCAACAAGATAACAATTATTACAATCTATGATATATTATAATTAACAACAATTAAAAAGGACAATACCCAATCAAGGATCTGAGCATTATCTCCCCAACATCGCCTGAATGGAATTTGGTAGGCCAAAAGTTCGTCACACACCTCTTAACATAACACATCCAGTGAGGATGTGCTTAATTGATAAAACACCTTGACAAAATGGGCATTGTGGCGGATTCCCCTGCTCCATCGGAAATCAATGAGCGATCATGGAATGACCGATACGAACATGGATAACCACCACTTCCTCTCGACGACTGGCACGTATGAATGAATTCCATGGACGGACAGTATCTTTGACTTCCCTCAGCTTATTGGACTCTGTATTTGTCAACTCTTCTTCGCATTTGTTATGCAAAATAATTTTAATTCCCGATACAAAGTCAGATACCATAACACGATGTATGACTGGTATCTTACTTGTAGCTTCCTTTGCTATTTCGACAGTGTTAGTGTTTCCCAAAATGCTGCAATGCTCAGGTACCCAGCAAAATGATATTCCGACGTACACAAAAGATAGTGACGGAAACCAGATGGAATGGTATTTAGTTTAGGCCTTTCAAAATAGCAAAACGTTCGACAGAAAATACACTATAAACTGAGGGTAATCCATACATATACGTACGTCCAACCGGATGAGTAATATGCGCAACCGACTTTACCGTCCAGTTTAGAACCATCTGTGAAAACAATTTCACTAGATGGGTATTCACCAAGTATATAGTTAAACTCCTGGCGATATATACTACATCAAGAGTGTTGTGCTTGATGCTGTACAGTGAAAAATCATAAGTTGACATTTGAATGAGCCATGGAAGAATAAAACATGGGAGTATTCTCATTCATTGGAGGAAGTATAAGGCCCAAATTGTCAAGGATTCTAATTGTTCTAATGCCAAATAGGGTGGTACAATTTTGACAACATTTTTATCGTTCCGCCAAGAGATTTTTTAAATACTATGTCGTAAGCCGGATGATACGGTTTGGAGCACAGATTACACACACATATATATATATATATATATATTATTTGTAGTTGCTGTCTTCGTCAAGTAAGAGATGGTTCACCTATCTCAGCAAGTAAGCTGGGCTCGAAAGAAATGCTCCAGAAACAATACACAGTGTAGAGTTATGTATTGAAACAAGCTTTTTTTGTATTTTCATTTGTATTTAAAAAGGAAGTACGTGATTGTTATAATATATATTATACATATAATATAGTTATCCAGATTTTGATTGAACTCATTGGTCTTACTTTTTAGCCCCCTACCATTTAGTCTACAGTAAATCTAAATAAGTATGATATATTAACAAACAGGTTCTATCTGGAAGAAACATAAATACAATTCTGGCACAGGATAATAGTGCTTTCCTCACAATTATAACAGAACAATGTAATGGTTATCTTCTCTTTAAATGTATATTAAATTATTTTTAATGTGTAGTTATAATGTGTTTAAATAATCACCACTCAACTCAAAGAAACTAAAACCAAATTTCATAAATTATTTGCAAACTCTAAGCTAATATTCGTCTACTTTATACCTTAAATAATAATGTACAACAAAAACTATGATTTTTGATTTTACAAAATAACATCTTACACTCGAACATGACCTTCAAAGAAAACTTGGACTCAAAGAAAATAGAAAAACCAAATGTCTACACAAGTATATAAATACATATAAACTCATACATACACTCCATATTTGAATTCATATTTACACAGATACACATTTATACACATCTATACATATGTATATCATACACATACTGATGAAAACATATGCTCTGCTTGACTTTGTCGTGATGTGGCCCAGCCAAGGGGCCCACCAAACCAAAACCATAATAATTATAAATTAGGATGTAAAGGAATTCTAAATAATAAAATATGAATTGGCACTTGCGATTTTGTTGAGCAGTGCAATATGACGTAGAAGGGGGGGGAGAGACGAGGAGTGGAAGGCTTGAACCAGCGAGCCGACCGGGAGTCTGTTCCGAGAGCCGCGAGATGGAAGACCACTACGGGACGAGGTCAGGTCAGTCCATTTTCGGCCACGTGCTAGCTAAATTAAACGGTATGCTTTTCAGCCACTATTAAGGCTTTATCTTGCCGTTATGTCTTTTTAATAAATCATAATTAATTCTGTAATCTTTTAATTCGGCAGCAAATAAAATATAACATTTAATTTCACTTGCGTTGTGTGCGTTCATTAGCGTCCTAACCCGACTCCTTGGCTCATCCTGACAAGATTCGGCTAAAGTGTACGCGGTCTCCAGCCAGCCGGAGCTTCCAGCTGGTCAAAAGAAGTGGAGACGGTCACACTTAATAATCTTGTAAGTAAATAATCTTGTAAGATTATTTTTGGTTCATATGAACTTTTATGATTTCGTTACCTTTGAACATAGGAAATCCTTAAAATTAATATTTCTAGATTGGCTTTGTTTAAGTTATTTCCAAATTGAATAAGAGGTAATAAATACAGAGATAAATTTGAGTTTAAAATTTATTCTTTACTTACCAATATGTAAAGTTAAATATGTAATTGTAGCATTTCACATTTTTGTTTCACATAATATAGATTTTTATCTTGAACTATAATTAAAGCCAGTGATTAGCGTCTGTGGTATAAGATGCCTATGTTAAAACTTTTTAAACCTAAAGTATCTCAAAGACAAATGATCTGAAATCGATTTTGAATATACTAATTGAAAGAACTTAGTTGATAAATATTTCAATGTATTATCAAAATACATAAAATTGAGAAATTTAATTTATCTATGTCATTGGACAACTTTTGTTTGTTCCCCTTAGAAGGACAATGAAACGAATTGTGTTAAATTTTGTATTAATAAACATTGACTATTTGCTAGTATTAAGGACCCATCATTTTACTGTTGTTAACTTTTAAAAGAAATGTGAAAAGACTTTGAGCATTATATTTTAGAAATTCATTTTCGGCTAAGTCCATCATATGTAAGTGTATTATATGTTTGTTATTTCAGGAGCGCCTCCAATTAAAATCATGTCTCTTATTATGTTAAATGAAAAATAACTATCAATCAATATAGGTTATTACCTCTTAAATTTTGGTTTATCTAACAATATTTCTGTATAAATTCTATTCTTTTTTTAACAAATTCTTTCAAAAGATAATATGCATTGCAAATTAATTTTAAAGACAATTTATGTATCCTTTTAAATAGTGCCTTACATATATTTTATATTACTGTATTCTATTTATTTACTTACAAAAATTAATGTCCCTTTGTTCTTTCCATACATATAAATTTAGATACAGTTTTTCTTATTAAACTTATTAAAAAAGAACACACAAAATCACTTTTATATAAAATACTTATAGTTTTTATATTTTATTAAAAATTTTCTATTATTATATTACAAAACATATACAAATCACTTTAGATGCACTTGTTTCTTTTTAATTATACCTTTGTTTACTTTTATTTTAATGTTTTTCATTCTGTTGTCTGGACCTCAATGAATCCTGAGACCATCTCTCCCCATCGCTTCAGATTTTTAAATTTCTTTATTCATAGTGGTTGAAATGGTCAAGAGAATTATTTCGTTTTGCTGAATATGGGGTTTTAGTTTTGCACTAACATCTGCACATTGTCTGAGTCTGATTTATTGATATTTGATTATTTTAACTTTGAGTGTGCTGAATATGTTTGTCTGGGAGGTGTAGTATTACTTTATTTTTCTCTTGATTTTGCTTATTACTTACAGATCATAAACTATCATGATAATAATTAAAATACTCCTTATAAATTCACAAGTTGTGTTATCTTAACTTGTGTCCATATTGTTCTTATCGTGAGTAACCTTATTCTCAGTAAAATGTTCATGGTTATCATTGGATATTTGATGTGCACTATGACCATCTTCTAGTTGGTTGCTTAGACGTAGTATCTGCTCGCATAGAGTTACCAAAATTGCTGGTTGTCCATCAGTCTTATCCCCCAAAACTTTCCTATTATGGAATGAAATACATTTTACAATACTCTTTCTCGCAGCAGATCTTGCCAAGTATTAAAGTGCTTGGTTTAATGTATTTAAAAAGAGTTTATGTAAATCTTATTATCTGGTACAAGTCCTAATTCAGATGCAGAGAACCTGCAATAATCTAGGCTTGAAAACTAGGCTTCAAATCCAAATCATCAACTCTGGACAAATGATGTACAGCATCAATAATGTCAATGTTACTTCAAAACCTAAACCCAAGCTACACTTTTAACAACTTCAAAATATTTTTGTTCTTAATTTTTAGCACACCGTAATATCAACACAGTTTACATGTGAATATTGTTATAAGTTACTAAGTTCTATATTTACTATTACTAGTTCTTTTTTTAATGATTCATTTTGACTTTTTCACTCAGTTTCATTAAAATATTGTTCAATAACAGCTTTTTGACAGTGAACAATAGTCTCAGGTTCATCAATTTTTTCATGTGTAGAGTTAACTAAAACACCAATTTCTTTGCTTTCCACTGTAAAATCTCCCATCTCTTGAAACAATTGATCCAGTTTATTAAATAAACCAGAAATATTAACAATTTTATCTCTACTGTTCAATCTTGTAGTTACATTAAACTTCAGCTGTAAATTATTAAATAATGAGGGTGTAAACTACTTTTGTTAAGAGGCGGCCGGAGTCAACCCAACCGCTCACGGCTCAGATCCCCAGTTTAACATGGAGCGGGTATAGTTTATGTTTTCCTCACCGAGAACCAGCACGTTCAGTAAAAAATCGTAACGGCCAAATAATTTGTTACTAGCATACGTATTATGACAAAGGAGCTTACAAATATGGAAATTCAATGGCATTCATATGAAGACAAAGCTTCTAGACCAATAAAGGTAATGGCCAGAGGACTGCACCCATCATGTGTGGAAGAAGAAATATGCTGTGATATTAAAGAACAGGGATTTAGAATCTTGGAAGCAAGGAACATAATAAAAACAGAAAACATAGGTGATCATGATAAACACGCCGCAAGGAAAATAAAACTTCCACTATTTATGCTCACATTTGAAAACCATGAAGACATAGAGAAGATTTTCACCATCAAGTCAATTATGGGGCTAATTGTAAAAATTGAACCTTTGCTGAGAAAGACAAACTTAATACCGCAATGCAAAAGATGTCAGGCATTTGGCCACACAAAGCACTATTGCAACCGTGACGTTGCCTGTGTCAAGTGTGCAGGGAACCATCTTACAAAGGACTGCACTTTAAAGAAAGAAGATAAAGCAAAGTGCATAAATTGCCGTGGTAGTCACCCGGCAATTTACAGAGGTTGTATAGTCGCAAAGGAGCAACAAAGTAGGAAAGTAAATGCAAGTAGGACTTCGTGTCAAAAACCTGGCCCGAGTGCTCATGACAGAAATACAAAAGACAGTAAATACTTAAAAGAACAATATGAAAACAAGAAACAGGACGCAGAGCCGAAATCCTACGCTAATATTGTTAAAAACGCTCGCGAAAAGATGAAGTCACGATGAAAGAATTGTTGACCCAGATCTTGCAAAGGCTCAACGATCAAGAAAAGGTAATTAGCACATTATGAGAGGAGAAAAATGGGGTCAAGAAAAAGAGCAAGAATAAAAAATGAGTTGCTCACTTAAAATAGCAACATGGAATGCCAATGGATTACTCAAACACCAAACCGAATTGGAAATATTTCTTAGAAAGGAAAAAATCGATATATGCCTGATTTCAGAAACTCATCTTATAAATCAGCCACGTGTCAGAATACCAAACTTTGCATGCTACCACACTCCACATCCGACTAATACAGCAAGAGGGGGTACTGCAGTACTAATAAAAAGCAACATCCAGCATCACGAAGAGCCGGTGACTATAAAGCAAACTTTACAACTGACTGCTATCAATATTCAAATGAAGAATAGAGACTTCAAGGTTGCGGCTATTTATTGCCCACCTAGGTCATCGCTCAAGAGAGATGACTATTTCAATATCTTCAAGACACTTGGAAACTACTTAATCATTGGGAGGGGATTTCAATGCCAAACATACACAATGGGGCTCAAGACTAATCACCTCAAAAGGTAAAGAGCTTTATCAGGCGGGGTGTAAGCACAATTGTGTATTTATCTCTTCACGATCACCAACTTACTGGCCAACTGATCCAGTGAAAATACCAGACTTAATTGACTTTTTTGTCACCAAAGGGTTATCAAGCAATCATATGTATGCTGAAGGTAATGATGATCTCTTGTCAGATCATACCCCTGTGATTCTGTCGGTCAGTGAATCTGTTCTTATGAAAAAACAACTTCCCAGACTCACAAATAATAAAACTTAACTGGAACAAATTCAGAACTGAGATTGAGAACTTTGTTGACATTGAAGTGCCATTGCTGAGTGCGAGTCAAATAGATCAAGAAATTGAACAATTTGTTGCTGACGTACAGGAAGCAGCGAAAAATAGTACTCCAACTGTAAATAAAATCCATCAAGTTGCAACAACCTATCCGGCTGATATCATAGAACTAATCATGGAGAAAAGGAATGCTCGAAGAAAGTGGCAACGATCAAGGTTTCCTGGTGACAAAATCATTGCAAACCATCTTAGTAATCGACTAAAAACTGCAATAAAATTTTTTTTAAATGAGTCTTTTGGAAATTTCCTTTGTAATCTGACTGCCGATGATAAAACAAACTACTCGCTCTGGAAAACAGCGAGGCGATTTAAAAGGCCCCCACTTCAGGACCCACCCTTAAAAATGCAAGATGGTTCTTGGGTAGGAAATTCAAAGAAAAAAGCTGATGTTTTCGCAGACCACCTATCAAATGTGTTTAAACCCTTCCAACAAATCACAGATAAAGAAAACACAGTGCTTGTAGATAAGGTAGACGACGTTGAAATACCACTCGTTTCTCTTAAAGAACTCAAACACATATGTAGACACCTCAACAACAAGAAAGCACCTGGTTTCGCCCTTATTACAGGACGGATTATAAAGGAGCTGCCAGAGATAGCACTCATTAAATTACAATACATAATTAACGCCTGCCTAAATCTCAAGCATGTTCCTCGACTCTGGAAAATTGCAGAGGTTATTGTCATACCAAAGCAAGGAAAACCACCCACAGAAGTCACATCGTATAGACCAATTTCTCTATTACCTGTAATGTCAAAGATCTTTGAAAAACTACTCAGGAAAAGACTTAAGCGTATCATAATGAAAAGAAAGCTGATACCGAACCATCAGTTTGGCTTCAGAAGCAAGCACTCGACAATAGACCAGGTGCATCGCATAACCAATATTGTGGAAAACGCACTCGAGGAAAATAAAATTTGTTCTACAGTGTTCCTTGACGTTGCGCAAGCCTTTGACAAGGTTTGGCATGAAGGCCTCATTTACAAATTGCATAGAGATCTACCTAAACAATATTTTGAAATTCTAAGATCATACCTAGCAGACAGATGCTTTAGAGTTCGATATGGCTCAGAGTTTTCAGACTTGAAAGATATAGCAGCAGGAGTTCCCCAGGGAAGTGTCCTCGGCCCTGTACTCTATCTTTTGTACACCAGAGACATAGTACATGATGGCGAAACTATGATGGCAACATTTGCGGATGACACAGCAATCCTCGCGGTCGATACCAACATTGATTGTGCCAGGAATAAGCTGCAAAAAGCTCTTAACAAAGTAGTAAACTGGACAGAATTATGGCGCATAAAACTCAATGAAGACAAATCCACACATATAAATTTCACATACAAGAAGATAGTAAATGCCCACATTACCATTCACAATAAAATCATACACTGTGCTAACACTGCTAAATATTTGGGTATGACCCTGGATGTAAAGCTCAAGAGGAAGGAGCATGTGAAAAAGAAAAAAGAGGAACTGAACATCAAGTATCGAAACCTTTACTGGCTGCTCGGACGTAACTCCGGACTGTCGATCGGAAACAAAATCTTGCTTTATAAACAAATTTTGAAGCCAGTGTGGACGTATGGCATTCAATTATGGGGCTGTACAAAGAACACAAATGCTCAGATGATTCAAAAATTTCAGAACAAAGTACTGCGAGGAATGGTCAACGCGCCATGGTACGTAAGAAATAAAGATCTCCATCGTGACCTGCGAATTGGCCTGGTAACGGAGGAGATGAAGAGGTATGCATGTGGACATGACATGCGATTGCGGAAGCATGTAAATCCTGACATGCTAAGTGTACTAAACGTAGGCGGTGACATCCGTCGCCTTAGCAGAAAGAAGCCTCATGATCTAATGGCTTAATGTAGCGGAGAGTATTTAGCTATTAATTCTCTCATACACAGCGACTCTTTGTAAGAAAATAAAATCGTTTGTCGGTCTGGTGGACTGGTTATGATAACCGGGGGTGTTTTTAGTGGGTAAAAATCCCACACTACCATTGCGTGCAATGGTGTCTTTTTGAAGATTTTCACCTCCACAAAAAAAAAAAACTAGCATATGTATCACTCTATATAAATTTGTTTACGAAAAGTTTTTTTCTTTCTATTTTTATTTTAAGAAATGCAACATCTATTTCTCCATAAGACTTCCATGTTTTTCTAGCAAAACTAATTCCGTTCTAAAAATTCGATCTTAAAATAAGTATGTTTTAATTTTAAACATACATCAACTTAAGTATTGTGACGTTAAAATTGCTGTCTAATATTTCAGTTATATTCACTAGAAGTATTTTATTTTGTCGTTTAAAAATACCTCTGCAATTAGAGTTTACAGAGTATGTGGATCGGCGGCCGTGGTGGTTCATCGATGCCACGCAAGGTTTCACTAGCGTTGCTCACCGGCCAGGAAGATTCGTGAGACTAAAGGTGATTGCCCTATAGTTTGTCCAAACAGCCGTTAATGTTTACTCTAATTACTGAAGTCTAAATATTATTTCTCGCAAAATGAGTCCAAACACGGTACAATTGTGACAACTCTAACCGGTTTTTATGAGTTTAAAAACTAGAAAATAATTAAAACGAGTCCTTTATCACGTATTTTATATTGTAATAATCAGACGTCTTTAATGTAATAGTAATCAGATCAAAAAGTAACATAAAATGTATCATTTAAAGTAACATTTAAAACGAATTTGTATTTTGTTTTACTTTAGTATACGTTCCTTGTTATCTTAATTCTGATTATAGTTTATTTTTTTGCGTACGTCCATGCCGATCAGAATTGTTATCAATGGCTTACTTTTAGGGTTTTATTTATGGTAATTATTACTTTATGCATTTTCACTGGATTTTTATTAGTATTTGTTTTAATAGTTTTATACCTTTATTGAATTTTGAACCTTTCATAGGTTTAGATCTGCGTTGTTTTTTCCAATGTAATATCAATGTACACTTTACGTTTTTCTTTGTTATCTCCGTTGGTTTTTTTTACTCGATTATAACATTATATTGCATTTGTATTAATACCTATTTTGAAATTGTTTACCATTATGACCATTTTAATATTTATACTATTGTTTTCCTTTACTTTTGTTAATTAACTATTGTCATGTATTATTTACTTTTGTACTTTTATAATCGATGTGTAGGACTACTTATGGTTTTTGCCATTTATCTTTACATTAGTAAATAAAAAAAACAAAAACATTTATTTGTTTAAACATTTAAAAAACTGTTTTGTTATTTTTTTACCTTTATATTTTGATCTATTTTATGTAAAATGTATTTAAATAATGTCAACGAATAAAGATTTATATTGCAAATAAATAGGGGAAAGTTGGTCATGAAGAGCCGCGTTGTAGTCGATGTGCTAGGAAGGTGGTTACAGCCAGACTTGAGTATGGAATAGATAGGATGCCAAAACACAAACAATGTGGAAACCATTGGAACGTGCTAATGGTCGACCTCTTGGGTCTATTGTGTCTGCTGAGAGTTAGGGACACGGCCGGCGCGCGGTGAGGCGGCACAGTGAGTGAGTCATACTCCTAATCCCGTTATACAAACAGAAGACAGGCGGCTATTGGTTCTCAATTAATTCAACATCACAATGTCAGGTGTCCTAGGCTGTTTGATGATATTTAATGATAAACTATCTTAAAAATCTAACCCTCAAAATAATATATTTGCCTAATGTATAATTAAATAAATTTCAAACAAGTGTGGAAAAATTTGCAATGATATAAATGATTGTAATAAATAATTATTTCAAATCTTATTAAATGTTATTTGATGAATGCCTACAAATTTCCCCATTTTTCTCATACGGACTAATATGATGTCTGGAATCTCTGGTCTTGTAAGAGTTACGACGGTAATTAATTGAATTTTAACAGTGAATTGTTAAAATTTACTACAGTTCTCCCAAATTTTACAAGGCGGCTATTTCTAATCTATTAGCAATGCAATTAGAAATTTATATTATTGTTACATATTTTTACAGAATATGTTTCTATTTATAATCTAATATTCTAAGAATAGTTTCTATTTCAATCTATGAATACCAATCAATATAACTTAATCGATTTTTAAAAATAGTGATTTAAGAATTTTTTGGAGGCCCCTATACGCCACGCGGGTTAGTGTACGGCACGCGAGTACGGGACAGTAAAATATAAGAATGATTGTACCGTACTACACTATTGGTTACCGACTGCCGATTAGGGATGGCGAAAAAACATCTTATTCACACTATTTTTTCTAAATAAGGCTTTTGTTCTGTAATCATTTTGTCGTTTCATGATTATATATATCGAAACATCGATGTTTTCAATAATTTTGCCATCACTACTGCCGATAGTGGATGATGTTCTCCTATTAGCTAGAGGGTTTCTAGTAGTACTAGTGGCCGCGGCGATAGTGGCGCTACCGTATTCTTGCATGTGAAAGCGCTGTGAAACAGCGATATTTTTGTTGACTCCGGCCCCCTCTTAACTAATAGAATTTATGAAAAATTGCTCAGCTGAGGGCGCCAGGTGGAAATTAACTCACCAATTTTGAAAAAAAATAAATAAAAATTGACTTAAAATTGAAATATTCTCATGGTCGTGTTTTCTTTTAAAAGTGTACTAACAGTGGTTGTCTGGTAAATAAAAATCCTTGTTTATTTTTCTGAAACTGAACATAGTAATTTATTTAAAGTATTCATACACACATATTAATAGTACATATAGATTAGTATATTGCTTGAAAATATATTATGTTAGAAATTTGAAATTGTTTTGTCTTGAAGAGACCAAAATTCTTTATAAATGATTCTATTTTAATTAGTTGCAACTTCTAATCATTAGATTTTTTATGAGCATCTTTGTTCTCATATAAAAAAATTTTTAAATGTTCTATTAAAGTGTTAGTTTAATTATTTTTTAAAAATTACTTATTACATTAAGATTACTTATTTAAACAAATTTTAACATATTTAATATTCATCATTAGTCCTTTTACTCAAAATATAAAATAAGATTGTCTATCATTTTTGTTACCACATTGTAGCCATCTCCAGGGTGAACATCCTTTGTGGCGTGCAGTCCTCGTTCTTGAGGTTGAGGTCCATTATCGACTATGTAATCTTTCAGTTGATGATCTCAATTTTGACTTTATGAATTCATAGTTCTCACACATTTCATCTCTATCACTGAAATAGGGTTTATGTTTCGATACTTAACGTCTTTCAGATTGAAAATACCGGCTAAACTGTTTATGCAATGAACGAATTCATTTCGCACCATGTGCTCTACGCACAATCACTAAAGATTTATTATGTCACCATATTATGTGTCCGTCGATTTCCTACGCACTCTACAATCAATTGATTCTAAACTGTTTACGATTTACATTGTCTATATTACAAAAGAGTCTCATTAACACAGGTTACATTGTCTACAACTATTTCCTATCACTAATCAAAAGCACATCTTTCTATTTCAGACGCTGCCTCTAGACTCTTACAAACACATCTTAATCCCTTGAACGTTCCTGACCAACTGTTAAACATTAATTACATTGTTCACAAAATATTTTCAATACAAAATGTGTCTGACCAAGTCAGACGCCGGCTTTAGTCTGTACTAATTCCTAGCATCTCAAACTAAGCGTCCTTTTCAGATCTACCAACTCAGCATACCCCCATTACGTTCACATTTCTGGTCCCACGGACACTGTCCAAATCATTTTGCTTGACAACAAGAATTGTCTATTTTCACAAAACAATATCTCACTTTAATATTTATTCTATCTTACAACTAGACATTATTTATTTTAAATTTATATTTTGGAAATCTATTTTTATTTTTATTCCCCTTGTTTTAATATTACTTACAGACATTAATTTGACTTACGTCGTCTTTTCTTTAAACCAATCATAAAATTCCTTTTTATTTTCTTGTTTTAATCTCAAAGCAAAATTCAAAAATTGAGTATCACACAGCTTATCTTAATTAGGCATGGGAAATTGTACATGCTACAGAGATAAGACAATGGTGTTGACATATTTCATTATTGAATTACATGGGTTAATATTATCTTTAGGTTAAATTTGAACAAAATTTTGGTTTAGGTTAGGCCATATATTTAAATTGTAAACGTTGATCATCATTTCTATGGGATTTAACCTACTTGTTCGAATATTGTACTGTTATACAGCCAGTATAATATTAACCCTTACAACTCCCATGTCAGCCGATATCTTAATTTTCCCGTTCCGATTACATGTCGGTCAATGGTCGACAATGAACAATTCAATATTTAATGCTAATATTTGGTTATATCGAAGTTGTTCTATACACATTGTTAATTTATTGTGTAACTATAGTAACTAAATTAAAATTAGGAAGAATATACATTGTTTTTATTTTATTTTATAAAATTTTAAATATTAGGTCTATTTCAGCTATAATCATACAAATAAAAAGAGATCTGTGGGAGTGTTAAGTGCAATAATTATTTAGTTATATCGAAGTTGTTCTATATACATTGTTCTTTTATTGTGTAACTAAAGTAACTAAATTTAAATTAAGAAAAATGCATTGTTTTTATTTTAAGTATTAGCTCTATTTCAGCTATAATCGTACAAAAAATGAGATCTGAAAGAGGGTTCAGTGCAATAATAATTATTTGGTTATATCGAAGTTGTTCTATATACATTGTTATTTTATTGTGTAATTATAGTAACTAAATTAAAATTAGAATGAAAATAGGATACATGGTTTTTATTTTATTTCATGAAATTTAAGTGTTAGCTCTTTTTCAGCTATAATCGTACAAAAAAATTGAGATCTGAGGGAGTGTTCAGTGTAATAATAATGATAGTAGTAAGAGTTAAGTGTTAACATGGAGCAACATGTTAATGAGAAATTCTTTGTCAAACTTGGTAAATCCACTAGACTTCAGGTTTTCGAATGGTTAAATATATTTTAAGAAGAAAAGGATGTAATTGATGATGACCAGCACTCTCATCTTCCTTGCCCATCAATAAAAGATGATATTATAAAAATGTAGTAGTATGAAAAAATTCAAGAAGTTGCTGAATTGTGAAATATTAAAAAGATAATGTTTGACAGATTTTTCACACAAATTTTAATTTTTAAAAAGTGTGCTCAAAGATGATTGAGACCCTCATTCCTGAGAAACTCAAATGAACATTTAAGTTGATATCCTCAAATACAATGAAAATTATCATAACTTTTATAACATGTAATAACTTGTGACAGTCCCAAAAAATAATAGTCAATCCATATATTCGAAGACTCCCAGTTCACTAATAACAAAGAAAGGAAGAATGCACCAGTCCAAATTAACAGCAATCAAGATTGTTTTAATAAATATTCTATGGATAGTTGACATTGATTGGGTAACTCATGATCAAATCGTTTGTCAGCCTATAATGCACTGATGAAAAGAAAAATAGTAAAAATTTTAAATGAATAAAAATGGGTTACGAATTCACCAAAACAAATATCATGTATCCACAATACATTATCTGTCAAGATTTTTTTTCTTTCTTTTTTTGAAGCAGGAATCCTCGTATTAGAACATCCTCCATATTCATCTAAGGTGGCACATGATTTTTTATTTCCACATATCTGCATTAATAAGTACCCATTTTGAGTCTGTCAGTCTGAGTCAATTTAATCAGGCCTTACTGATATCTCGGGCCGCCCTGATATCACCTGACTGAATAGGAGAGGACATTGAATGAAATAAAATTGATATTGTGTAGTTTGTTGAATACAATGCTTTAAAACTCCATTTATCTTATAGCGATGGCTTGTATAACATTTGTACGACTGAATAACTAGGCTAATTACAGTTTAGTGGTATGCTGAGTGATGAACACTACAAACAAAAACAAACTTTTTATTTGTCATTACTAAAAATATTGTCCTACTGTGCATCTATGAAATTATTTAACTTAATTAGTATGATTTTTTTTTAGGTTTATATAAACATACCATGTCTGTGATAAATTCAATCACCAAATCTTCCAACAAATCAACACTTTCAGTATAAGGGTTTTGGTCATCGCCAAAACCGTACATCAAACATCGTAGTTCTTTGGAGAATATTCTCTTTCTACCTGAAAGTGTTACACCTGACTCTTGTTCTTCATCTTCAAACTAAAGTAACAATAATTAAAATCAAATTAGAACCATTTTCTTTTAAAACCACATTACAAATATAATTTGTATCAATGTCATTTAAAAAATACTTTTCTCACGACATAACTGCTAAGTATCATTCAAAACAAACAAGACAGCTTGTAATAACTACAAAGGTAAACCAAATTTAGGTACTGGTATGACTGTCTCAAAACTAATAAAAATCTACACCATTCATCAGTGTAACAATTCCTATGACCTAACCTTTTGCCTAATTTTAAAATATTGGCATTATGTACTCTTAGTAAATTTAATTTTAAAAAAGAGTCCTAGATATATTAAATAGATCATCAGCACTAAATTGTAACTACTGTTCAAAATTAGCATAATCTCAACCCAATCAATTTAAAATCCACATTAAACAGAATAACGTAGTGTGGGTGTTAATATAATAAGTTAAAATAACCACTATTATAATGAATCATATACAAAGATCAAATTTGGAATAAACACAACTAAAGTAATAATAATAGTAATTAAAACTATATAAAACAAACTAATCTACAAACCACAGAAGATTGTTGGTTAAACCAAAAATCGAACACTTTAAAAATGAAGATTTATTATTTAAAAATATGGGGATTAAAATGAAATGTATATGTAGGAAAGTGATTTAAAATAAAATTGGAACAATTGGGACTTTGTGCAATCCCATAAAATGGGATTTATGGCAAATTTAAATATAAAATACTAAACAGTGAACAGTTATAGGAATATGTGTATTACAAGTTATAGATTATCATCTTGCTATCACATGTTACCAGAAAATAGTCAGAGCAAGGGCTTGATATGAATTTAAATGTTTTGAAGGGAAAACTAATATAACCATAGCCTACAACACTTTTAATTTTGTAATATTTAAAAGAAATAAAATAATAAAAGGTAAAATTAGCATCTAGATAAATAAGAATATTGTAATAGACCTTTAGGAATCCACAGCAATTAAATTAATTTATAAAAAGTGAAAGGTGATTAGTGAAATCACCTTTCAACATTTTCAGACATTGATAATTTGAGCTTATGAATATTTAAACGCAGACGTTATGGGCTATTGTTACACAACCCAAACCTTCTTCAATCATTAAACTGACTCCCGGCAAGATGCAGAATTAAAGCACAGAAAAGAAAATTACAAATAGGAAGTGGTAAAAACTATTATTAGAGTGCCAGTAATAAGTATTGAACAGATTTAAAGACAAATTTCAGATATTACAGGCTAAGTGTAACCACGTAAGATTAATTTGAAACCACAGGGGAAAAGATAATATCCAGCCATATGAACTTTGAAAGGCTTATGATTGGAGTAAACAATTTTATAAATAACATGTTTAAATAAACCAGTAAAGAATTTAAATTACAGATAATTACAAGTTTGGCTTTTTAAAACTTTCAAAAGACAATTGTTTTGAGTCCAAAATAGTAACAAGAGAAAGAGGAGAGGGGAAAGTAAGAGAGATCTATCTCAAATAAAACAATTTAAAGCTCAACATAATAATTCTAATAATATCTGACCCTATTTTTTGTCAAATAATTTCATCTAGGCTATATATAACTTAATGAAATTTTAATAAAATAAGTTATTTTATAAAATCAAAAATTTGTATTGCGTTATAAATACAGAAATTTAATTTAATGTTTAAATGAAAATAAATAAATAAAATAAACATGTAATGAAGAGCATATATTACAACAGATATAACCACAGATGACCCAGAAGGTACTTTTTTAGATAGGCTACATGAATACATTCATAGCCATATTAATATATATGACAGCATCCTCATTAATTCTTGGTATAATCACAGAATATTTTAAACCTAATGAACTTGGATACCTTATTATGACAACCAATGATCATAATTGACAATCTAATCCCAACATAATTTTCACTTTATATATCAAATATAACACATGACTCGCATAAAATGAAAAACACTCTTATTTCATAATATTTAACTTTTTTGTTAAAAAATCGTACAAACCAGTAAAATCTTGAGGGCCATTTTATTTCTTATTCTGAACAATGCCACTTCCATTCCAAACAATTTAAACAATGAGGATATAAGCAGCAGATTATTTTAAACCTTATCAAATCTCTTGTCAATTGGTCTCACATTTTTAATTTGAACCAATGATTTAAAAATACACCAAATTATAGTACATTTATTATACAAATTATGTGTCAGTTTATTAAATGTTCAAACTGACAACCTCCAGCTTCCATATGATATAAATTTTGCGGAAACATTGATGAACACAATGGAGTGGTTTGATCACATTATCTACGGTAATTGTTTACTATAGTGCCCAAATTGTGATATATATTAGTTATGTTTCTACTAAATACAAAAATGTTTTCTACTTCGAAATTGACATATTTCAATGATGTAATTGTAATACACACATAGCAAACACTGTTTCGAGTTTCGACTGATGTGCGATAATTATATCCGATCACCAAACTCAAGCAACATTGAGCGTGATTAGTAGCCTACTTGGATGTGTACTTGAGTGTGACTACTTGGGAACACCACGTATTAAATTTCAATTGGGATTAGTGTTGTCCAATTATATCGTACATAAGTTTATTTACATTGATGTTAAGTAAGGTGTCTATGTATGTATAGCTTCCTTATTTGACCTTATAAGGTAAAAACAATTCACGTATGAACCAATTTTAACGTAATTCGCTTATGAACCTTAATCTACAAAACTTGAAAAAAAAAGAATTTTTCTGTGGAAAACATTTTTGCTCACAAAAAAAAAAAAAAAAATTGTAACTATTCTTATGGAGATAGACATGTACCTAGTAGAAAAATAACTAGGCCCTTAACCCTCCGAGTGTCGGTCGTCGCTATAGCGACGATTATGCGGTAAGATGCGTGCTAGTAGTCGCTGCAGCGACGACTGTGCGCGACGTCACAAAACTACAGTTTTTCGAGCTCAACTTTTGCTAAACTTACTATATGAGGTATCGATCGATTCTACAGAAAACGGTGCATCTTTCGGTATATAGCTTTAGTATTTTCGGCAACAGATGGTATAATAATCTCTCAGTTACTTCTCAGCTGTTCGGTGTTTGAACTAACCTAAGTGGACTTTGTTTTGTTTACGTGTTTAGTGATTGTTTGTTATTGAAAATGGATGGAAATTTATGCCGTGATAGTGAAATTGACCGACTTATTGATGAAGAAGTAAGTGATATTGATAGTTTTGTTGTAGAAGAAGGTAGTGATTTAGAAAGTGACAGTGATATTGAGGATGGAGTTGAAAGTGATTATTCGTTGCCTGATTTTTCCTCGGGTAGCGATGATAATTACGAACCTAATTTAGATCAATTAGAAACATCAGATAAGGAAGATTTACAAAGTAATAGGCCTGATTCACCTAAAAATAATAACAATTTTATAGGCCTAAATACTCCACAACTTCCAGTTGCTAATCCTTGGGTTCAAGTGTAGCCGCCTGAGCCTGAAAGAGATGTAGGCCAACTTTTTGAAGTAAGGAATTGTGTGTATATATTTTTTATTCTTTTTTTGTGTGTATATATTGCCTATATAAGTAAATATTTTCTGAAACTACATAAAATTTGGAACAAAATGGCTATTCTGGAATTTTTATAACATAGGTGTAGGTATGTTTTCTGATAGTGGTCAAATTTGAAAAATAAAAATTTTGAAACATTTTCTAATTTTGGATGAGAACACTCAAAATTTCCAGCAAAGATATGTAATTTTTATTGATTGCACAATAATCCCTATACTTTTCTGAATAATTTCATGCATCATTTATATGTCTAGGCCTAAAACTGAATTTTTGGTGAATTTTTAACCGAAATCATGCGTTTTAGCCAAAAACAGTGCAGCATTTTAGATTTTACAACAGACACTGGGAGGGTTAATAAATTTATTTTTTTTTTAATCAAAATTGGGGTGCTACAGTAAACAAGTACCATATCTACGATGTGTTGGTGAAAATCTTCTAAAGAATTGGGATGGGTTAAATAGGCTAGCCTAATTTTATTTTTTAAGTGATCAACAAAAAAATTGACTAAAAATAAAACTAGAAACCTTACAGGTCATTATATAGAACTTCAAATATGTAACAAAACCTTGCCTAGCCTATTTGCGTTTTTGGTAGTATTATTTGAATTAGTTACCGTTTGATGTACAAAAACAGTATAATACTCAAGTACCATCTTTCCTTCTAACCCATAGACCTGGAAATATTTTATCAAGATATAGAAGCAAAAACTTGGTACAGAAGAGCTGCATTCTGTTGGAATAGCAAATGGTCTTCGAAGTAAAGCTCGTTATTAACATTGACATTGATATGTATTGACATAAATTGATATCTAGACCTATTTAAAATAAAAATACCACTAGGCCTACTAAGAATATACACATAGGTGGTATCCTGTGCAACATTGTTATATAGGTCATTGAAGTTATTCCCAAGATTGGAAATTGCGATTTTTCAGTGAAAAAGTTAGCACTGCGTTGAAAACTTATTTTATTATTGAAATAAGGTATGTAGAACACGATTTTTTAAAAAATCCCCAAGAATAGTGGTAACTTCCTTTGTACACAATTACCTTATTTTCTGTTATCATATTAAATTCTACTACTAACCTAGTATTTCATAATAAACAGGAATACCTACAGAATCGAGATATATTTGTATTTTACTTTTTAAATAGAAGTAAAATATTACCTTTGATATTCATGACAGGTTAGGTTCTGTTTATATTTATACATATTTTGGAACTTCCATCTTTGAATTTTGTAAACTAAAATTTGAACAAACTTAGCGAGTTTGGGTTCACTGAAATTTTAACGTGACTAAACATTACAGGGGAGGGGTTCCCCCCCCCAAGAAATGATACACAAAATTATACTAAAGAACAATCAGTACTTACCGGTTGTACCTCGTCCTAATGAAGAATCTTTCTTTTGATTCATTTCTTCACACAAACATGAAATTAGAAAACCTTCTTCAACTTAAATAATCAATAGCTAAATGGTTATGAAAATAATAGGTCTTATCCCTACAATTTCCTACCTCAAAATTATCGTCAGCCATAGCTAGAGTTGTCAATAGTAAGTAAGCAGTTTCTTCAGATAAAATTGAATAAACATCCACTCGCCTTCAGTTTCAGTCTTCAGAGTGTTGTCTTGTTGACTAAAACAATTAATTTAACATTTAACTCAAGACAGCTGTAAAACACTATAACAGAAAACCTGAATAATTGTACCAATCAGAAAGTATGCGCAGAAGATAAAAATAGGTTTTATGACACATGGCATTTGGTTAATCTGCCATGTTTTCTTTCAATTTTCAATCAGCTGATGTTATGTTTTACAGTTTTAGTTTATCGTAATTGAGTAAACATTACTACAAATTTCAAATTGTGAACAAAAATGTCAGAGAACACTAAATCTCTATTTAGACCATTACATGCAGACGATCCTGACCCAGAAATAACTGAAATTGAAAGTTTATGTCTTAACTGTGGAAAAAATGTAAGACAGATAGGCCATTGGCCTAGGTTTTTCTATCTTTTTACTTTTTTGGCTAAGTAACTTTTTATTTGTGTAATATTATTTAGGGTGCTTTCATTTTATATGGCCATCCATTGATAATTTTAGCTATTAAAAAAAAAAATATTTTACTTTTGCATGTCATATGTAGCCACATGTTTTAAACATTTTCATGAAAGGATGTACAGGTGTTATAAATATATATGCAGTTTGGGCTATAATATGGAGAGAGGTTGTCTAATCGATTTAAGTGTAAAATCTCAGCAATTCCTCTTCAAAACAGCATATTATCCATCATTTTATACTTCTTTTTGAGCCATTTCACTTTTTATCTTTCTCAATTCTTTATTTCTGTATGAAAACGGGGAATTAAAATTACTTTTATGGCATTTTGAGGTTATTTCGACAAATATATCATCAATTTTAAGTAAAATCTATCGATGTTTTTTTTATTCCACACGAATAGTTTTGTTTTAAGAACTGTCAAACTATTAAAAACTGTCAGTTTAACCAGGTCAGGGAAGGGGTTACCTAACCTCACCTAGTTAAAGAACTACTGGTCATGGAAGGTCATTATATATATGTATTGATGTCCAAGCGATTTTAGTGCAAAATCTTGGCAATTCCTCTACAAAATAGTGTTTTTCCATCAATAAGATACTCCTTTTCCACAGAAGTGGTTTTTTATGTAAGGTCATAATGATGGTTTTTTATGACATGTTCATTTTTGTCATAGAATTTGAACATATTATTGAGAAATTTCATAAGTTTCACAAGCATGATCAAGATCAGATGGTAACTGACCAGCGCTTTACAGGTTATCTATTGTAGCAATAACATGGCTAATCTCCCTGATAGATAAGTTAACACAAACCTAACCTAATATAATAAAATATATACTTGGGGTAAATAACAGTATTTGGCTGAATAATCGTAAATATAATATAATCATTAAATTAATTGTGTTTACATTCACACAATTGTAAGGATTCCCACAGTTTATATAAAAAAATTGTATTGTAATTTGTACATAAAGTATTACAAGTATTAGGGCTGCTTAAGGAGAGCTTCTACACAGGTTAGGGGGCTATGTTATGTTCATAGTTTTTTGTCTTGTATTGAACTTTTCGTACTGTGACAGAAACGAACATTGTGATAACCAAGAGCACAAATGTAATTCAAAACAAAGTTATACTCATATGATGAAAATAATAGTATTCAAAGAATTGGTCTAAAATTTTTAATAAATAATAGATTAAAGATTAGGCAGCCAAATATTGTTAATAGACTTCTAAGACTGATGCTAGACTTGTAGTGGACAGCTAGAAAATATTTTTCCCAGATGATTTGTCATAAATTGGTAAGTATGCAAATATAATAATTTTTGGTAAGCCACAAATAATTAAAATACTTTTATTTTAATGATATTGCAAATCCAAACAGGGTTCTAAGTGAAGTTGCTGACAAGTTGATGGGTAACTTATATGGGAATTTTGTGATGAATTTGAGCACCATTGCATCACAGCCCTTACATGGCAATGAATAAAATATTATTCAATTTTAGAGGTATTTGCAGGTTTCGTGACTTTATACAAAAAAAAAAAAAAACTTAACAATGAATGTTTTAATGTTTTTAAAAATATTTTTAGTACTGTATATACATATAGGCCTACATTGTAGACATTTCTACTTATAAGTTGTATTTCACCCTTCACGCTTTATGTCTTATTGTAGCTCAATATATTTGATCTTCCTCATGAAAATCCTGACATTCATGATTAAAATGTCCAACGATCCTAAACATATGTACTATAAAGATTTTTTATAGTAGGCCCTACCTCTAATATGTGTAACTATATATTACTATTACTAATGAATTTTAAGATACCTACTGCAGTCTAATTTCCTAGAAAGGCCTTTGTTTTCAGTAAAACAACACATAACAGTTTAAAATAATAATAATGAGTTGTCATACTTCCATCTATGTTAGTTTTTCTATTAAAATAGCATTTTGGACATCTCATTTTTAAAATTTAATTTACTTTGATTATAACATGTCGAGGGGGGGGAGGGTTCCAACACATTTGAATCAATATCGTTTTTGTATGAGAGATATTTTTAGATTTATAGGTTAAAATATTTACAGAGATGAGATTGAAAGGTTTTAAGGTATTTATATATTGTTAGAAATAGACTTACAAAATTTAGAGATTTACAATGTTAGTCTCATTACTAAATTGAATAATGTCTATCTTACAAAATTCTCTTAGTTATTTTATTATGAAGATTATTAAAACTTATTTCTAGAGAGAACTATGAATTATTTTGTATACAGCTCTCTTTGCTTACTTACTATACATAATTAAAATCGTATCATAATATTCCTTCTTATACAATTTTAAATTCTGTTTCTGTAATTATTCTTTATTTAATTACAGATCTTTCTAGCTCCAATTGTTTGGCAGGTATCTTAAGATCCTATTATCAGCTAATTTGCATCAAAGTAGTTTCTAATCTTTAAATCGTATGTTTTTGTTACAAATACTAGATTTTTAGTTATAATTTGGTTTCATTGGCATTAATTTGATTTTAAGTTTTCTGCTCAAAATAGTACTTGAGTGACCCTATATCTCAGCTGAGTTAGTTTTAACAGCCTCCCTGCTCCATTTATCCACTGTGTTCTGTTATAAAGAAAAGATTTTAACCACAGAAAACATACTCCTCTAATGCCAGTTGGTTCACACTTGTCCAACAGTAACTCCAGATACACACAATCAAAAGCTTTGGAGAGGTCCAGAAAAATAATCATAACATTTCTTTTCCTTACAAAGTCCAAAAAATCAACAGTTTTAGTGTCTATTGTTGATTTACCTCTCCGAAACCCAAACTATGAATCACAGAGGATATTAAACCCCTCCAGATAATTCATCAACCCTATTAGATAAAAGTGTTTCAAAAACCTTACTAAACACTGGTAGAAGAGAAATATGCCTGTAATTATTGATATCACTTTTTCCTCCCTTTTTGAATAAAGGAAAATGAATAACTTTTGCAAATTTTAATTTTGAAGGAAAGATTCCCTCGCAAAAAATAAGAATTTATTAAAATTTTAGAGGTTTGACGAGTTCATCAGAACACTTTTTGATGAGCCAAGGTGAGACTTCATCAACATCTGTCGTTTTCTTGTTTTTTAATTTACTGATTACTGTGGAAATATAATTTCCCACCCACAGAGGCGAGAGATTCATAGATGCCCTTTTGATGTGTCACCAATTTAAGAAACCTACGCAAGGTAGTAAGGTCTTTCATGAAAAAGTCATTAAATAAATTTGCGACAGCTGATTGCTCTGTATGACTAACACCATCAATCTATATTAATGGTGCCAGTATCGTTCTTACTCTTGCAAACATTATTTATAATTACTGCACATGAAGTTTTATGAATTATTTATTATTATTATTACCAATAATATCTGCACAATCAATCAATTTCGACACATCATAGGCTTTGGTTGCAAGAATTACACATCTGGAAGTTTAATTTATACTTTTTATAAAATTGTTTAATTGTTGACTATTGGTGGTTTTGTAAATTTCATAGTAAAATTTTAGTTTATTACTTGAGAAGAGAATTCCTTTAGTAATCTAGTTAGATTTTTTATTGGAATGCTCTCCTGCTATTACTATTTTCAAGGGGAAACAATATTTAAAAAAAAATTTTCATTGGTTAGTATCATTAGCTTATCTTTTTTTTTATAAAATAGATCAACTTTTTAAATTTCTATTAATTCTCTCTCTATATTTTTCTGTATAGGGCACTACACGGCTTCTTCTCACAAAAATTCCACATTTCAAGGAAGTGGTGATTATGTCTTTTGATTGTAGCCATTGTGGTTTTCAAAATAATGAGATTCAGCCAGGAGGAAACATTGAAGAGAAAGGGGTTCGAGTAAATCTTATTGTAAAATCACAGTTGGATTTTAATCGGCAAGTAGTTAAATCTGATTTTACCTCAGTTAAAATACCTGAAATTGACTTTGAAATTCCTTCAAAATCTCAAAAAGGAGGTAAGAATAAATTAGATTAATAATTTATAATAAAATAATTAATAATAAACTGTTATGAATATTGTTATAAATGATGGCTACTTTTGTTATGAAATGATGGCTACTTTTGTTATGAAATGATTATACTGGCAATAAACTTTCATTTATGTTCTATACTTTACTGAATGATTCCATAAGGAATTTGTATGCACTTTCAGCTTGCTTTAAGCACTTCTCATTATGGGATTTAGTGAAACTGGTGTATTTATTAAAGAAAACTGAACTCACCTTATGTGGTAGTCAGAGGAGGATCAACCGATTCAGTCGAGAAGATGAGAATTTTCTTAAAAAGTTGTCTCAATGACAAAGTAGAACCATATTTAAATTATTTTAATTCAGAAACGCTTTCCTTACAAATTAAGCTTGCCAAAGACACACTTTGTAATGAAACCGACGATGTTGAAAATTTAACTGGCTGAAAGTGACAAATTTAACCGAGTAAATGGCTGTATGAGGGCTTTTGAAAAACGCTGGGAAAATTTGTAGTTGATTTAATAGCCGGAAGAAAATTCTCTTCATCAGGAAGCTCTTAATGAAATGAACACCGAGTTCATCTCCTGTAAAATGTCCTAGTAAATGTTAGTGGTGGACATTAACGCTAACAACGGTCAACGTCAACACCAATTAACGTTGAGCGTGATTAACTGTTGAAGAAAAAAACTAACGTTAATCTGCCAGACAGAACAGAAGACCAAGCGTCTTTGTTCAGTGTGCAAATAATAGTGTGAAAATATTTACACTATTACAGTTACTAACACAAGTTATTTATACAGTTACTTTCCTTTCACACAAGCACAAACCTAACCTAAATATTTACATAGTTAGTTGACAGCTTTTATCAGCTAAAACTAAAGTTATTGTTTTAAAAACACCACACGATTTTCGGATTATCCAGTCGTCGTTTGATATAGTATTAGATTTAGTAAAAAACAAACATTAATATAGTAGGCTACAGCAGAAACATACGTTGATTCGTTGATGAATAAATGTTGACGTTAATTGATTCGCTTTAGTTGCTCAACTAAACTAACAGACGACTGAGAGGCGTACGTGTAGCTGGGTGCACACGCATCGAGTGAACAAACACCCACTGATGCGTCACCTGCAAACACTAAGTAGTTGATCAACGTTAGCAGTTAATGCACTTCATCGTCAACTGCGTTGAGCGTTGACAGTTAGCTGTTACTCGTTAACGGACACAGCACTAGTAAATTAGTAAATGTTGAAAAGGGATTATTGTCTGCACCTTTTTCAGGTGACAGTAACTCTCCGTTGGCTTTCCCACCTGCTGACTCTAACCTCGGAGCCGATCTGATTAACCCACCTATTACAAGTAGAGGAGCAACGGTTTTTAAACCTAGCCCCAGTCTCTTTCTTTCTATGATTCGTCTCCAACCTTCTCTGATCCTTTATACAGCAAATTGAATCACCCAGCTTAGCGTTGAAATTATTTCAACCATCCTCGTACAGAATTAATTTCTTTTATTAAAGTTTCTCTTCATCTCATCGATATACCAACATTCAATGACCCACCCCTGGTCACAATTTACGTCACACGATTTGGACTTTAGACCACTCAAGGCACCCGTAATCTGTTATTGTTGCAGTGAAAAGGACACAAAAGTCCAGAGTGCCACAAGGAAGAAAGTCTTAGCTTCTAAAAAATGGAGTCCAGGGAGAAAACTAGTCAGGGTTTCCAGATAAACTCCCTATGCTTATCCTGATGTGAAATATCACCCTTAACAGGCCAACCTTGCCAGACCAGAATTTAATTGTTCTCAATATAAATCTAGTAAAAGGTGAATGACGCCTTTTTACCTATTTGTTATTTGTGCAAACAATCTGCTCATTACGTATTTAGTAGTAAATGTGTATTTCCTTAATGGTCAAATGTAGAAAAAGGCCCTAAAAATTTCAAGCTTCTACTAACTCCTTCTTAAAAAGGAGTTATAAAATTTTCTTATCAAGAGGTAGGCTACAATAAATCAGACCTTTCCCATCATTCGAGGTAAAAGTTTAAAGAATTAAAAATTAATTTCTTATTGGACTATGATTCAGTAAGTTGTGTTTGATCTCTGAATTCTTGGAAAACATCAAACTTCTGAAAGTGGTTAAGTCAGTGCAAGAAGTGGAGCCTAATTGGGTCACAGTCTCTAATAGAAAACTAAAAGTCTCCTTTTCATACTCTTGTCTTTTCAAAATTGAACATCTTAGTTGGAGATTTTATTTTCTTGTGGCACCTAAATTGCCTTTTCTCTTGAATTTGGGATCTGACTTCATGTACAAAAGTTGTTTCATTTTATCTCTGAATAAACCTTTTCCCTTAAATTTGATTGCAGAAATTCTTTTCTCTTCGTGAACCCCTCCAAGTGTACCCCTATTCTAGCTTGTCCTTCACCTACCACTCATATCATCAATGATCCCTTATGTTGAGGAATCAACCTTTCCGCATGGGTTCTTTAACTTTAAACTTAATAAATCAGTGGCTCAGTTATCTAATTAAAGGTTCTTTATTATTTAATACAACTTGACTATTTATTTAACTTAGTTCTCTTATATACTCATTACAAATATTTTAAACTTCTTTATTAATAAGAATCCAGAATGACTAACTATTGCAACTGATAGACTTGATTCTACGTTAATGATTATAATAACTTGACTGAATAATTACAAATTCCTTTATATACCAAGTTTGCTCACCCTTCCTTCAACTCTCGTACTTCAACCTTAATACTTCTAGGAAGCTCTTAATCATCAAATACTCCTACAGTATCATCGAAAACTCCTACAGTTGTCCACTTCATCGATTGATCCCTCTCCCAGCCAACCAGCATTTATATCCTACTGTCACCTCAATGACGCCCACCACACTTTTCATTATATTTTCAAGTCTGTCACAATAATTGTTGTTACTCTGGCTTCTTAGAAAGAACTTAACCTATATCCTCAACTAAATCTATTCCTAATAGCGCACACTTAGATCATCTCAAAGGTGTTACCTTATGTTGTTATGTTCTCAAACAGTAATAAAAAATGTCTAATTCACATTTGAATGCTCATTTGTGTACATGTGAGCTATGTATTTTTTATAAATAATATAATATTGCAGAAGTCACAACTGTCGAAGGAATTCTGGAGCGAACAATTGAAAACCTCACTCAAGATCAAGGTGAAAGGAGAAAGTATAATCCAACTGTTGCAGAACAGCTTGATGAATTTATAATAAAAATTAAGACATTAAAAGAATTAGCTACACCTTTTACAATGGTATGTCTATTGAATATTAAACTTATCTTTTTCTATAAATAAAAGAAGATTTTATGATTATAAAACATTGTGGATGGAATTAGAAAAACAGGACCTCTTTATTTTATATTTTCTTTTATGAATTTAACTAAAAAATAAAGTTAAATTAAGACTGTGTTCAGGGTATACCCATTTGAGTTGATTTTTTTCTAGTAAAGAGTCACTAGATTAAAAATTAAGAGTCATGGCTTAAAACTAGATTAATTAAATTTGTTCTTCCTCAAAAGGCTGTAGCCTACGTTGTCCTGAACATAGGTATGTTGTCCTGGTATGATTGTATTTTTAAATAAAAATGAAAGTTGTTTGAGATTAGGCTTTTACCAATGATGCAACATTAAATAATAGACTTACTAATTATAAACCGATTTTTGGTTTTCTATAAACTCTAGTAAGCCCTTGTAAAATTTAATGATTTCACAGAATTTGACGATAGTAGAAAAAATTGTGTCCCTTCTATGTTTAATATGGGGAAAATTTTCTGGATTCTGAATAAAGGGATTCATATACACGTCTGTACAAGTTTATTTACTCTGAAGGAATAATCATCCAACTTCTCTCTAACCAATTTGTTAGCAACATTTGGATCATCAACTGTCATCTGTGTTATACACAAGTTTCTTCGCTTTCATGTAATAAACATCCAACTCAGTCCTCTCTAACGGATTCAATTAATTTGTTCGCATCTCATCAACTGTCATCCATGTTTAATAGTGTAACGATTTGCAGACAAAGAGTATCTTTTTTAACTGGGCCACCACTGAAACTATAAAATTTACGGAAAACTTCAAATGGAGGACCTTACCTACTTTAACCTCTATGATAAAATGCTGTATTTGAATTTTTTAAATTCTACCAATATGGTGGCCAACTGTAAAATTTCTTTAACAAAAAATTTATGTTTGGATTTTAAACGAGATTTTAAGACTTTTTTATTACTTTGATTTTAAAAAAAAAAATTATTCATGTGTAGGCCTACAAGAGGCACCAGACGAGATGTTCATGTTGCGACGGGACTCTGGCTTGGAGCACGGTCTTTACTTGCTAGACATGCCGCACTAGTTTATATTTTGACAATTTTTTCTCACTAAAAAAAGGCTATGTAAGTTTATTTAAGTGTAATAATATTATATTAAAACGTATACTGAACAATTATTGTTTATTATATATGTTTTATTTACCATTAAAAAATGAAAATACAGTAGAGTCTCGCAAACTCAGCACTCGATAACCCGGCAGTCCGGATTACTCGGCGACTCCGACGGGAAAAAATATATATTTCTAAAAACAGCGTTGTTTATAAAAGTTCGGCAGATCCCAAAGCGGGCATTAACTTCGATCGCTCGAATCGTTGATGGTACTTTTCCCACGTTAAACTCATCACAAAGCTTTTTTACAGATTCCCCTCTGTCAAGTCTTTTTAACACATTTAACCGCGTCTCAAACGAAACCAACACACGCTTCCGTTTTCGTAACTCGCTCATTTTTATTTACTATATATACTGTGCGTACCTGTCAAAGAAAACTGAAAAGAAATGTTATATTTTCCATAATGTATACTAAATTGATTCGTGGAAAAAAAGCGGCCCATCAAACGTTTTTGCAATATCGCTTTGGTGTTTCAATTACAATTTATTTTTTGCCCTTATGCCTGATAACCCGGCATTTCACAAACTCGGCACACTTCCGGTCCACATTACGCTGAGTTTGCGGGACTACTGTATATTCAAATAATTTTGAAAATAATTTTTATTTCGTAAACTAATAAAGATAAAAGAAAATTGTTAATATATTATTTATAGGTCACATTATTACCTACAAATTTAAAAAAAAATCATTGACTTACGTTCAATAAAAAGGGAGTTATAAGCAGTTTGCCGATTTTTGTTTTTCATAACTTTGCTCCCCCACCCCCAAGTTGTTGACCACTCTTGGAGGCGACAACATGGGTTTTTACACTCACCTAGGTCCCCATTACCAAAATCAAAAGTCAAATTCTCTGACTCTTTTCATGCATACACAACTGCACCTAGCACCTCGTCTATTAGTTCCTTTTTCCATTCAACAGAATGTGCTACTATATTATTGTGGTCAGCTGTTTTTCTACATTGTCTGTTATTTCTTGCAAGTTGGAAGATATTTCCCAGAGTTGTTTATGAGTTTGAAACACAAATGTTATATTAACCTGTCAGTTGTATTTTAATGTTCATTTTTTAATTCATTTGCTGAAGTTGAGTTTTAAAATGTCTGGAAATGAAGTTAATATCAGTAGTGAAAGTGAAACGTCTTGTGATGAGAACATCATGTAGCCAAAAAGAAAAGGAAGTTTAAGGGATAGGACATTTATATAAAATGAGAAAAGAAAACTTTCTCGGTGGATTATTTTTAGTTTTTATATGCAATGGTAAAGCCCCCTTTTTTTAAAAAAAAATATGTTCCCTATAACATGTTCTAAATCTTTGTTAAAATCTAGCACAATGTATTTTTCTTTGTTTCTCTTGGTTTAATTTTGGTGATTGTTTTCCTGTTTTTTATACAATCTATCAACCATATACGAGTTGTATCCGTTTTTGATGGCTATATGTTTTATTATATTGAATTCTTCTTGAAAATCATTAGGATTCATAAGTGTGTTTCTCAATCTATGTATAAGGGTATTGTACGCTACACCACTGCATATAAAACTAAACATAATCTGTATAGCGCCTTAAATAAAAATAAAATTCACAACTACGAATTAGAAAGCACAGGGATTACAAAATATTACATCATTGTAAGAAGGGGAAATTAATGAACGCATTAGAAGAGTTAAAAATGTGGTCGCCGTCCGCTTTTTGGTAGTGGAAAACCCCTGTTAAAAATTTGAAGTCCTCCGCTGGCTGGAGACTGCATTCATGTTGGCCGAAATCTGTCAGGATGGCTAGAGAATGGGGTCTCAAGCGATAATTAAATTACATGGAATGCAAGTAATTTAGAATTACATTTGCCGAAAGTGAACCTACCTCGTTCCCCTGTGGAGTAGACTGGTCGCCAACAGCTCTTGAAGCGGACTCTCTAACCAAGCCACTCCTCGTCCATCTACTTCCCCACCTTCTTAGTGATCTCACTCTAACTGAACATAATCCGTCTTCTACTTGTTATGTGCTCTTTATTATATAAAATTATAATTTATGATCCATTTAAATAATTGTTTATTATTAATTATTATATTATAAATGGTGGGTTCCTTGTCTGGGCCATATAAATATATGTCAGTTCATTGTTGAATGAAAAACTAACCTAACCAACTGCAAACATGCAGCAATCCACAACGTTGTCACTTTTGATGAATGCTTCACAACAAAAATCATAAAATCACTCCCTTCAGAATGTAACCCCTCAGAACTAAGAAGATGGGAACTGTCTCATCAATGGGTCACAAAATCAAGAGAACCCCCTATTCTTAACACTTTGAAGCCTAACTCTCTAACGCGCTGCTTTCCTATTAATTGTGCCTGGGGGTTTAGGACATGTTTTTAAAAAATTGTGGTATTTGTTATATTTATTATATATGACTTATTATATATCATTTTAAACCCAAAGAAATCACTTTTTTAAATATATATACATGTAAATACATATTTTGCTTACAGTATACACGCCTTAGTCTTGGAAAAGGGTAAAATACACACACTAACAAAAATAGCTACACAGCACTAATAGGCCTAAGGTGGTCACTAAAAAGTCTGGGTCGTTATTTCGCCCTCAGAATCAGAATCAAAAATCGGTTCGTTCACATTTTCTCTCAAATTGTCACTAATTGTATTATTTCCATCACCTTGGTCGATTATATGCCGACATCGCGATTGTATAGAATTATTTAGCGTGGCCCAATGTATACTCGGGGTTCGGCGGCGAGCCCAGCTTCGTAATATTTTTATTTAGTCCAAATCAACAGCACAGACTATTCGAAAATCAAAGACATACAAAGATAAATAACCAATTAGCTATACGAAAGTGCCGAAACCCAATTATATGCCGACATCCCAATTATATGAAGCGTTCTAGCAGTCAAAATCAAATGAAGAGAGCCGGCGTGGATTTTAGACGTCCGTCCGGGTCAAGCGTCTGCTTAGGAATGAATATAGCGCCTCTTAGCCCATTAATACATAAATCGGAATTCACTTTTAATCTCATTACCAAAATCGTTAGTACCGATTATTTGCATGGGCTTAAATGGATACATTTTTTGGTGACTGAAAATGATTTTATAATATAATGATTATATCCTAATTTACATGTTCTAACTAATTCTATTTAATTTAAAACTAATTTTTGAGAATCAAACTCTTTATTTATGCCTGAATTATTAATTTAGAAAAATTGCTAATCTCTAAGACAATTTGAAGATCGCCGACATGAATGGCGTCAACCAATCACAAAGCATGCAGGAGGCGGGGCTTAGCTTCGTCTGTAACTTGACTTGGTAAATTTCCCTGAGTTCATCACCTTTGAAGACTTCGTATTTAATTAAACGGACCTTTACTAAAATTGTGAGGTGAACATTTGAAAGATAATTTAATTCTTCATCCCACAGTATATTTCTATATATATATCCCACAGTATATTTTTTGGATAATTCGCTATTATGCCTTATTTGTACTGGCTAGGTCGTGTTGTCATGGAATATTTGCTTCACTGGTATCGTGTTTGTCAACTTATCCCTTTATTTATTTATTTAATGGCTTTGGTTTATGTTTCGGACTTTTTATGGTAGATAGCCAACATATTAAAGTTTCAATAGGCCAGGTTTTCTTTTATCGGTTTTCCCTTGCGTATTTATTATTAATTTCCTTCTGATGGGACTGAATCATATTTACAATGTTAAAATTGAGTTGTCAACTTCCGCGGATAGATTGCATTAGTATTCTGTTTTTGTGTAAGTTGGGATTTGTTTATTAATTATTTGAAATGTAAATACTGAGCTGTTTCAAAATACTGAACTGTTTCATACTGTTATGTTTTTTATGTTTTATGAAAAGTACAATCTGGTGGACTCATTCCCTTTTTAAAATCAGTCATACATTTATTGGTGCTTATTTTCTGTGTCATTTTGAAAAAAAAAACCACAAGCGTCAAACTGCTTTTTCACAAATTATTATTTTTTTAAAAAATTAGACCTCTAGTTCTTAAATATTAATAGCATCAAGGTCAGAAAAAAACAAATGTTAGTCAAGGGAGACCTAATAGGAAAAATGAAAGAGAAGGATCTAACCCAAGACTACATGAATAAATGTGTTTATCTAGTTACATCTGGATTCCCAAGACCATACTCACTATAGTGAGCCCCTGAAGGTAAAGTTAGTATTATTTTCAATGTTTTTGAAGATGTCAGTACAAATGTCCATTGTCCAATGAAGTTTCCTTCTAGTCAGGAATGAGCAGTCTTGGAACCATCTTTGTGCACACATTTTATCAGATTTAAATTTTTATAAATATCTTTTGATCAGTTTTTTAAAATAAATGTTAACTAATTCAGCAACTGCTCAAATTCTCAAGTAACAATTTTACCGACTTTTTGAATGTTACTATCTATATCTGTGCGAGATCAATCAAGACGTAGGTCATCTCCAATCACTTCCTTTAAATTTGTTGTACTAATCAAAAACTGACTATGTGATCAGCACTCAACACTCATCACTATACACTTTCTTCAACAAATGGTACTTTTTTGTATATCAGATTTTCCAAGTTTTCCAAAGAATTTCACTTGAACACTTATCAGTCTAACACTGTCAATCACTCTCTAATACTTAACTCACTGTTGGAGCTCAGATCATACGTTTGTTTTGAAGAAAAGCTACTACCGAACTGGTGGTTATATGTTCTTGGAATTTTAAGAGTAAATGGAGAGGACAGTACAATTCATGCTTTGCCCTACTTCCCGAAGTCACAGGGAGGCTGCAGAAAGTTGATATTTTTTAAATCTCTTTATAACCACATCACACATACAAACAAATCAAGGAAAAAATTACTAGGATAATATAGAAAAACAATTTAGCTCTCTTTGATATATGCTAGCTGGAATTGTTCATACATTTTGTAAAAAATATTAGATATTACGAAGAGATTAATATTGTATATAAACCATTAATTTGTAATAAATGCGATCTTTATTGATAATTACTCCTGTAATTGAGTTGCAAATAGTAAATAAACATAATTATAGTGTGTTAATCAAAATAAATGGCAATTTAATTTATTTATATCATATTTAACAGGTATACTATAACATATCACTCCGTAATACTAAAGCAATTGTGGAGTAGTGAAAAATAGATGTCGGAGTGACAAAATTATCTCTTTTAAAACACCTTATAAACTTGTTAAAAAGAGCCATTTATTAGAGGTCACTAAATTTGGTGGTTTTTAAAAATTGTTCTGTAATAGTTTTGAGATGTATTTTAATAATCTTAATGTTTCTACAAAATGTTAACAAAAACTATAAAAATTATAAACAAATTAAGTTTATTGATTTTCTCTTGTGTAATTTTTTTCCACCAGATTACATCAATGCTCAAATTTAATGTGCAAAAACTATATACTGGCCTAAAATTAAACCAAAATGTACAAATTGTGTTTTTATTGACAAAAGTTTTTCAAGAAAATTGTGTTGCTACATAACATGTTATATGTTTTATTATAGTTTATGTTTTATTACTTAGAAAATTGATTTTCATTTAAACTTTACAGATTTTTGAAGATATAAGTGGTAATACATTTGTATCGAATCCAGATCCACTTCGTAAAGATCATGGTTGTGAAATACATTTGTTTGTGCGTAACAAAGATCAAGATCACGCCCTGGGGATCTACACACCAGCTGAGACTGGATATAAAAACCCGACATCACTTGATAACACAAGCTTTACTCTTGAAGATTTAGAATCTGAAATTCTCCAGTTTCCTACGAATTGCCCTAATTGTTCAGCACCATGCAAAACAAACATGAAACTTACAAGTATCCTTTCAACACTTTTTATTTTGTAGTATGTTCTTCCCAAAGCAAAATTTCAGTGAAATAACTGTCCAAATACCTATTGTGAATGGTTTTGTACAATCATAAAATTATGTCACATTAAAGACTAATAAAAGGTTATAAATGGATTTACCGAATTTAACTGTATAATAATAATATATGTAATTGAACCATTAAAAACATAATTCAAAATTTAATGATGAATGAATTTGCTTTATTTTTATATAACTCTTGTAATTTTTAAAACCAATAAAATTTAATGCTAAATTTAATATCACAATGTGAAAGTTGTTTTGGAATTTATAAATAATAAATATATTTTAACAAAAAAAAAATCCTATTCCAGTTTTGAAAATACAGTATTTGTTTATATTACAGTATGAACAATTTTACAAAATAAGCCATTTATTTCATTTCATCGTCCAATGAGTGGACATTGGATGTCAGCAGATTGTTGACTGAGAATACAATAATTCGTAAATAAATTTTAAAATCCTATTTTATTTATGCACAAAACTTAGTAATTATAAGATTTTAATATTTATACCATTAAAAAAATAGCATTAATGAGAGCTCTAAAAAAGTCTTTGAGCTTTAAATCTTTCAGTTAAGTAGTATAATAGACAAGAATACTTTATAAATTACAATTAACATTCTGTTTAGGTTCTTTTCTTTTTTTTAAATACAAGTTTACAATTAATTAGAATACAACAATAACAAAGATAATAATTGCTCTCTCTTTCTCAGGGTTTTAATGTGACTTTTATAATTTGCATAACTCCAACAAATTAAAACTTGAAATATACAAAACTTAATTATGATACTTATTAACCTAAACAATTTGTACAAATAAAAATAAAACACACAAATTCTTTTGTTAAATTCTACGTTTATTGGTCTAGCCGACCATGGTTTAGCCAGTTACAGCATTGATGAGGCTTATACAAAGACCAAAAATAACCTAAGTCTTTCGATATTGCAGTACAGAAAACACTTTATTTCACCTTAAGAATGTATGGGAAAAAAACTTACATGCACATAAAGCTGTATTCACACTATGGTAGCTAGAACAGAACTGACTTAGTGACATATAACATTTACGTGGAATAGTGGGAGTGGCGAGTCCACTGTTGTCACACCTCCATTACCGTGGTTACAGCGCTAGAACTAATATGCACTCGAGATCACACATTTTCCGTTTACTACAGTATTCACTCTTACATTTTTGTAAGTGGCTTTATGTTAATTTATGAGTTGTTTGTGTTAATGAGGTTTGTAAAATATTAAAAATCAAATATATAAAGAGAATATCAAGATTGTCTTTCTAACGTTAGGCGTCCATTTTGTGTATGTACGCCATCTTGTAATACTTAAATATGTAAGCTTTTACTTTATTTGACTAAGTCTGTATGTATGTTATTTTCTAATACAATTTCTTTATTTTGTGTAATCTTTATTTAAGAAAAAACAAGGTTCTGGCTCTAATCTGTACTTACCAGGTCGGCTATATATGAAACGTGAATGGATGGATGTACTCAATGAAAATTGTTTGATACTCCATGCTTGTTACTAAAAGAAATCTTTCTTATAATGAAGTCATATTTTTAACAGGTTTTACAATAGTCATAGTTTCTTTTACAGATTCTACTTATAAACAAATACATTAACATCTTAAACTAACCATTTTTATATTTAAGAGTTTTTTAACAAACAAAATGTCTGATGATATCAAACGCTTATATTTCAGATAATTACAAATTAGTGCAACTCGTTACCTTCTGTTTATTCACTTGGTATATCTGATACCATTTTCCGTATTCAACACATCTCGTATTGTAGACAGTTCTCACTTTACCGAACTTCTTTAACCGCACCATGTTAGCTTTGGACAAAACAACGTCCAGTCAACTCAGTCCTTCTCCCTAGGAATGACGCCAAACCTGCTTAGCAAAACAGAGCTTTTACCTCCATGCCCACCATGTTCTGTCATTGTCCAATGAGAGTTCACCCTTTTTGTTTTTTCCTTTCGAGATGACTTCATCATCTTAGACCTTGACACAACCTGCGCCATGTTTGTCTAATTTAGTTCAAGAAGGTATTACACTATTTCAGAACAGTACGCGCTTAATTTGAATTGTTTGATTTTCGTTATTTTTATCTTTAAGATATGTTTTGTCCAAGTTTAAACAATGTTTGATTATGAATAACTCTTATTTTCTATGTGCAATTCAACTTCTTAATTAATTAATTATGTGACCAATTATCCTTAATATATATATATATATATATATATATTTTATTGGTTGTAGAATGTCCCATGCTTACACATTCGCATACTGAATTGTATTAGGTATTACAGTACATGTAATTAGGTTATAGTTTTTCGAGCAAACTATGTAATGTACTTTTGAAGAATTAATAATAAGAAGAAATATTATTGTATGTATGAGATTTAATCGATGTCATATTTCATAAATACATTAGTACTGTTGTCACGTCAGATAAAACGGAATGTTGGAAAACCGAAGGTCGAAAATAATCGGGAGTACACTGTATTTAAAAAAAATTTAAGTTAAAATAAATAAGGTAATTTTGCAGAGTGTCAATTGTATACGAAAATTTTACAAATCTTCAGGTTTCAATATTACAAAATATTATTTTATATATTATTTATATCTGTCAAATGTAGTCTGTATTTTTATTTTACCTTTTATGTGGCTACATGTTTCACTGCCACAGGCAGCATCATCAGGCCAGCTGCTATGTCCACTCAAACACTTATAAATACACAACACTTGTAACACATATTTTCATACATTTTTTTGTACACGTCATATAATAAATTAATTAGACTGCATTAATAGACTACATTTGACAGATATAAATAATATATAAAATAAAATATATGTAGTTCTAAGGCTATCAACAATGAATATTACAAAATAATAATAGTCAGTGTTTATAAAACAATACTAAATATTAGTGAACGAGCTGATCTATTATTACTCTGTAGTGATGAATCTAAACATCGCAACACTGTGGGCCTTTCGTGACTTAAGTTATAGCATATAGCTGCAACTAAAAACATAATATAAACTAGTTTACCAAGAAAAGTGAATTTTTTATATTTTCCTCAAGGTCTATCGTTTCTACAGTTTTATCTCATGATAAAATGTCGAATTGATTCAAATGGTCACTTTATTCATTTCAACAATTTACGACTGAACATTTTTACAATTTATTTATATTTACATGAAATAATAAACACAATATTTTTATAAAACAAAGTATGAACTATTAATTGTCAAGTGATTTTCTTTTGTATATTCACTGTTTATCATTTATTTTGTTGGTGTGGCTTGACTGAAATTTATGGTTTATTATATTTAATTTATATTAATGCATTAGCATACTTCCTTTTAAAATAACTTTTATGTAATAAACACAATTCAAACATTATTTCAATGCCTTAACTGTATTCCAGGCATTCCACATTTCAGAGAAGTAGTTATTATGGCAACAAATTGTGAATCCTGTGGCCACCGATCTAATGAGGTTAAAAGCAGTGGTGGGATTGAACCTAAAGGACTGAGGATTGAAATCAAAGTGAATGGCATTGGTGATTTTTCTAGAGATGTTTTAAAGGTATTTAGATATATATATATATATAAACACACTTTTTGATTTTGAACTTTGTTAATTTCTTTTTACATCCTTAATATTTTTATACAATATTTTCCATAAGAAAATAATTTAGTTAAGTTTGTACACATTTCAAAAAGTATAGTGTATATGTATTTATGTATCAGAAAGAAAAATAATTGTGGCCATTTCATTGTATTTGTATAATTATTGTTGATGTAATTTTTTGTAAAATTTATTTCTACTTTAAGTTCATTCAACAATTACTAAAATGTAAAATTTATAATATCTCTAAATTAATAATAATTAAAGTTCAATTAAATATTGATTATGTGGAAATTTACATATAAGTTTTAATATGAATCCATTATATACAAAGTTATTCTCTGTGTGGAATAATAATGTTTTATTTGTTGATTTTAGTCAGAAACATGTAGTCTGGAAATACCTGAGCTTGACCTAGAAGTGGGGCCTGCAGCATTAGGAGGTCGCTTCACTACTGTTGAAGGCCTTATAGATGCTATGAAAGAACAACTAGCAGATAGAGGGGGTATGATGTTTAGTGATATTGCTCCAGGAACAGATGTAAAATTGAATTCTTTCCTTGCAGAGATTGATTCAATTTTGGCTGGTGAGAGACCTATCACCCTGGTATTTGACGACCCGGCAGGCAACAGTTATGTTCAGGTATACAAAATATTTTTAGGATAGAAATATATAGAATTTTATCATACATTTAAAATATAAAAAGTAACTCGATGCATTTTAAATTAGTACTAGTTGATAAACCTGGTGTGCTCGGGTTTTCAATCCAATCACTCCACTTCCAGTTTTAAATGATATATGACTAAAATGAAAATAAAATATGTTAAATCATATAGCCTTATAAATAAGACACAATCATAAGATAAGATATATGCAATATAAAAAATATAAAAGGACTGTCATCTGGAAGAATTAATATTTTCTTAAATAGGGTAATCACCTCTGCTTCTTCTTCATCAGAAGTATCAGGCTCGTGTAAAACTAAAATGTCCTAAACCTATATGGTTTAATATCTCATTAGTGTTGAGTTGGGGTCTGTCAAAGCTGTGTTCAAAACGGGAACTTTAAAATTATCTATCAATGTCTCAATTTTGGTTGTTTATGTAAAGGTTGATGGTTGGGGGCTATCTGGAATATTGTGTTTTTAACCCTTTTAAAGTTTTCTTCAGCTTCTCTTTTACCAGTAATTGACTTTGTTTATGAATGTTCTTTGAGTGGCCTGCTTTTGAAGTTCCATGAGAAGCCTCAATCTTTCATATTTCAGAGGCCTCAATATTTTTGAATTATGTTATTAGGATCACCAGTAAATCAAAAATTATATACATTGTTACCAAAGTCGTAGTCATTGATCACATGAGACTCTTCTTGGTGAACTCTAAGCAATCATATGTAGTAAGGATGAGACGATTCGGGACTTACCAATTACAATTATTTTTAATAATCGGTGCTTACTGATTACAATTATTGACAATTTTAGTGTTCATTAAATCGTTTTAGTGTTTCTTTTGTAGAATGAGGATTAAAGTGGGGATAATAAATGTAATAGTTTATTATACAGTGTCACATTAACTCAACTGTGGGTGTCATCTCTGTGTGTCACACTTATGAAAAGATAGGCTTCAGGGTTCTGTCATTTAGAGTGAAAAATCAAACAGTGGGAGAAGCGGACTAGTTGCCCTTGAACATGTTTACAATTATATTTCCTTCTAGTCAGATTCAGACAGGTGTATCTCACTTCAAAATACTTGTTATTTTAAAACATTAAATTCTTGTGTATGTTTAGTAAAAAGTAATGTATTTATATTTTAGAGTATGATGAGTGTAAATAAGCCTTTGTTTGATAAGACTCCCTGACTGAAGTAAACAGAATTACTTTCATAATTGGTGTAATATTATTTTAATTTAATTCACAATCGGAAATAACTATGAATTGTTAAACTGGAAACGTATTGTCTTGACCTTTGTTTTTGAATATTTTGTTACGTGTTTTATTTGCCATATTTTATTCGTTTTCTTCATTTGTTTTTAAATAGGAAAATAAAAAATGTGTGTTAATTGTCCAGCTTTGACTGACAGCCGAAAACAGATTTTAAAATTTCATAATCAGTGTAATATTCTTTAAATTTATTACAATTAATTCAATTTTGTAAGTTAATAAACTATGTGTGTATATAACATTTTTAAAGAAACATATCAAGAGTTCATTTGTTTTTCAAGAGAAGTTTTGTTTCAATTCTTTGAAACTAACAAATGAGATAAATTATGTAATAAAATAAGTGAAGTTTCAATTTTGATGACTCATTCCTAGACACAATAAACAAATGTTGGTTTCGAAACCTGTCAGCAAAGAGCCCTTGAATGTACTCACAAACTATTATAAATCAAAAACCAACATCGAGATTAGTTAAAAAAAGTACAATGTTAAGAGATACCCACCCAGCATAAGTAAAAGGCATGCCCACAAGCGACAACTACCATGATGATTGAAAGATAAAATCCCATTGAACCAAGTTAAACCTCAATTAGTTAGTACTAAGCATAATTAATCAGAGAAGTTATTTGACCTTTTATTATATTCTATGTAATGTATTTGTCCTTAAAAAACTTTGAAAAACCATAAATTCTTCCCAAAATAGAAAAAAAATCATTTCATTTTCATTCACTTATATTGTTGTTGGGAAAGGACTGGAGGCAAACCGACACTTCCTACATTGAAGAGCCTTATATCCAGTTGAAGTCATCAAATCAAACATAACTGTACATAGACAAACTATGATATTATATTCTTTATAATCTTATGTAGACTATAAAGTCTATTAGCTTTTTACGAATTGCTAATATATATACATATATATATATATATATATATATATATATATATATATATATATTAGTTATCTTTATTAGTAGTCAGAGCAATTCTTTTATTTTGTAGAAACACTACAGTGCTGTTTCGCCGTTCAAATGTAAAAATGATCAAGTCATCCGCACCAAATCTAAGAACCCTACCTAAAATACACAAGGACGACATACCCATTAGGCCAATAGTAAACTTCACCAACGCGCCATCGTATAAACTAGCGAAATTTCTTGAACGAACCATTAAAGGAGAAATAAAATTTAAACAGAACTACAGTTTCTTAAACAGTGTGGATTTAATTAACAAAATTAATAACATAGAAATGTTGCCCCGACACACATTAATTTCATTCGACATTTCTAACCTCTACACTAATGTCCCCATAAAGGAAACAATCGGAATCATACAAGAAAGACTCAAAATCAACAAAATGTCAGAAGAAGCTATTAAAGAATTAATCAACCTACTCTCCATGTCTCTCTATTTAAGTTTTAACAACCAAATATTCATACAAAATAAAGGTTTGGCTATGGGCTCACCTTTATCTGGCATTATGGCTGAGATTTTTCTTAATGAAATGGAAATCAATCATATTATCAACACAACTAACAGATTCTTTAGAAACATTATATATTACCACCGTTATGTAGACGATATAATCTGTTTATTCGATGGCACAAGGAGACAAATAGATTTATTTACGAAATATTTGAACAACTTACACCCCCTATTAAAGTTCACATCTGAAATGGAGTCTAATAATAGCATCAACTACCTTGACTTAACAATATCCAGATTAAACATGGATTCAATATCGCATACCGCACTTCCAACAACTTCCTTAACACCAATTCAAAAATAAAAAACCTTTACAAATAAGACTATAGTGGAATCTACAAGCTCGAATGTAACAACTGTGATAAAGTTTACATAGGCCAGACTGGCAGATCATTTACAGAAAGATTTAAAGAACATTTACCTCCTCAAAAAAAAAACATTTGATCAACACAAACCACACATACACAGATATCAGCACCAACATGACCATTATCCACAACGAGAAGAAGGGCCGTCGTCTCAACGTATTGGAAGAATATAATATATACACTTCCCAGAAGAGAAACCCCGGCTCACTCCTTAATAATAAATTGAACTTTGCAGTTAACCCCATCTACGACCTAATGTCTGATCTTTAAACAAACACAGCTGACATTGAGAATCCATTATCAACCTTCACTTCAGTCTCCGTTCAGAAACACAGAAACTATGCCACGGCCACGCCAGTATAAAGTTTGTATGACATTTGACGAAGAGTTAACCTCAGATAGATTTTATATTGTTTTTTGTGTCGTGTTCAGTGTCGTTATGTGTTTTATTTAAGTGTTAAGCATACACCTGACGAAGCCGGCTGTGAACGGCGAAACAGTGCTGTAGTGTTTCTACAAAATAAAAGAATTGTTCTGACTACTAACAAAGGTAACTAATATATACAAACTATGAGTCTAAGAAGTAATATTTAATTTAAGTGTTCTTTATTGAAGTGATTATATGGAAAATTTTAATTACTAAACTTGTATTTTTTAACACTGACATTTGCACATTTTCATCCTATGAAATAAAATTTTGATTTTGATTGGAATTGCTAGTCACAGTCCAGATATTTTAATTGCTAGGACAAAGACCAGATATTTTAATTGCTAGGACAAAGACCAGACATTTTAATTGTTTTCATATGTGTGTTTCTTGTTTCCCACCACCCATTTGGGAAAATCTGATACCATCCCCTCCCTGAACTAAGATTTGTGTTTTTCTATTCATATGTACATGCAATTGTGAGATATCAATGAACTAATAAAGAGAGAATAATAATTACTATTTAACAGCCAAAGGCCAACTATAATTAGTATGTATATATTTGTTTGTTTGCTCATATAAATGTGATTCTGTAACATTGCCATAACTATTGATAGGACTGAGTAGTTCCCAGTAACCAGTAAATCGATTTAGATGAAACGAGAAACTAAACCCAATCAATAAAATAATAAAGTGGTGAACTAATTCTTTTCATAATTTGATGTCAGAAGGATAACAGAAATAATATAGACATTTATCCATATATCAATGAGAATTTATTAATTTTTGTGGTTTTCAAGTAATTTTATTTTTTTTTAATTTTTTATTATTACAATCTTAATCCATAGATTAAATAAGAAATACATATAACATAAAATAACATGTATTAAACCTAGATATTAACTAAGTCCTGCGGTTTATGACGCTTAAGTCGTCTTTTGTCATATTCCACGCCTAAAAGTTGGATAGCGTCCACGTTCACATGTCGATGAAGTCTCTTTTCATGGCGAGAAGCGCAGTCTTGAATTACCTCATACACACTTTTTAGGTTTAGTTCAGAATGAAGGTCATCATTCCTTTGGTACCATCTTGCATTTGTAATTGTACGAATAATACGATTTTGTATTCGTTGTATAATTAGTGGATTTGAGGGTTTCGTACATCCCCATAATTCTGCACCATAAGTCCAAATAGGTCTAATAATTGAGATATATAATAACCTCTTGTGATACAAAGCCAATTGGGATTTTCGTCCAATCAACCAATACAGATTGCGCAGTTTTTGTTTTATTTGGTCTGCTTTCATACATACATGATGCTTCCAAGTAAGACGTTCATCAAGATGCATTCCAAGATATTTAGCAGATTTACTCTGTGGGATTAGTTTGTTATTAAGATAAACACCAAAGCCTGGATCTATGTGCCACAATGAGAATGTCACTTGAGAAGATTTTAGTTCATTAACCTTAATTTTCAGTCTTCTGTCCATTGAGTTATTCTATTTAATGCCAACTGTAGGTTTCCTATTGCTTCAGCATGTGATTTATTCGCAGCCAATATGACAGTATCATCGGCAAATGTAGCTATTGTGGTTTAATTTGTAGTTGGAATATCTGCTGTGTATAACAGGTAAAGTATTGGTCCTAATACACTACCTTGCGGAACTCCTGCTTTCATTGTGTAGAGAGTTGACTCAGATTCTTCTATCATCACTCTAAATTTCCTGTCAGTTAGGTATGATTTGAGCAGACGGCAATAGTTCCCCGGCACCGCTCTGCTAAGCTTAAAAAGAAGTCCCTCGTGCCATACCTTATCGGAAGCCTGTTTCATGTCTAGAAAGACTGCACAAGAAAATTGCTTTTCCTCGAATCCCCTTTCAATAATAGCAGTAACTCTATGGACTTGGTCTATGGTTGAGTGCTGGTTTCTGAAACCAAACTGGTGATCTGGTAGTTCTATAAATGGCTTCAACCTTTTGTAAAGGAGCTTCTCCCAGAGTTTAGCTACCGTAGGAAGTAAAGATATTGGTCTGTGCGATGTTATTTCTTCAGCCTGCTTGCCTGGCTTTAGCAACATAATAATTTTCACTGTCTTAAAACAATCAGGAACAAATTCAAGTTCAAAACAATCGTTGAACAGATTTGAAAGGAACATTATACTTTTTTGGGACAACTCCTTTAATATAACTGATGGTATTTCATCAATACCTGGTGCTTTTCTTGGATTTAATTTATCTATTTCCTGAGCAATTTCCAATGGTGTTGTAAGTTTGATACATTTGTCATTTTTATACATTTTTGTTAGATTAGCCGCAGACTGGCACTCGTGTGGTTGAAATACTCCATAAAGATGTTTAGCAAACGATTCAGTCTTTTCATCATCACGCCGTAACCACCTCCCTTCTTCATCTCTAATTGGAGGAATTCTAACTGTAGGTCGCTTTAGTCTACGCGTAGCTCTCCACAACGAAAAGTTGGTATCCGCTTCAGCTGACAGACCTTCCAAGTAGCTCTCGAAACAACTCCTCTTTATTTCTTTAATTAGACGGTTAAGCTGGTTACTTATTCTGTTAAATTTATTCTTGTCAACAGGGTTTCTTGATTTATGCCAGATGCGATGTGCTTGCCTCCTTTCTTTTATCATTTCTCTGACTTTAAGAGGATAGCATATACCTTGGTATTGAGAAGAATTGGGGCCTGGGGTTGAATTTCTAGCAGGGGCCCCACGAATAGCATCTACAAACTTGCTTGCTCCAAATTCAGATCCACTGTAGTTTTATCCCTTAGGTCTATTTGATTGTCTAATTCATTCCTAAAATCCTCCCATCTAGAATATTTATTTTTGAGAGTTGTCCTTTTCTTGTTATTTATGATCGTCAAACTTAATACCATCAGTATGGGAATATGATCTGATGACAGATCCTCAACATTGAATACTTCGATGTAATTATCAGATATACCTTTTGTTATGAAGAAATCAATTAAGTCGGGAACCTTTGCTCCATCAGAAGGCCAGTAAGTCGGTTTGCCTGTTGAATGAATAACACATGCACAATCGTCTATTGCCCTATATAACTCTCTACCCTTAGTGTTAGTCAGTCGAGATCCCCATGCCAAGTGCTTAGCATTAAAGTCTCCTCCCAATATAAAGCGAGGCCCCAACATGTTAAATACTTCCTTAAATTGCTTATCCTTTATATTGTGCCTAGGTGGACAGTATAATGCCGCTACATTCAAATCACCCCTTATTCTTTCAATTGTTATCACAGTTCCCTGTATGCATTCCTTTGTAATTGATCTATTTACAAAATGTTTAATATTGTTTCTAATTATTACAGCAGATCAGTTTTCAAGTAATAAAGACAATTTTATCAATGAATAATATGTGATAACTCTTATAATTTTCCATTCTTATCTATGATTGGTCAGAATTATGTTTTCGTTTATGAACTTTAAATAATTTTCTCAATTTTATTATCCAGAACTTTGTTGTTACAGTATGTAAAGTCATTATTTTGAATTTTATTTCATGATGTAATTATATGCAATAACAATTTTATAGGAATTTTCACCATTGTAATTTTATGTTTGAATTTTGATCTATGTTAATTGTGAGATTATCAGACTTAATAAAGAGTTACTGTTATTAATGTATTGCAGTGTTATTATAATTTTGTCAAACATTTCAGGCTTTATTTAGAAAAACTTGTAGTATTATAAAATGTTCAGAAGCATATACATATTGAAAAGATTACTAGAAAAACTGGATTAGTAACAATTATTGAACCTCGAACAGCTGTTTGATAATACCCTACTTGATTAATTCATCACAAGCTTCATTTTTTATAAAGGCCTTATAAATATTATTATAATTATGGATCATACATTCAATAAATATTTCGATATTTGTGAGTAAAAATTAATTAACAAATCATCAACACAGTGAGTGTAGATTTTCTTTATATCAAAGTTTAGCAAAGGTCCAAATTACTATTGTAAAAAATTGACTTACAACTCTCTCATTTCAATTGGCTCATATTTGTTAAAGTAAATTGAACTTTAAGATCATTATGAACTATCATTTAATTTTAAACAAGAGTCCAGTAATAATTTTATATCCATTAGCATAATTAATTATAATGTCTTATTGAGTCCAAATTTGAGATTCCAAAGAGAAAGAATCTAATAATAATAATTAATTTATATATTTATAATTCTCATACTAACTTTAAAATAAAAAATATATGTATAAATAATTGAAATTTGGTGATTTGAATTATTTGAATAATTTTAATAATCAGCTTAACTTGTAAATGTAAATTTTTGTGTTTGAAAAAATTCTTGATTGTTAGTCATTAATAACAATTTTTTTTTTTTAATTTGATACTCAAACAAGAGATTTAAAATTAAATTTTTAATTATAAATCAGTTTTTCATATTATAATTTGTCACCACAACATGGGGCTTTTCAAAATATATAAATTAACAACTTCTATTGAATTGTAAATTAATATAGTTAATTACCTAAGAGGTTGTCCTCAGTCCGTATAATAGTTTGGCTACAGAGCTGTTTCGCCGAACACTGTCGGCTTCGTCAGGCCCGCACTAACACATAAAACGTAACACAACACAACACTAACACATATCATGTTGTGTTGTGTTACGTGTTTATGTGTTAGTGCGGGCCTGACGAAGCCGACAGTGTTCGGCGAAACAGCGCTGTAGCCAAACTATTATACGGACTGAGTACAACCTCTAAGGTAATTAACTACATTATAATTATATTAAACAGTCCAAGACAACACATTATACTAATAAAATATAATAAAATTGTAAATTAAATTAAACCAAAGCATTCGATTGCATTCAACCGCACTGATTAGACCCATCGGTAGGTTGGTATTGTTGGTCAGAGTGGTGAATTTTACAAAACAGCTGTGTGGCTAAATGGACTGATAGATTTTAGTGATAACTAAGCTGTTATAATTCAAATAGCATAACAAAGTAAATATACAACAAATATGACTGATGAAATGTTTATTTTAGAGTATAATGTAATGTTATTGTCTTTGAAAATACCGAAAAATACTTAGTCATGCAACTGGATAATATAGTAGATGAAAATTTGTTTTCAACATTGTTTTTGTTTATATCTTAGGTAGGTATAACTATAGGTTAGGTTAGGTTAGTGACATGTGTTCTAACACTGTGGAGGGAATATAGGTACCACTGATTTACAGTAATGAAAAAATGACATCTGGTAGAGAAAGTAGTGTTATTGACCACAGTTAATTTAGCCGCATTATCTACTGGTGAGTGCACCCGAATGTTTTTTATATTAATCCCCCTCTATCCAAAAAAGCATATAGTATTTTAAACACATTAAATAATGTTTTAGAATTGTACAAAAAGAAGATATTCTAACTGAATAATTAATATGGTAATTCTTGAAATTTTATTTATAATATAACTTAAGTCATGAAAATAGTTCCACATTGATATAACAATTTGGCAACATTACAGAGCGGGAGGGGGAAAGGAAAAGCACATCTCTGATCTTCATGGGACTTTAATCTTCATAACTTTACTAATAGTAAAATCAGGATTTGTAAAGTTAAAGATATCCTAAGATGTATTCTAACCTTATCAATACTTTATATCTATTAAAGGTGATTTGACTTTATGACATCGAAGAAGACTAATAAAGATATAAATGACATCATACAGGATATGTATGAGTCGTATTCAAAATACATACAAAACAAAACAAAAGATTGAGAACTGACCAAAACTTATTTTGTATCTTTGTGACTTCTAACAGTTTGCAATAGATAATAAAACCTATTAATTCAAGTCATAGCAATTTTATTCTTCCTAATGTTTAAGCTAATTGTTAATGTTTTGTTTCCTAATGTTGTTTATTTATTTATTTATTTTTTTGTTCCTTTTTGATTCCTTCAATCTTCGCTTATAACATTTGGTTTTATTAATTAAAAATGTAGTGTGAGAAAAATTCTCCTCCAGCTTCTTCCTCGCTATCTATAAAGTATTTAACTATGATAATAAATAGGTATTAATTTTTAATTAAATAGTGTTTTCTAGTTGAAAAGGCAAAAGGAGAAAAGACTTAATATTCCTAGGAAGAATTGTTCATTCTTAATATATGAATAATGAGAACCTTCAATTACTCAACAAATGTTTCAAAATGGTGATAGTTGATAAGTTCAATTGAATTTGTTATTTTCATTTGTGTTAAATAAATAACCCTTTGTAAATATACAGGGATTTTATGTTTACTTTTTTCTAACGCTCATTTACCTTAAATACTTAGGACTTTCCACTAGCGTAATTTCATATATTTCTATTTTAATTCAATTCTATTTTAAATCCTTTGTTACAGAGTTTGACTCATCCAGATCCAGACCCAGCAATTAAAGTGGAACATTATGAAAGAACTTTCGAGCAAAATGATGACCTAGGACTCAATGATATGAAAACTGAAAATTATGAAAGCTCATGAAAGCTTTTATAATAAATAAAATATAACATTAATATCAATAACAGATTATATTATTTGAAATTAGTCCTTATCGAATTCAGGCTTTTACGGTGATTGCCATCAATATTCAAATTGGAGTTTTATGTTGAATGGTGCATCATTTATTCAACGTTATTACCTACATTTCACCTGCACAAGCAGACTATTTTAGTCTTGTTTCAGTGTTCATATATCAGATTCCTAAGGAAACCGCTGAAACATGGGAGTCCCCTTGTCCACGTCCCTTAATGCAATCAGTTGAGGTGAACCACACTGTTATAGTAAATACCCTTCTCCTTTGTATATCTAGAGTTTGATCACTTATTTCTTGACCTGTAGATGAAAAAACAACCAACCATTTTGGTTGGAATAACTTTAATAAGTCTGTGTGTTGTGATTGGAAGAATAGAGAAAAATAATGGTGGATTCAAAATTATAATATACAAGATGTATACGTTTATAAATGAAAGAAACTTATCAAGAACTCCACAAACATTTAACAAGATGTATGGGCCATGCCATACGAGACACCAACCTACTGAGATAATTTCCTTGTGGACTTCTGCAGACTTAAAAACATGTGGGTTTAGATATCCAATTCTATCCTCTCTGTGAGTATTGATGGCTTTCCATATCTGTTAGTCACACATAGAACAGGTTTCACAGAATTTCTCAATCAACTGTATTACAATTGACATCTTGGTCTGTGGAATTATTGTTGAACATCTTGTATGTATCCTCCACCAGACCATTCTACTCATCAAATGTCATCATCACAACACACTTTTTTCATGCTTCACTACCTTGGATCACTATGGCTATTTGGTAACCAACCACCAGGACCAGGTAGATGATGATTTGTACCTTGCTAGTGCATGAAGCGCTGATTTAAAGTCTCTAAGTATCCATACCCTTGCCACTTTAAGTTTTTTCAATGTTGAAAATCTGAGTGTATTGCCAGGAGCTTAGTTTCTATGCTGGAGAGGCTGTTGAAGACACATAGAATTTGAAACCTAACTCCGGTATGTAGCCACTAGACTCTGAATGATGGTTGTAGTTGCTTAGGAAGCTATCAGTGTAAACATGGAGAAACTCTGTATATTCTGTGTGAATCACTTCAACAATTGCTTGTTGCAGGATTATGGAGTAGTAGTCTTGTTATATTATTCTTTCCAAGTCGGGTGTTACAGTCGACGGTTTCAAAATCCAGGGTGTTTAGGGTTAACCACTGGGATTTCTTCCAGAAAGAAGAAAAGACGTGTGTTTCTGCTCAAGTTCAATGAGCTGATTGATATCTGAAGAATTGAATCAAATAGACATCACTTGCCTGAAAATTGTAAAAACTTTTTTTTTATGATTTTTTCTCAAAATTCGAACCAATGATTGTAACTAAAAATATTAGAGAGCATATCCTGACAAAATTACCGATATAAGTGTTGGAACATAGACACTCTTTGCCATCCCCTAAACAAATAAAATGTAATCTGTTTTAAAAGCAGGTGCGGATAACTTTCATGGCAGAGCACAATTAGTTACATCTAATAAAATCTATTTATTTTTAACTGATACAATGATTTTTAAATTCTCAAGATGCTACCAATTTCGATAAAATTTTCAGGACATGTGATGGTTTGACTCAACATATTGTGGCAAACTGCATATAAGAAGAATATGATTTGAAATTCTAAATTACCAGTGAACTTAAATTTGGGTTTGGCACATTATTTTAAACCCAAGGTTTAGCTTCTAAGGCAGCATTCATAGTTAATTTTCAATTTTTTACAAATACCATGCAAACTAGTATTTTATTAGAGATGGCAACAAATACTATTCACTTGATTGCTCTAGTTTTATGTACACATATGTAATAAAATTAGTGGAATGTTTATATCTTAATATTTGCATATTAACTGAAATTTTTGCCAGCCTATACAAAATAAATGTTATTTCGACAATGACTAAAGGTATGCCAAGTTTCATAATAAAAGCTTCTTCTGCTTCCTTCTAGTAAACTCTTACTTCCATGAAACTCAAAACATTGATTTTTAAAAATCGCATTACAAAATTTTATCTATACTACGTATATGTTAGAAACAGAATGATATTTTCATTAATAAAGAGTTATCCCCCAATGTATTTCTTCTTGAAGATAAAAAGGGTCCTAATATTTTATCAGAATAACTTTTTTCTAAATTTTGTTTAAATAATTTAATTTAACCTAAAGTTTCTCTGTTTGAATAATTTCGAAACCACATTTATTATGGTACATACCGTATTTAAATTGGTGTTTAAAACTAGTATTTTTAACATGCTCTACCTCAAGCATACATGTGGCCTAGTTTACTCAAAAGACTCAAAATTTGATCCAGGATGAATGTCCAACAGAAATTTTGACAAAATCACACACATTATCTCAGAACAGTGAAGAAACAAGGTAGTATGTCTTGAAGAATAAATACATTTTAGTTGATATAATTTTAGGAACAGAAAGTGAAAATAAAAAGATGCCCAAATATTTATTCATTTTTATAATATATATATATTAGTGCAGTGCCTTACATTTTTTAAATTTGTAAATAATTAGTTAGCCAAATTTTATACTGTTTTGTACTGCACATGAGAATACAATAGTTCATGCAAGTCTCTTGAATATTTATTAGTTATATTTACAATTAAATTTATACCACATATTTTCTTTTCTTATTTATTCTACTTCACTGATTACAGGTTCCCCATCCAGTTTTTTCAAATTAGGCAAACGTTTGATAGCCTCAGCTCTCCATGCTGTTTCATCCAGATTTTCAATCAGTGGATTACCTATTACAAAATTTTAAAATTTTATTCAAAAGGTGGTAGATACTATTACATTATTTAAAAAAAACATTTGTATAAACTTACAAATGTGCTATTCCTCAAATCATTTTGAAAATCCAAATTAAAAAGTTATGTATATTCAAAGTTGTATTTAAGAAATTAATTATAATATTTATATATATTTTTTGGCATATTTTTTAATCTTCACTTATGCATATTTATTATTATTTTATTCTCAATGATCTTATTGCGATTATGAACTTATCTCATCTTACAATAATTTACAATTAAAATAACGATCGATTTCTAGAATAATTCACAATTTAAATAACACTTAATGAATCAGTTTATATGGCTTGGTTATTTTGAATTGATCTACATCGTTTCATCTTCAACAATAGAGGTTGTATTTCTTGATTATTGTGTAGGTAAAGTCAATTGCCATGTTTTGTAATAAATTTATTATTGCCATATTCACCTTGTTATCTAAAGGTCATGATATAGGGTCATCAATACAGATGTACCATCGTGTACTGACAATTCCAAGCAATATTTTGTTCTGAAAGATCTAAATAATTTTAACACTTGTTTCACTCACGCAACTCCAAAGTAGGATTTCACAGGTCTCAGAATTTGTTGATATATAATAAGCTCATTGTGTATCAATAACTAAGAATTTTGTCCAAGAAGCCAACACATCTTTCTGTCTTTTATACCATTTCATAATACACACCTACACACATATTAACTTTAAAAAAAATATTTTTTTTACATAATTCCTTCATTTAAAAAAGAAATATTAAACCTAAATAAATTTTATCGTAAGTCTTTCATAGCATCAAAGCATCACGTGCAGCTGATGCAAGCTACAAGCGCTATTGGTACATAATGTGTTGCGATTGGAAGCAAGAATGTTCAGATCTAGTCTCAACTCTTAAAATGGTAAATGTGAACATTTTCAGTTTTAAATAAAAGTAAAGTTAGTATGTAACTTTCAATATGGGCACACAAGCATATTTTCTTTAAATTAATATTGATGAAGTAATAAAAAGCGAACAAATGGGGAAATGGTAGTGTGAATACCAACGTCATAAATCATTCTGGCTTTTGTCCGACAAGATTAGTCATACACGTAAAAACAACTTCCAAATAAAGAACTATTTTACATTTGTAATATTTCATTCATTTAAAACCAAACTGCGGTTTGAAAATAGTTTTCTGTAGTTTAAAAATAAAAATGTTTAGTGTAATTTTCTACTAAAATTACAAAATTTACTTTGTGTTCAAACATGTATAACACAGCATTTTGTTACTAAAAACTCTCTTAAAAGTATATTGTAATTGATCTTTATAAATTTTTAATTCCCAAATATCTTTTAAAGTAATTGTAAATAAAACATGTGAGTTTAATAGTTTCATAAAAATCTGTACGCATTAATTTGAGCTATTTAAAATTTTGAAAATCTACAGTAAATGAAAATTCAATGTACTACTTATTTAAAACATAATAATTCATTGTTTTCTATAAATTTCAAATCTTTCAATTTAACTGTGTCTAAATAACAGATGTTTTATTATTATTTCAGTAACATCTTTAAAAATATTTCAAACAAGGAATTTATAATTTTGTTATTTCATTCTTTCAAACTGTGTAACTCCACTGGTCCCAGAATTGGGGTGTACTAATTCTTCAATGTAGAACCTGTAAAACCGATGAACTGATTACATAATTCCAAACTTTACTTGAACAATAATTCAAATTTTGAAGTTTTGTATCTGCTTTGAATGTAACAATATGTCAGCTTGTGTTGGTATTTTTTAAAACTAAAAACAAAAGCTATAAAACCAAAATTAAATAGTAGTGATGCTAACAATTTTGGGTTATCGGTCCTTCAAGAACTCTTTCAAAATTTTAATAAGTATGACTTTATTCAATTTTCCAGTCCCTTGTATGGAAAATTGAGGCATCCAGCCGAGTAAATAATGTAGTTTCTCTACCGCAAATTAAAACATTTTGATTAACTACTAAAATTCCTGTGTAATTCGCATAAATTACTGTCACTATTCTAGTTTTTACATGTATAATAAATAAGAGTACGACCAAAGTACATTTCTTTCTGGTACACTAACAGATATTTTCTCCAATTCAGAGTACCGGTACTTGTTACCATATCTACCACGGAAATAGCTATCATATAAGTAATATTTTAAAATGTAATATTGATTAGGAGGATCTCTATGAAATTTGTATTCCAACCTTTATACCACATCTTATCGAAAGCCTGCATGACATCAAAAATATTACAGAACAAGCCTTCTTTTCTTCGAGTGTTTTATTTAATACATGTAACTAAATTGATTTTATATATGCTTGTAAATCTTACATATAAAGTAATTAAGAAAAGTAATGGTACAGTAGTTAACATTTTAAGAAGAAAAGTGAATTGTTAGTAAAATTATTTAGAAACAGTTTTGACACCAATAAGTGGATGGATGTAAATGTTGATAGATTGTAGTTATTTAAAAAAATAATAATAATATTAAATCTAATTCATCGGGAACTAAAATCTTCAATTTTTTTAACCTTTAGTTTATAGAATTTTAAACCTTCATCAGGAACTATGACTTTTTAATGCAAATATAAAAAATAACCACTATATTAATTTGCATTATTCTAATTTATGAAGTGTGGAACCTCAAAACTTTAATCTCAAGGGAATTACTAACACTTTGAGTTATCAAATAATTGGAGATAGTGAGGTCCAAGTTAATGAGGGCAAAAATCACAAACTTCGAATTATAGTGGACCAAAGTTGACTGACCTTTATTCACTTGAGCAGTATGTTCTGATTACATTTTTATTCCTGTAATGTTGTAAAGATAACACAATTATTTTGTTTTCATAAACAGTTCTTAATTTTATTTTAATCAAAAATCGGCACATTTACATAAAGAGCAGTACATAGTTAACATTAGTTTATGTAAATACAGTAATATCAATAAATGCCCAACTGATTTACTCCAACACAAACCACTTCAAAATCGCTTTAATAAAAAGCAAAACTAATAAAATAAAGAATGGTAGGTACATACAGAATGTGGTGAACAATACAGCTGTGAGCCCAATGCGGAAAAATGTTAGGAGGCAGATGAAGAAGAAGTTCACACCTTAGCATGAAATTTTTTTTATCTCTCACATTATATCTATCCTAAACTTGGACTTACAAAAGGTTTGCTGGCCAAACTTCTAGTGATGTGATTTTATTAAAGCTTCGACATTTTTGAGCACCTACCTTAAAATTATAGAGGTTTACCACATCTCCAGGAAACCTACAAAATGTATCTTATCGATGTTCTTTCTTTAAAATATTCTACTTGTAGAGGAAAAATTGGCATTTGGGAAGTTGAGGGGGGTAAAAATTTTGAGTATCAAGGTTCCACTGTGCCATTAAATTGAAGTACAAGTTGGACCGCTAGAGGAATTATCACCCTCTACCAGTCGGAAACATTTTCAAGTCTAAGAAAACTATTAAGCTATACAGCTTAAACTTCTTATATTTGTTATTTTTCTTATAAAACAATAATAAATATATACCAAAACAATTTCAGACTAAAAAATGTCCTTCTTAATATTGTAAACATATTTCCTCTTAATGTTAGTTAATTTTATTAGTAAAAATAAATCTAACCATCGTAATAAATTAAGCTGTGATTGACAGATGATAATATTTTAATGAAAAGTCAACAGGCTTTAATTGTTTCAACTCACCAACAAACAATAAATCTACTAAAGCAGGACATTCTTGTAGTTTGTTGAATTCTGCCCAATCCTTTACTAAGTTGTTAGACATATAAAGGACTTTAAGCTTTCTAAGAACTCCAACTCCTTTCATTTTCTCTATCAAGTTGTAAGAAATCCATAGTTCTTCCAAAGTTTCTCCTACAGGTTCCTGAAAAAATATAAAGATTAAATAAAGATATTAAAATACATATTTAATCCTTTTTAGTAATTTAATTTAATATTTGTTACAGGATATTAAACTATTTTAGAGCATACAATTAGTTAAGATGTTAGTATTCCACTCATTGTATTTAACTAGGCCCAACACAAGGAGTGCACATTTCAGTGTGATTAAATTTTTTTTTTAAATACATTAATAAGTCTTACAAAAACTTACCTGTTCAAGGAAAGGTCTGTATAAACACTTTTTGTACTCAACATACTGCTATTAAATAGAGTAAACATACTGCTGAAATTTTCTCAGAGTTAAGGAGCCAATTATAACAGTTATCAATATATAACAAATTCATCAAATTTTATTTTAATAGTCCAGATGATAACGTGTATTTTACATTATATATTTTACTAAATTGGTAATTCTTTAGACTAGTATTTTATAACTATTATTTTGTAGTTGTTAATATATATATATATATATATATATATATATATATATATATATATATATATATTAAGGTACTATTTTAATATTTAAAAAAACTTGTTGGATGTCCAAAAAATTATTTTTAGTTTGTTTTATTTATTTATTATACTACACTTTTGAGCACACTCTGGCGAACTTAAAGATTAGAATCGAACATCCAATACCACAATTCAGTAAAACAAGATTTATTTAATACTCAACCTCTGAGGATGGTAACTATGTTACTGAGATGTATATAAGGAAATAAATCTTGTTGTATTGAATTGTGTGTTTTATTTTAATCTTTATTTGTTTTTTCGTTTATTTTTTATTTTATGAGATAGTCCCTTAGGGACTGGAAGCATAAAATTTAGCCAACTGAACCACCCTTTTAATGATATGAAATAATATATCATATTTAGTCACATTTATCTAGCATATTTTTTGAAATAATCATTTAAGTTATAACATTTTTAATTAGTGCCTTTTGTTTTATTTTTAATATAATAAGAATTATATGTAATATGGTCGCTTTGGTTTTTTGAAGGGTTAATCTCTTTTTATTTATTCAAAGTACATTCTTGGAACCCATATAAACTGTGAAAAGTAAAATTTAGTTACTTAGTCACATGTTTCCCGCACCCTTCTACTCCCTTCCCCTTAGCTAAGTAACTGTGCTTCTTTTTGTAATATTATATGTTAGTTTTCAATATCTTCCTTAGTCTGTGTTAAGCTGCCTTGTAAATGCAGTTGCTGGCAAAACCATGGTCGGCAAGACTCAATAAAATTGTAGAATTTACTAAATATTGTGTTTTTTTTTCAATTTTATCATATACTATATAGAAAAATTTACTGTAAAATTTACATTTATTGTAAATTTATTTATTCAACATCACAAAGAACAATAATTTTACATATTATTAAAATGCAAATATCTCCTGGATTATTTATTACAAAATAACATCTACAACTTTAAAACTGAAATTGACTCTAAAGAATAAACTTGTATACAAAATTAAAAAGCTATTATCTTAACTAATTGAGAATCATGATAAATACTAAAACTATAAAGGTCTAAAGTTTTTAAGAAAACTATATTAAAAATTGTATTTTCCCCATATGTGGAATTTAATAAAATGAGTGTGTTTTCAGCTGTAACAATTGAAATAAATAGTGTACAATCTTTCTTACTCTTGTATAAGAGCAGAAACAAAAAATAACTATGTTTTTCAGTACTTTTATATTTGGACAAAGTTGAATGCTGCCAAGTTCTTAAATTGGCCATGTAATAATATAAAAATTTACTAAAGAAAATATGTTATTATTACATTTATTAAAAAATTAATAATTTTTTACTTGGGATGAATTTACTGTTACTAGTTGAGCGCCATTTTATGATAAAAGCACAAACACTTGTTAAATTTACTCTTTTTACCTTGGGTTGTGAATTACGGGAAAATGCACTAGATACACTAAATAATCATGAAAACCTCTGAAATAAAACACATTTATTAACATTCTATTTATATTTGAAACATACAAAATCTAGTCAAGCCGTTTTGCTTAACGTTCTCTGAAATACGTACAGTGAATAACATGTTACAAGTATTCTTAACGATCAAACTCAAAATCAAAGTTCATACAATTTAGTTAGCTATTAATTAATCAATGTCTTTCATTATGTTATGACGCCATTATTTAAACCGATTGCCTCTACTTTTTTAAGATATAAATTACCACTCATAATGTTCTCTTTTACGCTGTACCAATCGTAACTTTACACTGAATTTAGTTTTAGATTCAAAGTTAAATAACAGTATCAAACCATGGAATATGCAATGATTGTTGATCTAGATGTTCAGGCGAACAGCATAGATGATGATCAAGCAGTCTGCGTGACACACTGCTAATGGCGACATCTCTCTTCCACATATTTTTAGTTCATTTGTTCTTCGTAGGACAGCTTGTGCATTCTCCCACTACTTCTATCTATCTTTTGATTAGTGTATACTGTGCACTCCATTTCTGACAACTTTATTTCTTATTACTTTACAAAATATAATTTTCTCTTAATTTTATTAAACAAACCAATTTAGTTAATTTTGTTATAATTATTTTAATTATGAAATTCTAAACTCATAATTTTGTATAAAATTTTCAAATAACACACATACTTGGTTCTATAAGTTCAACCATTCTGAAATCCTGTCTTGTCTGCATTCAACTTTTTATTATCGTTCTTTGAACGCAAATAATCCATGCAATAACAAATTTTACAATTTTATTATATTTATGGATTATTAACGGTACCATAAAATTAATTTCATTTCTTTCAATTAAATCTATCTTAACATAACGATATCAAAATTGTGAACGTTACAGCCATTGGAGTTATTATTTTCAAAATTTGTTTAGTACTTGAGTACTTTGCAGAAAAAAAACACTATACCATTCCTTAATAGAGTTTCTACTTGCTTTCTTTGTATCAGTAGCTAGGCTCTAATGAGGTATGCAGTCTTTTACATTTAAATAGAAGCAACTTAATAATTTATTAAAATCTCAAAGTTTTAATAATGGGAGACAGGTTTATTTTTGTTACTTATTACAAGTAAACATAATTTATTTGATGGCATTTTTTATGAGAGAAGGTAACCAATATGTTTTGCTGAGGATCTTATCAAAATTATATAAAAAATTATGTAGGCAATTTTGACTAAATTCTATTTTTGTTTTTTACTTACATTCAAGTTCCCCAAATTTTAAAATAAAAAACGTACTAAAGTAAACTATATGTCCATCACAGATACACAAAAAAAAAATGGTACGTACCAATCCTGAAAATGCTTTTATGTAGTTTCTTCCAAGAGAGAGGATTTTTAAGTTACGTAATCCACCAAGTCCAGCAATTTTCTCAATCATGTTTGTAGACAGAGATAATTTCCTGTGCAATAAAATATTCAAAACATCGTACTGCATATACATTTATCAAGCAATGTTAGTGTTTTATTACACTATATCACAACAACCAGATAAACAATAACAGTATATGGGGTTTGTAAAATCCAGAAACAGTGTAAATAGTTTTGCTTATCAAATCTCAGACAAAATTATAATAAGCAGCCATTCCTCCCACCCCGATAACTAAGTCAACAGAACATCAAAATTCTTATGCAGAATTTTTTGTAATTCTAATATTTTGATGAATTATGAAAAGGTGTTTAGAACCATTGGTAACAAGATAATCACAAGCTTCCTCTGTATAATTTAACATAAGATAAAATTTAATTTTGCTACAAATTTAGGTAATAAAATAAGAAAAAATACAATAAAATTGTGCAAATAACTTAACCCTATATCACTATTTACAAGTTATTAAGATCATCCTGACACATAACTTGCTTTAATGGATCACCTTCTGTCTTCCTCAAAAATACCCAGCAGAATCTGTAGCAGTGGTTTCTTTTTGCCTCTCACGCCAAAGAAAATAGCCTCTGTCTTCCAGGTGAAAATGATTCGTTTTTGTAGAGTGGAGAGTCTGTACAAAGTCTCATGTGTCTTGAAGACAAATCCTTTTTAGCACATTTCTTCCTCAGCAGCTCTTCCTTGTCCAAACGCCTCACAAATTAAACAATTATATCAGGATGGGTGATAGGGTCCTGTCTTTTCCCCACCCTATGATATGTGTCAATCATAACTTAACTGATTTCAAAAATTTTACAGGAATGGCAAATTTTTATAATTTCTACAAGATCTTTTCCATTTTCCATGGGAACAACTTGTATTTTGATGCAATTTCTTCTACTATACTGTTGAACATCCTCTAATCTCCTCTCCAGCGTCATATTTTTCCCCTTCAATAGTTTATGTTCTGCATTATTTTCTCTACCTTTCCTAGAAACATATCAACCTTAATGGTCAGTTATTTAGTAGCCTTCGTTTTTTCTGCCAACTTTTCACTCTTATTTTTATTTGAGGTGTTAAAATCCTTTACAATAGTTTGCTGTTCTTACCTTATTTCTCCTATGGAGTTCAGAATATCTTGTAGGCTCAGCTTTCCCTCACCCATTTGAGTGTCCAGATTCAAACTCTCACGTCTTATAGTAGAACATCTCTCACACCTCTTCACCATATTTTCGATATCGACTTTGCTAAGTTTCACCCAAACACTATAGATATTTTTTTCACAATCAACACAAAGTATTTTTATATGCTTCGTATTTACATTGTAATTTGCCATTTTGAGAATATCAAATAAACGACAAAAAATGTTAATCACAACAAGCGAAAATAAATTTATACCAAATTTCAAGCACATACAATCAACCAAGAATACATGCCAAACGCAAACTTTAAACTCTATGATAGTCTGGAGCAAGATAAAGATAAGATAGGGCCTCATTGTTCAAACGCTGTCTCATGACTGATGAATAGTTATAGCTGTAATCTATTAGATATTTCCAAATACATGATTATGTCACTTTAATATTTTGAATACTTGTTGCCTTGATAAATTTGACATTGACTGAAATCAAGAATTTAATCAAATTAAACATGATGAAAGTTTGGAAGGAGTTAGGTTTAGAAGATTGGAAGATTGAAAACGTTTGCATCTCCGTTTAATAAAACTTGAAATAGATTCGGGTATGAACCAGGATAGTTTTAACAAAAAATATGACTATTGTATCATACAAGAACACAAGGCATTCATGAAAAACTTGTAACTTTCCAGGAGGAGAATAATTATGATAAAGTATAATTCCGTGGAAACAAAAAGAAAAAATATTAAAACCGAGGGCACTCCAGTACGTGTTTTACCCAGGTGGTCATAATGGTAAAGTTGAGCAAGTAACTTTAATAAATGAAGTCAAGAAAATCATACATTTCCTAATGTATTTTAGAGAATGTGGCGTTAATGATTTTTGAAGGACAGTTCCTAATGGGGTGGGAAATGTGTTGAGACAACAGATACAAATAACTTTCATGACACTACGTTAAACTGCGAGCGCTACAATTAGCTGAGACATTCAATTTTGGTATAACAAAACAATTACGAAAATACAACAAATGAACTGAGAATTGTAGAAACATATATTGTAGGATTTTAGATGTAAGAGATTATTGCTTATATATAAAGAATTAATTAGATATAATATTGTATAGATTATAACTATAACATGTAAAAACAAGTTTCATACTGTTTAACCCTAGATAACTTGCATTGATTTTCAAACATGAATACTCGCACACAGGGTTTTTCTCCAGGTTATGAAATAAGCAGATATAATCTCATATTGGCTCTAAATGTATAATTATGTATAAAAAGTCATTAAATTACTTAATAAAAATAATAATCACAATAAAAATAAAATATAAACAATTTTCAAAAAAATATAAAAAATATATTTTTTTACAAATATAAAATAGGAAAAGTATTAATGGTTTGAAACTGTAATGAGGTTATTCATGTGTATAAAAAACTACATAATAATAACTACACACTAAATACTTAATTTGATAAAATAAAATGTACAATATACAGAATAAAAATTCACATGTAATCACACAGAAATATGAAACCTAATGACGTTACTCTCACTCGGATATTTGATCCAGCAAGTAAGTTATACAAGGACTCGCAATTGCTTGAAATGTCCATTCTCCCATGAAACTCAATCTCACACTGAAATGAAAAAATAATTGGTGGTGGAGGTGATGAGAACCGATTCCAAAAAAGTTGAGCATGAGGTAACTCGTTTCTGAATGCTGCTGATTGTAGAGAACATTGTTAATTTGCGGAAAAAACAAGAACCTGGAGTAAAACTCTGTGATGCGAGTTCTCTAGGGTTAATAACAAAATGTAAATAAATTGAGACGGATATTAGTTAAGTCGAATTAAAATGTGCTGATTAGTAAAGTGAAACGAAGTAAGAGAATTATTTTTAATGTTAGTTAAGTAAAATGTTTAAATTATTTGTTTTGTAAAATCCAGAGTAATTCCAAAAATGGAGTATGATTGAGTGACAACAGAAGCTGAGTTCCAAAAGGCTATTATCAGCATTGGGGGCATTTTACAGTAGTTTTAGTCATATAAATATCTAGCCCATGTCTCATAATTATGTATCTAGTAATTATTAAGTTAAATGTAGTACTAAAATTTATGTAATATGAATATAAACAAAAATTACCATCAATTTTTAATTAAATTAAGACTAATTAAATGTTAAAGGTGGTGGTTTATTAAGATTTAGGGTTAGTTTAGAATTTCATGGCAAGTTAAGTTAAAATGTAATAGATAAATATTCCAAGTCTAATCACTAGACACCAGAGTATAAATAATCATTATAAATGAGTACAAAAAGTTTGGTAATTGTTTGGCTTGCAACCTACTAATGCATTACAAATGACCAAGAATATATAAGCCAAGGTTGACGGGTGATTTCCACTCTAGTGTAGAAGCCATATAAAGGGCAGGATAATGAATTCTAGCAAAGAGTTTGAAATTTACAGAGCATTCAAAAATAAAGACGACATTTTAAACAATCAGCTTTCATTCCAGTTCCATCATCTGTAAGATAAAGTCCTCATCCACTTATCGAAGGTTAACAAAGATAAACATCAGTAGAACTCATCGCTTATACAGACAGTACTTCGCCGAACATGCCAGGGTATACACCTAGTGAAAGCATTATTGTTTTAATTAATTTTTGTGTTAGTATAAGTGTTATTATAAACATTTTAATGTACAAGCTCTTCTGAATGAACAATTAAACATATATCTGATGATGGAGTTACAACTCTGAAACATGTCGCAATGTAGAAATCGACTGAAGTCACAAGACGGACCATACAAAGTAATTTATTATTATAAGATTTAATTGTGACTTGGTAACACAAAATGCATCTTAATCAATGTTGCTTTCTCACAATGTTGCTCTGATCTACTGAATTAGGTTGTCTGAAGATTTCTGGATTTCAAAAAAGTGATATCTAATGTTCTCTAGATCTCATCTTCTCTAGTCCATCTGTCCCTAAAATGTGCACAACTACAGATGGAACTTTTGAGGAATTGCATTAGGTCTGTCCTGGGACCAAGTTTGAATGATTTTCCTGCCATTTCATTGTCCAGAATACTACAATCTGACTGTGCATACCCAGTAATCCGCCTTTTTTAAAAGTTCTTCTAGGATTTTGAGAATTTCTCTGGATCCGAGAGTAGTTTTCAGATACCGTATAGAATCAGTGTTTGCAAAGCAGATCTGGAGTCTGTGATAATGTATATTTTTTCTTCAGATATAAACTCACAATATATATGCTGCAGATGTGATGATAAATTCTGTGCTCGTGGTAACCTGAGAAGATACCAATTCAATACTGGTAGTTGGTTTCAGGGATGTAAAAGCCTACCATACCTTAATTTTGATTCAAGGAACCATCATTAGACTATATAAAGGTGTGCAATTGTAATAACCATGATCATTTCAAGAGCAATAAATTTTCAAAGTTCTTGACTGTCACTTTTTCTTAGATCTTCCAGGAACACATGTGATGGTTTCTATTACGCTAAACATATGATTATTTTCTGTAATTATTGCACATTTTCGGTATGATATAAACTTTTACAATGGTCTTAGTAACTTCAAGTAGTAAAATTACATAGTTGGTATAAAATATGTAGGCCTAATGTTATACAAATGAGTTTCAATAAATAAAATCACACAATTACAATTCTTCCATTTTAGGCTGTAAGCCATCTCACTATTTATTATATTCATACTGTTTAGTGTTGTTCAGACCCTAGTCTGTTTGATAGATTTCATATGGCAGAATCCTTGTTATCTCTTACTTTTTCAACTGTAATGATTTCCTATTAGGATCTTTAACAATATCTTACTTTCGTAAAGTAGGATTTTAGATTTTTGTAAGACCACAAGTTAAATTCCAATTTGTGAAAATTTTATTTTTGTTTTGAAAGTACATAATATATGTTTACAAAAAAAATGTATTTAGGAAAATTAAAATGTAAACATTATTTCAAATGAATTGACTTGAACTATATGAATTTATTAACTATGTGCACATTTATTTCAGTTTGTTCTTTTATAAGTTTATTGTTTCATTCATTTACACCTTTATAAATATTTTTTAATCTTATAAGCCGGTTTATAAATATTGTTTACTTACTCGCATTTCACTAGTTGTCCCAAAGAATTGTCCATCTTTTCTATGGGCAGCCACTGAAATTGTAAACCAATTTCTTTTTGTTCAGCTGCATTGGTGTTATGTTTATCTTCCCATCTTTTAATTGCTTCCTTTATTGTGGTTGGTTTAGCCTGTATCAAAATTAACAATTATAATGCTATAAATTTATTAATTTTTATAATTATGACTTTCAGTATTTTTGTTTTAGTTTCAGTAAGGTACATATTTCTAATATATTTCAATAGAAAATAGACTATTCCAGTAATTCATACAAAAGTATGAGATTCAAGGAGCATGAATATTTTTACCAGATCTCAACATTTAAAGTATAGATTTTATAAAACTACTCCATCAGTTATTGTGTTCATATTTATCAGGGCATATTTTTTGTCCGAATTTAAAAAAAAAATTTAGTATACAAGTTTTTTTGTAATGTCTTGAGTAGTTTACTTCTAAGAAAAATTGATGAAAAAGTCAGGAAAATGATAGCTATAACAGTTTTTTTTTATAATTTACAGTGATTCAGGTTTTTTCTAATTTTTTCCCATTGACAAGGTTTGGAATATATACATATAGCCTTTTTACAAATGGTTGCTAATTATTATACCACTATTATTATTCTTGAGCTTCCATGGGGGACCTGGAACTTCTCACAGCCAAGCAAGACTGATTGAATTTTCAACTTATAAGTCAAAATGTGTATAGCCTATTTGAATTCTGTTTTCAATGGTAATAATTTCTCTATGATAAAATATAACAAAATTATTGACACTATAATTTTGTCTCTTTTTACCATAAGTTAAAACCTGAAAATTAATTGCTTTTGTAAATCTTTAGGATTATGAAAATTTATTACTTCATCACCCCTTCCCAAATCAATATTGTGTTTAAAGAAACTAAAATCTTGTGTTATGAAAAGGTGTTTTTAACAAGGTGTCTAGTAATAAAACTTTTGGTATTTAGAATTTCATAATTAAAATATTTTTAAATTAAGGAAATGTCTGGGGACATGGGATCAAAAAATGTTATGGAACTTGAACTGTAAACTGGAACATCTTTAATGAAACTTATAATAAGACTGAGCCTACTTATTAGGAAGATATTAATACTAACATAATTTATTGTAATTTTATTTCATCCATGCTCATTATAAAAGTCAACATACACTAGCCTACTTGTGGTAGTGTTCAGAAGGGAGTGTTAGTATTTTCATTGAATCAGCTTCACATATTCCTGTAATCACAAGTCTCACTACATATGTTTCATAATACAAGGACTTTGATGTATTAGGTACACTTAAAGATAAAATTCAGTAGGTAGAAATTTGATTAAATCTCATTAAACAAAATCTTTGGGAATTATTCAAATTCTTAAAGTGAGCATTTAACTTGTAAACAAATATATATAAACCCACAAAAAAGTTCCAAATAATATGGTTTGAATCTTTATGTCAGCTGATTTTTATAACTAATCAAAAATATCAATTTGTTATTATTACATAAGGCTTAGAAACTTTCTTACGACGATATTTAAATGAATGACGATATTTTTGTATTAATACCAAATATGTAGCTGTACCAAATATGTAGATGGTTACAAATGTTTAGTGAATATTTGGTTTAAACCAGCCATAAAAATCAAAACAACCAACATTTTTTGAGTTACACAGATAACACAACATGTGAAAGACAGAAGTGTGATCTCCAAAACATTAACTATATAACTTATAAGAATTAGGATAAAAAAGGCACACTTAAATCAATTTAAATCATTAAAACTTGGGTATAAAATTAAAACAGTACATAGTGATTTCACTTTATAACAAAGCTGAGTGACAATCTAAACAATCTCTATTACAATGAATATTGTACATTTATTCTTACACAATACAACTACTTGATAATTAATTACCATTTGAGTAGATAAATTCAAACTATTTACATAATATGATATGAATTTTAAGTATAACTATTTGTTGTACATATAATTATAAATATCTGCTTCACTAATAATGAGCACATTCTTTCTGAAAGTACTGTCATACAATTGAAAAAATATAGGAATTGTATACTACTGTTTATTTCTATGACAACAGTATTTTTTACCAATGAGAGTATAGCAATGGTAACTTAATAGCTTTGCCAATCTATGTTTCCTATTAAATTGTATACTAATAGCACAGTATCTTCAATTCTATTCTTATTTGTGTTAAATTTGTGCAAAATGTTTAAAACTCCAAAGAAAATATGAGTATTTTTCTTATCGTATTTACTAGGCTAGCCAAATCAGTGCGAATTTGAAAAATATAAAATACATTATACGGTACACTATATGGGGGTACATGTATAACAAGCTAAGTTTAGAGCCTTCTGTCTAGCGGGAATGATATATGTCCATCATGGTGGTCATACCATCTCCACCGAGGTTAACCACGTGATATTTTTGGCCAATAGTAGATTTAATTGAAAGTTGAAGTTAGGGAATGGTTAAAAGTTATTATTGTATTTTTCATGGCATTTTAACGTGTTTGAAATGCCAAATACATTTAAAAAAGACAAGGTATGGTTTATCCCCCATATTTTCTAACAAAAAACAAGTTAATTTTAAAGTGGAGTGAAATTTGTTTATAAGTGAGAGTTGTTAGTCAATATAATATGATGTCAAATATGAAGGGTGTTGGTTGAAGCCGTGTCATGTTAGGTGCAATTGTGTTGTTTCTTATTAAAAGTCAGTTGATAAGACACTTTTTCTTAACTATTTTTAAGGGAAATGTTAAAATTTGCAGCTGCCTTTTAGTTGCCTGTATTATATAAACGCTAAAAGTTAAAAGAATCTAGTTTAATCTTTTGTAACAATATTGTGTTAAGGTTAAGTTTTTTAAACAAGCCCACACGTTAATTTACATAATTTTAAAGATATTTTGTATGTAATACCTTGAGATTTGTTAGTCTTGCTTGCTTATGTTTCATACTGAATTGCATTTAGTAACTAGGCTAGACAAAATTAAAATTTTATTGAAGGTAGCCTAGGCCTCTGACTATGATGTTGCATGAAATCCTACAAATTTTGAAGTAGGCCCCTAGGTTATTTTGGGCAAGGAAGCTATGCATTCTAGGCATAATTGGTTTTTATTGGTTTATTATAGACATTAGGCCTATTGTAGTCATTGATATGTTATTGGTTTGAATTTTATAACTAATATTTACTAGAATAAATCATATTTTCCTTATAAATTTAGAGGCTAACTTGTACAGGTTAGATTTTTACTCTTGTTTTAAAAATGGCTTTCTTCTAATAAAGTTGGTGTAACATCGTCTTGGACCTATTTGGAGATGACCTAAATTTTCATTATTTTGGTTATGTTTGTATTTTGTTGTTTTATATCTTTTACCTAAGCAAGTATAACTTACTTAATTTTCCTAGATCATAGGTAAATATTTGATAAGCCTAGGCTAGGTTATGTTTTTTTAATATTTATATTCTCAGCATATTTGGTTATTAATTCCATTGAGAAATCCAATCTTCATTTACTGTAAACTGTTTTATTTTGTAATCAATATTGTTCACATCTTTGACCATTTCTGTACAAATTTTTGTTCTTTTTTGGTATTTCTAAAAAAAATACATTTTCTATAGAATGTTGTTGAATTAATTTATTTTAAAAAATATATATAATGTCTAAAAGTAATATATTAAAGAGACATAATTGGCAGAAACAATTCTAAAGATGTAAAAAAATAATGAAACGAAATTGACTTTTTACTACGGTATATATTTTGTCTTATGCCAGCCACCATTGTGTCCATTTGTTTCATGCCATGGACGTTTTATATATATATATATACACGAAAAAAAAGAAATGTCTATGGTGTTGACAACTAAATTATATAACCAAGATAGGCTATACCAAATTAATTACAGATGTGTTTATATTTTAGAGCATCAGCTGACTGTAAAGTTGTGGCAACAAATTGAATTAGAATGAAGATTTATACCAAAGTATGGTAACTAGAAATGTGTTTATCTTAATTCATCAGCTGACTGGGAAAAAAGAAAAGTTTGATAACCAATTAAATTAAAGTCAGTATTTAGCAAACTAATTGAAAAAAATATGTTTATGTCTTATGGATCAGTTGTGGATAAAAATGTAGGTACAAATAAAATTAGAACCAAGATTTATTAACTTAAAAGATTTAAAACCATGTTGGTTTTAAACTGAGTAATTTCATAATTCTACTGGCATAAGCTAATCTATTCATGGAGTTTTAGGTAAACAAAAATATAGATTAGTGTAGGCAAGAATTACCACAAATACGTTTGATTATATATATATATATATATAATACAGTACTCTCTCATTAGTTCTATATTCCCCATTAGTTCGATGGTTTGGAGTTTCTTGTCAGATGCAGCATCTCGCTCTGTTTTTAAGCTTTCTCACACACTAGTCCGACAGTTGGAGTTTTAACAACAATGGCTTCAATTTGCTGCAAGTTTGTCAGTTCAGAGTTTTCTCCATCCCTTCTCTTACCGAGCGGTTCAGTTGTTGCTTGGCTACGTCACATGAAAATTATTGGTCAGTCTTATTTATCTTGTATCAAGTTAAGTGTCTCTATTGACTTGTGTTTTTGATCTTTAAGAAGCTTGTGTTGCAATTCTTTTGTGCATGTACAAAATGTCAGCAAAAAAACAAAAATATGAGACCCTAGCATTGAATATTATAATACAGTAATTTCCTCCGAAAAGTGGCTCAAAAAGTTTCTCAAATAGCTAAATTGTTTGGTGTTCCTTTTTCTATGGTGTATTCTATTCAGAGCAATCGCATCAAGATCAAAGACTTGGTAGAAAAGCTGAGTCTGCAATCAGATTGTCAGGATTGAAGAATTTAAACTGCTGAAAGAAGCTATTTATTTATCCATATTTCGTAACAAGAACATCAACAAATCACCCATTCGGTAGAAATCTTGAAACAAAAAGCTCTGAATTTCTACATGGATATTTATAAAAAAAATTATTTCAGAGGAAGTGAATGATGGTTCAATTAGTTCAAAACACAATATGATATTCGGTTGCTAACTCAGCGGAGAGAAGCTTTCAAGTAATAATTCAGCTGTGCCTGCATTTTTAGAGAAGTTTAAAGAAATCGTAGATGAATTATCTCCATTGATCAGCCCCACAATGAAATTAAAGCAGATTGTTGTGGAAGCTCTTGCAACGGAAGACGTACGTCCACCATGATTAAGTCAGTGATGCAGGCCAAAAAGTACCTAAAGATAGCACGATGTGCAAATTCTGCACACAAACTGATACTTTACTACTCCAATTCCTAAATCCTAGTCCTAGTGGCAAATCAAAATTCTCGGCCCTACAAAAATGTGTACACTCTTTCTGTTACAATAACCAGTCCAAAGCTTGGATGACGAGAGAGTTCTTCGTTGAATGGTTTAATAACAAGGACCTCGTACCAGACATGTGTCAGTTTTTGAGAGGACAAAAAGTTACCTCAGGAAGCATTCCTTGTTCTAGACAATGCTCCTGGTCCCGCTCTAGGTGAAGATTTAACATAAAGTGATGGATGCATCAAGATGATATTTTTTCCACCAAACTGCACTTCCCTGTTGCAGCCTATGGACCAGAAAATCATTCAAATCTAACCTCGAGTTACAAGAAAAAGATTTTACTTTATGCTGTTTGCCGGGATTGCGACATTTCAGTCTTGCTGAAACAATTGAACATTATAAATATTCATAATCACTGGATCTTGGGAGGTGTTGTGCTCTTTAAGGTTTTAAATCAGTATTCAACTCTGACCATTACTTGCAATATCTAATAAAGACAAGTTGTGGGATCATGATGATGAACTGCCTCTAGCAGAATTAATTGAAACAACTAAAAACTCAGAACGGGAACGCATTGATGTGGAATAATGGTTTGTGGTAGACGAAGATTATCCATGAAGCGAAAATTATTGAAGAAGTCGAATCAGTAGACAATGATGAAGGTGAAGAAAATCTCCCATCAGAAGTAACACATCCTGTCATGTGAAGTTCAATGACCCTCTTTCTACTATTGGAACTTGCATTGAATTGAGCGAAGAAATACAGATATGACAAGTACTTTATGCTCTGAATATTTAAGCAATATATACTGATATAAATTTACAAAAGCACAAATCATCTAAAATGTATGACTTTTTCCGCAAGAAAAATGATTTCCTTGAATGTATGGAAACGCTTGTATTAGGTTGTGTTAGTTTGAATCTAATTGGTTGTGTTTTTGTATGTTTAAATCTAAATTTTTGTTTCAGTTGCTCATAAAACAGTTTTGTTTAAATGTGCATTTCATATTTCGTGCATCTCCCATTATTTTGATACCCTCGATGGTCCAGAGTGTGTCGAATTAATGAGAGAGTACTGTAATACGAAAATAAGAAATATAACGCTAATGAAAGCTATATCCTTGTATAGACAAAAAAGACCACTGCGCATGTCCAATACAAGGTTTATGTATTGTTCCATTTTATAACATTGTATATTTATTTTAGTAACATCATGCAGAGGCATTTATCTTCTCATTTTAGAGAGTTGACCTTGAGAGATAAAATTGTCTTTAACAGTATGTAGTTTATCAGACAAATTACATGTGACCTAACTTTATTTGCTCATCTGCAGGTATTTGTTATTGAGGTAAACAAATCTCAAATTATAGCGATATTGACACTTAAAGTTAGACAACACGTAAAACCTTAATGCTTATGCAGTACCTAATTTGTTTGATTCAGTATAGAAAATTGATACGTAAGCTGGAACTTGATGGCTGGGGTAAAAAGTCAATATAATTTTAAAAATATTCTCTAATGTTTAGAACTGTTTCTGTGAGATATATTAAACATTTAGATATCTCAAATTTTAAAAGAATTATTTCAACAAGATTCTATAAAAAATGTGTCTTCAGAAATACCCTTTTCTTGCAAACACCTTTGTGCAATATAACATATTTAATTTATAGACAGCCATCTTGCATCACTGAATTAAGATAAGGTCATAATACTTTAACAGTAAAATGTGGTAAAGAATGTTCCTTATAAAATTAGGCGCTAATTGGTTATGTGGGTGCTTACTTTTTTTTATTATCCATATTCTCTTAGAGTTGGTTTAACACATTTTATTTTCTTAGGCCTATATAAAATATAACTTATATCGCCACTGCATCAGTTGTTTCATATTTTGTGGTTTATCATTTAAGATTTTCTTCTGACATCCTGTGGGTCATCCCCCATTGGAGTTAGACAATCAGTTAATGCATCAAAACCAAGGTATTTATGTCCAATATAGATATGTGGAGTTTCCATTTTCTAACTTAAACCATATAAAAAAAAAGTAGATGGGAAAGGAACTTAAACTCAATCTGTATAACTTGCAAAAATAAAAACATACTATGCCTAACCTATATAAGAAAAAACAACATTCATCATAATAACGTAGCTTAGGCTTCTAGTTAGAGTCTCAAAAAACTTTGATGTCTGTTATGTTAAGCTACAAATTTAGATTACATGTATAAAACTACAAAATATGAAATAACCGATACAATGGTAATTTAAGTTATATTTTATATAGGCCTAAGGAAATAAAATGTGTTAAACCAACTTTAAGAGAATATGGATAGTAAAAAAAGGTAAGCACCCACCTAACGAATTAGTGCCTAATTTTATAAGGAACATTCTTGTCACAATTCTTTACCACATTTTGCTGTTACAGTATTATGACTGTTTCAGTGGTGCAAGATGGCTCTCTATAAATTAAATATGTTAGATTGCACAAAGGTGTTTGTAAGAAAAAGGTATTTCTGAAACACACATCTCCATAGAATCTTTAAAAAAATGACAAATGCTGTGCATACTCGTTTGAAAACTTACGGCAATTGCCATGTGCATTCTTTTGGGATCATTATACTTACTGGCCAACAGGTTAACAATAAGATGGTGAAATATTGTTAAAAAAACAATAGAAATTATTTTAATTAAATTTTTATAAAATATAACCCGTATAGGCTTAAATGAATTATATTTATCACTGAAAAATTCAGAACTGAGAGTCATCCGTTGTGAAAATGAAATGCAGAATGAAACAAAGGTTGTTCCGTGTATCTCAAAATTGACCAAAGTGATTTCAATCAAATGTTGATGCAGAGTGATAGAATCAAATTAAACCTATGTAAAAGAATATTAATTACAAGAACTTTGTTTGGTAGTAATTACCAAAACATTATGCAATTTAATTGTTACTGTTTTGAAGTGATGCTAATTTTCATATTGTTTCCGAATAATATTTTTAAAGTGTGAGAGCTCTATGGATGAATATGAGTTCAATTTTTTTCCTTTTTATTCTCTGTCAAATTTTAAAGCAACAATTACTTTTTTACGTACAGATTCGTAAGTATGACTCTGTTAAAACCCACTGTTCAAATAAATTTTTAATTTCTTGCTAACAAACTTGTTTAGACCTGTGTTTCGTTTATACCATATTTGGTGAAAATTGTCCTCCCTAAAATTAAAAATCTGAAAAAGAAAAAAAAAAAAAAAGAAAAAAAAAGTGTTTGAAAACGTGTCTATTTTCGAAATTTGTATGGTCGAACAAAGTTGTCAAAACTTGTGACCATTAGAAAGGTCATAATTTATATAATATATAAAGTATTAACATTTTTCATAATATGTGATTGTTATGAAACTATGTTTATTTATTTTGGGCTGATGAGTTTGAGTTCGATATTAGTTTGAACATATTTGGTCTTCGTGTATCCCAAAAATAAAAAAATAAACCAAAAGGTTACACATTTTTTATTGCTCTTTTTTGATAAAACTTTAAAATTGTTTACAAAAGTAATTCAAGAGCTGTTTGCTGACCACATCAGTTATTTAAAGCATGTACATTACTCTAATATTAGATTTTCTTTACTTCAAAGATACGTAAGATACAGATACCTTAACATTCAAACTTAAAATTTGTTGGTGAATTTTCAAATAAAATAAGCCATGGTTGTGTGTATAAAAAAAAGTTACATTGTTATAAAATATGTTAAATCTACCACAACTAAATAGCTTAAGAAAAGTAAGTATATTTATGTAATATATATATTACCATATCATCTTTGTATCTCGTAATTTATTAAAATTGGGATAGAAATTATCAATCAGTTAAAATATTTGCTTACTTTCCTGACATTAGACGTTATTACTATGTGTAAACACTATGTTATTTTTAAATGTGTAAAGCATGTAGTTTTCCAACAAGAAAAATATTAACCTAAATTTGTTGCTGAAGGCCTTTTACACATAGTTAATATCAAAGTTAATGTGTACCACATAGATAAGCCTAATCTATATTAGTCTGCAATACAATCTTAGTTTGGAACCCAACAAATGTTTCAACATCTAAGTAGGCCTAAAATGATAGTTTTAATATTGATTTAGTATTGATACATTACAAAGCAGTATTATTTGTTTATATTCATAGTTTATTTATAGTTTATTGTTTATTGATCTTTAAATATAGGCTGTATAGATTTTCTTTTTACCAAATGTTATGCAATAAGATAACTTGTGTGTTAAAAATAACTTTGCAGTTTAGATAACAATTATGTACTTGTTTTGTAGGATACGGTGAAAAAGAAACCGGAGGGTGTTAAAAGTAGTGGGAAGGAAGCCATGGAACCTGTAAGGGATGAGGTAAGCATACTGCATACTACAATCTAATTAACCCTTGATATAATAACATAACCTAGGTCTTCAGTATATAAAAAGTATCTGGTTCTTTATTCATCTACACTGTAGGTGAAATTGTTTAGTTTGCTATTATTTTTGTTTTGTAAGGCTAAAACTAAATTTGGCTACTTAGCTTAGAAAAATTTATATGCCTGACACTTGAGATAACTATTCACTTTTACATACTCTCCAATAAAATTTCTGTTCTGGGAGAAAGCTTAGTATCAATTTGTTAATTTGGGCATATTTATTTGTTTTAAACATTGAAAACACATTTTAACTGAAAAAGTAAAAACAGAAATATAGTAATATGTCTTTCTAGGTGACTGAATGTTTTTGTAGACAAACCCTGTGCAAAGTATATCCTAGTGTCCGAACATCATCCATTAAAATTGATTTCATTTTGGAAAGGTTAATCTGTAAAGATTTCCTTTAACATGCACCTAGAATTTTCCATAGTGATGAGAATGTACAAGGTGTTTTCAGAAAGTAAATACTATTCAGCAGTATATAAAAAAGAAAGAAAATTCATTTTGATTATTCTTTTTTTTCTCAAGATAAAACTAAAGTAAACTCCATGGTATGGCAGTTAAAGTTAGTACATGATAAAAAATTACTTTCCGTTATGTAAAATTTCTTTCATTATAAGCAGGAAAGTAAAATTTCAAATATTACAAACATTTTGTAGGTTTCTTGATTTTAGCACAATCAAGGCAAAACCTTGAATACAAAAAAAATTGATCTAGAATTGTTTGATCTTTATCCATTTTTTAAAAGAATTTGAAAATGCAATTATCATATGGGAGTATATTTCTACCAGTAATAATGTTTTGTTTACTTATCACAAATATAATTATACTATTAACTATATATTAACTGCTTTCTTATAGAAACATGATATTGAAATCAATTTTCTGTGTGAATTACATTTGTCTGTGGATACACGTATATACACAAATACAAATTGTTGCTAAATTCAAAATATTCATGGAATCGATGGGTTTTTATTGATTTATTTTTTTAAATCCTGAGATCACTGAATAACTTTCAATGAAACAAATCCAACCTCGAGATTTGTGAATCTAGTGATCTACCATACACATACTAATAATTTTAGACACACTGTGGAAAGATTTTTTAATTAAGATTTTGTATTTAATTATATTTTTTTGAATATTTGTGTATCAGTTAAAGTCTACTGATAATTTTCATTACTGTTGAGACCGATGGTTCTTGGTGGAATTCCATGTTTAAAGATAATAAAACACAATTACTTATTTTGTATATCCACTTATAATTAGTCTAGCCGTCCAATGGTTTCGCCTGTTAAGGCATTGATAATACAGCCTCGTCAATGCCTTAACAGGCGAAACCATTGGTCGGCTAGACTAATTATAAGTGGATATACAAAATAAGTAATTGTGTTTTATTATCTTTCTACTGATAATGGTTTGAAACCAAAAATTTTGAACACTGTTGGGGTGTTTTTTATAAATATGTATCCAAAGGTTTTTAGTAGAGATTATATAGTCTTGCTTATAAAGGGAAAACTGTTAGGCTTATTTTATCTCTATACAATTTTTCGTTGTATGTCTAAAACCTATTTTTCATTATATTAACATCTATTTTCATGTCAATGGTCCATTTAATTATTATATTTATGAGGTTACTACTATACTTGTGTGTTGAACGAGAAACTAAATTTCTTCTTTGTATAAGACATCTATAAGTAGCGCATAGGGGAGAGCTTAACCCTTTGCAACCCATGTTAAATTTGGTATGACTTCCCATTGCGCTTAATTAGTTGGAAATATAAAAAATTATATACTGTACTCTTAAAGCCAATTTTTTTAAATGTTATAAGGAAATACAAAAACGCAAAGAAATATGTTTAAAAACATTTTAATTTACTTATGAGTAAAAACTTATAGATGGGGGAAAGACATAACTAACGTTAATACGCTACAACATTATGTTCTACTTAAAATTGTGTTCACTTTACATGATATAAAACATTTAGAAATATAGTAAATATATTACTACTATATATACTATAAAGTAAATGCTAAAATATTTATACATAGCATTATAAAATACTATTCATTGTTGAACAGCCCTAGAACTACATATATTTTATTTTATATATACTATTCGTATCTGTCAAATGTAGTCTTTATTATTATTTTAACTTTACCTTCTATGTGGCTACATGTTTCGCTGCCACAGGCAGCATCATCAGTCCAGCTGTTATGTCCATCAAACACTTATAAATACACAACACTTGTAACACATACTTTTATACATTTATTTGAGTAGTCATCTTTTGGTAAAGTGCAGGCAAATGTAGGTAAAGTTGCTAGCCAACCATAGGAACTAAATAAGGTTGAGGAACAGATGATTCTGGAAGAAATTTAATAAAAATATTCTAATAATTATATAATAAATAAAAAAAGAAGGGAAATAGGAAGAGAGAAAAAGATATAAAATTTATAAGCCAAAATTGTATAACAAAGAAAAAGAGGATTTCCATTCTTCATCATTTTTTAATTTAGCTCCTGAAAATTAAATTTACACTTTATGTTGGAAAATAAAAGTAAATGCAACTTATGCAGTGAAAATTGAAAAATTATTAAAAGAAAAGAAGACAGAAATAAGAGATTTGATAAGTATTGTATATATTAAGAATAGACTGGAACCGAAATGCTAAGTAACATTTTATATTTAAGATTACCTTAATTTTCAAAACTCATTCAAGAAGAAAATAGTTAAGACTCAAAAATGTTCATTATATCTTTTGGAAAAAATGCAAAAAGTTTTGAATCATTAAAATTTATTTTAAATTTGATAAAGGACTAACAAGTATGAGGCATGTAATAATTCAATTAAACCATATGGAAGTACTGTATATTGAAATTATTTGACCCTTAGTGATACAGATGAGAAAGAGATCTCAAGACAAATTTGTAATTTTAATATTTTGTGTGTTTATAAATAAATAAAATATTGTATACATGAACTTGTCTCTGATAGTTATTCAAAATAAATGGAGAGTAAGATAAATATAAAATTTCATACACACATTGGGTAGCTTATTAAAAATATTTAAATAATAGTGTTTTTTTATAATATATTAATACAGTAGACTCTCATAAATCCGGACTATTGTGGCGGACGGCCAGTCCAGATACCGAAAAATCCTGATTTCCCGGAGTCGGAGATAAGTCGGCCGCGGGGCCGATCCGAGCGGTGATAAGCCGCACATGCAATCGTTACCGGCCCATGCCGATACCCAGCGACACTTGTTACACTCTGACACATTAAATAATGGTACTGTTACTGTAATGTGCATAATACAGTACTGGACTGCAATTAACACATTGAAGCCTAAGCCAGAGTATAGGTTGGGCAATCGTGCCAGCGCTCGCCGCCGAACCCCGAGTATACGTCGGCCGCGCTAAATAATTGTATACGATCGCGATGTCGGCATATAATCTGGTTTCGGCACTTTTGTATAGCTAATTGGTTATTTATCTTTGTATATCTTTGATTTTCGAATAGTCTGTGCTGTTGATTTGGACTAAATAAAAATATTACGAAGCTGGGCTCACCGCCGAACATACATCGGGCCGCGCTAAATAATTCTATACGATGTCAATTACCGCAGCCGCGCAGATACTTCCACTGCTCGTGAATCATTACAAAATACGTCATTCATGCAATGCGGAATATTGCGTGAAAATTGAAGGCGCTAAAGCGGCAAATTGTTATTTAAAAACTTTTATCGTCCTGTCCGGATTTTCGTGATCCGAATTTATGAGAGTCTACTGTATTTAATTGTCTATGTATAATGGATATATTGAGTAGTGATTAACAAAATTATATTGAGTATTAGGGAAATGCTATAATCCAATTTATATATGAATATATAGTAAACTTAAAGAGAATCTTATAAAATTGAACCACTGATTTTTGAGCATAAAGAACCCAGGCCTAATTAAAGTAACACATTAAGGGTCTGCGGGAGTGAAATGAAATAACCTAATTGACACCAACACAACATCAGGGCACGGGAGATTTGTGAATTACTAGCAACTTTGTGCAGCGGCCGTTGCACAAAATAGTCCTACTTTCATTTCCAAGGGCGGGAAAACTCTAAGTAGACGTTATGCTAGACTACTACTATGCATGCATGTAAATCAACCATCTCTGCCATTCTTATAAGTTGACATCCTTTCTTGAAAGTGCTTATTGTTTATATTTTCAATTCACTATGTATTCTGTGCTTTTGACCTTCAACTCACATTTGCTCAGTTTACACATTAACTTGTCTACACTAGACCACTGCTCTGGGCTTGGAGCTTCTTTGCATTGTTGAGTTCTAGTAACCTATTCATCCGAATATCTAAAATTAATAATAATAATAATAATTTATTTGCCATTCGATACATTTAGTACAATAGACATAGTCAACATTGAAATTTTAATTTAACCTCATGTTTCTAAACATTAAAAATCTCTACACACATACACTATTACTTACACATAACAAAAATAGGTTAAAAATTTATCATATCATTCTTAAGTGTATAAAATTCCTGTAATGAATAAAAGGGGTTCTCGACAAGCCAAGCATAATACCTTCTTAAACATTTTTTACTTGGGGTAGCATCAAGGTTATTACTAATCTTGTTGTATACTTTTAAACCCACCGACAAATGACAGTTTGATGATTTCTTCAGCCTATAGTATCTCAAGTTTATTTCCCTTCTATTTCTTGTATTGTATTTATGAATTTCATGTCTCTTGGGCAGTTCATCAAGTTTACTTATCGTATACCTAACCACTTCATACAAGTACAAATTGATTACTGTGAGAATATTCAAACTAACAAAAAGAGGCCTGCAATGTATTCTCCCATGAGACTTAGTCATAGCTCTTACAGCTTTTTTTTGTACTATCAGTACATCTTTTATTTTGCAGCTGTTTCCCCACAATACAATCCCATATGACATAATTGACTGAAAAAATGCAAAATAAACATTTCTCAAATACCCTTCTCCAATAACCTCATGTAGCCTACTCAACAAGAAGACAATTTTTGAAAGTTTCCCAACCACAAAATTAATATGTGGAGTCCATGTCAACTGCCTATCAACATAAATACCCAAAAATTTAACACTCTCCTCTGCATTACAAGAATCAACATTTTTCAAACTGAAAATCAATTGTTTCGTTTTAACATCATTCAGAAGAAGCCCATTCGCCCTAAACCACTCGGAAGCACTGGCTACTGTGCTAGCTACCATTGTTTGTAATTTATTGACATCATTGCTTATTGTCAAAAATGTTGTGTCATCTGCGTACATGCTACAATGTGCTTCAACATTATCAGGTAAATCATTAACAGCAATCAAAAACAAAATAGGTCCCAATACAGATCCCTGCGGAACACCAGCTTTAATATCTAAGGTAGAAGAAAACCCACTTTCAGTATAAACCAACTGCTTCCTACCTTCCAAATATGACTTGAAAAATTTTAGTTGATTATTAATGAAACCATAATATTGCAGTTTATCAGACAATATACCATGATTGATACAATCAAAGGCCTTAGTCAGATCGCAAAAAGTTGCCTGTGCACTAGCCTTATCTTCAAAAACTGTGATAACCCCCCTAATTATGGAATCCACTGCCTGCGTAGTCGATTTGGATTTCCTAAACCCATACTGTGATGCAGTGAACAGATCCAAACATTCAAAGTATCTGCCAATCTGATTACCGACAACTGACTCCACAACTTTTGCCAACACCGGTACCAATGACACTGGCCTATAACTACTTGGGTCAACTCTTGGGCCATTTTTATAGATAGGAATCACCTTAGCCACTTTCAGTTGCTCAGGAAAAACACCATTATGCAAACACCAATTCATACAATAAGTGAGGGGCTCTACTATGTAATAAATAATTTTCTTCAACAAATTATTTGATAATCCATATATATCCTGACTTTGAGAGTTGATTAACATACTATGAATATTATATTTTTTTAATAACTATTCCGTTCTTCTTCCGCTTTATGAAACCAGTTTTGACACTGTAGCCAATTTTGTAGAATAATTGAACTACGTCTAACTATATTTTACACATAGAAAAATATTTTTTTACAACCCATTTTGAAGTGTTGGTGTTCAATTTTTTAAATTGTTAATACTTGGAATTAATTATGATGTATTTTATTTGTGACATGTCAAAGGCTAGATATGCATCTAAATAAATTGAGCTTTTTAGAGAGAAATATTTAAATAGTGATACATACATTTTACGTTACTGCTAATTATTAAATATATGATTGAGTGTAAAAGAATAATAAGGTGCAAATATTGTTATTGACATTAAATAATACGGTAATAATAATAAATGCGGTATAAAAATCATTAGACAAATTTCGTCTTCTCCCATATGTAAAACCAAATACAAACCAACAAAAATAAATCCTCACTAAAAATGACAGTTAGGTAGTTATCGTTCAGATTTTATTGGAATGGAAGATTAATAACCCAAATCCGTTTGGTAAATCGCATATAAATGTAAGTATCTAAGTTATTTAATACCTAATACTTAATACTTACTCCGTCTTGTGACTTGTTTTTTAACATATGTTACGCGTTTCAGAACTTATGTTCCATCTTCAGACTCGCTCCTGAGAGGTTGTTAAAACATTAAAACACTACAAAACTTACACAACACATACAATAAACAAATAACACTCAAAATGCGCGACAGGTGTACACGAACAGTTCAAGAATGACAAGTCACATTTTGAGTGTTATTTGTTTATTGTATGTGTTGTGTAAGTTTTGTAGTGTTTTAATGTTTTGAAGTAAGATAGCAACCTCTAGTTTGTGCAGTTATTTTCTGTTAACACGTTCACTGCGGATGACGTGCATGTGCGTCACTTGTTTCCAAAGCTATATGCGTATGACACACTTGTGTGTTGTTATCAGAAAACTGGTTCCAGCTAAATCCTGACCTTATCAGTTAACTAATGGTGTTCTTTCACTCCGTGCGTATCTAAAAACAGTGTGTGCTACCTTCCTGTCTGTTTCGTTTTTAATTTCCAATAATATTTGTTCTTGTACGAGTAGTAAACATGGCATCCAGCACCTGGACCTTCTCGTAATAGTACGTTTTTAACAATAAGTGAAATAAATAGATTTAACCAATCTGAAGCTTATAGTAGTGGGGACAGTTATAGACAAAGTGAAAGTGATTTATCTACTGATGCCGAAATTGAGTTCGAGAGTGAGAAGGATTTATCTCTTCCAACTGAATCTAACCCGTCTCTTGCGGTATGGATTGATAACCCTGATTTGATGAAAACATATGTATTCTCACAACCTCGTGGAATGTGTGTTCCATTACCTGGTAGTAATAAACCATTAGATTATTTTCAATTATTAGTTGACAATGTTTTCCTTGAATCTGTTGTTAGAGAAACAAATTGGTATTTCAAAGAATAGTTTTTATCAACGGAAACTAAAGAGAATTCACGGATATGTCAGTGGAAAGATCTAACTATTACTGAATTAAACACTTTTATCAGACTTCTTCTCCACACAGGAAATGTAAAAATGCCTAGGTTACAAGATTATTGGCGTAAAAGATAAGCTGTTCAAAACCTGTTTTGGAGAATACATGTCTTGCGACAGATTTTTACTAATCTTGCGTTGCTTACATTTTTCCAAAAATGATCTTAATAATACTGACAAATTACTTAAAATAAGTCCAATTATTGATTATTTTAATAATAGAATGTTATGTGTGTACAGCCAAGGTAAAGAATTATCTCTCTATGAAGCCATGGTACTATGGAGAGGCCGGCTTGTATTTAGACAATATATAAAAAACAAGTGCCATAAATACGGTATTAAACTTTTTATTGTTGTCGAACCTAACGGTTTAATAATTAAATTTTGTGTTTATGCCGGAGCTTTTGACGATTTATCAGGTAAAGGTCATACTTAAAAAGTTGTATTATATTTGTTGGCAGAGAGACTGGGTAAAGGGCATACGATATACATGGACAACTTTTATAAGAGTGTTGACCTAACAAAGAGCCTTCTTACGAAAAAAACTTATGTAACAGGCACACTCCGGACGGACAGAAAAGGAAATCCAAAAGCTGTCATAGAAAAAAAGCTCCATTTCCAAAGTTATTTCCTCTCTAAATCACACGAACGCGTATGTGTGTCATCCGCATATAACAGAAAACTGGATGCTATATGCTAATAACGCACAAGAGCGTCATTTTTTTTTCTCTCCGTGAAATATTTTTAAAAATTATATATTCTAGCTTTGTTTAATTATATTATATTAGTTATGTACTAAATGTAATGAGTTTTTCATTTTTACAAATCAGCACCTGTGGAAAGATTATTTTTCGCATCAGCAGTGAACGTGTTAAACAAATTGTTTAAAATGAGGTATTACTCGATAGGGCTATAAATTTGAAAATTTTGAGTTGCCTTCCAAAAACCCTGTTATGGGGTTATTGACTCTTAAGTCAATTTCCTTTATATAGCCAAAAACTAGTTTTCCTTTTCAAGTTTAAACCATTATTGAAACAGTCTGAGACCAAGCTGAAATACAAACTGAAATGCATGTTATGAAATTCGTGCGAATGATTATTGGAGGATGTGAATATTTTGGTTTGATAATTAATTTATATTTACAATTAAGAATTCTGTAATTAATTAATTAAGTAATGGTGATGATTGATCAATTATTTCAAACCTAATGATATCTATAAATTTTGTATCAGAATCTCCAGGCTTTTTCTTTCTTTTTTAACTCAAAATTTGAAGGTAACACCCAAATACAAAATTTCAATTTTTATGCTCAAATGTACCCTTTAAATATGATGGATGACACATCTCAAACATATTAGTCACCGTCTCCAAAAATTCAGGTTCTGGAATTATCAGTCAAAAGTATAAAGGAACGATTTCATAGAGAATAAATTTCTCAAATTTAAACTAGTTATTTGGATTAAATTTACTTGATATCAAGGTTTATTTATAATAGAAATTAATTTGCCTAACCAAGCATAAAAGAAAATTATAGTTTGTAACTAAATTTTAAAATGCCAAAGAATTTAGACTCTGACAGTCATCAAGCATATTCCCCCCCCTCCCCAAATTACACATTAATTTTTTTTTTAACATTTATTTTCATTTTTGGGTCATGTAGCTAGTCATATTTGAAAAAACATAATCAACCTAACTAGTGTTGAATTTAAGCTGTTTTACTTTGATCTATCATATTTTCACTAGGTATTACATTACTGTTAATATTTATAAACTCTTCCATTTCAAATTTAGGATCTGATTGGTATAGAGCGACCCAAAAGAATATCGTCTTCATCGATTTGTTCGGTAACATTAGAAAAAATAATTCCTGCATGTGCAAAATAATTTTTATAATAGTTACTGTTTCTAATGATTTTGAAAACATTATTATTGAACGTCATATCAAAACATAGTTTCTAATTTATTTTCTATTTTTTGTATTAGTCTGTAAGATTAACTTTTTCGAAAGTGCACTTTTAATGATTTGATCACACATATAGGTTGAAGAACTGAAGTTGTGTTTGTTGGTAAAAAAACGAGCTGATGTGTTTCACAATATGAACGTTGTAAAGTACAGAGCAGTTGTGAACTAATAATAAATGTTATTTTATTTTTCATTTTCAATTCATTACCCAGTTTGCAAGAAAACTTTTAAACATATTGGATGTTATTCATGCTTTAGAGTTGTTTTCATTTAATATTGGGAGAGATTTAACATGCTTGAAGTAATTTGGATGTGGTGATTTGTCTATTACCAGAAGTTTCTGTTTCTTGGAATTCAGCTGCAACTAGCACAGTTGTCCTTTCTTTTGAAAAACACCTCAGAACGTTCTTCTTTAAACTTAAGGGTCTTGTCTGTTGTCAGTTTATAGATCAGTCCTGTTTCATCAGAATTGAATATTTCATTATCATTGTACCATTCTCGTAATTTCTAAATAACCATTCTTTTGAAACACTCACAAATAAATAAAATAAATTCCTGTTAAACACTCACACTTTCCCCCAAAATTTCGCTAAATACAATATTATGTCGAGTTCGGAATCTTTGAAACCAAGAAGATCAACAGGAAAAAATTTGTACAGTAATTCAAAAGCAGTGCCAATTCGTTGCTATTGATTGAAAAATTGGTTTCTTAATAGGAACATTCTGAGCTCTTTGTTATTTAAACTATTGAAGTAAACACTATAAATCACTGAATCCCCTACCACAAGTTAACTTGTGGTAGGGGATTCGGTGATTTATAGTGTTTACATTCACCACAGTGCTCATTGAACATCTATTGAAGTAAACTTATTCTCATTCATTCAGGTGTTGCATTCGTGCCCTCGGTCTGTTTTTCTATTTTATCGGGATTTTTTTTTTTCAAATTGCCCTATGGGTCGAGTTTGAAGAATTAACGTCTCTGCAAATGTCTTTATTTCTTCTGACTGTAAATTATTTGTTGTTGTATTGTTTTAAAATTTATCATCTTAACTTAAAACTGTTATATGTAAAAACCTAAAAAAAAATAAATAAAAATAAAATCATAAAACTTTAAAACACAACCGTATCTTCTCTGAACTGAAATGTAATTGAACGTGTTGTGCCTAAAGTCTATTGTGGGAATAAAGGTGCGAAATGTGGTAGAATTCTATGAAAAACCTTGATAAACAACAAAAAAAGCTTATTATAAGTGGTAGTTCATGCTCTAGATACCGCATGCAAACTGATTAGTTAGCCTGTTAGCTAAAGTATGCCAGCCGGGATTTTAAAAAATAGTTCGTAGTAGGCGGTATATCACTATATCCTATCTAGTTATAACAGATTTTCACTGTATATGAATCGTGTTATCTTTTTATCATTGTTAAAAAAATATCTGATTTTCTATTATTTGTTGGTCACACACTAAAATGTTTGTAGTTATCTACATTATATTATATTATTTTGTTAACTCGCCAATATAAGGTAAATAACTTAACATAGATTTTACTTTAATCTCAAAAATATTCCTTTAACTTCTAGTATAAAGAATTTGATGGTGTCACAAAATTGTGGAAAACATCCTGTATTTAGTTAAATTGTTTATATTTCTTTAAAAATAATACAAATTTGTAAATATTACAAATTAATCAATTAAGTGTAGATATATAGAGGTAAATATAAATTATTCATACAAATTGTGAAGAAATCCCGATAAACGTAAAAGACTAGATGAACTAAGGCTATTAGACAATGAGAGGGATATTTTATTGTTTAGCAAGTACTGTTTCCAGATAGTATATTGCTGGACATAAATATTTGGGGTGATTGAACTAAAGAATATAGTCTTTGCCTTTGTTGGTGAGACATACATTAAATCTTATTTAGAAATTGTCAGGGATATGTACATAAAGATTTATATATATAAAACCCAGACAAAATAAATTAATGTAAAATTTAAAATCATGAGTATTTTTAACACTCTTGAGAGTATAAAACTTTATTGAATACCATAGTAAAGTTAAGTTTAATTTTCTATATCTTAAACTAAATCTGAACATTTTAGTTTTAGTTGATTTCGTAAAATTGATTTTTATTTATTTATTTTGATTTTACTCTAACCTTTTAATTGACTTTATTTTACCTTCCTTGACTTGGTTTAATAAGTTAAAGGGATTTTGAAATCTGTCTAAGTACAAAGTTTTAAAAACATATCTTACTTACATATTTGTTTTGTTAATCCACAAATTTCACTCTACAACACAATTTAAACACTTGTGAAAATTTTACTCTTAGCTTTTATCTTACATATTTTCACACCTTTAAATTCTATTTATCACACTTTAAAAAGTTAAGGTTGAGGTTGAACTTTTACCATTGAAATTTTACAAGACTCTTATTTTTCCTTTATCACCCCCCTTGCTTTTACTTACTTCACATTAAATTAATGATTTTATATAAAAGACTTCTATTTATTTTTAAGTCGATTAGATTTTGTGTTTTAGGTTTTTCACTCCCTGAACGGACTGGCTTCTTTTGGGTGATGCTATCCTTTCCCGATTTTTGTGTTCTCTTGACAGCAAATAATGATTGAATTTTATTGTACATGTTGTTCTTCCTTTCGGTTAATTGGTAAGTATGTGTTTCATCACATGGACGTGTTCTTGACATTACAATGTTAAACGATTTGCAGTATAATGTGCGTTCGGAAATGCTCATTTGACTCTGGTTTTAAACTCTTGGAGTGTTGAGAAAACAGCCTCATGATTTCAAATTTTACATTAATTTATATTGATTGGGGGTGCAACTATTTTTATAAGAATAATAATCCTATGGTATAACAGGCCGAAAATGTAGTCAAAGTCTGCTAGACATCTTTCATTTGGGTAATATGAAGTTATAATTCTAGCATTCACAAACAGAATCTGCTAATAGTTGTTGTTCCTCACTTTAGTACTTCTCTTTGCTGTGTTAGTACAATAATTTTGAGCCCGACAAGAATTGAACGCTAAACTTCTCGCATTCAAATTGAGAACACTAGACTAACATGCAAAATATTTGTTTATGGTATTGATGAGTTTAGTCGGTTATATTTAGTTTTGTTGATGAAAGTTAGTACAATATTTTTGAGCCCCACAAGAATTGAACCTCGAACTCTCGCATACAAATAGAGAACACTAGACTAATCTGCAAAATATTTATTTATGGGATCGATGAGTTTAGTTATAAGAAAAGTCAGTTATATTTAGTTTTTCTGATGAAAGTTAGTACAATATTTTTCCAATCTTTATTTACACATTTAGTTAGTCTCTCTACACTATTTTCACTTTTGTTATTGTCTTCAGTATTTTGGTCCATGTTTCTAACCTGTGCATCTAGATTTCCTTTATAGTAAAGTAGAAGATGTTGCTTTTATTCTACATCAATAAAAATGGCCCTAAATACTTGATAGATTTGTTACATATATACAGTATTCAAATATTTGTTTTCATACCTAGTTATGATCATATACACTCTAATTAACAGAAAAGATTAGTTACAACGGCATGAAAATTGGCACCACTGTTTTGGGCTGTAGAAATAATATGTACATATACGAGGGCTGTTCGAAATTAACCGTACCGTCTGTAAATGAAACTAAATATTGGTAATTTTTTTAATTATGTACTAAAGTTAAATACACTATTTTTTAATATATTCACCTCCTACATTTTGACACTTGTCATACCAACTTTTGCACTTGACACCAGCTTTTTGTACCCTCGTCACAAAACTTGATCAGAAATTAACTCCATTCATCACCTCTTCATTTGTTTCAAAATGGTGAGTTGTAAGCCGGGCTTTCATCTTTAAAAGAGATGGTAATCACTTGGTGTCAAGTCAAAACAGTATGGTGGGTGGTAAAAATTTCTCACTTAACACATTTTCTACGACTGTCATATTTATACGTCATCAACTTTATATAGATAATATAAAATAACTATATTAATTTGTAACGTTTTTAATATTCCCTGATAGTTAAAACCTAACCTACCAAATTGTTATACATGTGAAATCTAAAATTTGTTTGTAATTGTTTTATACGTTTATAAAACACACTGAAATTGACTAGACATGCATGACTTCAACGGGAAAATAATTAAAAATAGTTATTGATGTTTAAACACTTTTTTATGCATTTTTAATTAAAGTAAACAACACTAGTAAGTAGAAAAAATAGTTTTTACTTTAAAATTTAAAAAAATTCAATCACAGTTATACTTTATATGTGAGTGTCCTATAAATATGACAATGGTAAACTGCAATGTGAGCTGAGCGAGTTATCACTGGAGTGGTGCCTGTCTCTGCATTCAAAGTCAGACCTCTATTAGAGTTAGCTAGTCAATCATTTTCAAATATAGTGTGTTTGATGAAAAATTAGCCGTTGATGAAAATATTGTGAAATATTTTGGACGAAACAGTTTATTAGAGGAAAGCCAATACGATTTAGTCATAAGTTTTGGGCTCTATGTGGTGTAAGCGGCTACAACTTTGATCTCTTCTGTGGCAAAGAAATAGGTTCTGACAATGATCATCTTCCATTAAATAACTATAGTAGTACAAAATCTGTTAACTGTGGTAGAAGACCCAGCAAGCTACGAAGTATTTTGACGATTTTTTTCACAAATCTTGATTTGCTATATGAACTTTATGAAATTGGTTTTCGAGTAAACGGTACTATTAGGGCTGACCCACACAGAAGTGTCCTCTAATTAATCCAAAGGACATAAAACAAGGAAAGAGGGGCCTACAATTTTGTGTTCTGATATAAACATGGACATTCTTCATAGGCGTTGGAATTATGACAGTGTTGTTACTATTACAAAAAACTTTTATCATATTGAACCGATGGGCGTAGCACAACATATAATAAAGATCAAAAGAAGAAATGGCCTGTACCAATTCTTATACTAAATTACAGCAACTCAATGGGACGTGTGGGTATACTTGATTGGCTGGTCTCAAAATATAGTATAAGTATAAAAGGGGAAAATAGTTTTGGCCGATTTTTATTGAACTCTTGGTCACTTGTATTGTCAATTCATGAGTATGTAATTCATAAACTTGACAAAAATAATCTACTTTTTTTTTAAAGGGATGTAAAAGGAGTTAAATGACAGAACTTTTTCTTGATGTGAGATATGACAAAAAAAACCATTTTTCTTTTATGAGGAAAAACTAGAAAAGATGTCAAAGAAAAAACTGTTCATCGAAACAATTGGCCTATTGCAAAAACTACAATGTCACTCTTTGTAGAAAGTGTTTTGGACCATGTAATTTGAAATAACCAGCTTTAGTTAACAATATAAAGAAATTATATATATATGATTTATATGTAATTTAGTATTTTAAATGTTACAAAAACTTTAATTAAAATACATACTATTGACCACTGTCATATTTTTGGACAGGTTTTTTGTTATAGAAAATTATAAAATTTTTAATAAATGTTGTTATATTTGTAATTAGTGATCCCTTAATAGCCCTAAGACTAAATAATATAAATTAATTTTTATATGTGCATTATAAGTTGGAAGAAAATGGGTTAAACTGTTCAAGCAAAGTACTCACACGGACTGCAGAATCGGAGCATTGTCATGCAGAAGAACAACTCCCTGTTTGAGTAATTTGCTTTGCTTATTTTTAATCAACTTCTGAAGCTTTTTAGGGTTTCATAATAAACATCTGTTGTTATTGTTGTCCCTGATTCTATAAATTAATGAAGTCCTTTTCCTACTTGGTCATGCAAAATTGTACACTTCCTGAATTTCCTGTATAAATCTCTCAGCACATTATTGCCATTAACGTGACATAAGCGGCGATGAATATCAATACCATTCAGTCCTTACAGAAATCGAATCGCCGCACAAATCTCACAATAGGAGGTATTTTGTAATAGAACACTCATTTAAATTCGGCCACTATTAGCACAACAATAAACCAAATGAAATTGGATTTTTTTTTTAAAGTTAATAGTTACTAGATATATTTCAATTTCGGTTGGTCTCAAGCAGAAAGTTGTCAAATATTTTCAAAATTTTAAAATTTAAAAACAAGATGCTAGCATTTTGCTATACATATAAATAATGAATCAAAAAATTAGGTTTTATAGTGTATAACTGGACCACAGGTAGAAATTAGTGAAAATATCATAACAATAATTGTTTATTCCATTTAAGCTACAGGAACAATATGTCCAGTCTCCTATGATTTTTAAAATCTTGTTTTGGTCTTAAAAAAGATATAAATGAAAAGTTTAAAATTTTCATTTAAAAAAATTTAAATCATTTACAAAATTTGAAAAATGAGAACTGAAAGGTCTTGTATTTTGTTATCCAAATCTAAAAATGGAGAGGGGGGAAGATAAAATAAAAATAGTCTGAAGGTATTGTTGTTGTTGGTATTCGTGATCCATAATGGTATTAAACGTTATTTCAACAACTCAAGTTAAAATGTTTTTCTTTAAATGAAGTGTTTTTAATATTATTAGTTTTTAAAATTACTATCTTAAAAATATATTTTGATTTTAAATTTGCTTAATTTCTATCCTCTTAATTATTCCGTATATCAGTACTTTGGTGTTCCATCTCCTCAATTGTTTTTTCCTGTTTGGTCTGGGTGTATATTCTTTTTTTAAAATTTATTTATTTGGGAAATCTGACAACTCAACATTAACAAATATTGGTAAGTTCTTTTCATTTTAATATATAATTATCCTGGACACAAACTGTATATTGTATTATGTACAACTTTAATGCTTCTCGCTTGAATATGAACTTGCTAAGTATAGTATTTTTCATACAGTTTATTTGAATTATCACCTTCTGTATATCAGTTACTTTCACACGCTAATTCGTTCGTCAGTCAACATTTTCTCTATTCAATATTCGTCTTCAATATATTTATGGTTCATTTTGTTCTCTTCTCTATTTTTCTAATCATTTTCAGTTTGAATGATATATTAGGTAAAACAAGATAATATTTGTCTTTGAAATCATTGTAAAAAAAAAATTGTTGACATTTTTTCTGTTTATATATATCTTGATACATCTAAAAATAATACAAACAGATAATTTTCTATCATTTGAAAACATTATTTTCTGTTTTAGATGAGTTTTTTGTAATAAGGCCAGACAAAAAGTCATATTTTTGTTTGTCTAGTAGTCCTGTAATACTGTAAATCAATTTATCTAAGTATGAGAAGATTGTAAATAGGAAAGTGACAGATCTGATTTGCTTAAAACTTTTTTTTTTAATTGTCAAATTATTTATTTTGTTCAATTGTTAAATTTTAAATCACATAAGCAATGAAAAAAATTACAATGAAATGTTATTTCCTTTTATTAATCATTTACAGTGTTATGTTGTTATTGAATAAAATCAAGTTGAAGCCTAAGAAAGAAGCTGATGGTAAATCAGTTATGTAACAACTTAGTTGCACAACTCCATACTTTTGTTGTGTTGACTGCCTAATAAAAATAATTACATAGCTGCAAACTATAGGTATAAAGAAGTTATGTAATCATTTATTGGCAGTAAATAATGTTTACCATCTCCTATTTAAGAAATTCCATTAGTTTTTTAAATTTCAGATGGAAAAAGAAATTTGTTTATCTCTTAGTTAGGTAATACTTTTACAAGAAAGGAAGATATAAAAATTGATAAGCTAGTTGGGTAGACTATTTTTTTCCTTGTTGTTTTAAGGTAAAAAACTTCAGTCATTATCGTATTTCAAAAAAAGATAAAAAGATCAAATACAGACCCCTAGTCCTCAAAGACTCTAATAGTATTAGGGTCTGAATAAAACAAGAGGAACCTGAAGGAAAGATGAAAGAGAGGAATCTAACTCAAGATTACATGAAAAAAGGTGTAGATTCAGCTTAGGATCCTTGGGGGGGGGGGGGTAATGTTTGTTTCTTTTCTTTATGTACACTTATTTACTATTTTACTAATTTAAATATAAAATAATCTTGATTGCTGTTATACACATTATATTGTATCCAATACCACATTATTTTGGTTATTTGATATAATGTGAACATTTATAAATTCTGACAACTGTGAGACTCTAATTTGTCAGAATAAATGAGGTTTTACTCCAATGTAAGACAAAACTTATATTTTCCTAGTTACATTATACAAAGTGTTGACTTCTTTTATATATCCTTCTTCTAGTGTCCTAGAGCTTTAACTGGTGGACCACTTTGTTTAGATAATTCCTTTGAGAGTGTTTGCCAAAACACAAACCATTGTACACAAACACCGTAATACAGTGGAACATTAACAGTGTCAGAAGTTACATTCAAGACATTCATGTACTGGTTCTTGTACATGATACATCCCACTTATTTATTTGCCTGGAAGAGACTCATCTCATCAATCCTACTCATATAGTTTGAGGGGGTATTCAGTTTTTCGAACAGACTATGGTACTGCAGACAGTTAAGAGTGGAGTAGCAATAATCATTCACAACTTTATCTGAGTTACTACTGTGATCCTTAAAATGTCATTGCAAGTCATAGCAATTAAAATAACTACTTCATATAAAATGACACTTTGCTGTGTGTACCTGTCACCTAATTACAAATTTGTGAATATTTCGCTGAAGAATTTATATCACAATTTGATTGTTTACAACCACACTACGTCCACCAGTTCCATGACAATAATTGTACTGATGCTCTTAGTTTACATTGTAAAGCTCTAAGAAAGTTTAATCTATAATCTTGAAAAGTACAAAATTCTACTAACCAAAACTCGCAGAGTAGGAACAAATTTTGGGCCCATATTGAGAATCACACCCAGATCAATGGTGTGGAAAAGTTATGTTCTATTTTTAGTCCTCTTCTTACTGTTTCTTTATTGGGACTTAAGTAAGCTGAATGAAGTTTTGACTACATATAATTGACATTGCTAAATTTTTGGGCTCATCATTTGCTAACTTTTCCCCTACTGTTGCTTGCAGTGACGTATTTCGTTTGTATAAATGATCGCAATAAGCAGTTCTTTTCTCTGTAGGTCCATCAGAAGAATCACCATTAAATTACCGTATTTTCCTTATAGAATTTCCCTCCAGACCCTAACAACATAGTTTACTTTCCAACTTCATGGAAGCTAACTCTCCTTAAAATATTCAGTTTTATATTTATGCTCAATGTTTTCCCGATGGTTTCTTAGAGGCTGCAGTAATTTCTATTCTAAAACCAGGTAATGAAAAATTTAATTAGAAGGTTACTGTCCCATTATTCTCAATAGCGTACTTTGAAAGTTGAAAGAGATAATGGTAAATCAGCACCTTGTTTAGTACCTTGAAAGTAACTGGGTGCTTTGTAATGAACAGCTTTAGACAGGGTTGATCATCTACTGATCAGTTAGTTTCATTAGAAACTGCTGCTATTCATAATCCTTTTTTCTTGTACTAAACTTGTGTCTTGTGTCAGACACTGGTTGCAGTGTTTTTGGATCTTGAATGAGTCTGTCAAAGAGGAATTCTGATTATTTTTAAATCATGGATATTTCTTGCATTTACACAAAACTTCCTTAGAAACGGATATTTCAGATCCCGTGTTAGAGTTAATTTATCAAATTGTTTTCATTTAGAGAATAGTGTCCCTATGGGTAGTGCGCTGAGCGTAACCCAGTTTGTTGTGGCAATCAACAGTATTACTGCTAAAATGCAGTATTCTGTCTGCTGTTTGTTCAAAAATACCAAACTTTTAAAATTGCATATTAACGTTTACAATTTGAGTTTGCCCATGTTACACCTAGCATCATTCTTTGGAAACAAAGCTAGGCTTGCCGAAATGTTGTCATTTGATCAGTTATCGAGTTAGAGCTTGTTAAGTAAACACCCGCAGTCAGCGTTCGGTGAACTAGTGAGAAAGTGAAGATGAAGGACTTTGTGGAGCATTGTTGTAACATTAAATTTTGCTTTAACATCGATAAATCTTTTTCTAAAATGTGGGTATTGCTTCAGTAGACCCATAAGGAAGACTGTATGAGCCGTACACTATGTTACAAGTAGTTTATGCGGTTCTAATTAAGCAAATCACCGATTAACGAAGATCCAAGATCAAGACGTCCCTCGACGTCAACAAACGATGAAAACATTGATACTGTGTGAACTTAGCCAAGAATTGCTTCATCGTGCTAACAGCGATAAAAACTTTATGAAAACCATCATTACAGATGTTTATGGATATGATGTTGAAACAAGAAGAAAAATCACTGGCACACTATGAGACATTACACCAAATTTTTAGGCCTATTATTTGATCACAGACTTTCTTTGATTCCTCATTTTTCTGATCTTAAAACAGTGTAATAAATACACTTGGTATGTTATGTGTTCTCAGTGGGGAACTGACAGGACTTGTATATTACGTTTTTACTGTGCTCTTATTTAATCGAAGTATTTTCTGGAGAACCATCTCTTTATCGACAAAGACAGCAACTACTAACATAGTATGGTAGTATGTGCTCTAAACTGTACCATCCATCTTACAACATTGTCTTTCATAATCATTTGGCTGAAAAATACATATTTTATCAGAATTGTTCTGCCCCCCAGTATGTTTTAGCATCTGAGTGTATTAACTGTTAAATTAGTTTGCCATAGGCAGTGGGAGGAAGAATGGACAAATAAGCTGCGGGAAGTAAAAGATACAGTCTGTTAGTAGAGTTCATCCACATGTATTGGTCTTCTAGAGGAAGTGTTGGTTACTCGTCTTTACATTGGTCATACCATGATTATTCATGGATTTCTGGTAGAATCCACAACAATGCTCATTCTGTCAAGGTGTTCTAACTGTTAGCCACATCTTAATAGATTGCGTTTCATAAACAGGTGTACGTAAGGACATATGTCCTGCCCAATTCGGTTCAGGCGATGTTGAGGAACAATGCTGATATCCTGGGTGGGTATTCTCCATTTTATGTCACATGAATGTTTGTAGTAAAATTTTAAATATTTAGATTTAATGGTTGCAAGCCCCCTTTACAGCCTGGTAATATTATTATTCTTGTTATTGTTTATTAAGATTTATAAAAAATTTAACAATGTTAACTTTCTTGCAGGGTCTTCTTATAGGCCTGTAATATTTTAATTGTTGTATTTTATCATAGTTTACATGTATATCTTTGTTAAGTTGTACCAGAGCTTTTTCACAGCCTTGTAACATGTTCTGTTATTGTTATTGTTTATTAAATTAGTTTACGATTCTTAACTAGTTTTGGTGTTGTTAATTTTGTCAAATTTTGTGGTTTTATTTTTAATCTTTCGTTCAGTTTGTTAATTTTACATTGAGGAGCATTTTATGCTCCTTACTTATGAAGACAGTGATGCCCGCATTGGTTTTTCATCTTAAAACAAACGAACAAAATTAATCATTTGAAGGTGCTGTATAATCGGTTCTAAACAAAATTCGCAATACAATAATATTTTAAGTGAAAAATATTTCAAGCTTTAAAATCAATAAATTAAACATTTAAAAATTCACAATTTTTATTTCCAAGACAATATTTTTTGAAGTTTCTTAGACATAGTAAAAGTGATGTTAAGGTTACTTTTTTATTTATTTATTTCAAAGTTAATCCATCAACTTTGAGTTGGGCACCAATTTGAGCATCACATTATTGAGCAATGGTGTTTAAGATTTTATATTTATTGGCTAAAATATCCAAGGACATTATCTGTTCTAATTAAAAATTTTAGTAGTACATTCCTTGTAGTTAAATATGTTTAAAGAGTTTTATGTTTGATTTTGATAATGCATGTTGTATTTATTTATGATATGACCATGTGCCGAGCTTGCATGCCAAACCTTTAATTGAATTTCAGAAATAGCTTCTCTTGAAATCAAAGAGACTAACCTGTATTGGACGATAAGTTTATGATACACACTCAAAACTACAATGATTTATTGATGCAATATATCTTGTATAAAGTAAATAGGAATTAATTAAGTTTATAACACTATATATGCCTAATCTGTATTACTAGGCTTATAAATATCATAATTATATTACTTTTGTAATTAATTTCTTTTCTGTTAGACGTATCTGTTTTATTATCTAAATCAAGCAATTTGTTTGTTGATATTTCTCGAAAATTTCTTTCGTATTATTTTGCTATATATAAAACTTAACAGTATATCCATTTTCAAAATTATAAACATCCTCAGAATAGAGATCTTATTTCAGTTTTCTGACATTTGTTTTTTTAAAAGAATGTAATTTTGTAAAAGAATGCTAAAAGTAAGATTAGTAACAATAAAATTTCAAATTATTCAATTTAAATATAGTTGGTTATCTTTTTGGAAGGGTAGTGGGGTGCAGGGATCTTGTTAGTTCCAGCTCCATGTCTACTGTGAGTTTTTTCTCAAAGGCACGTACCTCACATTTCTGTCAAATGTTCAGTCATTTCTTCAGACTCCTTACACAACTGGTAAATGGGATTCACATTGAATAACCCTATTTTTCGTAATGGTTTTCTGAATGAGTCTTGTCCAATGATGAAGTCAATGCTTTTCTAATTGTTGGTCTGTCTAGAAGGAACCAGAACTTTGACCTGTGATGAGTGTCCTACCAAGCGTAGTTTTGCCAGTGTCATAGTATCTTGCTCTTAAATAAATTGAAGAAAAATCTTTCGAGCCAATGATCCGACAAACTGGCTCAAGCCCATAGCCAAAGTATTTACCTTTCATTACCAAGCACATGGCTTGATGATTGGGCACCAATTTGAGCATCACATTATTATGCACTAAAAGGTTCATTAACTTTTGTTATATTCTCAAACCAATTCTGAACTGAAATTGTTCCAAGTCCAATCCATGTTACCTGGCTATCTATGTAAATAAATATTAACTTAGCGAAGTAGCCTTGTCATTGCACAAACAAGCCCACCCAATGATAGCAAATAATTCTACTTGAAAAACTGTGGGGTACCTACCTAAACTTATACTATTCAATAATTTTGAATTTTCAGGTCGGTTATAATTTCTTTCTTGGTTAGTATAATTGTGCACCACGAAGACAGAGTTTTGAATTTTTATATTTAAATCTCACAAAAAATCATAAATAAATTTTGTAAAATGTTCATATCTTCTTTTGCACATGATAAATACACAGGCAAACAATCAGATTCACTTTCTGAAAAAAATCCACTCATAATAAAAAAAGTTAAAAAACGTAGATATTAAAAAATTATCTGTTTAGTTAATATTGATCAAACTTGTTATTCCCATGATTATTAATACTTTGTATTAAATGTTGAGCTTGACTTATGAGAAATATTATACAGTATAACAAACACACAGAACACAATTCTCACAAAAAATACGCCTAAGTATCAGACGCGTTTCAACGACAAGGTCGTTCATGAGCTACAACAATCAAACTAAAACTTTGAACAACTATTTGAAAATAACTCTCGATTTATTTTTGTTTTCGAAAAATATAGTTGTAATTATTAAATTACACTCATGTTTTATTTGTTATACTGTATTTACAATTCGAAAATATTTTTGTAAATCTCACACATGACAGAAATTAATGCGAATACCAATACATTTTTATCCCTATTCCCTTGTTACATTGAAAATACATTTGTTCAAAATTTGTATGAATTTGGATATTTTCACATGTAGTTCTGTATTTTTGTAGGAAAATCAATCTTACAAAAGTCTCACATAATTTCGTTAAACAGTAAATTCTGTTCACCACTATAAAATGGGAGTTTTTAAATTTTTATAAAATATCGGTTACTTTTGAAAAAGGAAAAGTGAAGTGTAAAAACCCAAATTTCATTATCATAGTATATTTAATAATTGAAATAAAGTGGGAACAAAACATAATAGTTTACAGTTAAATTGTGAAATACTTGTAACATACCTACATTTAAATACACTGTGATTTTAATATTAAATAAACTTTTCAATTTAAAAATTATTTTTGAATACACTGATAACGAAATTTAAAATTCTACCTTGTAGTGGTAAACTAAATATTGACTATATAAAGCAATATAAATAAAAAAAACATAAATTGAAGAAAAAAAAATTTAGCCGTTAGTACTATATAGTAGTTTGGCCTTAGTTTTGATTAGTACAACAATAAAACAACACATCTATTTTGAATTTTTTGCTGAAATAATTGTTAGGTTTTTCTTTCCGTACAAAAATATAAATAATGCTTCATCACTTATGTCATTAATTGTACAAAATAAGGTGTGTGTTTTTTTTAAATCCCATCATTTTGTTTTGGTAAGAGACCTTAAATTTGAGTATGTATTATCGGATCTTTAGAAACATAACTACAAAGTTTCACTTTTGTAGAGTTTTATTTACGTCCTGGATAACAGTTTAATAAATAGCAACATATTTGTGCAATGCTTTTTATTAAATACTGTGATTCAGGGAAGCTCGATCAAAATCATTGTCTCAAGTGTCATGAACAGTGATTAAAAGAGAAACACCATCCGAAAAGGTTTGGATACGAATGCGCCACTATTATTGCTCTATGTCTAACAGTCCAATCGATCTACAAATACACTATGGTCTGCCTGCTTCTGAATCTTAAACGGATGAAACATTTTATTCGGATTTGATCTGTAAACCCCAAAAATTAATCATCAACTCAATATTTCAAAGAGAAAAACAAAATCAATCCTCACAAGTTAATTTGGTTTGCTCCCTCGATATTATCTTCCCAAAAACCACAAATTGGAAGAAATCTGTGAAAAACATAAAATCGGCCATTGAAACCGTTAAAACAAAAAGACGGCCTGAACAAATTTGGTACATATATATATCTGGAAGTAATATCCCTGAAAAAAAAATGGTAGGTACATGTAATAAATCGGAAAAGATGAAACTACTGTAAGGGTTTCACATAACCTAATAATACAATTTCCATATTTTTCTTTATAATAAACAATTTCTTTAAAATAAAATTTTGCGTGATTAAGTCTTTATTCACTTCAAATTATAGGAATCTTTTTATTGTTTATTCTAAAAATCTTAAATTTGAAATATTGTTAATTATTTAAAATATTTAATTTTAGTTTATGTGAGAGGGGATTCTCGGAGCCGTGAGCCTAACCAAAAAGTTTCTTAGTTGAATTGTATAAATCGGCTACAGGCTCAGAAACTATATTTAATTTAACGAATACATTATTTGTATTTTTTAAATGTAACAGTACATAACAAGCGCCTATTAATTACAATGTTAGGTAACATGAAACAATACATAGACACAAGATTGCCAACACTGAAAATCTCAAATTCCTTTGGAATTATTTTCAAGTTTTGTTTTTGAAATTTCGTGTTTTTAATAATACAGTATACGTTTATTACTTTAAGCAAATAAAACTAACTATACCTGTTTTTATTTTCTTCGACGTTTGATTCGCGAATGAAGAGATCTATATTCCGCAACTGTGTAAATAAACCTTTACAAACAGTCTGCCGTTGGTAGGTTACAGTAATTGTTAAGAAAATACTGAGTAGAGCGCGCGCGATTACGGGCAGCGAAACTTATCTGTTTGTGTATTTAACCATTAAGTTTATCTTTTATATTTTAAGCATAGACTTTTACGTGGGTGACTTGGTGCCATATATTGCATGAGTGGATCGAAAGTATTTTATAATTTGTGTTTTGAAAAAAAAATTGGGAACAATGTTCGGCGAAAACAGAAACGTTTTTTCCATGTTTAGATCCAAGGTCAGATATATTCGAATGTAATGTGCAAAGTTGTGTGCAAATAAATGTTGAGTGTCAGGCAGAATTTTGTTGAGGTTATGTTTAAAACCAAATGACTTCAATGTTTTTGTTGGTTGTTGTGTTTGTTTTATTTGTACTAAAGTGGTGTTATTTTTTAAATTATTAAATTTTTTGTGTTTCTTCTCATCACTGCTTCCATAATGTAATTATATTTCAGTCTTTCTTTTTTAAACTCTTCCTTACGTATATATAGTTCGGCTGAGGTAGAGGGGACCGCTATATTTAGTTCACTATTTGTTGATAATATAATCACAGCTCTTATTTTAGTGCCAGTTAAAATGTGTGCAATTCTAAACTTTAGAATCTTTTCCACTTCAGTTAACTTTCAATTTAAATTGTATTTCTATCGCTTGTTTCTATTACTGCTTTTAAATGATTAAACAAAAATTGTTAATCTCTAGTTTAACCTAATAGTTAAAAGTTCGACATTTCTTCATCCTTTTATGTTGTAATATCATCTAGTACGGGTCAAAACATTATTTATTTTCGTATAATTAAACTACATGTTTAGTAGTGTAGTTTCTAATGTCTAAACAGTTTAGACAGTATCATATTACGATCGCATAGTTCACTATTTCGTCCAATTCTAGTGAAATCGTATCCCGGTATGTTTATATTCGTCTCGTTTGCAGTCAAAACAGCTCTGACGAAATTTATTTTAAATACATTCGCGGAATGCGATGTCTTGTAAAGTTGCCGAGTTGTAGCGTTTCTAAAACCGAATTAGTTTTCATTCATTCTATTCTATTAGGAAATGTCATCAATGCTATATTTATGAGCTTCCGCATCGACATTGCATTGTTGATGATTAGAATCCATTTTTTGTTCCATAACTTAGCGGACTGCATTTGGCCTATTGTACTTTTTTTTTATCAGGTTGAGTATTTACTGGAATGATTACTAGTTATCAGGCACGATTACTGGATTAATCAATTCGTTTAGATTAGCCTATTACAAAGTAAGATAATGTTACAAGTTGGAAATAAATATCTGTTTATTTCCGTCCCCTTTCAAATTAATATATAATATATGATACCTTTTTATTTTATCATATACGTAATAGTTATTCATAATTTGTTTCTTTAAAATTTGGATAAAGTTAATATTATCCTAAAATAAAAAAGTCCTTCACACATTTCCTGTACTTAAAATTTCTAATGTAAATACTATTTAATAACCAAAACGAGATAGTTATTTTAAAACTGATAATACACTATCGGTATTTTTGAAAAATCATTATTCGCCATTATTTTATGTACTAACGGGGTTAAAGACGTTTTAAGGTATTTGGTTTGTGAAAATTGTTTTAAAAATCGCAGATATCTGCTTTCAAAATTTATTATTTAATTAGCCTTACATAAACCATTTGGGGAGGGGTGGCTTGTTCTCCTTGTTTTCCTAAATCGGCCTCTTGGTGGATAGTGATAAAAATATATCAAGCAAACTTGTAAGCTCAGTTTTAATTTAGTTTTAAAATATTCAGAAGTTTTATGTTGTCTTTTTAGGCTACATCAATAGCTTAAAGAGCGGTTGTTACAAATAATTGGATCTAAATTCAATCGATCCAACTTAATAAATTCTTCAAAATAATACTAAAATAGTTTTGAACCATATTTGGTTCTAATCTGATGAATATTTATTAAGTATACATAGGCCGACACATAATAGATATATCTATATAAATATAAATTTCAAAGACAGTTAAATTCTGTCTCTGAAGTTCCTATAACATCGGAAAAAACCTTGTCTCAGATACAACGCCATTTTGAATCAGACAAAAAAGTGATAAACCCCTTCGTAACGATGGAAAGGAGTTATAAAAAAAAAGACAATATGCTTAATGACATTAATTTTTGATGGCTGTTTGTTTTTACTTACCTAGTGTACAAAGTATAGAGCAACTTTATTAATCGTAATCTGTTTTTGACTGATTTGCACTTTACAGAAAACAGAAAAAGTGATTTTCTTCATGTCATCCGTCGTCTTCTGTTGTCTGTATGTAACCACGATAATCGATCACAAAAATTTAGTTTAGGGCACTATTAGTGTGCTCATATAGATCCCTATAGAAATTTACAAAACTCGACTTAAAAATGTCAAAATGGCGGGAAATTTAAACAGTTTTTTATTAAGGAATTAGATCAAATTTGGTTGATTTCAATTCTCCGTGTAATGGTACCAACCCGAACACTCTATGTCACCAATGTAATTCGAAATCTGACTTCCCAAGAAAATGTGATATTTGTATTGTTTTGAAATCTGGAAAAGCAGTCACCTACACGGGTGAAGGTTTTTAATATATTATATAGACATCTACTAGGCCTGTCGGAGCCTACCCGATATCACTAAAGTGGTGTTGAGAGGTTCAGAAAACTAGTGTAACAACTGTTTTAAAAATTTACCCTACTGGATGAAACCCCTTGATCTGCTAATACAATTCAATATTTTCTACATGGCTCAAAAGACCAACTTTTGGGGATTATAATTAGAGGATCTGTCTTATTACATTGTTTGACGGGGCTGGGCAAGTACCATGATTGTTCCCATCAACTTAACTTACATCAAAATGTCTCAGAAAAAATGTTTATGAACTCTTCAAGTAAATTAAGATAAACCTCGCTAGTTAATTTTCCATAAAAAAACAAAGGTAATACTATAAGTCCTCGGGCCCAGGCCTAAAACAATTTCTGATTTCCTCACTGTTGTACCCAGTCGGACAACTAGTTCCTGTAAGAAAAATCTAAGTAGCGGCACGTTTTTTGTGGGAGCCTTTCTAACTCATGGATTTGGTGCAAGAAAAATACTGATTACCAAAGTATACTTTTTATCTACAGAAAAGAAAAAACATTGTGACGGAAAAATACATTCGGTCATTTGACACGGTCCGACACCCCACATGGGAAAGTTATGACGCAAAAAAAAAAAAATGTATTTCCTCATACCTGATTTTTTTAGGATAGTTAAAAAAATTTTTTTTAATGAAGTGGCAACATTGTGCGATAAAGCTTTTTGGGCAATTTCGTTGTCCGACACCCTAAACTTGAGTGTTTTATGCAACCCCTAAATTTACACCCTCCTGTCGGACAATAGTACAAGTGTATAACACGTCTTAATTCTTGTTCAGTAATATAGTTGTCTGACAAAATTACTTGGTCTATTTAAAAGTCGGACAAAAAATGTGAATTTTTTTCAATGCGTATCCGCACGTTATTGTAATTTTAAATACGAAAGTATTTTTATTACATGTATAATTTTATTCAAAATGACAAACAAACTTTACATTGTATAGGCCCTACACGTTTATTTGGTACGTTTATAAATAGACCGCTTTCATTTAGAAAGAGAGAGATAGAGAAAGAGAGTGAGAATGAACGAGAGGGGAACCAAAGTACAAGGTCAAATATGCTCGATGTACTTAGCTATAAGGAAACGGATTTATTTCAAGCAGTTTCCTATATTTATTTTTATACATTTAAATTATGATTGCCTTTAAATTATTATTATTAATTCATTTGTATACATTAAAATTTTTATCGCCTTATAAAAATTTATGTAAGTCACAGATTTTAGAAACTTTTGTTTTTTTCCATTTTTTTTTTCCAAAAATCCCCAAAATTTTTGTTGGACAGATGGTTTAATGTATTACAAACATCATTACAAAAAACACAAAATAACAATTAGATGTGATGTATATAGTAACTACAGTGGTTGCATAAAACCCTTATGTTTTGGGTGTCGACATCGCAATTGCCCAAAAATGTTTGTCGGACAATGTTACCACTTGATTTCAAATGTTTTTAATAAACTATCCTGAAAAAATCATCTGTGAGAGAATACATTTTTTTTTTCAATCATAACGTTCCCATGTGGGGGTGTCGGACCGTGTCAAATGACCGAATGTATTTTTCCCACACAATGTTTTTTCTTTTTTTTTTAGATAAAAAAAACTTGCGATTGCGATTAAGATAAAAACTATGTTTAGGCAATGACTACATAAATACTATAAGACACGACATGGCCATGTTAAATATTCTACGCTTATTCCTGAGTTGACCAATACCCGCTAGGGTGTGGAGCTGTCGCTCTGCTATAAGTTGATGTGACTGGCGCTAGGTGGCTCTACGGTCAAACAATGTTTCAGTTGCGCACTGATGCCACATATGGGACCAGAGATGCGAGGGAAGGTCGAGAATCGCTTATCTCAGCGCACGAACTGACAACACTGACTATGCTGTGTCAACAGTTGTACAGTCTCAACCAAGTGGGATGCGTACAGTCAAGCACCTGCTGCTAGCGCTTTCTGATAGCTGTGTGTCAAACTTGTGACGAACAGCACCCGTAAAGCGTAGACTATTTCCCTATCCTATGTCGTGTCTTATAGTATTTATGTAGTCATTGGTTTAGGTAATCAGTATTTTTCTTGCACCAAATCCATGGGTTGAAGGGCTCCCACGAAAAACGCCTCGCTACCGAGAATTTCTTACAGGAAAAAGTCCAACTGGGTAAGAAGAGCACAAGGTTTCAACACAGGTTGTCAGAAATTATTTTAGGCCGAGGACTATAATAGCATTACTAAATATTCAGCACATATATTTATTTTTTTGTTGTTTGCGAACATACTTTAACAAAAAGATGTGGATTTTCATCCGATTAATATTGAGAATTGTGTTTGTTGACAAACAAATTTAAATTATGTGTTATTACATCAATCATCTCACAAAATTATACTCTTTATATGACTCATCTTCGTGTAGTTCATGTAAAATTTGCAATCTGTAAGGATGTAATTTATTTATTTTGAATACTTTGTGTACAGAATGTACAGACAACCCAGTACTTTCGTAGTGATGTTGGATTAGCTGTGAAGTTTCCTAGCACTTCGATTTCAGCTAGCTCCTCAACTACTCTGTTACCGCTCCTATTCTTGTTGCCTACCGAACCAGTTTCTGAACATAGGAGTTGGCCACGTTTCTATCTGGATGTCTTTCATTAAATATTCAGACAGTTTTCCGAGTGTTCTCAGTTGGTTAATAAATCAAAATAATCTCCATTTTTCCTGTAAACACCCTTTTTTGTAAACTTTTTTTTTTCGTATTAAAACTATTTTATTAGAGACAATCAGAAAAGTAACACATTTTGGCTGTTAAGTAGAGAGATAGTAAGTACAACAGAACATACTTGGACACCACTAAAATATGCAGCATTTACACCATTAATGGATTAGTTGTTATCTACACTGGATGTCTTATCACAGTTTCATTGCAAGCATATGCTTGTCGGTAGTACCCCTTTGCCTTCATCATTGCTAACCTATGCCTATGTTTACTTTAGTTGTATTGCCTTTCTAAATAAAAAAGAGTACATATTTTTTTTTACCAAAATGTTTCTTTCATTTGAGTTATGTTCCCATTTAAGATTTTAAGGGTGGGGGTTCTGGGGGAGGAGGAAGTTTTCGCACATTACCAATAGGACAGAAGTACTTTTCCCTACACTGCTATATTATGTTTCCCGCAAACTGAATATTCGATCTTTTGTGGTTTAGCAGTAATCGAACTAGCTGATGATCGAATCAATTGTTGTTCAAAATTAAGTGTATGAGTAAACCTTAATTAATAAACGGTGCACAAATTATCGCACTAACTTTTTCATAATACCAAAACCTCCAAAAATAAAACGTATTCGGCATTATGTCCGAGTAAGATAAGACTACTTCGTTCAAATTGTGAAAATAAACCTTGGATGCCGACCTAAAATATTGAATATCAAAAAATCGTCCTATTCAATTTTGATGAAATTATACATCGCTTAATAACGCAGTTTACTTGCGGTTTGATATAAACCGGCTTGGGGCTGGTTTTTTAATCATATGGTTTTTGAACTTTGGTATAGAGCTTGAGTTTCATGAAATGATTAGGTTTTTTACCATTAAGGTCATTTTCTAAGGGGCTAAGGAAGAAAAGGACATATAATAAAGACTCCTAACCCTCGAATTCCTAATAGCGTCAGAGATAGTCATGAGAGACTTGTTTGAAAAGATGAAAGAGAGGGATCTAACCCAAGACTACATGGGAAAATGTGTAGGTCCAGCTAGGTCCCTCGGGATTGCCAATTCAATACTCACAAAAATGAGCCCAAGAGGGTGGTGAGAGAGGGGTTATGAAATAGTTTAAAAAATTCTATTTTATTGCAAGTTAGGTGTCCCACAGAATAACAAAATAGTTTAATAGGAGAGAGTAAAGGGTTGGCTCTAATTTGATGACAATTGTTATTCAAAGTTAGATTATTATGAAATTCATATTTATGTTTTTCATCGTTGTGTTCGAATATGATAACGTCGGCTTGAACGTACGTATCTATCAAAAAAATTAATTCAAATTTTAAAATTGTGTAATACCGTACCGATTTTGATGAAACTCTTTTATTTTTAAGGCGTCAAGTTTGAATTTAATATAGTTTTTTTGCGTAAGTGGAAAGTTGTATCCTGGTTACATGAAATATTCGAGTTCTGATTTGTCGTTCATACTTCCAGGTTTACCGGAGAAACTGCACCATCTGACAACAGTGAATGACTCATTTGTTGTAAGGTATAAACTTCTAGCTCCTCCCATTCCCTTCCTCAGCTGCATTATAGATAACTACTTTTTTTTTAACTAACTGTTTTAACAAGTGATACTTCAGCAATAGTAGGGAAACTGTTGGTTACAGAAAAAAAAAACACATGGATCAATATTGTATTTTTTGAAATTCTCTCTGTATAAAGTCTTAGAAACGTAATAGCTGAATTGTCCTAATGTTTTATAATTTTCATTTTTATTTGATCATGGCTTGAATGTGTCGGAGGTTAAAAGAGTAGGCCTTTTCACTTCCTCGCTTACACACGTAGCATGAGAAAGTTGCGGTGGGAAAAAAAATATATATTGAGTTTTTCACGACATCAGTTTTGAATTTTTGTAAAGTTTATCGTCTTTTTATCTGTCATCTACAGGGTGTTCTACAGTTCAAACGAGTTGATCGATTGTGATCCAGATTTAGTATGTGGGCATATTTTGGCCATATCTTTAAGCGTCCCGTCCCCCAATAACTCAAAATTCCGATTTTCGAAAATAACAATTTTTTGAATACCGGTCAATTGCAGACACGGACTATTGCGGACACATCATTAAAGCGGTCAATTGCGGACACTAGGGATTACTGCTACCTGACAAGGGTTTGACAGGTCTCTGCAAATATTTCAATACTGGAAAGTTGCGGACACTATCTTCTGGAAAAATAAAGAAGTAATGTGACTAATACAACAACAGCTTTGATATACACGGGTAAATCAACTAGTTTAAATATAAAAGAAGAAAATCGGCTGGATAGAACAGCTGAACCGACTGAAATTAGAATTTAATAAATTTTTAATATATATATACTGGCGAAATGGCTCAGCCCTTTATATAGGGTCTACGGGCCTGGCTTGTTGCACTGTGTGAATAATCTTAAAATATTTGGCAGTTTCCTGTGACTCATAGTGGGGATAAAGCGAGCCTACCTCGGCTCGTTTCCCGCTTACCAGCTCCTTCGCGCGGGAATAACAACGTTTAACAAATGTAATCTCATTACAAATCTCTATTACATTATACTCTTTAGAAACCATGTGTTTCGTTCTTACAATCAATTGATAGTCAAAACGCTGCTTTGAACGGGAATTCTGTTTGTACCTGTTGTACCTGTAAAACCCTTGTCAGGTAGCAGTAGTCCCTGTTGTCCGCAATTGCCCGCTTTAATGATGTGTCCGCAATTGTCCGTGTCCGCAATTGACCGGACACCCAATTTTTTATATAATTTTGCTCAATATGGCCTCTAAAGGACCTAAACCAATAAATTGGTCGCCATATCGACAAAAATGCCGGTTCACGAGCATGAAGCTCTTATAAATTACCTACATTCCCAAAATTTGTCTACCGATGTCTAATAATTATAAATTTGTCTAATAATGACCCCAAACCAGTGTGCCAAATTGAAGTTTCGGTTGAGAAATAATTGGCAAAACAAACAGACGAACCTTGTCCAGCGTCAGTTAATATTCAATTTCAATCAAATAAGATTTATGCTTATAAAGAGTTTATGCCACAAGCGAACTATTTAACGAGTATATTAACTCGTTAATATTATTTAATATTTTTAACGAGTATTTTTATATTTTACAAAATGTTAATAAGAGATCCTTCTATATTAACTTTTCTTCCATAAGAAATATATTGAAAAACTCTGTATAGGTAAAAAAGAAAATTACATTTTTTCTTTCTTTCTCACATACATTTTTATTCACATTCATTAAAAAACTTTCCACTTTTACTGCTCAAAATACATACAATTTACTAAGATTCTTGTTCTGTCAATGTTTTCTATTCATTAAAGGGAACAAATTTTAAAATATTTTGAAAAACTGGAGGTAACCTCCCTCCACAAAACTGAAAAATGTGTTTTTACAGTCATTTTTCAGAATTTTAAAATTGTAATTAAACTTTATATTTTGATGAAACTTTTTAAACTATTTTAAATTACTAAGTTTGTTGAAAATTGTCAATATAAAATTCATTTTTTTTAATTAGTAGAGGATGGGACGAGGTTACTCCTTTTGCAAAATATTTTAAAATTTGTTCCCCTTATGAATTTTACAAAATCAAAATCTTTGGAAATTGTATGGATTTTAGTAGTAAAAGTGGAAAGTTTTAAAATGAGACATTTTTGGGGAGATGGGCAATAAATAATATTTTTTGTCAATATTTTGTTTTTTGAGCGAGTTGTGAGAAAGTTAGTGGATTGTTTTGCTAGCAGTAGCTTACAAACTGATTCTGATACCATTTTCATGATTGCAAATTATTCACCATTAGTCTAATTTAAAATATAAAACCTACCAAAAAATTGACCAAAATCTTTATCTCGTTTTCTCCCATAAGAAATATATAGTAATATAAAAACCTCAAGAAATTTAAAGAAATATATTTCTTTTTTTGAGATTAAATTTAGTATTTCCATGAAATGATTATTGGGTACCCTTAACAATTATTTCACACTAACTTTCTTGTTTTAAAATTTCCAACGGTAAATGTAACACCATTGTAATTCTTGAACTATAGCTACTCCTAAATTGATGATTGCTATTTTTCATTGTAATTAGGTAATCTGAAGAGAGTTAACAATTAATTGTAGGAAACTGCTACACAACTTGAGATAATGCTATTCTAATACATTTTGGAAAGTTTTGGTTTTCTATTAATAGGTGAAAAACTAACCATAAATATGAAACCAGGCCAAGAAAATTAAGTGTCAGACCTGTGTTTTATCTTGGTAGCGGTCTCCCCACCAATTAAAATAATGTCACTGGCACTGCATATAATGCTCTTAAATGGATTCTGGTTACCAAGCCTTTCACCACTTGTCTCTTGATATCAGAAATCTTAGTTTTAACTAAAATTACTCAAATATGGTGACAAATTTCTGTCTATCATCCCATAAAAAAACTGAGTTTCATCAAAATTATAAAATATTTCACAAAAAATTGATATTTATGGTCACCATTTTCAAATTTTAATTATGGCTTAAATTATACAGAAACTAGTATAAAATTTGTGTTAGCATCCCACTAAACATGAGTAAACTGAGTATTATGAAAATTGGTGTATTATTGATAAATCGGTGAACTGAAAGAGTTGAAAATTATTACAACCATTTTGGCTAATTTTGGTTATACCAAACATTGGAAAAATGCATATTCAGAATTCCAAAGAGTGAAATAATTTAATTATTCAAAATCCGGCCAAGAACAAAATATTTGGAATGATGGGTCTCTCTTTCATCTTTCCTGTCAGGTCTGTCTTGACTAACTCTTTCTTGTTCTCTTCTGATCCAGACATTATTAGAGTATTATAGGACTAGTGGTCTTTATTTTATGTTCTTTTCTTCTATATTATTATAAAGTATTGAAAACCAAGAATAAACAAACACAAATTTAAACCTGATAAGGGCTAATTTTTTTTCTGGAAAACTGGTGTGTTTTGTTTAAACTTGCAACACTCATTTATTGTTGTTGGTTAAGGGTTATGTTTAAATTATCAGAGTAGGTAGAACCCTTATAAATAACAATTTAATCGTGAAAAAATATTACGTTTTACTTTTGAACGTAACGATAAATGAACCTAACTAATTACTTTATCATTTTCGAACTTATTCTGTTTGTATGGACGTTACTAGAAAAATTGTGTGTGTGGGGGGGGGGGGTTAAATAGATAAATACATCCTGGTGGAAAAGAAAATCCATTTATATTTTGTAAATGGATAAGATAATGTGCAACATATCTAAGTCACATGGCGTCAACATAAACAAACATCGACTAGAATCCCAATACAATTCATAAAATTTTAGAATCTAAAATTACTTTATTTTGAACATAAATGACTAATAAACAGGATAATGTTATTTTATTAAGTTTTTGTAGTTCTTATGGAAATAATTTTCTAATTTGTAACAGTTTAGTAAGTTTTCAACTCAATACTTTTTAAGCAACATCATGTACCTACATACTCCAATTTTATTATTATTTTTTTTTTTAGAAGGAAATTTTGGGAGTGGTAAGATCATTTCTTGCCTTTACTCTGCACAAATAAAGATGTAAATAAATATATATCAGTAAAAGAGATTAAAACATATGTCTGATTAAAACAGATTTTTTCAAGTATTAAATTTTAAAAAAATAATAAAAAACTATTATTTGATATTTTATTTATGCATAACACTATTATTATTTTCTCAGACGCTAAATAAGTTTTCTATACAAGCCTTTACACTGTATGTATCGCTAATTTTATTCCATAAATAGGTTAACAGTATATAATGAATCATATTTATGTTTATTGCCTACTATTTCTGTCTTTTCATATAAACCTAAACACATTATCAGTACATACAAGGTCATTGTGCAAAAATGCTTGTTACTAATAAATAAACAATAGTCTATGATTAACTCTTTGATGATAAGGATACAATTAAATCCATCAGCTAGCAAATACATTTGTTGTGTCCAGCATAATACAACTACCTCTATTATACTTTATAATATACTATATTGTTCAATTTTTAATGTATAACCTCTAAACATAGAGGAAATAATTATTAGCAATGGGAGACTGACATTTTTCATGGACCAATTTTACTCTCTTTTTTTTAATGATAATATTTAATTTCAGGTATAAATGGTAGGCATATTTTTCTAAGAGGAGACCACAAGTACATTATGTGATCATTCTATAATGGTCTATTCATTTTTATGTTATTAATTCAATTTATCTCTAATTTAGCTTCTGAAGTTTCAAGTAAAAGTTACAACATACGGGTGCCTGTTTTCCCAAATCAAGAGCTTTTTGATAAATTTTAAAGGTTAGGAAATAGAAATGTTAGTGGAAAATATAAAATGTTCTTTTATTAAGGGTCAGGTACATAGCAAGGAAATTTGTATTTGGGAGGGTTTTTAATAAACAAAATAAATTGTTATCATTTATTTTAAATTAACCATACTGGGTTAAAATATTTAATAATGAAAATGTAGGTTCTAGTTAGATCTGTAATTTAAAAAAATGTTTATATATATATATATATATATATTGTAACGTTGAGAAGCCCTAAGTAAAAGCTTTGTCCAATTCAAAATGTTTAAACCTTGTCAGTTAGAAATAAATGTCAAACATAAACGTCACTCCAACACATAATAAATTTTGTTAAAGGATTTCTAAGGAAACAATACTTCGAAACTACAAAATTATTGAAAGGGCGAGGGCAGCGTGACAAATTAAATAGGAAGAGTTGAGTTATGTAATGTGACAACATGGGAAATTAGAAAGTTTGTGTACGCCCAAGTTAACAAAAGAAAAAGAGACAAAAAACTAGGCAGAGGTACGTTGAACTCAGCTAAGAAACAAGATTTAACGAACTTTGAAAGACGGTTAGAGTTTGAAAAATCAAATCCAACCAACCAAAAAGAAGCGTCATCCAGAAATAAGCGAAGAAGGGGTAAAACGGGAAAACTCTGCGTAAGAATTCAAAAATCAGAAAAAGCAGTGAAGAACGAGCGTCGCAAGGGAGAGGAACTAGGAACAGGGCGAAGTTCGCCAAATCGTCGTAAAGTTGAAGAAAAGTTTTAAGTCATCGAATTATATTAAAATCATCGTAAAGTTAAAGAAGAGTTTTGATTAATTGACCAAGAATTCAAGCAACAGAGTGAGGTAGTTCAAGCTTCGAGATCGTCAAAGTGCCTATAAATTGGATTAAGTTTCTTGTGATATCTGCCATAAGTTCGAGGGATCATCTCACCTGTAAAACTCCAAGAAGACATCATTCCATGCTACTGAACCACGATAAGTTATCTGATTAGTTATTGTAGTTTTTACTTCAGGTTACCAAAGAAACCACGCCCCACTTTAAATAAAATCTGAGCTAGGCCGAGAGCCATTTAAACTTAAATTTTCAAAGAGCAATCAAAGTAACTTCATTATATAATTGGTAAATTATACCTGGCGCCCAACAAATCAATAAAACAATTGAGATATTAAAATATAAAGACTAAATTAAAATTACAATTAATGATACGATTTTGATGCACCTAATAATAATAATAAAATTGCTATGTTCTAGAATTAAGTATTTCATTGTGTTATAAATGTTTATGTCTAGTTTAAGTTGAATGGATGAGATTTAGTGATAAGATGAATAAATTTGAATACTCATATGTGCATCAATTAATTTGAAGATTTAATTAATTCAACTGTTATATATTGGCACCCAACTTTAGGTGCAAATTGTATTTTAAAGAATAAATAATTTAAATATGATAACGTAGTTGTGTTTTAATCAAAGTAATTAATTAAAAATAACTAATAAAGGTTATAATTGGCGTCCAACTCGTGGTTTAATTAAAATTAAAATTTAGTTCACGTGGTGTAACCTGAAGGTAGCATTATAAGATAAGAGACAGAAAGACTATTAGATATAATTAAATTAATGTTAAGACGTAGTAATAGGATAAAAAATTATAAAAAGATGGCAAATAACCAAATAACAATGGGGTTTGATGAGGAGATTAATAATCAAATGGGGATAGAATCAGAAATGGATAGAGCTATAGGGATTAATAATAGTGAAAGTAATACTAATGAGGGTAATAATTCAGGGGAGAGTGAAAATTTAAAGGTGTATGGGACCCCAACGGTAGGATTAAACGAATTAATCGAAATCCTTAATAAAAAATTTGATGAAAGTAATAAAAATGCGGAAATCCTAAAAACAAGCATCGATAAAAAATTTGAAGAAAGTAGTAAAAATGCGGAAGCCCTTAATAAAAAGAATTTCGAAGAAATTAATAAAAATGCGGAAATTCTAAAAGCAAGGCTCGATAAAAAATTCGCAGAACAAAATAAAAAGCTCGAGGAAAATAATAAAAAATTAGAAGAACTTAGTGGCAAGGTTAGTCAAAATGCGGAGACAATGGACCGAAAATTTAATGAATTTGCGGAGAGATTCGAGAACAAGCTCGAAGAAATTAAATTAAGATCGGATACCACAGCCGAGACAATTAGGACGGAAATGAATGATAAATTAAATAAAATTGAAGAAAATTTCACCGATAAATTAGGTAATAAGTGCGAAGATTTAAGAGAAAATTTAAAAGAAATTGCAAGTAAAGTCGTGGAAGTAGAAAAGGATGTGCAAGAGAGCATTAAAGAAATCGAAATCACCGTAAACAAAAATTTAACTGAAAATCAAATTAACGTAGACGCTCAGATTGATAAGGTAAAGGAAAGTCAAGCTAGATCTAATAATAAAATTCTAGAAATCGAATCACAATGCCAAGAAAATTCACAAAAAATTAACCAATATCAGAAACAAACGGACGAAATGAAAAATAAAGTGACAGAAGTAGATGAAAGATTAAGTAATTTAAAAACAAGGGATGGTATCATAATAAGGGAACCAGAGATAAGGGATATTAGTTTTACAGGAAAAGAAAGATTCCCAATGCAATTTTTAAGGATCATAAAAGAAGTTAGCGTTAGTTACACACATCAAGGGAACATGTATTGGTTAGATAGATATTTAAAAGATGAAGCATGTGTATGGTGGTTTCTACACCGTAGGGAAGTTAAAAACTTCGAAGATTTTGAAAAAATATTTATGGATAAATATTTTAACGAAATGATACAAGCAAACATCCGAGACAGGTTGGAATTCGGAAAGTTTAAAGGAAAAATTGGGGATGAAGCTATCACATATGTGGAGAACATGATGTTGGAATGTTCAGAGTTAGAACCGCCGATTTTAGAAGCCCAGTTAGTCCAAAAAATCGCTAAGCACTTTCACCCAACTACACTAATTGCTGTTATCACCAGGGGTGTGAAAACAAAGCAGGAATTTGTAAAACTATTGATGGAATTCCGACAGGCAGATGTACGACACATTAATAGTTACGAAGAAAGAAATGGTAATTATAAGGCATCCTATCCACGCGACGAGAGAGAGGGAGAAGTTGTAAACAGGCCTTGGGGACAAATGAATGGGTACAACAGTAGACATTTACCGTTACGTCAGAATAGGGATGTTTACAGAAAACCAGATGTGCGTGCCGACATAAAAAATGGACCAGGGAACCGTTGGGAAGGTCAACAACCTGCAGACAGGGACGGAAGAGGGCAAAAGTGAAAGTTGGAATGGAATGTAGACCTAGCGGATAAGAACAAGGCAACCATAAATACCTTATTCACCGATTTAAAAGATTATTTAGAGGACAATCACGACACAAGCGATATAATTAATGACATTAATAAATGTCCAGAAATTAAGTTAGTTTTTAATGAGTGTGTACAGGTCAGAGCGTTAATCGATACAGGTTGTGAGGTAAATTCGATATCTGAATCTTTCTACAACACAAATAAATTAAATTTAGGAGTTTTTGAAGAATTACCGGTAGCAGGAGTAAAAGTTATTGGAGCATTAGGTCTGCGTTCCAAAAGTGTTAAAAAACAAATTTTCATTAAAGTTAAGTTAGGAACAGAATTAATCGCCGTGCATTTTATAATAGTACCAGAACTAATTCGAGATTGTATACTTGGGTTAGAGTTTTTATCAAGAAATCATGCAATCGTCAATTTTATTAATAATAAGTTAGAAATAGGAAATAAATTAAACTATGGAGTTGGTAGAAAGGAAATTAAATTCGAGGATTCGTCAGAAGTTAATATTGAAAGTTTGAATAATTGCCTACAAATTGAAGAGGATAAATATGAATTTGATATAAACAAAATAAGCAATTTGGAACATGTACCACTTGAGAATAGGCAGCGGTTATACAGCATATTTAATAAATATAAAACAGTTTTCAGCAAAAAACCAGGATTAATTTCAACTTATTACCATAAATTTCAAGTAACTGATAGAACACCATACTGTCAGAGGAGTTGGCCAGTAGCAACTAAGTTTAGAGAAGCCGTTGATGCAGAGATTCAGAGAATGCTAAGTTATGGGATCATCGAGAGAGCAAACAGCGCATACATTAATCCTATAGTACCTGTATGTAAGAAAGATGGGAGCGTAAGGATCTGTTTAGACGCCAGGACTATAAATGCGAGAACCATACCGGATTACGAAGGGATTCGACCAATCCAAGAGTTATTGACAATCGGTAAGAAGATCAGTTGGATGAGTAGTTTAGACCTAACTAGCAGTTTTTGGCAAATCCCGTTGCACGAAGATTGCAAGGATTTCACGGCATTTCTGTACAAAGGATTGTGCTACAGGTACAAAACCGTTCCGTTTGGGTTGAGCACAAGCTTAGCAAGTTTAACGCGAGGTTTGGACTCAATTCTGACGGAAGAAGTTAAAAGGAATCTAATTATGTATGTGGACGACTGTTTATGTATTTCGCAAAACTGGGAAGATCATGTGGACCAATTAGAAAAAATATTAAAGGTATTTCAAGACGCCAACTTAACAGTAAATTTTGAGAAATCTATGTTCTGCAGGAAAGAAATAGATTATCTAGGTTTTGTTATCACCACAGATGGTATCAAACCGCAAGAGCAAAAAATGATGGCAATTCAAAATTTTCCGCGTCCTAAGACACCAAAACAATTAAAAAGCTTTTTAGGATTAACAAATTTCTACCACCGGTTTTCAAAAAATTACGCACAAACAACAGCTCCATTACAAGGACTACTGAAGAAAGGAACAAAATTTAAATGGACAAATAGTATTAACCAGAGTTTTTTAGCTGTAAAGGAGGAATTTATTGAGGCTGTAACGTTAAAGCACCCAAATATGGAAAAGATGTTTTACTTACAGACAGATGCGTCCGATATTGCGTCAGGAGCACAACTGTACCAACTCGATGACCAGAATAACATTGCTGTAGTAGGATTTACAAGCAGAACATTTAAAGGGGCTGAGAGATTTTATAGCACTGCCGAAAAAGAATTGTATAGTGTAGTATTAGGATTAAGGAAATTTAGGAATTATTTATTAGGGAGAAAAATAACCGTTATAACTGACAATAAGGCGATCACTTTCATTAACCAATGCAAACTACTTAACGCTAGAATGACGAGGTGGATCTTATTAATTCAGGAGTATAACATCCAAATTCGACACTGCAAGGGAAAAGAAAATATTGTTGCAGATACATTGAGCAGATTCCCAGAGGATGGAGAATGTTCACAAGAAAATGGGGAGGACCGACTTGTACAAATCCAATTAGTGTTACAGAAGTTTAATCCAGAAGTGGGCGAACAGTTACAAAATATAGAAGTTTTACAGAAGAAGGATACAAAATTTAGGAATATAGTAGGTAAATTAGAAGAAAATGATCCAAAAATTTTAGAATGTTATAAATTGTTTGAAAAAAAATTATTTCGCAAGGAAAGAGGAATGTGGAAATTAATGATTCCAGAAAAATTCATTGAAGTATTAATTAAGGAAATTCATGAAATTTGCGGACATATAGGAATAAGCAAATGTTACCATAATTTTAAGGAAGATTTCACGGGAGACAAAGTCGCTAAAAAGGTCAGGGATATAATAATTAAATGTTTACGATGTCAAAAATGTAAACATGACAACAAAGGTAGAAACGCAGAACTTACGCCTATTATACCAAAAGGTAAGGGTGAACTAGTGTGTGTAGACTATTACGGACCATTGCCTCGGTCAGTCTACGGGTCAAGGTACATCTTAGTAGTGATTGACGCATTTTCTAAATACACAAAATTGTATAAGGTAAAAAACACAACAACCGTAACAACATTAAATCAAATCAGGAAATACATTAAAGAAGTCCAATTACCAAAATACATACTTTCGGATAATGGTACACAATTTACATCCAAAAAATGGACAGAAGGGTTACAAGAACTGGGAATTAGACAAAGAACCGTTGCAATACGAAATCCACAAAGCAACTTGGCGGAGAGAGTAATGCGAAATCTAGGTCAACTTTTCAGGATCCTGTTACCTGACAATCACCAAGAATGGGGAAGGCTACTTGAAACTGTGGAAAGTTTCATGAACGAATCATACCATGATACAATTGAGTCAACACCATTAGAAGTACAATTTAATACACGTCCGACACGAATTTGGAAAAAATATTTAATTAATCCAGGCAACACAGAAACAAACGACATTGACCACGGAGAAATATACTTACGAATTAAAAATAAAAGGGAAAAATTCGCTAAGAAGTTCAATGAACTGCATCCACCAACCGAATATCAGATAAATGATTTAGTACTAGTAAGAGCTTGTATTCCGTCAAGCACAATTGAAAAACGATATCACAAGTTCTGTGAACTATATGAAGGACCATACACCGTAATCTCTAAGATAGGAAAAACTACTTATAAGTTAGCTAGTATTAAAAATAATAAAACTCACATCCGAGGTATATTTAATTGTAGATTATTAAAAAGGTTTCATAATTAATTAGAGAGTTAAGTAAACAAAAATAAATGAATTTAACTGTAAAATAAAATGTAAACAAACACATGTCCTACAGTTGAAGAGGGTCAAGGGAACAATGTTAATTGGGGTTTACAAGAAGGGTTTGTTGACGTGGGATTCTAGACAATGCCATTGTTAAGAAAAAAGGTTGACCGCAGTTTAGGTCATAAAGTCATTTAAAGGGACAGTAATTCTAATGGGTTTTTAAATGAGAGTAAGAGTAGGTCATAAAGTCATTTAAAGGGACAGTAATTCTAATGGGTTTTTAAATGAGAGTAAGAGTAGGTCATAGTCCATGTTACGATATGTATATGTGTATTATTAAAATAAGTTTAGTGTAAAGGTGTATCAAAAGCAAATTTTATCATTAATTATGCAATTAACATAAAATTTCTTGGGACTTATGTAACGTTGAGAAGCCCTAAGTAAAAGCTTTGTCCAATTCAAAATGTTTAAACCTTGTCAGTTAGAAATAAATGTCAAACATAAACGTCACTCCAACACATAATAAATTTTGTTAAAGGATTTCTAAGGAAACAATACTTCGAAACTACAAAATTATTGAAAGGGCGAGGGCAGCGTGACAAATTAAATAGGAAGAGTTGAGTTATGTAATGTGACAACATGGGAAATTAGAAAGTTTGTGTACGCCCAAGTTAACAAAAGAAAAAGAGACAAAAAACTAGGCAGAGGTACGTTGAACTCAGCTAAGAAACAAGATTTAACGAACTTTGAAAGACGGTTAGAGTTTGAAAAATCAAATCCAACCAACCAAAAAGAAGCGTCATCCAGAAATAAGCGAAGAAGGGGTAAAACGGGAAAACTCTGCGTAAGAATTCAAAAATCAGAAAAAGCAGTGAAGAACGAGCGTCGCAAGGGAGAGGAACTAGGAACAGGGCGAAGTTCGCCAAATCGTCGTAAAGTTGAAGAAAAGTTTTAAGTCATCGAATTATATTAAAATCATCGTAAAGTTAAAGAAGAGTTTTGATTAATTGACCAAGAATTCAAGCAACAGAGTGAGGTAGTTCAAGCTTCGAGATCGTCAAAGTGCCTATAAATTGGATTAAGTTTCTTGTGATATCTGCCATAAGTTCGAGGGATCATCTCACCTGTAAAACTCCAAGAAGACATCATTCCATGCTACTGAACCACGATAAGTTATCTGATTAGTTATTGTAGTTTTTACTTCAGGTTACCAAAGAAACCACGCCCCACTTTAAATAAAATCTGAGCTAGGCCGAGAGCCATTTAAACTTAAATTTTCAAAGAGCAATCAAAGTAACTTCATTATATAATTGGTAAATTATACCTGGCGCCCAACAAATCAATAAAACAATTGAGATATTAAAATATAAAGACTAAATTAAAATTACAATTAATGATACGATTTTGATGCACCTAATAATAATAATAAAATTGCTATGTTCTAGAATTAAGTATTTCATTGTGTTATAAATGTTTATGTCTAGTTTAAGTTGAATGGATGAGATTTAGTGATAAGATGAATAAATTTGAATACTCATATGTGCATCAATTAATTTGAAGATTTAATTAATTCAACTGTTATATATTGGCACCCAACTTTAGGTGCAAATTGTATTTTAAAGAATAAATAATTTAAATATGATAACGTAGTTGTGTTTTAATCAAAGTAATTAATTAAAAATAACTAATAAAGGTTATAATATATATATATATATTCAAGTTAATTTATTTTTATTTTTATTCCTCCAACCACAATATTTTAAGAATAGTCTTATACAACAATTTTGACCATTTTATAATGTTTCAGAAAAAAAGAAGTTAGGTTGATGGCAAATAACACTTCAATTGATTTAGATGAAACTTTTATACACTAAAGTAGGAACAGTCCCTTTTACGGTTTTGTGGTAATCTAAAGAGTAGTTTGTATTAATTTTGCTGCCATGATTCATTTAATACACAGCCAAAGGTGTTAAGAAACTATAATTAAGTAGGTTAGCAATACCATGTCTGTCTGACGATTTTCTTATTAAATAATCAACATTCACGCAAAAAGAAGAAAAAAAGGAGAAACTATTTGCCATCCTATTTGATATGATCATCAATTCGTGGTTGTTGACGAGAGGATATGATGATTACTCATTGACTCATGAATAGGTTTAACATCGACTCATGAGAAGAACACTGAAATCTACCCCAATACCAATATTATGTCAGTGATGTTCAAGCATGTTCTAATTGATTGTGTTATATTAATACATGTACATTGGACGTTTTTCTTACTTAATTCGATTCCAGCAATGTGGGGGTCGATGCAGAGATCCTTCATCGGATGTATTCTTCATGCATCTTCACATGGAGATTTAAAAAAAAATTACTTCGGTTCTTACACCTCTGGAATATTCCATTTTGTTATCTATTAAATTTTATCAAAGTTTATCATTGTTAACTAGTTTTAAAATTTAAAATTCTTATACTATCGTTATATAGTTTTTAGGTTGATTTATTACTTTTACGTTAAAGAGCATTTTATGCTTGTTGTGTTTGGCAATGATATCACCCAAGTAAAAAACCAAAAATGTTCTCTTGATTGATCCATACTGATGCACAGTTCAACAAAATTTTGTTAATGATTATTTCATTTCAACATGGTTGTATTTTAAAATGTTTCCCATTTATAATTGATCCTAGTTATAAGACATAAAGTAATTGCTAATGACTATTAAAAGTTGTTTGGTAGGGATTTGCGTACTAATTTTAATAATAATTGTGTATCCACCTTATTTGTATTGGACATGAAATGAATAGGAGATCACATATATTTTATATCAGGTATTATGTAAGCTTTTGTTTGTTCAATTTAACAATTTAAAATAAAATCATTTTCTAATTTTATTTATAATGTGGGAAAATTACTCTCTCATTGTTTTATTTAAGAAGAAGGTTGCATTAAGGTTCTTACGATCTACTATTTTCTGTACATTGTCATATAAGAAATTTATTACTGTAATGAGTTCAAGAATGTTTGTACAATAAACTATGAACAAGATAACAAGTTTTTTTAAATTATCTTGTCCAAAAGCTTGGTATATGTTACTAAGTTTTAGTCAGGATTCAGTTATAGAAGACAAAAACTAACAATATTGGAAGAAAGTATGCAATTAAATTTAATTTAGTCTAAAGAAAATTAATGTAAAAAGGTTTTGTCTTCTAACCTAAAAACGTGTTTGGTGTAGGAACGTTATAATAATTTCATAAGGTAGTTATTAAAAGTGAGTTTTATAATCCACTACTTGTACTGCGTGTTCTATGTATCATAAAACATGATGTATTGTATTATGCATGTGTCCTATTTCTAAAAGAGTTCTTTAAATGACAATTTATTCCATTAAAAGGACTTATGTATGAAGGTTTTATTGTTGTCTGACATTAGCAGACATGATTTGTGTTTTAGACATATATATGATACAATCTTGTGAAAATGCCAACTTGGACAGTGTTGAGTGCTGCAGTAATCAATACTTTGACTAAATATATTGCTAACTTTAGTTCCAACTCCCATTGAACGTTTCTAAAGATTTAAATTAAAGGACCTCGTGTAACTGACAACATATTCTTTTATAAAAAATATAATGAAGTTAGCCTGTGAATATAAATTAATTTTTTCTCACTTCTCCTCACCTTTTCTTTTCATTTCTTACAAAGTTCCATGAACAGGATGAGAAAAATTAGATATGAGATGGAACAGAATTTTGTTTAAATTAAAAACTCAACAGGTCAGAATTGTCATTTATGATCAGATTAAAAAATGGAACTATTGAATTTTATCATGATAGGCAAAAAAATCAAATACTTCATTTTTTTTTTTTTTAGTTTTTCTCTGATCATTTCTCATGAACTGTTGGAAAGTCTGCGAACCTCCCCCCCCCCCCCCAATCTTTGATTTTGTAGTACAGAATTAGACTATTGAAGGAAGATATTAATAGAAATTGCACACTAATTGGTTTTAACATTTGGGCTGTAGAAACAATACAGGCAGGCTGAAATTTTTTAAATATTTATTCCCAGATGACCCAATTAGCTTTTAGATAAGGCCAACTCACTTTCAATTTTAATTTTTCTAAAATATGAGTATTTCTTTCATAAACTGCACCATTCATAAAGTCTCAGATAAAAATTGCATGCTCTCAGGAGCTTACTATAGTGAGTATGGCCAGGGTAATCTCAAGAGACCCTAGTTGGATCTGGACTTTTTTTGTTTAGTCTTGGCTTAGATCCCTCTCTTTCATCTTTTCTATCTGATCTCTCTTTACCAACTCTTGTTCTCTTCCAACCCTGACGTTATGACGAGGGCTAGCAGTCTTTATTTGATGTTATTTTTTATAAGACGATTATGATCGAGAGGTTTTTCACCTTTAAACAAGAATTTTTAAATCACATATAGACAAATTCAGGGAACAGAGCTGTGTTAACAATTCATTTTTCTGTAAAAGCTTGTAAAATGAGAACCAGTAAAATTGCAAAAGTGTGACATGTTGTTCCATCTTGTTAAAAGAAACAATAGAATTCTCCAAAAAGTGTGATGTATGCTTCTGTATGACAGTTGTGTTTTCAAATATTGACCTCATTAAACATTTACCAGAGACAACACTCCACATATAGATTTTCCCATTATGAAGTTATTTCTTGTGCAGCTGGTAAGAGTGTTTTCCAAATATACATGCCCATAAAGATGGAACTATGCTTCACAGTTACAAAATACAGTATGGAATCTAATACTATCAGCTATTTTATTGAAAAGCCAGTTACAGGAATTAAAATGTTTCAATTTGTCAGCTTCTTTCAGTTGTTGTTCAAATGTTTTACGATATGGTTTCAAATTTAAGAATATAGTGTCTTGCTGCGTGATGTAAATTTTATACCACTTTTGTCTTGATAACTTTCAAACAGATTTTTTTCAGACTTACAAAAATACTGTGTTGAATATCTGCTATGGTGTCTGGAGTCCTTACAGAATGTTACTTATTCCATTTCCTGCATTATTCCATTATTTAACCAAATTTTTACAGCTACAATTTGCTGGAATGCTTGCATTTGGAAACTTGTCAGCACATATTTCCCATGATTCCTTGATTTTTTCCTTGTTGTTTAAAGGGGAGAAACCTTTCGGTCATTATCGCTTTATATAAAAAGTAGAGGAAAAGCGTCTAAAATAAAGACTCCTAGCCCTTGAATATTCACAGCGTCAGGGTTGGAAGAGAACAAGAGTTGGTCAAGAGAGATCTGATAAGAGACTCTTCAGTTTCTCTCTCTGTCTGTCAATAATAGTTGTACTCTATTTTGTATTAATGTGTAGTATTCTTTTATATTATTCATTATAAAATATACTAGTATGTATATAACTACCGGACAACTACTGACAACAGAGGTAGAAGAAGAGACCACTTTCTTGCAGGATTTTTTAAAGATCAAACTCATTTATAATGTCCTCATACCAAAGTGTTTTTGTGGTTTTTGCCTCAATGTAAAGGAAGTGAGTTCAACCTTCCTTCAGAAATGTAGGTTTGTAGATAGTTTTTAACTCTTCTGAATCAGGAAAAACTCCTATTATTAGGCATTTAACAAAATTATGTTAAGACAAATCTATGATTGATTTCAGTATTTTGTATTTTTACACCAGTTTTCTCAGTAATTACTTAAGATGCAGTTCTGAAACCTATTTTTTTCAAATATTCCAGATTAAAAAAACATTTAACCACCAAATTTGTTTCTTAATTTGGGCCTCAGGAATTACTAAATTGTATGGCTTCATTTCACTCTTAGAACAGAAATCAGAGTGAAATATTATGCTACCCATAATTCAAAATGAAGTCTTTTTGGACATATGTTTATATATATTATTTATATATATTATCCGCGCACAGGCGGGGATACTGACCACTATACTACGCCTGCATATCAGTATCCCCGCCTGTGCCACATAAAAGGTAAAATACAAATACAGACTACATTTGACAGAAAATAAATAATATATAATATATAAAATATATGTAGTTTTAAGGCTATCAACAATGAATATGTTTATATATAGATTTTTTCCCTTATTTTTACCCCTGGAATCAGTTCCTGAACAAATAGTATGCAGTTTTGAACCATTCTGTATATATATAAAAGAGAATGTCCCGGCTAGTTTATAAACTTTCAGCTTGAACTTCTGGACCTAAAAACATGAATTATTTGTACTGAGTGTTGGAAGGTCCAAGATGTAAAATGTATTTTTCGAGATCTATATGAAATTTGATGAACATGTTTGGTCCATATCATAAAAAATTTTGATGCCTTAGTATCAACAGACCAGGTGGTCAAGAGCTTTGTTGTTTGTGATTGTTTTTATATTTTCTTATGGATTTTCTCAAGTCTCTTGGTGAGAATCTTGATATAAAGCATTATGATCTTGTAGTTTGATTATTCCTTTCACTACAACAATTCAAAATATATTTTCGTAACAATGCTGTCTTTTGGACCAATAAGGTGGTTGATATTTTGTTTGTATAATTATATTTTAATTTTACCACAAACTGGAAGATGGTATTAAACTTCAACAACTTGGTTCTGGTCTACATTCCAATAAAAAAAAAAAATACACAATATTTCTGATAAACTTCTACTTTCTTGTCATTTATACTTAACTATTTGTATCGTAAATAGATAAATGTTTTTCATGTTTGCCATAGTGTGATATATTTTTACTATGTTTCTCCTTTTTATAGTTAGTGAACAAATTATACAGCACAGATTAGGGGATTCATAATTTTGTGTAATTTGTCTAAATTTCTATAATAATTTATGTACCTATAAAATTTTCTTTTTAAAATGTTCTATGTTTAGTATGGTTTGGAAAAATATATTTAAAATTTACAGAATCTCTTTAAGATAATTTAGTTTGTCTTTTAAGTACAGATATTGGTAGGCCTGTGTAAAATAAGATCGGTATTAATTAGTGTTTTTGTTAACAGGGGAACAAGGCAGGAGTTGGAGCTGGCCAACAATTGTCTCCAGCAGGGGTACCGCCTCCTACTCAGATAAATAAACTCAAATTTGGCCCTCCTGGTTTAAAAAAAGATAAACGTCAGAGTTCTTCTAGGTTTAATATTAGTAAAAACAGAGAACTCCAAAAGTTACCACAGCTAAAAGGTAAGTGCAGATGATTTTATCTTATTCATGAACAAATTTTTGTGTTGATAACGAAATGTAAAGGTTCAACCCAAACCCAAAATATTAATTAGTAAAAATGTATTTTTTATAATAAGTACAATATACAGGATGGTTTCCTGATTGGTACTTGGGGTGTTTACTGTATATTGATTTCAAAATAGGACTGAAACCGGTGAGAGCACGGAGAGGGGAGCGAAACCAGCGGCCAATCAGTTATAAGATTTCTGTACACTGTTGCCACAGCTGCGCTCTAGTCTCAGTTAACTGTTTACTGAGCTATCTCGTGATCTGCTATTATAGTGGAGTTATAATTTATTCAGGACTAGTTGTGCTTAATAGTAGTGCTTTAAACAATTTGTTTCTCTTGTATCAGTACCTTAATATTGGTTTTGCCTATATGAATGCAGAAAACCAAACAGTTTGAACATCCACGCATTCATGTTAAGTGTCTACATTATCAAAACGTAGGACCTGGTGTACCTTTGCATACTCAAGCTAGGAAACTTGTTTGTGCTGCCAAAGAGTATTTCCTGCAGGAGAAAATAAACAATGAACCGCTTTTACCTGTCTCCAAGGTTGTTCTACAGACTGCTGTAGCCCTGTGCATTAATAAGAATACTGTGGTAAAAATCTGTGTAGATAATAATAAAAATATTGACGAAGGAGGAAGTGGAACACACGACTGATGAGAAAAAACTCCCACGTCAAAACCGTGTGACAAGGATGGACAATTTCCTAAAATTTGCCATTCGTCAAAATGTGTATGCATACTACAAACAAAAAGGGTGCCCTAACTGTCAATCGATCAAGGATACTGATTTATTTTTCGGCTGCAATTATTCTTTCTCGGTTATTTTAAAACAACTTGGGTTTAAGTACAAGTCAGTTGGAAAACGTAAAATTCTTCTTGAAAGGCCAGATGTTGTTGCATGGCAGTGTATGTTTCTTCGTCAAATGAAGAACATAAACCTAGATGAAGTCGTTTAGCTTGAAGAGACGTAAGTTAACACAAACCACTCTCAAAATACGGCCTGGACAGATGATTGAGTTCAAGGCACAATGTCCGTGCCTCTCGGAATAGGAGGATGTCTGATACTGCTACATGCAGGTAGTTCAAAAGGATTTATTCCGAACTGTCTTCTGCTTTTTCCCTCTAAAAAAACCAGTGACTGCCATGAGGAGATTGACTATGAAAAAGTTTTAGGCTGGTTTAAGAACAATCTTCTTCCAAATTTGAAAGAAAAGTCGACAATAGTGTTTGATAAAGCAAACTAACATTCAAAAATTTTAGACAGAGCCTCTACAATGTCGTCAAAAAAGAGTCTTATGGTAGCCACAGAAATTCAACATCCTTTTCGAAAAGGACTTGAAAAAGCAGAAATTTTGGAAATGGTAAATTTACACAAGCCTCGTTTTCCAAAGTATATTGTTGATGAGCTGGTCAAGGAACAAGGCCATAGTGTAGTTTGTTTACCTCCGTTCCATTGCCACTTCAACCTCATTGAGTTGATTTGGGGCCAAATTAAAGGATACGTTGTGAAAAACAACAAGACTTATACACTAACAGAAGTTACCAAACTAACCAACGAAGAGATAAATTTAATAACAGAAGTGGATTGGGCAAAAGTTGTTTCACACACAAGGAAAACCTTTAGAGATGCATGGGAAAATAAAGGTCTCGTGGAAACTGCGGTTGAAGAACTCATAATTTCCATTGAATATAATGTGGAAGTAATGGAGGATGTTCGTTAATTTCCTTTTATAGTTTGATACAAATTAATTTTTGGTGGATTGTTTTATTATTAACATCAGTTTCCACATTGCATACCTTCTGGAAGAAAATAGCTACCTTTTTGAAAATAAATGTACTTTAACATTATACAAATGTTGTCACTAGTACATATGTACAGAAATACAAAAATGAAAATATGGATGAAAGTTTCAACTTTACTTTGTCTCCACCCCCATCACAACATTTTCTCTTTGAAAGAGAGATTATAAATAAAAAGAGACCTTCTGCATGTCGTCAACTCGGTCTAGTGATCCTTGTAATTGTTCTTATTTAAAAAGTCACCTCTACCTAATCCATTTGAGTCAAAATCTTATAATATTTGTAGTTTGTAATTTATTTAAATACAATTTTTAATAATGGAAGTTATTAATATAACCAAATCAGTTGTTCAATTATGCTCCGACTAGCTCTAATTACACAATTTGGAAATGAAAATGAATTTATAGCCAATATTAAACTTGCAATAAAAGATGTTAGTACAAATGCATCAAAATGATTTAATTCTAAAAAAAAAAAAAAAAAAAAAAAAAAAAAAAAAAAAAAAAACTGAATTTAAAGTTACTTAAATTGTACAATGAATCATTTTTAATTAGTTTTAGTTGCAGCACAATGCTTTGACTATACATCTTATTTCCTCCTTTCTTCACACCATTGTTTTACCTTCTTTTAATTCTTCTTCCTTTCACAAAGATTCACTTCATATTTTTAATTCTTACTACAAATTATGATTCTATTGTTTCTCTACGTAAATATTTATATACAAGGAAAATATGAAATGAAATGGGTATAAATACAATTTTATGATAATGATTATTGGATTATGTGAATATTTTGATTAGATAATTTGTATTTAGAAATAAAAATTCTTTAATTCAATTATTTAATGGGTAGTGAATGATAATTTATTTCAGGCGTAATGATACAATGTATTTCAGGCTACTATAAATTTTGTGTCATTACAATCACAAAATTTTTATTTTTTTAGCAATCTCTCCAAAGTAATTTTACTTCATCATACTGATATAGATTAATGATCTTCTTCAGGACTTTGTTCATTCAGAGGGTCTTAAAAATTATATGTCTACCAAAATCTAGCAATCCCAAGGGGACCTAGCTGGATCTGCATCTTTTTTCCTAGTAGTCTTGGGTTAGATCCCTCTCTTTTATCTTTCCTATCTGGTCTCTCTTGACCAACTCTTGTTATTTTCCAACCCTGATGCTTTAGAGTATTCGATAGCTGGTGGTTTTTATGTTTTGTTCTTTTTTTATAAGGCAAAGATGCCGAGGTTTTTTTGCCTTTAAACAACATAGAAAAATAAATCTCTAGAAAAACTAACTTCCCTTCAGGTCACATACAGTAAAGTCCTGGTAATTTGAGCTAATGGGGCTGGCGTTTCCCCCTCGTTAGCATGTGTATACTAAAAATATATAATTTATACAACTCCATTTCAAAATGGTATCATTTTGAATATTTTGTCGTCAAATTATGTTTTAAATAATTAATTTTACAAAAAAGATACATAATTGTTTGCCTTTACAATTTTGAACATAATGATATCTTTGTGTTTTTTACGTATAACAGATAGAATAAGCAAAATATCATTATAAACTAATTGTGGAATTTTTGACAAACACTGCTTTCCCGTGGTCTTAAAAAATAGGAAACAAATTTGAGGTAAGAAGTTGTAGGCCAAAATATCTACTTTAACTGTCATTAGAGCAATTAAGTTTATTTATACAATTATGCGAGTGCTTTTAGATGAGGCATTTTCATAAAATATTGATACAGCAAGTGATAACCATATTATGTTCTCGCTTTTCAAAGTTTGTAAACAACGTTTAAGAATATTTTTAAACTTCATAACTTTGAATTTTATATTTTGTTTTCCTTGTTACTCAAGGCCAAAAAATCTATTGGTGATCATTGCTTTAAAAAAAGAAGAAGAAAACAGCATATAATAGAGAATACTAAACCCTTGAATACTGTAATAGCGGTAGGGTTCGAAAATAACAACAGTTAGTCAAGAGAGACCTGATAGGAAAGAGGAATTTAACCCAAGACTTCATGAAAGAGGTGAGACACAGCTAGGTTCTCTTGGGATTACCAAACCTGTACTTACTAAAGTGAACCTTGAGGTTGTTTTTGAAAAATTCTCTGGTGCTGTCCGATCATATCTAAAGAAATTAAAAGTATATATATATATATATATATTATGTTTTGCAAGTGATTTAAAGAAATTGCACCAAAAGCATATATTATTTAATGCCTAGAACCAGAGCTTGTAAAAGGACTAAGTGATTGTTCATTTTAGAAATTAACAGGGTGATTTATTATTTTACTTTCTCGCATATAAGTAGTGTTGAGAAAGTTTTGTGATGGATCAAAAAACCTGTCCTGAGTTAGTTTTGACGTGAAATATCCATTTTGAAGTCTTCCAAGTCCAAAAATGTGGTTTTGGGAATGATGTTTGTCGTCAGTCTCTATCTGGCATCTGTGGTCTATCATCTGCTCTACAGAACAAACGAGTGGATTTTAATCAGATATTTGATATCTGACCGTTTCTTGAACTCTTTTTTTTATTTTATGGATAACTCAAAATTTATGGTATATGCCATAAGACAAAACGCACACAAAATCGGCTCTAACGATGTTGATCAAATTTGGCTAAACAAAATGTATTGGTCGCCAAATCTCAAAAAAATATCAGTTTGTGAATTATCTGTAAAAATCAAACAATCTGCCATAGAAAACATTGAGGTGTCATAAAAAAGGTAATTTCTTAACATTGACTGTACCGATTTCATTCAAATTTGGATTAATGTGAAGTTAAATGACCCACACCATTTTGTAAAATTAGAAAAAATAGAAATTATCCATTAGGGAATAATTTCCAGAAAACGAAGCTTGACCGCTGTCATTTAAACTTGATTTGGACTTTTAATATTTAAACTTATGACGAGTATATGACACAAGTGACGCAAATTTAAACCTTATTTAAGTATATACATATTGCTTAAAATAATCCGCAAAATCTACGAGTAACTACCGAACTGACATTTTTAGCAATGAATAGTATAATTTGGTTAATATTTTGATTCTGAATGGGTGTATGAGAAAGTTTGTGCAAGTTTTATTTTTTATCCTTGTTGATGTAGTTATATTAATTTTTGGTAAATTAATATTTTCATATAGAAGTGTTTGAAAATAATGTCTTATTAAGAACTAACCAACTGATTGTCCCTTTTACTTACCCAGTAATCGAAAAAATTCTAATTCCATTTTTTGTCCGATCTTCACGTTTTATGGCCTCAGAAGACTGAAAAAGTGGTTTCAATGTTCGGACCATTCTTGTTGTTAGCACGATAGCGGCCACAAAAATTGAGATAGGAACATGAAATTTGGTATAGAGAACTGACTAGATTCAAAAAAATCTAAATGAAAATTCCAAAACACCGGGCATTTTCAAGGATTTTAGTTCCTATAACGAGTGTTATTCTAACTTATACTAAATTAGTGTGTGTGTGTGTGTGTGTGTTGTATTATAAATTGGATAACAATTTGTAGATTTCAAATTATTTAATGGTATTCATCACACATCTGTACAACAATAAAGAGCGAAGTTATTGTTAAAAGTGTATTTTCGAACACTGACCTACCAAAAAAATATGATATTATTTGTAAGATCGTGGAGACAGATTCGAGTGGAGAGTTTTTAATATATATTATACACATCTTCTGCGAGGCTTGTTAGGGCTGAGAGACACTGATACGAGGGGGAAACTTTTTAATATATATTATACACATCTTCTACGAGGCTCGTTGGGGCTGAGAGACACTGACGCGAGGGGAACCTTTTTAATATATATTAAACACATCTTCTTCTAGGCTCGTTAGGGCTGAGAGACACTGACACGAGTGGAGACTTTTTAATATATATTATACACATCTTCTACGAGGCTCGTTAGGGCTGAGAGACACTAATGGGAGAGGAGACTTTATAATATATATTATACACATCTTCTACGAAACTCGTTAGGGCTGAGAGACACTAACGGGAGGGGAGACTTTATAATATATTTATACACATCTTCTGCGAGGCTGGTTAGGGCTGAGAGACACTGACGGGAGGGGAGACTTTATAATATATATTATACACATCTTCTACGAGGCTCGTTAGGGCTGAGAGACACTGACGGGAGAGGAGACTTTATAATATATATTATACACTTCTTCTGCGAGGCTCGTTAGGGCAGAGAGACACTGACGGGAGGGGAGACTTTTTCATATATATATATATATATTATTCACATCTTCTGCGAGGCTCGTTAGGGCTGAGAGACACTGACGGGAGGGGAGACTTTATAATATATTATTATACACATTTTCTACCAAGCTCGTTAGGGCAGAGAGACACTGACGGGAGGGGAGACTTTTTCATATATATATTATACACATCTTCTGCGAGGCTCGTTAGGGCTGAGAGACACTGACGGGAGTGGAGACTTTATAATATATATATTATACACATCTTCTGCGAGGCTCGTTAGGGCTGAGAGACACTGACGGGAGTGGAGACTTTATAATATATTATTATACACATCTTCTACCAAGCTCGTTAGGGCAGAGAGACACTGACGGGAGGGGAGACTTTATAATATATATTATACTCATCTTCTACCAAGCTCGTTAGGGCAGAGAGACACTGACGCGAGTGGAGACTTTTTAATATATATTATACACATTTTCTACGAGACTCGTTAGGGCAGAGAGACACTGACGGGAGGGGAGACTTTTTAATATATATTATACACATTTTCTACGAGACTCGTTAGGGCTGAGAGACACTGACGCGAGTGGAGACATTTTCATATATGTATTATACACATTTTCTACGAGACTCGTTAGGGCTGACAGACACTGACGCGAGTGGAGACTTTTTATGTAATATATATTATACACATTTTCTACGAGACTCGTTAGGACTGAGAGACACTGACGCGAGTGGAGGCTTTTTAATATATATTATACACATTTTCTACGAGACTCGTTAGGGCTGAGAGACACTGACGCGAGTGGAGACATTTTCATATATGTATTATACACATTTTCTACGAGACTCGTCAGAGGCGAGAGACACTGACGCGAGTGGAGACTTTTTATGTAATATATATTATACACATTTTCTACGAGACTCGTTAGGGCTGAGAGACACTGACGCGAGTGGAGGCTTTTTAATATATATATTATACACATTTTCTACGAGACTCGTTAGAGGCGAGAGACACTGACGCGAGTGGAGACTTTTTAATATATATATATATTATACACATTTTCTACGAGACTCGTTAGAGGCGAGAGACATTGACGCGAGTGGAGACTTTTTAATATATATATATATTATACACATTTTCTACGAGACTCGATAGAGGCGAGAGACACTGACGCGAGTGGAGACTTTTTATGTAATATATATTATACACATTTTCTATGAGTCTCGTTAGGGCTGAGAGACACTGACGCGAGTGGAGGCTTTTTAATATATATTATACACATTTTCTACGAGACTCGTTAGAGGCGAGAGACACTGACGCGAGTGGAGACATTTTCATATATATATTATACACATTTTCTACGAGACTCGTTAGGGCTGAGAGACACTGACGCGAGTGGAGGCTTTTTATGTAATATATATTATACACATTTTCTACGAGACTCGTTAGGGCTGAGAGACACTGACGCGAGTGGAGACATTTTCATATATGTATTATACACATTTTCTACGAGACTCGTTAGAGGCGAGAGACACTGACGCGAGTGGAGACTTTTTATGTAATATATATTATACACATTTTCTACGAGACTCGTTAGAGGCGAGAGACATTGACGCGAGTGGAGACTTTTTAATATATATATTATACACATTTTCTACGAGACTTGTTAGAGGCGAGAGACACTGACGCGAGTGGAGACTTTTTATGTAATATATATTATACACATTTTCTACGAGACTCGTTAGAGGCGAGAGACACTGACGCGAGTGGAGACTTTTTATGTAATATATATTATACACATTTTCTACGAGACTCGTTAGAGGCGAGAGACACTGACGCGAGTGGAGACTTTTTAATATATATATTATACACATTTTCTACGAGACTCGTTAGAGGCGAGAGACATTGACGCGAGTGGAGACTTTTTAATATATATATTATACACATTTTCTACGAGACTTGTTAGAGGCGAGAGACACTGACGCGAGTGGAGACTTTTTATGTAATATATATTATACACATTTTCTTCGAGACTCGTTAGAGGCGAGAGACACTGACGCGAGTGGAGACTTTTTAATATATATATTATACACATTTTCTACGAGACTCGTTAGAGGCGAGAGACACTGACGCGAGTGGAGACTTTTTATGTAATATATATTATACACATTTTCTACGAGACTCGTTAGAGGCGAGAGACATTGACGCGAGTGGAGACTTTTTAATATATATATTATACACATTTTCTACGAGACTCGTTAGAGGCGAGAGACACTGACGCGAGTGGAGACTTTTTATGTAATATATATTATACACATTTTCTACGAGACTCGTTAGAGGCGAGAGACATTGACGCGAGTGGAGACTTTTTAATATATATATTATACACATTTTCTACGAGACTCGTTAGAGGCGAGAGACACTGACGCGAGTGGAGACTTTTTAATATATATATATTATACACATTTTCTACGAGACTCGTTAGAGGCGAGAGACACTGACGCGAGTGGAGACTTTTTATGTAATATATATTATACACATTTTCTACGAGACTCGTTATTGCCTAGCGGACGTGAAGAAGATAGTGACACACACAATTATGAGATTCAGAAAACCTGTGTAAGAAATGTTTTAAACAAACTTACCCTACTGAATAAGACCCCTCGGTCTACCAATACGATTTAACATTTTCTACAAGAACCAAGAAACCAACTTTAGGGGATCATTTAGAGCAGCCGGCCTCCGGGCCGTATCAATGTGTCACAGAAAGAAGAATCATGTTTTTTAGAGCTTTTAGACTTCACTCGATTCCTCTACGGAAGTTTTAAAATGCGCACGCTACATTTATAAGTAATTTCAAGGGCAGCGCGTGCTTAGACAAGCGAGTGAGATAGACAGTAACGCTATCTCTTAGCAACAAGCGGAAATACTCTATTATTTTTGTTGAGAACAATAGAATCTTCCACGCGCTTCGAATCCAGACTAGAACCTTCCTTATCGATATAAAAGGAGTGCGTCGGCGTGACGTGAGTCAGTTGAGTCGAGTAATCGAAGCGATACGGTCGAAGAAGGATTTTAGTTGTATGCGAAGCCTATTTGCTAAATATGGTGCTAGTTTGGTAGCACCTATTTATGTGAGCAGATGTTTTCCGTCGTGAAAATAAATAAGAACAAACATCGCACAAGACTTATGAATGAACATCTCCAATCAATTCTTAAAATAATTACAACGAATATGATATCAATGAGCTTGTCAAAAACGAGAGAAGTCAGGTATCTGGATCCTCGAGCTCAAAATAATTAACCTCTTTTATAATTTTGATATGATTTTTAACAACCGTATATTATACTATAAAATTTAATAAATAAATTGTTACAATAATACAGTACATTTTTTTTATTTGAATCTGGCCCGCCTACACATTCTAAATTTAATATATATGGCCCTCTGAAAAATTTTGTTTGACACCTCTGATTTAGAGGATCTAAATTACACTGTAATTTGGGATTGGATAAGTATCATGATAGCGCCCATCAACTTGTTTAATGTTGAAGTTGTATATTAATTTTTATATAAATATTTTCAAATTTAAGTGTTTTGAATTAATACCCTTTTCATGGGAGACGCCGACGCTTAAAACTGTTGTACGCTAAATTTAACTTATGAATAAGTAGTAGATATACTAATACAGACTGGTATACACTCGATTTATTTAGTTTTTCGACTAAAAAAAAGAAGATAAGAAATTTAAATAATGAGACTGTAGATAGATCCCCAGTTTTTGGTCATAATTCCCCACAGTCTCTCACTTTCTGCTTATGTTTGAGAGACACGCGTACCGACATGTGTATCTCGTGCTCACTCTAATGGCTTATGCAGGGTGAGTGGGGTGGGGGAAAGGTGATATAATATGTTCAACGGGACATCTACAATTAGTATTTTCTTGGAGTTTTTCAAACGTTAAACTTCGGAAAATAAGTCGTAGGATCTGGGCAATCGTAGTTCAAGAATATTATAATATTGTTAGATTGAACACTTCAGATTTTATTTGACTTTATCAGTAACAAATGATAAAACAGTAATGAATGTTTTATCAAAACTTCTCTATTGATTTACATAATCAATTACCCCCCCTCCGCACATGGTTAAAAATATACCGTTTCTATTGTTATATTTGAAATATTTCTTTTATTCTTCCAGACTTTTCAATATTTTAACGAATCACAATAACGTTCCCTCTTCTTTGTTCGATTATAGAACACGTTTAACAAAACAGTAATTTCAAATTTAAACCAAATTCCGTTGTAGTTTTTGATGATTCTGATATGATATCTAATCGACGATGAAACCCAAGTATTTATGACGCTTATAAGGCCGTGTTGCCATGGAAACGTTCGTGTAAGGTAGGAGAGGGGATATTTCATTGATCCGTCTCCAGTACAGTGTTGTTGTGCGAACAAGACGGAGTGGCGGGGCAATGGTGCACAGTGCAGTGGGCCCCGGGGCCATGTTTTACCGGGACTCGTCACTGACTAACGCCCTTGGGATACCCAAGAGTCCGAGCTTTCACAGCGGCTTAGATTTGGTAGCAGTCACGACGGATCTCAAACAACTAGGATTACAGGCTAGGCCAACGGATGAGCTGATCATGTACTCCGCTATTCCTATACAACTGCCGTCCCTCCTGGGTAGGTAGGGATGTTGGGTTGCGCGATTAGAGCATAAAATATTACATTTATCTCCCAATGTCAAACGAATTCAGAACACAGTTGTATGTCAAATCGGAATTGTAAAACATCTATGCACCAAAACTGGCGTAAACATTCTAAAAAATTATCAAGGCTTCCACCTTGATAATTAATGTTATTAATTAAATTCTTTATTTAAAAAAAAAAAAAATGTTTATTTTAGTTTATACGATTATGAAATAACTTTCTTACTGTAGAAACAGAAACTTTTACTTTCTCTCATAGAAATATATATAAATACAATTTTGAATTTTGTGGTATTAGCAGCACTTTCATTTTAATAATTCTTGGAAATTGGATTTAACAATATTTCGCGTGTGTAATGTTTTTATTCTCCTGTGACGTCATTTCTCACGGACCTTTAGAGCAGATTTGTCCAAATGTGTAATTTAGGGGTGTTAGTGTTCATACGTCTGCTTGTTAAATATATTGTACTATATATATTGTAATAACTGAAAATTTGAGAGCACCTAACATTGTGATTTACATGTAGCCTAATCTTTGAGGCGTAATAAAAGCGTTATGGTCTATTTCAAATTGAAATTTCGAGTTGTAAAGTTATTTGCAAAACAGCGCTAAAGCACTCTTAATTGATGTAGTTTTTCAAAATCAACCATAACGATTTAGGTAAAATTTGGAGGTTTACAAGTCTAAACCAACGTACTTACCCGTATGGTTATTGGAACAATTTAAAATTTTGGACTACTTATTATAGATAACAAGTTTTTCCGTAAAATTGTCTCAAACGTTTTTGATTAAATTTTAATTGCATTTAAGTAGTATTTAAGGGGAAAAAGTGTTATATTTCATTTTACGTTAAAATTTCTAGTTAGAATGTATTTTATAAAATACGAAAATAATGTTTAACCACTTTCATTTGGTGTACTTTCTCAAAATCAACCATAACGATTTTGATCAAATTTAGGTAAAATTTGGAGGGTTACTAGTCTAACCAACGTATTCAGGAGGTTTAGTTTTGAAACTAAACCCTGAACACTAATATTGAACCTAAGATCTACTTAGATCTCATTTGAAACTAAGTACGTGTTATAGAAATTTTTGTGATCAACCAAAAAAGCATATTTCAAAATTTTTACACATATAGCCAATCTGAGTGTTTACGAATTCAATAAATAATTTATGGCCATTCGTCAGACTAAACATCTAACAATCAGTCAGAGCCTATTTCGAGGGACTTAAAGATTCTACAGATTTCGTTAAAATAAATTAAAACTATTATTTATACTTTTTTTTTTTTTTTTTTTTTTTTTTTTTTGTATTAGCTCTCAATTTGAAGATGCCCGTCATAAGTAAAAAAAATACCAAATGATAATTGTTTAAAAAAAAACTCGATGAAATCTTGTAAACAAGCCTAAGGGTCGAAAATTGTGTTTTCATACAAATTCAGTATTGGAAAGAATTGATCAAATATCTGTGCACAAATAAGTAAATATATTTTGTTTGCATTATTCTGAAAAGTGTTTTTCAGGCAGTTTTTACTCTTGACAATCTATTTAAGTAACTGCAAAAAAAAAATTGCATTAATGTTTTCACTCGCACATTTACTAAACCAAAACAAAAATATTCGTCACCATGTCTCCAAAAATGTGGTGCAATTAACGTGAGGAACAAAACTTTTTCATTATTACTCAGTTTTTTCCCCGTATGTTTCTTATGATATATAGGTTGGTAGAAAAGGGGTCTTCACTCTACCAACGATTTCATAGAAATATTTACATATTTAAATAGAACTTAAGCTTGTTCTATAAAGTCTTTCAGAGCGTAAATCGTATTTTGATTGAAATCAAATTTAATTTTGTATTTTTATACAGCTCCCATGGACGTTTGTTTGTTTACCGATAACTTCCAATCGATAAGTTTTCGCAAGATGGCCGTAAATACTTTTTGTTTGTGTTCTTAGAGGCTACATTTTAGCATATTTTTTTTCAAAATCGTTAATAAACTATATAAATTATGAGTTTTTGACTTACACCAAATTTTGAATTATCGAAAAAAATTAACTCTCGAGATGGGTCAAAATATGATGCCCACATACCAAATTTGAATAAATGAGTGCATTTGTAGTACATTACTGCACAGAAGACAGACAAAAATCAATTTTTGAACTCATCAGATAAACTGTCTCTATACTATAAAAAAAAATAGTGTATCTATACACATATTTTTTATAGATATATGTGAGACAGTAAAAAACACGCAAAATGAGCGTTAAACGGAATACTAAATAACCAACCGATGCATTATTGAAGTTGAATACATTTTAAATTCTATTGGCTAATATAATTTTAACGGAAATGTTGAAGATGTCATAAATTAATGCCTATAATAACTCGCTTAGATAACCTAATCTAATCTCCAAGGTCGATTGGCCAACTGTCCGACACCTTTGCAAGTTCTAATATTTACTGGCTATTGAATAGTGGGTTAATCTTAATAGTATGTGATGAAATTGTATGAGGAACAGTTTTTTGAGGTTGGATAACGATTTGCTACGATTTAGATTAATTTTCGTATAATTTCTCTGTATGTGGAAACTACTGTGATTACAATAAAAATCATAGTTTAGATTTAATCGAAATTTGTGGGAGTTCGGTTCTGATTTCAGGGTAAACATAATCACATATCTAGTTTTTCATTTTTTGTATAACACAAAATTTGAGGATACCTATCCGTGAGATAAAAATACTAAATTTCTATTATATCAACATCGGCTGCTGTGATTTTAAACAAATTTTGCTTAAATGTTGCCAACAATACATGTTGGTAATCAAGAAATGCCTTTCGAGAGTTATTGGTTAGACGGTAAACTCTGAAATATTTCCAGTAAAAATTTGCCTTAAAAGTTGGAATATTTAAAAATTGAAAGTTTAAAGCCCAAATCAATAAACCAATTCACTTATAAAATAAAATTATCGTTCTTCGTGAATTAATTCGAAAAAAGTCAAATTAAACTCTCAGATTGATATTAGAATTATCCAAATTACTCGCTAATATGAATTTTCTTTTAGATTTGGTTGCTATCATTGATTTAAGTCATAAAACTTTGCACAATATCTTAATGGAAACAACTTTGACTGATTTTGAGACACTAGACAATGGCTGCTTTGATGTTGTTTTTTGTTTTTTTTTGGTTTTTTCCCCTCTGAGATTGAATTTCCTGGCTGATAGTGAGCATTGGTTTGTAAGTTGGAATAGTGTAATGTTTGTTTGTACCTTATATATTTAGTTTTTTTCAGAATTTCCCCTCTAATTATACATTCTTTTGCCATGACTCGTGATATACGTTGCATAGATTAGTAATTTATTTGTAATCTAATCCAATTTAATTACAAAAACAGGTTGATAAAAGATTAAATATTGTAGTAGTAAACTCACGCTCGTTCGTATTTCAATTGAAGTGTTCTTCGCCGACGTTCGCTACTAGGTAGGAGGAGCAGAGAGAGGGAACAAAGCGTAAGTTTGAACGTAAGATGAACAGAAAAACAATGTTTTAATTAAGCTAATCGTGTAAGACATCACGAAATTGTACAAACGTTCAGAACAGTGTAGATTTTACATAAGAAAATAACAAAAATAATGTGACCCTTAAGTTTCCATTCGAAGTTTTTAAGCATTTTGAATTAGACATTATACAAAAAATAAAAGAAAAACGAGTGCTTTAAACTTTCGCGAGGTTGAAGTGAAACAAACGCATGGAAATACTTGACAAACATATTCTAATATTGTGTTATATTTATCATCAACACGTGCACAACCCACGTATGTAGTCTTGTAAGAAGTGCTACTGCGCGACTACTCTTTTGCTCGGTGTGACGCGCTCACGATCGAGATTCGGATTCCGTTGAGCAAGTCACTCTACCGTTGGCCGATTTGTGACGAATGGATACCACAAGAAGTAAGAATCGTTCCACCTTGTTTTTCTAGTTTTGACAGCGAGTAAGATGGCTACTTTCAATGTATCCACGATTTGTGTTTTCGTAGTATGTTCTAGATTTTATAAATGACCCGTTAACTTCAGTGATTTTGGTGACTGGTTTTCCCCGGGGGCCTTTATATCACTGGAGCAGTCCGTATTGTATTAAATTGCGTTTAATCGGTTAACGGCCTATATATCGTGTGTCTAAGGTATTTTGTAGTTAATATTATAGGTTCGCCGATTATTAATTGACAAGTTAATCAATTCAAAGCTGGTTCTCTCTATGTATTGGTTGGTTAGACTTTTTTTTATACGTGATCATTAAGTATAGAGTGATAGGTGATGATACACGGTTTGATTAAAACGTCGTGCCATTAGGCTGAGCTCGTGACCTAACAAAAAATCCATACCTGGCCGTTATGTTTCATCAGTAAATGTGATCCGGTTACATGAAACTTATGTGGATCGTGTTAAACGGTCTTCATTTCAAAAACTATTTTAAACTGTTTATAACTAGAAAATTCTCTTTGGCTTAAAGAAATAGAAAGTAAATTATATTCTGAAAAGATATCTTCGTTCATTGAAGTCTTTATTCTATAATATAAGATTCCACGATAAAATTTAGTATAGTCAATATATTTTTTGTACCGGTATGCAGCTAATATACTCATATGATAAGACATGACATTTATTCCTATTTTAAAATTTTGTACACACTTTTTTGCCGATCTTGATTTTTGCTTTAGCAGCACTAGAACCTGCTCATTTAAACTCTAGATAAAAAGGAACCATTGAAAAACTTTTTGATTTAGTCCCTTCTGAAAATTTCTTTTTTTTTCTTTTTAGTGATAATAATATTCAAGGAATAGTAAAACTTAACTTGCATATAAATATAGCTAAAATTCCAACTACTATAGCAAATATGGCTGACTTGAAAATAATTTATAGATTAGCCTATATTTTTAACATTTTGTATTTTTAGTAACTCTCTTATTTATCTTTTATCGTCGGTTGGATATTTTAAACCTGAACAATATTAGCCATTGCGGAACGTTATAACTCTATGGATAAAAATTCCTCGTGACAACTTTTTTTAAAATTATAAAATGGGTATTAAAAAAAAATCAGTCCCCTTAAAAAATGGTGGTTTTTGAAATTACGCTATCAAACGTCTGTGACTAAATGCCGAACATCATTTGGTAGTACATGGACTTATCTTTTGACGATATCTTTAAGTGTTAAGGCTAGGTAGTTAATATCTAAATACAAAATTCTGATTTCCTCAAAATCAGTTTGAACAATTTTGATCAATTTTTTTCTAAAATGTAACCTCATTTAAAAACTCAATTAATCTCTATCAAAACGATTTATGCCTACGATAAGTTTTTGACAAAAGCTTAAGTAAATGTTTTATTTAAATATATTTCGTAAGTATTGTATCAGATACGTTTTTTAATTTTTCAGGTCTACCCTTTCTTGTAATAGAAAGACACGGGCAAAATCTCAGTAATAAATCAATTACTTTTATGAAGAAAGGCCAATGATCTAACCTTACTAAAATAATTTAACAAAAAATTTAATTACTTTTATGTTTGTTTCCCACATATATATAGTACCGACATATTTTTGAGGGTGTAGCGACGTTTTTGTTTGTGTAAGAAAGTTAGTGCATTATTTATTTAAAATTTACTGATTACTATTTAACTTACGTCAAACAGTCGTTGTTTACGAGGTTCTTTTATTTTGCCATTTCAGCTGTTTCGGTATATCTCATACCATCACCAGATGACGAATACAATAATTACACACACCCAATTGTCTTTATTATCTGATGATGGTATAAGATATATCTAAACAGCTGTAATGACAAAATAAAAGAACCTGTTAAATAACGACAACTATTATAGAAGCAAGTCGCACGGGATTATGGAAATCATTAAATTGACTAACCGTTTTTTTCTAGTTAATATGCTCGTCTAATGATTTGTAAAATCGAACTTGCATACCAAATCCGATAATACTTATTATTATGTATGGGATCGGCAGACATTTTCATGGTATTCAAAGAAGATTACATTTTCTACAATTTGTTTATTATATCTCGTTAATTAAAACGTCGAAAGATAGAAGTATGACAAATGTAAAGTTAATTTGACCTTGGGAGAGTCTAGTTGCACCAACTAAAACGTTTACAGACGTGAATCAAGTGCCATGGATAAATATAATATATAAAGTCAAGTGCACAGTGTTGTATCCTTGATGTGGGGAGTTAATACTCAACTTTTATGTTGTCTATGCCAATACGTGGTAATGAAGTTCGAAGTATACATACAACGTATTGGCATGAGCAACACTTGTAGAAACTTCAATCATCAAATGAAAGAAAACATTATTTGTAAGAATATGTTGTTTAAATAACTAAAAAGGTACCAAAGTTTGTTGGTAAGCGAACCGAGGTCCTGTTTTAACTCGACTATTTAGCATTTCGTCTATTTGTTTTGTCACTTAATTTAGGAATAAGACTCTTAGCAGTTACGCCGAGTGATGTATGAGTAAAGTTTTAACGTGAATACGTCTTTAAAATTACTCTTTTACTGAGGGACATTACAGAAAACCCGGTAATAACCGAACTAGGGGATGTAGTTTTGTGTTGCAGCTCAAAATCTATCGTTTAGATCGAAAATAAAATTATACCACACGATAGTCGAAGAATCAAAAAATGTATGTCGTCTAAAGGGGGATGTGATTTAACACGCGGGGCGGAGTGGGGCGCACAGCCATTTTCTGGTAGTCTCCTCCCCCCCCCCTTCTGGAAACTTTCATCCTCTATAACTTGTGACTCAGTGAAGCTACGACGCTCGTTATGATCTCAATCGATAGTTGTGATTGTAAATCTACAGATTTAGTGTATATATTAGGTTCGAGTTGTTGTATTGAGGTGATGTTGAAAATAGACAAATTTCAACGCAATGTCGGTTTATACGCATGGAAAAGCCAAGCCGAAATTCAGAAATCGTATACGGTTGGTAGAGTATCTCAAAAGCAATCTAGTGATGTCCTTCAAACCCACTATGAGAGAGTAAAATGATGTCGGGAGCGAAAGAAAGCCTCCGCGGCAGCGGTCAGCGCGTCAACGACGGTGCCAGTACATCTGTTCTCAAGGCCATGCAAGTAGTAATAAAATCGCTTCTTCGTCAATGACACTAAGTGATATTGTGAGATGACCGACTATAGAAAGATATTGGGTGGCTGATTGTTACGTTTTCTCTGCGAACATTGTACACGTATTCATATTATCTGTCCATATCCCTTACACATACACCCGTTTAAAAAATAATTAACTTTCCGTTTTAAAATGGCGGACGTTTAAAACTTTTAAGGCACGGTACTAACATTCTTAGAACTAGGAATAAAGGGCGTAATTCGAAGTATTAATTATAGCCTAGCTTGAACATAAAATGAAAATTTAATATTGTAGACTACAGTTTTCTAAAACTTTCCCAGAAGAAAAACGTAAAAAAACTTCCTCACTCATTACTTTTTATATTTTTATTTATATAATTAAAAGATTTTGAGTTTCTTAATGTTTTAAAATATCAAATCAATAATTTTTTACTCAAAGATTTTCTCTAAACCTTTCTTGTATTTTGTATATATGAATTAGTGTAAAATGCAGAGTGTTTGGATAGTTTATTTCTTCAAATTGGAGCACGAATTTTACAAATCATTAGACAAGTTCATAGCTACAAAAATTGTTTGTCAATATCAAAATAACAACTATTTCAGAATTTTGTTAGAATTTCCGCGATAATTTTTTTTATACCTATAGTCCGGCCAATGTCCCACAATTAGCTCATTTTGAAAATCTATATCTAATGAAAGTTTAGTTAGACACACAATGAAAGACAAAATAAAAGAGTTGCTAAAAACAAAATAGATGGAAACTAAATGATAACATTTCAAATTTTAATTGTATAAAATTCGAATTTTCTGACTTTGGACAAATTTAATACTTGAGCTAGGTTTTACTAAAGCATTTAATGTAATTGTTTTTTGTAGTTCCTCACTTTGGGCCCTAATTAAACCTATAGCTCATTTTATGATAAAATAATATATAATAATCCCAAGATGCAAGTCGTCGAAAAACAATTATAATAGTCTTCATAACACTGCAGAAAATGGAATAAACATTTATACTTGCTCACATAGTTTAGGGAAAGATATGATGAATAAAAAAAATTGTGAGTTTTTCGTGAAAATGTCAGTTTTATTGGTACTCTGAGTCCAAACAATTTTTTTTTTTTAATTATGTCGTCTGTGCAATGCTGTACAGTCCAGACAAGTGGACAGTACTGTCCAAATTAATGGATTTTGATAAAATTTTGTTAAAATGTCGTCTTTAAATACTCAAAACAATTGATCGCTATATTCCCCCAAAATTCGGGTTGTGAGTTATCGGTTTAAAAAAGCTGAAATAAACCATGAGCGTTGTTGTAAAATTCGCTTATCTCAAAATTGGCTTTAGCTATTTTCGATCAATTTTTTGTCAAATTTTTAAATGTATATCCCGAACGAGTGTGTCAAACCGCGGGTAAAAAAAATTAGGGTCATTAGTAATTTGGGAATTGTATCCCTATATTTTTAGCATTTTGATTTGGTTTTGTGTATGGGTGTTTGAGATATTTTATGCTTCTTTGTTAAATCTTTCGTGTTATAAATACGGAATTGTAACTTGTAAGGGAACAGAACAAACGTGCTTAGAAGTTTACAGGCTCGTATCTCGCTCCCTTCCAATTACTTTTCTAACCCTCTTCAGACTTCCTTCATTTTCAAATGTCTAAAATTGCTACACAATAAAAACCCTTCGTATTTAGTGCAACCCTTCTAGAGTGGTTGAAAAGAGATCTCTGTCATAAGTTTCAAGAGGTGCTTATAAATAGGGATATATTCTTCGAGTCACGAATTAAAAGTCGAGCTTTAAGAAAATTACATTTCTTTTAAAATTAACTGAGAAACCTAACTTCTTTCAGATAACACGATGAAATAACACAACCTTTCATTTACTCTGATAAGTAAGCTTTTCTTACTCTATTTTATCGAATATCCAAATGACACGATCAATTTAGGACCCTAAATCATCAAATGAGCACCGATCACTCCCCCTTTTCAAAACACGTATTTAGAGTTTCGGTTGCAATTTTTAACTGGTTTTCTTCAAGTTTGGCACAAATATACTTTTTTTAACATCTCACCTACTAGACCACTGTGTTCGACAGTTGTTAATTATATGGAGATTTAAAATCCTAAAGAGATTGAACATTGTGAGAGTTATTGCTAAAACCGTAAATTTTAACAGTATGACCTCGAAATAACCATTGGTTCTGCAACCAGTGTGCCTTTTGTAGTTTGAATACATTAATAAAGCGTTCTAAACATAATGTGGCTTCTGTTCAGCATGCGACGTGAAACAACAATATTCATACACCAAGAAACAATACCTACTGTACACTTGAACAAAACACTCAGGTAGAAATATTGGAAGATAAACAAATTTTCTGTGTGGTTTGCACCTTACATTATGATTGTGATTTTCCATTATTTCGATCACATTAGTAGCAGATATATTCTGTACCCATCGGCGTATTATATAACCTTGAATGTGATTGCTTTAACTGAAAAACAAACTTTTACTCCCATCCCTGATGAGTCTCGATGATTGGTGGTCCATTTATTGGAAGCGTAAATACTGTTTATTTACGTTCATCTAAGATACATAACATTTATAATGCGATTTAAGGAAAATCTCGTGAAACAAATAGCGTATTTTAATTTCTTTTTTACGATTACTTGTTATACCTCGTTCGCAAAATTTTATTTAATATGTAAAAGGCGCACTTCATTTCTAGTTTGAAGACCTGCGTTCATGCCTTGAAATCGTGCAGTAACTATTTTGATAGCCTCTCTATTAATTTGAAAACGTTATTCATACGACAACTCTCGTACATAGCAATCAAGAGGAAACATACGTTTTTATGTTCTCTTGGGTTATTATCCTCTCTTTCATCTTTCCTATCACGTGAAAGATATGTCTGTTGACCAAATCTTGTTCTTTTCGACGAGACGAGACAGCAACATGAGTAATGTTAACAACGGAATGGAGTTGAGTGTCGGCAGTTTGTTGACATCACTTCTCCCCCCCCCCGCCTGCTACCTCCTAATCTGCATTATGAAAGTCCAGACTACAATAACATTAGCCCACAACAGCTCTTTTGCCACTATAAGAAGTCCACGTGATATCACAGCAGCGTATCAACTGCGTACCAAGGATGTTTCGCAATAAATTTTTTTTTAAATCGTAAATTTTGTTATTTTATTATCTTATCATTATCATATCACTAAATCAACATTGATTTAGGTCAAACCTGTGATGTAATTCCACCTTTTTTTTTATAGGCTGTTTTCCCTAGACCTTCATATTACAATACAGTTGTCCGAATTGTTTTAAAATTGAACAAATTAAATAAATAAATTGACATTCATCTTTCCTATCACATGAAAGATATGCCTGTTGACCAAATCTTGTTCTTTTCGACGAGACGAGACAGCAACATGAGTAATGTTAACAACGGAATGGAGTTGAGTGTCGGCAGTTTGTTGACATCACTTCTCCCCCCCCCCCCCCCCGCCTGCTACCTCCTAATCTGCATTATGAAAGTCCAGACTACAATAACATTAGCCCACAACAGCTCTTTTGCCACTATAAGAAGTCCACGTGATATCACAGCAGCGTATCAACTGCGTACCAAGGATGTTTCGCAATAAATTTTTTTTTAAATCGTAAATTTTGTTATTTTATTATCTTATCATTATCATATCACTAAATCAACATTGATTTAGGTCAAACCTGTGATGTAATTCCACTTTTTTTTTATAGGCTGTTTTCCCTAGACCTTCATATTACAATACAGTTGTCCGAATTGTTTTAAAATTGAACAAATTAAATAAATAAATTGACATTCATCTTTCCTATCACATGAAAGATATGCCTGTTGACCAAATCTTGTTCTTTTCCGACCCTGACGCTATTAGAGAGTATTCGAGGGTTAGAGGTTTTTAATGCTCTTTTTCCTTTTTTATAAGCCGGTAATGACCGAGAGGTTTTTCGCCTTTAAACAACAAATGAGAAAACTTGCATACGACAAACCTCTTACAGCGTTTGCCAGTAACATGGCTACAAAATAATTGACGAAATGCCTAATCTTGGAATTAAAACAGGACCTCTGTAAACAATGACAGTGGTAATATTTGTATCAGTCGGTTTTCAGTTAAATTTACATATACCTTATTCAAGTAAGGACTGTGGTTAAGAGTGGGCCTCTACACCTGCCTTCTAATATAAGTTCAAGTTTTATTTTTTGTTAAATATCACAGTTTGTAAGATATAGTCTGACCTTTGTCATTGAGTTGCGCAGTCGTCTCTCTGCCGGTTGGCATAGTAACGAAAACACTGAGCTCAGTCTTGCAGTGAGTTTTGTTTTGTACTGTACGTTTCATAGTTATACGTGCATTTCAAAAATATTGGTTTGTTGTGTTGTGATGGAAGGTGAAAACGCCAAGAAGAAAATCGTGCATAGTCAATCTTGCGAAATCATAACAAATGTTTTGTTTGTTTTTTTGAAATAAGAAGCCGGAAACGGAGGAGCTATTAATTTAACGAAAGTGCAAACACGTGTAGCATAAGCAGCTGGTGTTTCCATTAATTCTTTAAAACTAATTTTAAAAATATGAAAATGGATTGTTTGCAGGCTGGTAGGTCTACGGGATTAATTCACCTAATAAAAACGAAGGAAGAAAATAATAAAACTTGACGACTTATCTGTAGTGAGAAGGATTGTGATCTAATTTCACGTGGTGAACGGCCTACTTTAAAGTCCTTACTTGGGTTTAAATTTGTTTTTTTAATGTTAAAAGGGGGTATATTGGCGTTAAATAAAATTATTTAAAAAACTAGGATTTCGATTTTAAAATTAATTAATAGTAGAAAAGTTGTCATTGAAAAATCAGACATCCGTGAAACGAGAGTTAAATATTTTGAACGTTTAACAGAGTATAGGAAAGAAGGGATGCCAGTAATTTGCATTCACAACAAACCGAAATGTTGGTCAGATATAGAAAACCACCGTATCAAAAGTTAGATGACTGATAGTTGTACACGCTGGCAGTGAAAAATATTTTTGTGACAGTCGCACTCTTTACGTGATTATCCCAGAGACTTGAACTTTGAAAATCTTCAAACATGTTTACATCAAAATTAATACCAATCGTATCATGGCGTGCACCAATGTCTTCAAGTAGAAAAGCTGACATGGCGAGATTGTTATCACAACGAAATAAACTGTTTACAGTTACAAGCCTTAGCTTAAAATGTACAAAGTTGACAGCATTCTTGCTGAGGCAGGACATTCATTGTTACGACTTAAACCCCCATTGAACTTGTAAGGAGTCTTTTGAAAGAAAACGTGGCTAAACAAAATGTTTAATTTTCAATGGACGCAGTTGAACAGTTGATGCTAGAAACATACAGTTCGATTACAAAAAAAAAATACTGGGTTAGCAGATGTAATTACTGCAAAAAAAAATCTAAGATCCCCTACCTTATACTTGAATCCCAAATTGACACTTTATACAGAAGTGTCTAATTATTAATTTTGATGAAGATTCTGAGAGTTATAGTGATAAATGTGGTGTCAGTGACTTTAGTGGCATAAATGTTTTAAATTTTAATATGTTTTGAATTTGTAATTTGAAATTAAGCTCCTGTCGAGACTGTTTGCAGTTTGTTCTTCCAAATAATGTTGTACAGTGATAATATTTGTTTTTATTTAAATGTATTAAAATAGTTGTTTGCCTGTGATGTAATCGAAGCATCATCACCAGAAAAGTTAATAAATTTTTATTAAAAATTCAAATTTATGTAACGATTTTTCTGGTTAAAAAAGGTTGTCTAATTATTTGTAAATATGAGCTTAAATGCCAAATAATAATAAAAATCGAATATACTACCTACTGAAAACTTTTAAAAAACTAAACTTTTTCGTAAATTTGCTGCCATTTTTGAAATTCATATAATGATTTTCATGGTTAGAAAGTTTGTCTAATTGTTTGTAAATCTGAACCTAAATATCAAATTTAAACAATTGAAAACTTCATTTTTGAAAATAGGGACCCATTTTTAAATTATTATAACTATTTTTCTGGTTATAAAGTTTGTCCAATTGTTTGTAAACAAAACAAAAAGAGACAAACAGACGATAAGACGAGACAGCAACTTGACCAATGTTAACAACGGAATGGAGTTGAGTTGAATATCGGCAGTTTGTTGACATCACTTCTCCCCCCCCCCCGCCTGCTACCTCCTAACCTGCATTATGAAAGTCCAGGCTACAATAACATTAGCCCACAACAGCTCTTTTGCCACTATAAGAAGTCCACGTGATATCACAGCAGCGTATCAACTGCGTACCAAGGATGTTTCGCAATAAAATTTTTTTAAATCGTAAATTTTGTTACTTTATTATCTTATCATTATCATATCACTAAATCAACATTGATTCAGGTCAAACCTGTGATATAATTCCACTTTTTTTTATAGGCTGTTTTCCATAGACCTTCGTATTACAATACAATTGTCCGAATTGTTTTAAAATTAAACAAATAAATTGAAGTAGTTGTTTTTAACAATAACTCTGCTTCCTTTATCGTCTCTGACTGATTCTCAAATCCTGAACTGATTTGGTTCAAATTAGGTACAGAGCTCCTTAATGAATATGATGGTACTGTAATTCAAAATATTGGTCACATGTCATGAAAAAGAAAAAAAGGCATCTCCCACGAAATACAGGTTGTCTCAAAATCGAGTTTAACTGTTTAAATAGATTACCTTAAACTAAACTTTCGTAGACCAAATCAGAATATTGGTCATCACCATCGAGTGGACTTGACGTAAGGCTAAAACATTAGCCATTTACAAATTCCAGAATCTGGGGGCAAAACCACTAGACCGATTTTGTTCAAAATTTGTTGTGAACTTTATTTTTTTATAATTTTTGTTTTTCTAGATCTGCACCCATGAAATACGATTACAATAACTCAATATTTTACAATGCCTGCCAGAAGAAAATAATATCAAATATAGATTTTTTTTTTTAATGGTTTAATGATTTTAATTAAATTTGTTTAAATGTGACCTTAAAGAATCCAAAAAAAAAGTAGTGACTAAAAATACCGAATCTAGATACAGTAAATCGAAAAAGATCCTCTATCGTTATTTTTAATGTTGATTTTTCAAAATCATCGCTACCGATTTCGATGAAATGTAAAGCTCAATTTCTTTAAATAGTGAATCAAGTCAACCTAAAGGTATGTATGGGGGGGGAAGAAGCCTAACAAGGAAAAACTCAAAACCATCAACTAGGCTCCAATTTGCAAAACCTTATTGATGATTCACTAGTTTGAACTGTATTGAGCTACCAACTGAACACGGCGTTTCTCAAATTGCAAATAAAATAATAAAAGTTGTTGTTTTTTTTTTGTTTTTTTTTTTGTCTCTCATTATCGCCTTGGGCTTCTTTTCTTTAAGGTGGCTCGCTGCGACGATCGATCGCCGTGAACCAAAGTATCATGCTGTAATCCGCCGAGACCGACCACTATATTTTTATTTCACATGGAGGGGGGGGGCAACCTTCGGCAATCAGGCAGTACACGTATAACTAACTAATAATGAAGAAGACGTTTGGTCTTCCATACTACACGAGTTTACAGGTATTCACGGAAATAACACGTCCACAAGACCACAATACATACAGCAGGATGACAAGGCCAAGGCCATATTGGCTATGGGACAGGTCGGTTGGGTTGGTAGCACTGCGAGAGAGGGAACGGACTGCCGTGTGGAACGGGGTGATGTCGAATTGGGCCCACGGTCTGTTAGGGTCGTAAAAACGACGGTTGAATTGAGTCCATGGTCAGTTCGGAGGCAGTGTCGAATTGGGCCCATACCTCTACAATCATGACTTACAAAATGGAATGCTCGCATCCACCTTAGTTTTAAATACATTAACATCTGAAATAGATGTTTGGTTAGGTTAGGTTAGGTAAGGTTAAGTTAAAAGTTAAAATCAATAAAACTGTGATTAGGAAGCAAAATCCTTTCGCTGGATTTTGATATAAAATGTTGCGTTGAAACAGACATTGATCACATTACGTTATTGAGTAGGAAAATTCGTAAGTTTAAATAATAATTAAAAGATGAAAGTACAGTTTTTTTAATGAATTTTATATTTGTTTATGTTTTAGTGAAGTTTTATTGTATTTATTTGCTTACATTATGTTTTAGTTTTTAATTCTATCGTACATTAAAATAAAAACGAATGTCTGATCACTTAATAAAACTAATTGTGCCCGATCACCTAACTATGATAAATGTTGTCCGACTGACCAGGGGCCCAATTCAACCCCGACCCTTCGAGGGTTGACGGTAATCCGCCTATGAATGTTTTGACCGTGGGCCCAGTTCGACCGTGTCAGTGGAACGAATGGTCCCATGCAACTCAATGCAGATATTTACCGCTCGCCGCCGGCGGTTTGTAAAGTGCAAGCGGGTGAACTTTAAACCTGCCGCGGCCGCAACTAAGTGAGACTGAACGGGCTCGTTTACCTCAATGCACTTAGAAAATCACGGCGGTCAATCGCCGCGGCCCGCAGCCTTGAATAAAGGGAAGAAAATAACATAAATTTAAACCCCCACCCTACCCAGCCCTCGAATACTATAATGAGGTCAAGGTCGGAAGAGAACAAAAGTTGGTCAAGAGAGACCTGATAGGAAAGATGAAAGAGAGGTGATCCAGTGATTGTCAAACCCGTAATCACCAAGGTGAACCCCCTGAGGATGATAATAGGAATAATTGACAAACAAATTGAGAACTGTCGTCATAAAAAAAATGTATTACATTCATACATACTATGTTTTTTCTTTATTAATGTTGGTTAAATTTCAGAATTTGTGTTTTTGAGCACATGTGTTCTTGTCAGAAATTTATAGAATGTTTAATGCGCTGTTTATGATTCAAAGAGGAGTTTAACTTCAGTTGATGATTACATTAGCGTTTGTTTTACGTCAGAGGTTAATAGATATAGGCCTACATTTTTAAAACAAGACATACCACGTACTTACAGAATAGTCTAACTGTTGGAGCACATGTTTGATTGTTAATAGTATAATTAAGCTAATAAGACAGTCACTATAACTAATGAAAAAAGAAAGCTAAGTACAAATTTCACACAAAATAATTTTCTGAATCTTCACTTAACGGACGCTTTTCCGTTCATTGTCGTTTCAAATTATTATTAACCTTGTTTTATAGGTCCATCTATCTAAATATAGAAGTCTCCCCCTCAACTTCCACAATTTTCTTCATATTGATTTGGGACCGAATGATGTTTGTACCTGAGCCTACATATTACTTTTTATCGTGTTTAAAACTTTTGGCCGCCATCTTAGATTTTAGTCAACTTTTTTAAATGGTAACATGATCATGTGACACATGATTAAACATTGTTGTTATTCGCCGAGTTCAATGGTTGCTCTACAATACTTTTTTTAAATTTCTGTGCACTAACTCCAACTATCTGAAATTAGTGAAATTTGACTTTTTGTTTTAAATTCCCAAGGCACATTTAATGTTTTAAACTACCTACTGTATTTGTGATGCCATGATATTGCAAATGACTTCAATCTTCATCTCAACAGGTGGAACCTGTTTTTCATTATAAAAACTTCAAACCATTTTAAAATTAAGAATTCGTTCTATCAACTTGAATAGTTTATAAATTAAATAATTAAACACAAGTTGCACCATTGAGAGACATCAAAGTCATATGCAATCCTTGTGTGAAACAGATTAAGAGATGTAATGTGCCTTTGGTAGTATTTTTTTTAAATGTCTTATTTTAAGTAGTTTTTAGGGAATAGCTCGAATGTGAGACAGATATTTTTAAAAAAATTACCACTGAACTTGCATTATAAAACCATGTTCTATCATATCTAACATGTCTGTATTACCTTTTTTTGTTAATTGATTGAAATTAAATGGCGACCAATAAATGTAAACATTAGTATGAGGAATCTGGTATAAACTTCCTTCGGTTTCAATCAATATGACGAAAATTTGTAACCGTCCTTCTTCCTAGCATAAACCTCCCTCAGTTCTCCATCACTGATTTTGCAATATTGTTATAAACCTTATTATTTATTAGCCTTTCTGATTTTTTAATATTTTCCATATGTAGTCAATTTTATATGTGTTGTGTGACATTAGTTTATGATTTTTACTTGTAAACATGAATGTCGATTAGATTTTACTTACTCTGGATGCCTATTTTTATAATGTGTTTAATTCGAACTGTATATATAACATATTAAAGTAAATTTATTTAATGGTTATAATCTAGATCATTTTTCTTTTCAATTACAAATTACCGGCTACAATTGTGGTGTATGGTAGCTTGCAAGTTGATTCAATTTTAGCAAAAATTACCTAACTATGAATAAAAATACAGTAGAGACTAGCCGGGTTTAGATGAAGTTCACAATAGTTATGATATTTTGAGAACTGACGTTGAATTTTATGTTGTTTTGTGTGAATGTGGTTTTACCTAAAAATACTCTAACCCAAAATTTTTAATTGTTTTTTTTATTTATGGTATTTTCATGAAACCTATAAATCTATCTTTATAATGGTTTAAAATTTGACACCTGGTCAAATATATCAATGAAATTCAAAATAATTGGCTAATTTTTCTGAAATTTATTTTAAGGCACTGTTTTTGAATTTAAGATAATTTAAATTAAAGCAATTTTAAGGTAAAGTGTTACAACGGTACTAAAATTTTGGTATGTTTTTTATGCTTAGATCTAAGGGATCCATTTAGACTTTTTTAGAGTAGTATGTCATATTTTCGTCCATAGTATCTCAAAATCAAGTTAGATAAGAAATTTTGAAGTTTGATGTTGATTGTCTTATTGACAAATTTTGGACAAATTCTACAAAAGTTAAATTAGGTGAGGATGTAAAGTTTTTTTACTCGTTTTCTCAGAAACAGTTAGTCCAAATGAATCAGAAATTTCCATTTTGTTGTTTAGTAAGTGTTCCATTTAGAGGGAATATATTTAGGTTAAAATCATTAAAGAGTTGTGTCTGATTTTAATGAAATTTATATTATTCCTGTATTTGTATTCATATTTTGTATGAAATAGGTTTTTAGTTTCATATTCAAAACTGACATTTTATTACTAAAATATCAGATTGTTTTTGGTATCCAAGTCACTTTCAGTTATTATAACATAAACTTTGTTGGTGTTGTTACATAACTTCTATTGTATTTCTTAGTTTATTTACATGTTTTGAGATCATAATCTCATTGATAGAATTTTCTTTCGCTGGATATTATAAGCTAACCATTGAAATGTACACGTACACAACTATAAAAAAAATAACAGGTTCATATACACAACGCTATTGAGGTTTATGTATTTTAATTTAAGTTGAACGATTTGCTGATTAATGAGAAAATTCTGACAATGGGATTTCAATTGAAATAAATAATAGAGAAAGTTGTAAATAGAGGATTATATACAAAACACATGATGGTGTAAAGAAAAGGATATTTATTTTGTAATTATTATAATATCGCTCCTATGTTTATAATATTTTTTTTCATATTTTTTAATCTTTTTTTTTTAAATAATAACTTAATGAGTGGCTTAAAATGTTAATTTTTGTGTGGAAACAACTCAACAAAGTTTGAATTTAAAAAGTTACTCTTTTATTTAGTAGTTTTGTTAAACAGAACAGGATCGTAGTGTTTGTAGTATAGGTGTGACAATCCTGAGGCACTTTAGCTGGATTCTCTCCTTTCTTCATCTAATCTTGGACTAGTACCCTTTCTTTCATCTTTCCTATCCTTGACCAACCCTGGTTCTCTTCCGAGTCTAACACTATTAGAATATTTAAGGGTTAGAGGACTCTTTTCCAATGCCTTATTTTCTCATTTTGTAAATGTATAATATGAAATAGTGAAAAGAGGGTTAATTTGACTTTAGTGCATGGGTTCGGATCCCCAGTAGGCTACTCATCATTGAAATTAAAATTTATTTGTTATTGTTGTTTGGTTTTTTGTTTGATTCGTTGGTTTTATGTTAAGAATCATTTTATACTTTCTTTTATTAAAGTAATGATGACTGTAATGGTTCTAGCCTTTAAACAAATATACATTGTTTGCTCAATTATGTTGCACTTGTTTTTTGGAAAGTACTAGTATATGAAGTATAGGTTTAGTGTGGTAATCATGAACAAAATTCACCTCTGTTGTTTATATTTTTTTACTGATCTTCACGTTGCATGGCCCTAGAAAACCGAAAAAATGATCTTTCACCGTCAGTTCATTACTATTGTCATCTGTACGTAAGCATGACAGCGGATACAAAAATTAAGATGAGAATATGAAATTTGGTATAGTATGCTCATATAGAACGCTATTTTAATTCAAAAAAATTAAATTGAAAATGTCAAAATAGCGGATTTTAAAACAATTTTTTGTTCATATCTTATATGTTATTAAAGTTATAATATACTAAATTGAATAAAAATTTCATATTTCAATTCTCCATGTAACGGTATCTGTGATGACAAATAGGAGCGAAGTTATTATCAAAACTGTAGTTTTGAATCCTGACCTCTCAATGAGATTTTCGAGTTCTGTTAGGGCTTAGTCACCAACACGAGTGAAGTGAGTGAAAACTTTGTAATACATACACATCTACGAGGCTCATTACAACCTAGCTGACGTTAAAAAGTAGTATTATACTCAATTGGTAGGTTCAGAAAAACTGTATAACAATTGTTTTAAACAACTTTACCCCATACTAAGTATACTGAGCAAGTCCACTTGATCTACCAATACAATTTTACATTTTTAGTATCTGCACCTTGTTTTGTTAAGGCAATGATGACCTGGATGGTTTTTCGCCTTTAAAACAGAATAAATTAAATGGGTAGGGAGAGTGTTACAAGTTCACTTTTTTTACCATAATATGTCCTCATACCTGTGCTATTTTTAAATCAGATTTCTTAAAAATTGATTTAACCTATAATTTTTTAATTGTTTAAATCTATATTTTAAAATTTGTATGTTTTGTATAATTTTAATCAAATTTCATTTCTGATCTTCGTTTATAGTACCTTCTTTTTTATATACTGTAGTAACGTTAAACTAATTTCTTAAACCCATTCCTATTAATACAGTGAGGCTTATATTTTTTAAAAGTAAATTATGCCTAATATTATAAACCGAACACAATTAAGAACTTCCTTGCTTTGTTCAAATTCTAATAATTGATTGTTTTGTTTTTTTTCTATATAGATGCTCCAGCAGCAGACAAAGAAGAACTGTTCATTCAGAAGATAAAACAGTGTTGTGTTTTATTTGATTTTGTTTCGGACCCACTGTCAGATTTAAAGTGGAAAGAAGTGAAACGTGCTGCTCTTCATGAGATGGTAGAATATGTCACTACACAGAGAAATATCATCACAGATGAAATCTATGCAGAAGCTGTTAATATGGTAAGTTTATTTAAATCTATATATATATATATACACAGTATAAGCAAAATGCCACCCACTGACTGATCATTGTATCTCAAGAATAACAAACTCTATGAAGTAGAAGGGGTTTCAAAAAATTCAGCTTTTATAATCTTGGTTTCTTCCATTTTAGGGTAAATCTCGATTTTTTTTTTCCATTTTGGGGTAGTAAGTTGAAAATGAAATCCTGTATGGAAGTACAGTTTGAGCCTTGTGTTTACTTTGAGGACACATTCGTAATCGAAATATGGCTTTGGGCAAAACTCAACAATTATTGTTTTCAGATTTACAGTTATTTTGAACATGGTTATTCTTTGTAATGGTCTTAATAAGACCCTAAATTTTGATACAGTCCTTTTTAGGTTATCCAGGTTGATAGATGTCACTGTTTGCAAACATTTAGTTTCCACATAAGCAACAGAAAATACGCTTAGGCCAAAATTTAGCGCTTATTGTTTTTTTGATTTAATATCCAGTTAAATACACAAACTTTGCAACGTAATTTAATTAACTGACAAACGTTCACTTGAGACACTCTCTAATTAATAAATAGTCAGCTGATTAGCAGTGCGAATGTGTAGTGCCTGTAGAGGGGTGCGGAGAAGGAGAGGAGATGTACATGCAACTGAAATAGCTCGGTATCGTTCAGTCCATTCACTGCTCTGCTGATGTACACTTGTGCCATACTTTATATCTCTGGATGTTTGATTTTAGCCTTTCTATTTATTTTCATTATTCAAGGCATTTCTTGTAGGTTCAATTTTCCCTTTTAGTTATACTCAGTTATGTGCCCAGTTTTCGATTCATTATAAGTTACAGATCAGTCCAGTTTAATTTTATTTTAAGAGAAGAAGGATTTGAACTCTTTAAATTAGATTTTATCATCTCCTATAGTTTTTCTATCCGATAAGCTTTGTCGCTAATTTCCTGAACATGACAATGTAAGCCATACTCTATCTATTTTAATGTTAGGTTTTAAATTCTTTTTTGTTTTTTCATCTCCTCAATATATATTTTGTACACAGTTTATTTGTTTTAATCAGTTTTTTAATTTGAAACAGTTATTTTTAATTTATTTTAGTTTGCAAAATGCTTCATTCCTGGAAATTTATTTATAACTTTTATTTTTATTTTCATAACTATATGAACTTTTAAGTTGAATATTGATTTAAATCAGTAATATATCCCTTTCTCTTCCCAGTACACATACATAGAATTCATTAAAATTAATCTTACCTCATCGTATTGTGTCTATGAGTGGAGTCGGGTCTTTTTTTCTTTTCCCTGTTTTACCTCATATACAGTACTGAGTCACTTGTGTTTCAGATATGGGCCAGTGCCATACAGTGTTATCACAGCCCAAAAAAATTAATAAATAAAAAATAGTTACCCCTACAAATGTTATATCTACTGTTAATCTGAACAACAATTCTATAGTTACTCCTACAAATAATAAAAAAAGGGAAGAAACACCATGCAGTATCAACGACAGAACCTAGAGAAAAAATATAAGGAACTTGTCAAAAAATATACAGAAAAAATTCTAGATTAATAGGCGATTAGCGCAGACTTACGACAAAGTAAATCCTGGCGTTTTTTCATTTATTTAGCAGTCAGGAGACAATTTTGTACATTGTGTTAGTTTTGTTATTGGTCAAGTTAATAGAGAATCTGTTGAAAAATACAGTGAAAAAAGTCCTGATATTAGAGCCAGGCTGTCAAGAAATACAGTAGGAAAAATCTTGGTGTATATAGAGCAGCAGTTAAAAGATCAAACAAGGTAAACCACAACATAAAAAGAACTTCTGTTTCCAGATAAGGGAAAAAAATCCTGAAGTCAATTAGGAAAGTACAATGAAAATAGACGATTGGTTCTCTGAAAAATAGTTTTTATCAAGATTAAAATATGTCAGCAATACGGATGACAAGGTTGTTTCTGTTAGGTAGCTAATTTAATACAAGTGGTGTCACACAAAATAGTGAAAAGAAGAAAGCTTCAGTCTATATTGTAGCATGGTACTAATTGAACAGTTTCCTGATTCTCTCTCCAGCCTACTTACCAATAATCACCCTCAATCTCAATATTTTTTGACAAACACTAGAAAGCATAATCGATGTTTTCAGATGAGGTTTAACTGAAGAATGGAACACGCTAAGGAGGAAAAACTTTATGCTGACTTTTAAGGTTCAGTGGTAAGCTTATCACAGAATAGGTAATGTGTAACCTTCATCTCAACAAGATCCTTAATTTTTACAAATATATTTTGTTGGCAACGACAACGAAGAGACTGAAATTTGGTTTAACTTCTTTCCTTTCGTGAAGCTCTGATTAATCTATAATCTATAAATCTTGCTGGATGACCACAATCCATACAACCAGAGTAAACTGTGAATTGAAAATATGTGCATCTGAGAAACTCCATGTGTAATGGAGATGTGGAAGTTTTGATCTTGGCAAGGTGGTCGTGTTACCATCCAATTTTACTGAATAAACACCTATTGAATACTAGCTGTATTTTAAAGGAATTTACAAGTTATGGTTTGTAATTAATTTTATTAATCATCTTGATTTTCTACACTAACATGCACTCATGATAGGTTTGTAGAAATATGTTTTTATCTTGCTTACTCAAGTTTTGGCCGATTTTTTCCTTTAAATAATATTTCCTTCATTAAACTCTTAAAAATTAAATATTATCTTTTCTAAAATTTATTCAAAATTAATTTATTAACTCCTCATTAAAATTTTATTTACAAATTATTAGAAATTTATAAAATCTCACTTTGTACATTTTCACTTTAATTAAAAATATAAATACTGTATACTAATTTAGGGAATCATGCATTTCAAGTTTTTTAACCCTAGATTACTACCGTGTTTTTATATACCTTTGTTACTACCGATACGTAAATTTTACGTACATGATTTTTTTTTTTTTAATGGTTTATCACCTTGTTGTAGTGTATAGATTTGCTAATGATCGTTTACATTGATATATATATATATATATATATATATATATATATATATTTTAATATAAAACCGTTTTTAGTCAAACTTAAAAGGCAAGGCATAGTAAATAGAGTAAAACTCAATAATATTCGTAAACAATATTTTAATTTTACAAAAGACTCAAAGAAACAAAGGATTATGTTTAGAAGTAGAAAACGAAAAAGGAAACAATGTAATATAATATTGATATTTTGATGGTAGACAAATGTGAAAATAAATTGTATAATAAAACATAGGTAATATAAATATAAAAATCTATAGTTAGTTCAGGTTTCTGAAATATGAGGAACTTCATCCACATTCTGGGCATTTTTTACGCATGTGCTCCCCACAAACAGCCTTCCCACAGGGACAGTAAGTTGTCGTCATTCGTTTCTTTTTGTAGTCACAGAAGCTGCAGTACCTACAAAATCAAAGAATGGCACTTGATACAACAATGTTTTTTTTTATTATAGTAAAATAAACTACAATAAAATATATCATTTATATTATTATATCATTTAGTAAAGTGAAAGTTAATTGACAAATAAATCGTTTAAAATAAAAGTAACTTAAAAAAAAACAAAAACAACTAATATTATATTATGAAATACAATAATCTCGTTACCTTCTTGGCCCTTGCTGATTAGCTGCAACAAGAAGTCTCTCTGGCCTTCCAACAACTCTTTCAATGCACAGCTTTAGATCATTTGACAAGTTCCTGTTATCTAGCCTGGATCTTTGGAAATCTTCAGTTAACTTTTTATGAAGGTTCAGCATGAAATTCATTCTTGTAAATATGTCACATTTTTCCTTTCCAGAACGATGGCTGTTGTGAAGATATATCACATAAGCATTTATTGCAGCAATGTTGACCATGTTGTAGAAGAAGCATAATGGCCATCTGATTGTTTTCCTCCCACAATTCATGTTTTGACACATTTGGTCAAAGGTGTCCACACTTCCTTTAGTTGCGTTGTAAGTCAATATAATTTCAGGTTTTTTTGAGTTGTCATTTACAGATCCCCCAGTATGCATTGTTGATATTAAAGTTACAATTTTATTGTTCTTCGGTTTGAAAGACACGGCGGTTATTTCTTCATGAAACAAAAACATACTTGTCCCTACATTACGGTCATTGAATCTTGGATCTGTGTATTCTTTTGGTAGTTCGCGCTTATTTTTTTTAATCGTCCCTACCATTGTCAATTTGTTTTCAACTAAAAGACGTTCAGCCAGGGGTATACTAGTGAACCAATTGTCGAATGTTATGTTCCTGTTGCTTCCCGATATTGTTGGGGCGACCAACTTCTCAACAAAATGGTCAGCCGCAGGTTTTTTTATTGGTACAGTTCCCTTACCTAAATACGGCATTGCGTTTACCATATACTTGGTACTATTATCACACATCATAATTAATTTGATACCGTACTTGTTTGGCTTGCTCGGTATATACATTCGGAACGGGCACCTCCCACGAAATCCCACAAGCTGTTCATCGATAGTGACGTAAGAACTCGGCTTGTAATTCATAGCACATGAATGTATGAACAAATCCCAGATCTCACTTATGGCTGCCAGTTTTGTTTCTTGTTTACGTTGTTCTCTAGTTTGTTTATCATCAAACCGTAGACAATCTGTAATAAATTGAAATCTACGTTCCGACATTGTAGCTCTATACCGATCGCCACAGTAATTTGAGTCGAACAATAATTTCACGGCCAAGTGATTGTCCTTCAAAGCGGCTGATAAAATCAAAATGCCAAGATAAGCTTCTATTTCTTCAGAATTTACGTCCTTCAAAGAAAAATGATCGGGGTCTTTATAGTTTGCTCTTTTTCGAGAGATTTCTTCATTCGTATGAACTACAATTATGTTGACGATCTCTGGTGTGAAAAAGAGCTTGAAACATTCGAGGGGTTCATTAGCTTGGCGAGCATTTGCGGTAGGTCCTGGCGTTATGTGAATAACATTTTTAGCAGGAGTTTTTCCCGTGGTTTCCTTGTATTTTGTTTGCCAAACAGTTTTGTCTTTTCCAAGTAAGGTTTCACTATTCGGTACTACAATAATCGGACCTTCTGAGTTTGCTGAATTCTTCAGAATAGGATTCCTTTTAGTTTTCTCCTTATTCCCTTCATCAAATGTGTCTGTTGTATTCTTTTTTTTCTTATTTGATTCTTTGGATGTACTTGGCTCGTTCATTTCCTTTCTTTTGTTTTTGTTCCGATTCCCACTATCATCTTTATTTTCCATAGTTCTTATATCACTAGAAATCGCATCGTAAAGATATTCAATCTCCTGGTCATCAGGTGGAAAATATTCTGGGTCTGCGTCACTGTCGTATTCATCACTTTCGTCAAATTCAACTTCATCTTCATCACTTATGTCTTCTTCTAATGCTTCAAGAATTTGGTTGTCATTTACAACTTGTTTCTCACTCATTCTGAACTAAAATAACGTTATATACACTATTTACACGAAAATTACACTAAAAGCACTACAAAATACGGGGTACACTATTACTACCTATACGTAAGAATGACGTACGCAGATTTACTATAGTTACTACCGATACGTAAGATTTACGTGAGGGAAATAAAAAAATAAATAAAACAAGCACAAAAAACTCCCTCATACAACCTCTCACTATGCCGCAGTGCGACCAACTAACCCCTAGAAGCACTTGTGGCTGGAGAAGCTTCTGGAGGGGGTATAGTAGGGAGGGGTGGTGAAAAACATGGCGATACACGTAAAATTTACGGGCGGTAGTATTCTAGGGTTAATTATGTTTTTACTGGTCCAAGAAATAAACCATTGTACAAAAGTATTTAAATTATGTGTTAAATTAAATCTTAATCTTTAAAAAAATGTGAATGTTTTGTATTTATAAGAAAATAAAATAGGTGGTGGAAGCTAGCTAAATTTCGACATATAGTCCTTCAGGGACTAATATTCAAATTAATTTTAGATAAACTTGTATTCTTTTTTTTTCTCTCAAAAAAAAAAATATATATATATATATATATATATAATCCAATATTTCCAAAACCTTTTTAAAATTGTTAAATATTTTTTAATTACTGCTATTGTTAAAATAAATTTGCTTAAAGAGGTTATTAATAATGTTGTTGTGTATTTGTCCATTCACAATTAATTGTTAATAGTTTCTCAAAATTTGAATTCACCAGTATTTGTTTCCAGAAGGTGCATGTATGGAATGTTTTCAGACAGTTAAGCATTGTGATATAATTTTTTTTGTTATATCATTTGTTTTGTTTTAAGAAAAATTTCTTTGACCTGTGCACTCGTTTACATAGGCTCTTTTATCGAGATGAGTGAAACAGAGCTATGAAGAAAACAATTTTTTTGGAGCCATGGTGGTGGAGTAAGATTTTTAAAATTTTGTTATGTTGGTTTGAAGGGCTGAAACAAATTGGACACAGTAGCAAATTACAAATAAGCCATGGAATAGGAGACATTTCATATTTAAAAAGTAAAATAAGATATTAAAGGATATGATATTATTTATTCAAAAATTATATGACGAAAAATATGGTTTTACCCACTAGTAATATGATGCAAAAGGTAAAAATAGACATAGAACACAATTCAATAATCGTGTAACATTATGAAATTGAACAAAGGAAAATATGTACGGAGAGGTGGCGAAATGAGTTTCCCAGATAGCCTAATCCCACACATTGCCACATAAGTGGGATAAGGTAAATATTTATGTAAAAAGGTTTAGTTGAAAGACGTAATGAGAGGGGGAGGTATAATTAAAGTTAATTGTGTAAAAAAAGGAAAATGAAATAATTACCTGGGTTGGAAGGGAACAAAAATTATCAACTTTATTATAATTTATGGTTTGTGTGTTACATCGATTTTAGTGACTAATTTCAGTTATGTTTCTCTTTCCTTTTTTTTAGTTTGCTGTAAATTTATTTAGAACTTTACCTCCATCAAGTAATCCGAATGGTGCCGAATTCGACCCCGAAGAAGATGAACCAACGCTGGAGGCAGCATGGCCACATCTTCAGCTAGTCTACGAATTTTTTCTTAGGTTAGTATATTTACTAAGATTATTACAGCTTTCTCTATATGGGTACTAATGTTTCTTTTTTCAGTTTTGCTTCAGTGATTGAACTGGAAGTGTATTATTAAGTAACAAAGTGTGCATAACTGATATTCTAAATTGGTACATAATAAAATGTTAAGTACATTCTGTATCACTTTAACTACATGTTCACTTGTAGTAGCTTGACCGCAATTGTGCTGAAAAACCCACTTGTCATAGACAAAGCATTGTCCTACTTTTAAGTAGGCATTGACTTAACATTCCTTAAGTGATCCTAAAGCTAATACACTGACTGGTTTGTTCAATGATACTATGCTCATACAGTGGGTTTTTTTTCAAACTTCTATGTATCCGTACTCTGTACCGTTTTAGTTTTTCCATCACATACCTTACTGTAACATATATTATAAACATACAGAATTTAATTTGTAGAGTGGTAAATCAGTGGCAGGTCATGGAAGGAAGAAGGCCAGGTCTGTCTAAAAATGTTATCAATTCGATGAACGGAAACCCCCCCCCTTCTGAGCTTCATAATTAAATAATTACATGTGTGTCATATGTATGTGTTAGTTACCTAATTTCTTGGAAGTTTTTGTTTTTTCTATGAAAGCTTTGGAAATGGAAAATTTAAATGTAGTCATTTTATTCTCATCAACTATATACCCATTTTTTAAAACTTGAATTATTCTATCATATAAAATATTTTACCATTAAAAAACTAACTTGTTTTCAAATTTTCAAACTTCCCCCACACATGCACACCTATAGACATACATGCACACCCATACTCACACACGCACACCCACACATGCACACATTTTGGTTGTCTAATTATTTATATGTTAAATTCACTACATAATCCTTTTTCTTTGCAAAACTGTCAATTTCATCACCATACTATAAAGATCTATATTCCCGTTTTTGCAGGGTTTCCTTTAAAACTAAAGCACTAAGGCAGTCTTCGAGTCATAATGTTCTTCAAGTACAATTTATTTCTTTTTAGACATGAAAAACTTCTTTCTACTTTCTGAAGAACTAGTATTGTTACTATAAGGGTGAATAATTTGAATGTTTCCTGAAGGATATCTTTTGTGTCATTATCAGGCATCTGTTTTATCAATTTATTTAAATCTTAAATTGTGAAATTTATCTTTGTGTTTAGAGGAAAAAATAGTTTCTAGTTCTGTCCTTAGTTTTTCCTTATTGAAATGCTTACTCTTTGTATTTATTAAAGAAATCAAATCATCACGTGGAAAGTCTGGTCTCACCCAACTTAAAAAATGTTAATTCGTCACATTTCTTATAAGAAAATCTTACTTCTAGCTAATAAATTTGCTTTTTTAGTACACATGAGTCCGGCTAATCCGAACTAATTGGGACCGAACGCTATTCGGATTAGCTAATTGTTCGGATTAGCCGAAATAATTTAAATAATAGAGAACGAAGCAACTGAACGGGTCTGTAGTGTTGTAATATGAACGAATGATACACAAAAACAAATATCAATAGACCGTTTACTCTTTCAAACGCAGAATCAACAATATGCACAGTGCATTGCAGGCAGCACACTGGCCCACTGTGTGTAGTATTGTGATGTGATGTGAGCGGGCAAGCGGACTGTACGCATGACGATACTGCATGCCGACTGTACGCACTGCCAACCGAGACTGTACGTCTGCCTCCCTACTACTACTAGCTCAAGCGCCAAAATCATAACAAAACCTTGACGTAGTCTGCTATTGTATGTACTGCGGTCTGTCACCTATTCACTCGCGCAAGTGTTTTATTTAAATTACTGTAGCTAGTTTTTATTTAATCGTGTTTGTGAAGTGTGAAAGCAAAGTGCAATGGCTACTAAACGTAAACATCATAAGTTGACTCTTAAAGACAAGCTGGAAGCTTTAAAACGTTTGGATAGTGGTGAAAGTGTGACGAAACTAGCAAAAGAACTAAACTTTGGTAAAGCCACAATTTGTGTTTGGAAGAAAAATTGTGTGAAGGTTCAACAATATTGCACTACGTCTTTTGATGCGACTCTTGAAAATCGGCAAACAGCGCGTCAATCCCATAGTCAGGTCATAAAACGGGAAAAACAGCGTTTACTTTCATCCAGAGTGAAACTGCACGAAATGACTTGTATCATAGCTCATTTTATTCGTTAGAGTGTCTAGATCAAAGATGTAAACAGTTTTTTTTCCAGAAACTTAATAATTTGTTTATTTATTAAATATAAACAATAAGAATGATGTCCGATTAAACGTAATATGAAATAAGAGACTGGGTTCATAAATCGATATAATTTTTTGATTTCAATGTTATTTTTTATGTATTTGGGGTCGCTCTATCCGATTATGATGTCAAAAAAGTGTGAATCCTAAAGGGCGCCACAGAAAAAAATAATATAAGATGCAGGTAAAGACAAATTAAAATTAAATGAAATGAGGAATTATTTTGGTCAATTCGTCATTCTTTAATTTCAATGCCATTTTTTTAAGTTCTCTGGTTCGCTCGTTCCGATACTGATACCAAAATTGTGCAAATCGTAGAGGGCACCACCTGCAAAACTATTACAAGGTGAAAATGGTGACTTTCTTGACACCCTTACTACAGCCAATGGACCAGGGAGTTTTGCAGGTACTTAAATTGAAGTATCGAAAACAGTTTTTGAGATCTCTAATCGAAGACGATACTATCCCTTTAGTTCAATTGATCAAGCAAACAAACGTCAAGGATGTTGTCTATTGGGCCACTGAGTCTTAGGAAAATGTTACGGTTGAAGCGATAAGAAATTCTTGGAAAAAACTATGGAAAAAACATCCTTTGAATTTTAAGACAATGCTACCGAAAATGACTCAGTTGACCTAATACCGTTGATACAGAACATTCCTGTTTGTGAGGATGCAGTCGAAGCAGACGTGAATGAATGGATGGTGGCGGACGCTGATAGTGCTGAGACTTTGACAGATGATGAAATCATCGCAGCCATAACGCAAGAACAAGTTCAGCGCGAGGAGGAGGAGGGGAGCAATGATGAACCTTGGTGTGGGGTAGAGGAGAAAGTGTCGCACAATGAGGCAGCAGCTGCGCTTGACGTCGCCCTACGCTACTTGGAACAACAGTCTACTGCCACGCCCGCAGAAGTGATGTTCATGAGGAAATGACGAAACTACACGGCAAAAAATAGACTGTCAAAACTTCAACAAAAGAAGATGATGGAGTTTATGTCAAATAACAAGTAAATTAATATTCACTTTTATGTGCAGTTTGGTATGTACACTTTTTTTTACAGCTAAACTATTAATTGTAAATTTAGTCTTTTCACATTAAACAAAACATTTGTATTCTTCAAAATATTACTTTTTTTTCATTTCGTTACAACATTATTTACCTTTCCCATTATCTTTTGTCTTTTATTTATGTAAATTTTTTTTTTTTATTAGTGCACAGTATTTACAAAAAAAGTCCAGAACCTGTTCGGATTACCCGTGTTCGGACTAGCAGGACTCAAGTGTAATTTGAAGAAGTGATTTAAAGAAACATATTCAACAACTGAATTTTGACAAAATTGTGTCATTGACGTGTTTTAAATAGTAAATCTTTATTTTATTTTTTTCAAATTTGATTTTGAAATCAAACAGTAGAACCACAAAAGTGAAATCTTCTACATTATTTAAGTACCCTTGTGCCTCTCTGACATTTACAGCATCTTAAGATTCTAATAGTTCTCTAAAAATCTCAATCACTGTCATTCTATCTGTATGAACTGCATTGATAATTATGGATTTGAATTCCAACTATTCGTTGGAACACTTTTATCCAGACCTCTGACAGTATCTGAAACAGCTGTTCTCTTCGACGATTGTTAAAAAATGCAAATATGCTTTGAAGAGTAGAAAAAAAAACCTTAACTGGTTTTATTTTAGAGCACCTCTGTCAAAAGAAGATTTAGGTGATGAACAAATCAATGAGTACATACTTACGGCTTAGGTGCGATTTTCCGAATTTTAGCCTTTAAACTGTTTAATTCACCTGACAACACTATATCCATCATAAGTTTGAGTTACTAACCTGTGTTTTATATTAAATTATCAGCTTTATACAAAACGACCATAAACCATTTTGCCATTCTGTCTTCATTAACATCATAAAACCCCAAAAAGTACTCTTGAATTTCAACGTTAGAATTTGTTAACCTTACAACTATAGAAAACTGTGTTTTCTCAGAAATGTCTGTTGTTTCATCTACCCAGCACGCAAAATGGAACTTTATTTCATCTAAGTCTGGAATTTTGATTTATTATAAGATTAAAAATTCCCCTGGTTTAAGCGAATCACCTGACTCGCCGTGACCCCTAAAAGCAAGCTTCTGTTTACATTGTTAATACTTCTTGATTTAAAAAAATTTTCTAGTTAAATTTTATTTTGTGCAACCTACCATATCCATGTAATAGTTCCCGTTATTTAACAAACTTGCGACACATGCGAATATGCGATTAACCATAGACACAGCAACTTGCAAACAATACACTTTGAAATAGTACGAGAAGTCAACTGACATCTAGTCTCCACAGCCGATATAACCAACATGTCTCCTCTTCACTCCACCTTTATCAGTCACTTGAAAACTTTTACATCGTGTTGTATTATAGAGCAGCGGGCGGCCAGATATAACTCTGCTTGCAACACTTTTATTATTGTTAATGCATTACGCTACTAACTTTATTTGAAATATCTGTTGTGTCTTTTAGTAAATATGAGTTAAATAATATTATTTAGATATTTCATTTGTTTTATTTGTATTTATTATTATTTTTATATTTAATAAAATTCTGGGGAGGCTCAGCCTCCTCTGATCTGTCGTCACTGATAAATATATATTTTTGTAATATATAGTAGTTTTTTACTATGTACAGTAAGTACTAGTATTTTGAGTAATAGTGCATATACTCAAAATAACTATTTACATAACTACATTTATTTATGTATAGGCTTTATATTATTTACATGTGAATATTTGTTTGTTTTCTTATCGACTGTACCTGATATTAAAAGTATCAGATAATTATAACATATACCCAAAAAGTATCAGTATCATGTTGTATCAGTTATTACAGACAAATCCTGTAATAACCCACCTCTACTTAACAACTCTGCTTTATGTATTGTTTATGATTTATTACATCCCTGTCTTCCACAGTTATATTTTTCTTATAGTGAGTAAAGGTGTGGAAATATCAAGGGACCCTACCTAAATCTACATCTTTTTTTCATATAGTGTTGGTTTCGATCCCTCTCTTTCTTCTTTCATACCAAATCTTGTTCTTTTCCGACCCTGATGCTATTAGATTATTCTATTGGTGGGGGGGGGGGGTCTTTATTTTATGTTATTTTCTCCTCTTTTTTATATATATTTTTTGTTTTTAGCATATTTTCTGGAATTTAATTACTAAAAAGAGTTGTATAATTAGACTTTTGACTTGAGATCAAAACAGAAACTTAGTTGCATAAAGTACACTCATTAAGGTCTGAACGGGTTTGTCTGCTTGGCTAACCACCCATACATTATTTAAACCACTAAACCAATTTTGATCATTATTAAGTTCAACTTTTTGCCTTAAAGAGGTTTTGATATCTAATCGTATTGTATTGGTTGTTTCAGATTTCTAGAATCTCCCGATTTTCAACCAAATTCAGCTAAGAGACATATTGACCAAAAATTTGTGCTTCAAGTAAGTATGCATTTGCAAAGTATTTATTCTATTGGTTAGATTTTGTATGGACATGGAGATAGGCTTACCTTGGAAAGTGGTCCTTGGTATTACCTAATAGTACACAAGTAAGAAAACACAAAAAAAATTTGAAATATTTTGTAAACACGTTCACATTCTCAATCAGTAGAGTTAAGAAGAAGACTGAATTGTTTTGATCTAGGATGGATCTGTGCTGAGTGTTGAACCACAGATTATTATTTATTATATTATTTTATTTATTTATTTTTGTAAAGCCTGTTGAGAAAGGGAAAAAGATAAAGGATGATTCACCTAAGATTAAGATTAGGGGTTCTCTTGATTTTGTGACCCATTGATGAGTCAGTTCCCATCTTCTTAGTTCTGAGGTTTACATTCTGGAGGGAGTGATTTTATGATTTTTGTTGTGAAGCATTCATCAAAAGTGACAACTTTGTGGATTGCTGCATGCTGTGCAGTTGGTTTCTCCATATCCATGATTTTCACGTCATGTCTGTGGCCATTCATCCTGGTGCTTAAGTTGTCTGTGGTTAGGCCAATATATTGAGCTGGACAAAACCTGCACTGTAGTTGGTAGATAACATTTTTCATTGTACATGTGTGATGACCTTTGATTTAAAATTCTTTTTTACTAGAGGAACTATTGAAGTTGTTGGACGGGAGATGTATTTTGCATGTTTTGCATCTAGGCCTATTGCATGGAAAAGAACCGTGGGGAAGGTTAGGTTGTTTAGGTGTGTTGGGATCGGGAAGCTTGGGGTGAACTAACATGCGTTTCAGATTTGTGAGCTGCCTAAACAAGACTCTGGGAGGTTCTGTGAGAAGATTCTTGGTATGGTTGGAAGCTTGTAGAATTTTGTAGCCGTCCTTCAGTATAATGTTTAATCTCTGTAGGCCTGGGTGATAATCGGTAACCAGAGAGATGGGCAGATTATCTTTTTTCTTCTTGGGTGTGATATCTGTGTTTTGTGCCTAATGAATCCTAACCAGTTTCCCAAGATAACCCCTTTTTACAAATGTGGATGTCATTTTTTTTGTTAAATTTACGTAGTTCACTTTCTTCGGAACATATCCTTTTGGCTCTGATTGCCTGGCTATAGGGAATGGCTCGTTTGGTATTCATAGGATGGCTGCTGTCGAAGTGGAGGTATTGTAGGTGGTTTGTTGGTTTAACATGGATGCCAGTTTGTATTTTGCCGTCTTTTAGTTTTACATTGACGTCCAGAAAGGTAACTCGGGAAGTAGACCCAGTCCAGGTGAAATTTAGAATAGGAAATATTGAAAGACTTTCTAAGAAGTGATCTAGGCTTAACTGTCCTGATGTCCAAATTGAAAAGATATCGTCAATATATCTGTACCAACAGAGAGGTTGATGGGGTTGCCGCCTAAGAAAATTTTCCTCCAATTCTCCCATGTAAAGATTTGCATAAGATGGAGCCATTCTAGTGCCCATTGCTGTTCCTTTTATTTGTAAAAAGTTCTTGCCTTGGAATTGGAAGTTATTCCGTTGAAGAATGAACTTAGCGAGGTTCACCAAGAAGGAAGTGGTAGGATTTGTGTTCTGTCGTTTGTTTAAGAAATGTTCCAGAGCTGATAGACCATGTGCATGAGGGATATTGGTGTATAAAGATACAACATCTATGGCTACAAGAATTGTGTTCGAAAGCAGGGGTTGTGGTATTGATGATAGTTTGTCTATGAAGTGATTGGTGTCTTGGATGTATGTGATAAGATCTTTTACTAATGGCTGTAGATGTGCGTCTAGGAAAGCTGAAATCCTCTCTGTTGGGGAATTACATCCAGCGATTATAGGCCTACCAGGTGGAGGATTAATGTCTTAAGTGAATTTTTGGTAACAAATAGAGTTGGAGGGTTGTACGGTTTTCATTGTACAGGAGTTTGAGAGTGGAGTCTGAAATGTTCTGTAAAGGAGCTTCATATTGTAGCCATTTTGAAAATAATTTAATGTATTTTGGTGTTGGATTGTCCATTAGCGGTTCCAAAGTATTTATTGTTTAGTCATCTTAAATATATATATATATATATATATATATATCTTTTACAAGTATAGTATCTATATATTGAGGTAGATGCTCAATCAAGAACAAAATAATAAAAATTATTCATATAGAACTACAATCAAACTTCTACCACATATTATGATTTTCAGATTTGGTTAACACTTTGTAATCAGTATTGGTTATTAAGATAATCTGCGGACAAATAGGTGTGATTGTGTAAGTGAATATTTATATGAATACAAATTTTATGTTTTGTAGTCCATGTAGAAAATGTGGTTCTTATTTTGATTGTGTGAAAATGTATGTATGTTAACGTGATGGTGTCGCATCAATATCTTCATTGGGTTGTATAGCTCAGCTGTTAGGGCACACATCTAGTTCGCTTATTGATCAGCACAAAGTTTGTTACATTATAGTTTTACAACATTGGATAAAAGATGCACTTTATATAGAATTGAAGTTAATACTGTAGTCCTGGAATTTTATAAATTGAAATATCTGACTTGCCAAATGTTTGGTTAAATTCTATTTTAACATTTATAAATCATACTTATGCTGTCTTAAATGCAATATTGTTGTTTACTTCACTTACTTTACAATCTTGTTGAGCACTGTGGGGAAATTCACAATATTGATTTGAATTTGCCCCTAACCACAATCACTAGAAACTTTAAAATAAAACACAATTATCTGATTAATTATTGTTCTTTATTAATTATTTCCACTAAATGTACATCAGGGCATTTAGTGGAAATAATTAATAAAGAACAATTAATCAGATAATTGTGTTTTATTTTAAAGTTTCTAGTGATTGTGGTTAGGGGCAAATTCGAATTATTATTCACTTACCTATTTATATATGGGCTTACCATATTTTTTCCTGAGTTACTGAGGACATGTTACACTACGCCAATGAATACAAAAAGTCAATATTACCTACATTACTGCAACCTATAACTATAACCTAAAGAATGGTTACATAAAAAAATATTTATTTATAATAGAATATGATAATTTACCTTTACCATTCATAATTAATTTTAATAGGCTATTTTTAAGAATTTTTAATACTGTATTGATTTTTCATTACAGTAATTATAAAACTAATTTAGTAACATTTAAAAAGGAAGTAGACAGAGTGGACTACACATACCTGATATAAGGGAAAAACCATTCACGGATATGATTAAAATTTGTAGCCCACACTTGCAGTCTAGAAATTAATAACACGGTAGTTTATTAAAAACACAACACTTTGATGAAATAATACTGTATTAGTTTATATCACTCCTCTAAGTTGTTAACAGCACATGATTTGAATATTGAATACAATACTACACATATAGGAAACGACATGTAAACCCTGAAGTAAGTTTATTAATAAAGGTGAGGTGTTGTCGTAGGAGTTAGGACTATTTCCCAGAACTTGGTCCAGCAGCTGAAACTGGATCTCCAAGGTTTTCAGCATTAGATTCAGCATCAGCATAGTAGCCTACCTCTTTGTGGGCTCCAAATGTTAATTATGGAGAACACCTTTTCAATAGAAGTAGAAGTTCCTGGTAAACATAGGCAGAATTACACTAATTTAAAAATATTGTTGTATGATGTGTTGGTTTCTTCAAGGAAATTAAAAACTTCCTGCCATTTCTCTGCAGTGGTGAGAGGCTCATCCTTTGCTTGTTTTTGGTCCCATTGTGGTTTGAGTTTGGAAATAACATTAGCAGCTGTTCTTTCATCAAAAAAATCGTCTAAGTCTATGGAATCCACATTAATATTGTTAACATCAATGCTAGAAGTTTCTAACTGTGGCCACTCAAGAGGTGATTTTAAATTGATCCAGGAAAATTTACTTTCTCCATCAAAGCTGTGTTCTCATTGCTTCAAATAGGAAATGGCAGAAGCATAGAAAGCAAAAACGTTCTTCATAAATACTTCTTCATTATAATTATAATATCATCCCTTTTCAACTTGGATAGTAACTGTTTAGCTGCAAAAGGGATAAAATTGAGTGAATGCCTCTCTTCAAGTTTAGCAAGTAAATCATAATACACGGTGCATGCGTCAGCAACAGAAATGTTGTCACATTCAAGAGATAAAATAGTTTTCTGGAACAACTGTAAAGTCCTATGCAAAAACATTAAATAGGCTTCGTTTTCCTCATTTTCCAAAAAATCAATGAAGAATTTCTTCGATTTACCACCTACATCTGATGCTAAAAAATATGTTCTTAATGTATTAAATAATTTTAGTAAGTGTTCCATAGCAGGAAGCAAGCTCAAAAATCTAGTTCTGCTTTATGACAACAGTTGTTTGTATTCTATATCTACAAACTTGCAAAACTCTTTGAAAGTGGTCACTCTTGTTATGTAAATGTTAAAATGTTTATACAACTTTATAATTATAACCTCAATGTCAATTCGAAGTTCCTCACATGCTTTATTTACACAGTTGTTCACAATGTGAGCAGAACAACCCACGCCAATTATTGGTTTTTCTATACTACTCTGTAGTTTTCTGAACACGTTTTGTTGCCCTTCCTTTGGCAACCACCATAGTTTGTGTTGATATTGTCAGCACAAAAACAAATAACCTTACTTTCCAGTGAGTGTTGTTTTATTATGTCCATCAAGTACTCATTCAGCATATCTGATTTTTCACCAAGAAGTTCATGAAACTCCAACAGTTTGACTTGAACTCCATCTTTCTTAGTAAAGTATCTAACTACAATAGGCAGCAATTTTGTCTCTTTTCTGTTTGAACTGTCAATTGTAAGGGTCAAAAAATTGACTTTCTCAATATTTTTTAGGATACTTTGATGAATGAACGGGGCAATAACATTGCAGATAATAGCTTCTGTCTTTGTTCGTGCAGACGAAAATTTGCTCTCAAAGAGTTTTTTTATAAGCTTATAGTTGCAATCAGATGTTTTAAAGCTTAGTTCATGTTTTGCCGTATGAAAAGCAAAAAGGACCTCTTTAGCGGCAGTATCTAAATTACCTGATGTTGGTAGGTTTTTGTCAAAGAATCTATCCAAATTTGTTAGCATAGATGCAGATACAGACTTCTTGTGTTTTTCTGTACCTATGTAATCTTCAATATTTCCTCGGCCCCTGTGTGATATTAAAAACACTGCACCACAAATTTTACATAACACTCTCTCATTGTCACTTTCAACTTGTTTTATGAATTTATATTCGTTCTTAAGTTTGTCATTGAATATACACTTCCTCTTCCCATCTTGGTATTGACATAAACAAATTGCAGGATAACCAAACATAAATTACATTACGATTGTACACACACTCACATTACGATTGTACACACACGAAAAAATCTTTAAGCTCAACTTTTGAGTCTATAGACTCAACAACTTTAAATTGCACTAGCACTATTATACTGCCTGCGCATGACAAGTGACAAGCAGGCCCCTGGCTGTCAACACCACAACTAGCGCTACCCTCACTTTTATGTTTAGTCTTATTGAGGGTTGAGAGAGAGGCACCCCGCCCACCTCCACCATGTAACGGGACAGAGGGTTGTTGCCAATAGTGAGATGTCACGGAATGTGCCACTTTCTAAACCAGTTTGGCCGTTTCACAGTACTTCCCCAGTCGACAGTCCTAAGTCTGAAGTCAAAGTGTTTCTCGGTTTTTTAAAAACCACGGACAAATGATAGCCACAAAAATTTCTGCGGACTGTCCGTGGTAAACGAGGACATCTGGTAAGCTTGTTTATATAGATTGATAATTAATATCTTTAGTATGAATATTCAATTTGAACTAGAACAGCTAGATGCTTTTTTACATGGAATCTGAAGATGTAATAATTTTACATTGTTGGCCTAAGAAAAACTAAGTTCCTCTTCTTCACAGAGAGTGGTACTTTTTTTAAATTAACAAGCTATGTTAAAATGATATGGTTCACTTAATTCTATGATGATTTCAAATTTTTAATGGAATGCATTCCTATGAAATTGAATATATTTGGTGAGTATGTTGATTGTGGGATATGATATATTGATTTTTTTAAATTATTATACTCTACAAGTTCTTAATTTATATTTTAATTATACCAATAGACGAATGATCAATTATTTCAACTTTAATATCAGCTATAAATTTTGTGACATTATAATAGGCCCCTTTTTTGATTATTTAAAATGTGGCAGACATTTCAAAGAATCAAAAAAACATGTAACAAAATTAATATTAATATTCCAAAGAAAATATGTATGTTACGCCAGATTAATGTGTGGATAATCACTTAGTTTTATTATTGTTCTATTTTTTCCTTGGGGACATATTGCTGAAGCATTAATTGGCCCTTGGCACTTCGGGTATGAGTCTATTGTGCTCCCCTTTTTTGTTCACCTTACACTGACCCCAGTGTCTCTAACAAGCTCCAATATCTTGTGCAGGTTGTTCTTGTCAAAATTTATATCTGGTTGTTGGGTCCAAGATTCTCTTTCTTTTGGGCTCCAGGACCCCACAATCAAACAAAATGTGTACTGCGGTCTCTGGTACGAGACTGCAAAGATGACAGTTAGTTGAGACTTGTAGTTGTCCCACCTTATTAAGTGGCTCCGGATATGGCCATGTCCGATAATAATGGAAACAATCTGTCTCAGGAATTAACAGATATCTTTCATATAACCAGGTATAAATTTATCGTACATCATGAAATTCATCCTCGCTATCATTGCTATTATTAGTACAAAAAAAATATTATTCATCGGGTATACATTATTTTCTTGGTTAAAAACATTACACATAGATTTGTTATTTTCATTCGTCGTATAAATCTTTTGTTCTAGCAACTTCATTCTAATAACAGTGTTTGATGTTCTATATTGTTTTCCTTCCCAACCAAATCTAATTTAATAAGATATTCATTTGAGGGGAGGATAACAGAAAAGAACCTTTATTTTTATCTTTTTTTTGCAGTTGCTAGAGTTGTTCGATTCCGAAGACCCTAGAGAAAGAGATTTCCTGAAGACTACATTACACAGGATATATGGAAAATTTTTAGGTCTCCGTGCTTATATCCGGAAACAAATTAATAATATATTCTATAGGTGAGTTCAGTAATTTACATCATCTAGTTCATTAACATGTGCATTAATTATGATTAAAATATGGCATTTCATGTTAATCATTTTATAACTTATTTTAACTTAGAATAATTTTGATTTAATAAAAGTTAAACATATTATCTATGTAATATGACATAGTTTATAATTTTTTTTAGGTTTTAATTCTTCAAACGTTCATGTACAATTCCAACGTGGATAATACGAAGATGAAGGGACCACTACCAAAACTTAGATTACCAAAAAATATGCTAAAATATTAACTTAAAATGAAATATTAATTCAGTGAATTAAAATAAAGCATCATTTTAGTTACTGATTTTACATAACAATATGTACAGTACAGAATATTTACAGTTTTCAAAAAAAACTAGGAATTTTTATTTTTTGCAATTAATACTCTTCTATTTTATTGAGCACCTGGAAAATAGAGCCGTTTACGTTCTGCTGTGCAAATGACGAGATCGACTTTTTTGAAAGTTCCGGCTGTTCCTCTTCTTCATTTGAAGATACACCATCATAAAATCTGTTGTACATAACATCAACTAAAATTTCTACATTATGTTTAACATCTTCACAGTTCTCCACAGCTGTTATGACCTCAACTGTTTCAGTTTGCTCTTTGTTATGAATCCATGCTTTTTTGTTACATTCAATTCAACTGGTTTTGTTTTCACATTTTTGAAACATGTGTTAGCTGATCTACCTATTGTCAATGGCAGCTTTTCTAATCAATTATATTTGCCCCAAGTAACAGTTTTGTGTTTCACTACAAAGTTTGCCTTATAAAGCCAGTATTTTGTCTGGAGTAAATTTACGAAATTCGCTACGCTCATGAGCTTTAACAATGTCAGGTAATTTTCTATCTTCAATTGTTTGTAACAAATCACTTTTCTATACATTTACTGTTTGTACATCCAAAAATCCGCTTCCTCCACAAACAGTTTTGAAGGAAATCTTTCTTTCTTCCAAGCTTGCTGCAAATTGTTCAACTATAAACTCTAACAAAAGGGTCCACTTAACAGAATGTTCTGGTCTTATGCATGTTTAAATCATTCGTCAACATTAAAATTTTCCGATCCCCCCCCTTGCATTTTTTCTTTCTTTATCACTAGACTTAGTTGCACTGTTCAAAATTTTGTCTCTTTTTTTATATAAGTTGACAACGTATTGGGTGGGATTTTAAAGTCTTTCACTATTTTAGACTTCTTTTTTTCCCACTTACCTGAAGTAACAGGCATCTTTTCAGTAAATATATATATATATATATATATATATATATATATATTGTTTTTTGACATTGACATCATGACAACCACTGTACTATACGAATAATAAAATAAAGACTACAGTAACTCTACATAACAAAAATTAAACAATTCACTACTATACACAAATCTTAAAAAATCGAAACAAAAGTTGTGGTGAAATATTTGTTCACGAATACTTGCAGACAAATTTAGACTTGCATTTAAAATTCTACTTTAAATAATGTTTGCTACATTTTTTAGTTTGTTAATTTTGTTTACTGCTGTATGTGTACTCAGTTTTATATAAATTATTGTAAAACAGCTGTTTTATAAATGATTGAATTACAAGATAAAAACCTAAACGTAATCTGACTACAGAAAATATGCTAAATAGTATGAAATAACTTTTGTGTATATTTTTACAGTTGAAAGATTAGAGATTTTTACAGAAATTTTTTCTTGATATTATGGTACCTAGTTCATCTAGTTCATGATATAGTGTACTATTTTGATTAAATTATAATCTTATTATAAAGTTATTATTATTCACATTAGTCACTCTAATATATTTAAAAACCTAGAGTCCAAACCATTGATTAGACGATGACAATGGTTATAAGTCTTAAAATCTAACCACAGTTAGTAGTCACATGTAAGATCACTAGCCTTCAACAGAAATGTAAAATTATTGCTTATGTCCACTAACTTATTGGTTACTGCAACATTTGAACTTCTTTCCGTAACTGTAAATATTATGTGAATATAATCTTCTACTAAAATGTAAAGTTATTCACACAATAGTGAATAATTTGAGATGTTGTTTATGCAGTTATCTTTTACAGCAATACTTTTTATTTGTTCTCTGATTATGTCATCTAAGTGAACTTATAACCATTATTTATTTTTTGTAATTTAACTATTTTATTAAATATAACATAGTATTTTAGTTCTTTTATTGTATTGTACCGTGAAGCGGAGGTTTGGTCTGCTAACAACAAATGTGAACATTTTAGGGTTTGAGTTTGAGCGTGAGCGTAGGTTGTGGATCTTTTGAATGGGGCTTGGAACCAGTGAGTGTCAGCCTGGACCGGTAACTACGCAATTTAACAAACTCAGTCAGTCAGCATTGATGCACGTTAGCATGCTAAATAATAATAATTATTATTAAACTAAACTATAGTAAACTAAATATTATATAATATTTCTTAGGAGGTTGACTCTAATAACTTAGTGGTTCTTACGTAACTAACTGGGCCAAAATGACCGACTAGCCACGTATACATCTTGTTCGGGTTATGACAGTTTGTAGCGCAATGTAAGACCTCCGGGTCAAAGACCCACCCCAATCTGGCCTTCAGTGCATTATAGGTAAATGTGTAACCTGGTATGCGACAACCCGCAATTCCACGGAACCCCAAGATCTACTGCACCCAGGATGAAGGGGCAAACGGTGGTGTAGAAAACACCACAGTATACATAAATGTATGACTTTTAATATTGAATAATAATAGAAATATAGATACACACAAAAACACATAATTAAATCAAGGTTTTGTTTGTGTTGCAGTTTTATTTATGAGACGGAACATCATAACGGTATAGCTGAACTTTTAGAAATTTTAGGCAGGTGAGTCCATTTATAATTTTGTACTAATTTTTAAAACAATTCTTAATGTATTTATGATAGTGATGATTTTTACTCAAGCCTATGCTTACTTTGGAAGGCATGTTAATAGAACTAGTATGTATTGTATATAACTCTTTCTTAATAATCTTGTTTTCTGTTATTCTAACTTATATTTTCAGTTCGAGGTTTAGTGGTTTTATCGGATTAAAGATTAACGTAATGTTAAAATTGTTTAGGCTTCTAAACGTTTTGGTTTCAAGGAATACCAAAACCAGTTTTCATACTTATTGATTCAACTTATTAAACCACTATTTACCAAATATAAATATTTATGCATTTTATGTAGCATAACCTCAAAATGTGCTTTTTTAACTCATTTTCATCATTTAAAAATATCTAATGAAATTTTAATGTTTTAATATAATACTCTGGATGTTATGTCGTGAACTACCGGTGTTTATGATCAGGTCCACGTTGTTGCGACATTTGTCACTTGCCGCTGGGTCTATTAAAAGTTAATTAAGTGCTTAGATAATTTACATTCGAGTTAACTCATCCCTGCACACCTAATTTACAAACACCAATGCAATCCCCAAACAAAACGAGGTTTGCTGACCAGTGTGAAGTCACTTCCTACCAATCAACAGTTTGTAAATTTTCTGTTTCGATCACTTTTGTCTTAATTTTTGAAATTTAATTTTGTCATCTTTTGGACTAACCTCAATGTTTTTATCTTTTATTTTTCTGTTAATTCTTACTCAAAGGCCATGTTTTATGGAAGAGAGGTTTCCAAATTTTAATCTACACTAATATATAATAGTTAATTCATATATCACTAAAATTTCTAAATTATGATCACAAACATAGAAATAATTTTATATCGCCTGAAATTTACAAATATGAGGTTCAAATGAAATAAGATTATCAAAATAAACAAGATGTTTTCTTTCTTAAAATTGATTAAAAAATTAATTTCATATAAAATCCCAAGTACCAATTAATTAATAAAGATTGAAAAATTATTTTAGTACTATTTTACTGCATAACCAAAGCACTACAAGTTTTGATTTTAAAAGAATTTAATAAATTAAAAATTTTCCCTAAAGTTTAAATTTTCACAATTTAATAAATTTGAATGAAAAAGTCCTCTTTATATACTGAATAATCCAATAATTTGTATTGGTTGTACCTTTAGTAATACAGTAGAACCTCTGTTAACCGGCCTCGGATTAACCGGCCTATTTTGTAGTGTACTGTTTCGATGAGAGTTTCCGAAAATAAATTGTAATTGAAACACCAAAGCGGCAGCGAGTCAAACGACTTTGTCGATAGCGGTATCCCATTGTCGGCGGTGTAAAAACACCAAAGCGGTGGTGGCGTAAAAAAACCCGCAGCATTGGCGCCTGTCTGCTATACCTACAGGTTCCAATGCCGCGGTGTTTTTACGCCGCCGACAATAGAATACCGCTATCGACAAAGTCGTTTGACTCAGTGCCGCAGTGTTTTTACGCTGCCGACAATGGGATACCGCTATCGACAAAGTCGTTTGACTCGCCACCGCTTAGGTGCCGCAGTGTTTTTACGCTGCCGACAATGGGATATTGCTATCGACAAAGTCATTAGACTCATCGCCGTTTTGGTGTTTCAATTACAACTTATTTTTGGAAACTCTCATCGAACCAGTATACTATGAAATAAGCCGGTTAATCCGAGGACCGGTTGATCCGAGGCCGGTTAACAGAGGTTCTACTGTATATTTAACTAACATTTATTCTTACTTTTATAGATTGTCAGCAATTTTTTTTAAGTTTTCATTGTGTTAAGTTGTTCAAAATTTCATATAAAAAATTGTGTGCATATTATTTATTGTTAATTTAATAATGTTTTCTTAAACAGTATAATCAATGGATTTGCATTACCTCTGAAAGATGAACACAAAGTGTTTTTGCTCAAAGTGTTACTGCCGCTTCATAAAGTCAAATCTCTATCTGTGTACCACCCACAGCTGGCCTATTGTGTGGTACAATTTCTAGAGAAGGACCCATCACTTACCGAGCCAGTTATCAAGTGCCTCCTCAAGTACTGGCCAAAAACACATTCGCCTAAAGAAGTAAGTTGTTAGATTGTTTTGCCTTTAGTTGTGGCTGACTATAACAAGAACAACTTTTTTTTTTCCTGTTTAAGAGTACACTTTTTTTAAGTAGGACGCACTTAAAATTTTGAAACAATTAGTATTTTTAGTTTTAAACCTATCTAGTGTATGGAAAAAGTGACTTGATGTCTGGATGTTTGTTAAAATGTTATAGTCATCTCAACTGTCGGTAAGTGGCTGAATTGATTTTAATGCAGTTTGTAATATTTAATTCTTTACATTGTACACTATAATTTAATTATGACCTTAAAAATTGTGCACAAATTTTCTCAAAAGCCTAAACAAATGAAGCTCTTACTATCTTTCCAAATCCCAAGTCAAAAGATTTTTATTAAAAAATTATCTATGTATTTTAGTTGCTCTAGAAAATCAGAAATCAAATTGAGAGCACAAGAAATATTATGGAGAAACAGACAAATCTGTGGTGTAAATTTACTTTCACAGAAAATGATACGTAATTGAAATGGATCACATTTTTCTAAAGTAATAAAATTTAATACAGTGATAAACACATGCTGCTCTGAAATCATGTTGATTCCCATTATTTTTGTTGAATATAAATTAAAAAGCCATATTATCTTTAATATCTTGAATATTAAGATGGTTTTATAAAAGCTAAAATTCCTAGTCTTTGTATTTTATTTGTTTTGAATACCCAATAACAATTATTTTGCATGTAACAAAATTAGTTAACATTTATTTTAAAAACCCATATTTGATTTTCTGATATTTTTTAGTAACAAATAAACCATTAAACTATACCAAATTAGTGAAAATAATAAAGAAAATTCACCCCATATAGCAGAAAATTTTGATTTTTTTTATTTTTATTATTATTTTTTTTCAAATTTATCCATGTCATTTTAAAAACCAATCTTTATAACAAATTCGGTGAAAATTGAACACAAATTTGATTGACCTATGAAAACTTATTGGACCACGATTGGCACACATTTCATATTCCCAAATCTAAATTTTACCAATATGACAGCTGCGTAGCTATATTTTCCAATAATTAAAACTGGATAAAGTTTATCCAAAGTTGAAATTTTGAACTTTGTAAAGTTGAATGAATATTCATTATAAATATTAATATAAATTAGAGGAATCAGTAATCCAATATTATGTGTTAATAAGTGGTATAAGATGGTAAACATATATCAAATAAATATCAGCCTAGAAATTAAATGTTTCCATATTTGTATATCAGTACAGTGAAACTTCCAAATAACGAACATTGCTCGGAGGCATAAAATGTCCGCTATTGAGAAGTCTCCACTATCGGGAGAGATGCAGTTATATAGGCTGGCTGATAAAGCATGATAAGCAACCAGAATAGCGTCTTGTAATGATATTGAACACGTTTAGAAAATTTAAATAGTGAACCTAAATTATATGTTCATTAACCAACTGTATAATAATGCACATTACTTTAATACCATATACGGTCGGTAAAGTGAAATAAATTAAAAATCGGTATTGTTTCACAACTGTCTACTGTATTATCAAAGCCTTTATAGTACAACATAAATGTTTTAATTTCACAAAAATACACAATAAACACAAATTTGTAAATTAAATTATATTCTTTATTTATTAATTATTTCGTACTACAATACTGAATAAACAAATAGACAAATTTAGAAAATGTAAATTGTAAAAAGAATAAAATCAAACTATGTAAGGTTTAAAGTTAAACGTTTTTATACGAGAGATATCACAATACACAACTATACTACACTGTATTCTCATAGGAACTTTATTGAAACTGAATTCTTAAATGATACAAACAACTCCTGTATAAAAGACATAAAGAAAACAAATCTAGTTTCCTGGAAGTAAACTTCCGAACAGACATTGCAATGTGTGTTTCGAGACATCTTAAATTTCCTAGAAAATGGTGATATTTTATGCTCTGATGCCATATTATGTATTATTCAGAAGTTTCAACTGACCCATTGACCATCAATTTTGTGTCCGTTTTTGGGAAAGTTGGTTATTTAGAATCACTACAAAGACCAAAAAAGGTATAATCCTGGTCAGGGATTACAAAAATGTCCATTTAATAGAAGTTTCCACTAATTAGAAGTGTCTGTTAAGGGAAGCTTCACTGTACTAGATTCTATGTACTGGAAATATTTGATTTTTTAACATAATGTAATAAATAGTAATGATAACAGTTTCAATAATACTCAATGTGTAGTTGAGAGTTTTTGTTTGATAAAAAGTTTAAGGTAAATGATCTAATTATTTTCCTTATTGTTTTAGGTAATGTTTTTGAATGAGTTAGAAGAGATATTAGATGTAATAGAACCTGCTGAATTTCAAAAAGTTATGGAACCATTATTCACTCAACTGGCTAAATGTGTATCTAGTCCACACTTCCAGGTAAAACTAGATTATATTTATCTCTACATTATTTTATTATTTATTTTGTTACCAATTGTAAAATTAATATATAAAATCAAAAGTTCTGATTACTTATGAACATTAATCTTATATAATGTTTATCGATAATGGATCTTTCATTTTTTTTTTTTAAGGTGGCAGAAAGAGCTTTATACTATTGGAACAACGAATACATCATGTCTCTAATTAGTGATAATGCGGCGACCATCTTACCTATCATGTTCCCCTCATTATACCGCAACTCCAAGACACATTGGAATAAGTAAGTCAAGATCAAAATTAAGTGACTTTTAACTTAACCTATCTTGTACCACAAAGGGAAAAATTGACTTTCCATTTTAGATTTGTTTTATTGTTTTTTTATTACATATAAATAAACTCTACAATACAATTTTTTAAATCTTTAACCTTTTTCTATTGTCATTATCCAATTTATAAATGGAAAGAACACTTTGAATATTATTAATTGTTGGTAATATCAACTTCAAAATGAAAATAATTAAAGAAATTGTATACCAAAAGCCAACGGATTTAATAATCCAACAAATTTAACTTCAGATATTGAGATGTTAACTTTCATGTTTATTATAAATAAGAGTAAGAATTATTATAAATTATTATTACAGAAAGTAAGTATTATATTTCATTTTAATTGATAATTATATAATTTATATATAAATAATTATATTCACTTGATGTTTAGTTTTAACTTTCTGTTTACTCTTAACCCGCCGTTACTCACTAAGGGTATTATTGTGCTGTTACTCACTACTGAGCGCTCTGCTCACCTATATTAAAAACTTAAAAATAAAGTTATATGTTAAGTAAAACTCATTTTATAATATCTTGTTAATATTTCATACATATCTATACAAAATAAATACATTTTTAAACATCAGTAGGCTACAAAGAGTACAAAATATTTTTTTTCCATTTTTTACTACTTAAAATTTTTGAAAGTTAAAATTATTTTTCTAGTGTTATTTTGAAATTTACAAAATAAATACAAATAAAACAAAGTAAGATATTATTATAAATAAACAATTGTAGAAAGAAATAATGCATCCCCCTCCCCAACAAATAATCACTCTCATTGTTTCCAATATCGTTATGTATGTTTTTTTACAAATTGTTGCATTACATTCTATACAACGAAACATTGTTTTTCTGTTCTTATCGATTTATATAACAGAACCAATATTAGAATAAGGAATAAGATTGTAGGTGGGAATAGAGAGCATATCCTTAAAATCAATGTTTTGTCTATAAGAGATAACTAGACAATTGGTGCTGTTTAACAACAAAACCACTAGGTTCACATTTAGTAATATGTCTTCAAAACAGTGTGTTCAGGATGATTTTGTTCATTAAATAACAAACTTCCCTATATTCTCAATTGTACTCTTTTACAATATTTTTACCTATTTGCTATGCTATGTATTTTCCTATATTTCGTATAAAATAATGTACCACAATTCACACTCAGTAATTGCCGTTTTTATGAAAAATTTATGGGTTTTTTTTTTTTTACATATCCTAGTAAGGCATGAGTTTTGTTTAGTTTAGAATTTTTTTTTTTCTTTTTCCGTAGCAAACCCTAACTGATTTTCTTTTATTTAATCCAAATAGATAAATCACCACAACCAGATTCCAAATGATTAGTTTCAAATGAAATATAAAAATGCTAATTCAATCTTATTTTCTTAAGTAAAACTTCTGCTTGGTGTTTGGATTCCTTATGTAGAATCAGTAATGACTATTTTCTGCCTGTAATTATTATCTCTCCTCACCTCTCCCCAGCGATCTCTGCTTTATCTCGGTTATTTGGTTCCTGGATGGTACACCTTTTATTCTTTTTTATTGAATCCTTTCTAACAATAGTGTAAGGTTGTATTATTTAATACAGTATAAAAATTTTGGTGAGTTTAATCATATTGCTCTTGATGTGCTTACATTAGTGTAGGCGTCGTGGTAGTCAGTTTGACAATATTAATGATGCGTGTTATTGAATAAACCATGTGAATTATAAATTTTCTATTTAACATAATGTGAATAAATTCTATTTTTTGTTTATTTATAATTTTGAAATCGGATTTTCTTTATTTAGCTGTTTAAATAATACTATTAAAACAGGGATATTTAGGTTTTCTTATGTCTTCAGTGATGGGTGTTGACATTAAGTCATCACACTTGAAGCGGACAAGTGGGGACACTACTAAGACAATTTACTGCCTCTGATTAACACACGTTAATAAAAACTTGTTTTTATCTCATGACAAGGGTGACTAAATATAAATATCATATCCGTTCATTTCATATCCAAAATCAATTATGACTGTTTTTCTCATTTCATTAGTCCATGTTGTATCCTGTTTTCGTTGGTGCCCTAACTGTATTCTATCAGTTTAGCCCTTGTTTTAAAACCGAGCCAGACTCAGAAAACAATGCCGTGTTTCTAAAATTGAGACAGGCTCTTCAAACCATGTCGAGCTCGAAGAATCGCGCTGGGCTCAAAATTTTGATGGCTCGCACATCCCTACAGTCCCATCAATTTCCTACAGGTCTTGAAAGTTTATTCCTGATCAATATAGGAAGCCAATCAATGTTATTATTTCATAAATATTTGTAGATATAACATCTCTGAGCCATGTATAGTTTCTTCTTACTTTATCTAAGTATCCATTTTAGTACTTCCTTCAAAACATCGAATGGTAAAAACAGTTGCTAGCAATAAATAGTAGTTTGTCCATCCCATGCTTTCTTTTTAATACCAGGCAAATTGGACACTAAATTGTGTTTTCTTTTGGGAGGACCACACTTAATATCACCAACTTTACCCCAAGAAATACAGTAGTATAGCAAATTCACAAAGCACCCACAAAAACTTGTTCTATGGAATCATTGCAGCCTTGAGATCCTGCAACAACTTCTTCTATTATTGCAGCTATTGAATCACTGCAACCCTTCCATTTCATAAACAAGTGAATTTCCCAATTCTGAATCATGATTACTGTGATAAAGGAAATTAGACATCTCTCCTTCACTTTCATTTAAACTCACTTCACCACATTTTCCTTCCAACCAATCTTTATCAGGATTGGACATGAAGACTGAACTTGATGTGCAACCGATTAACACGAAAAATATGAGTATGATTTATATACACTAACACACAAACTAACACAACAATGAAAATCAAAATTCACATTAAAACTAATTTAATCCCATAAAATAATATAGAATATATCTGTAATGCTGTTACTTATTACTGAGCACTGCGCTCACCATCCTTGTCACAAAGCTACATTAATGGCTTCTATGGAACAAAATGTTGACATTGTTTACATCTACCACTTCCCAATAGCGTCTTTGAAAAGTTCAGTACAGGTCAAAAGTTTTGCTATGAAAATACATTCACAACAATCATAAAACTACAGAAGTGAGCACGGTGAGTAACGGTGGGTTATATATGAGTTTTTTTATTATCAATACTGTACAGATCATCTTAGACGATTTAACAGTACTTTCATGAAAATATTCTATTTGCTTTCAGGATTTTTAAAAAGGTATAATTTTTTGTAGATGGTGATCTAGGAAAACTTTTACCATTATAATTTAACATGAAACATTTATTAAGTACACAAAATTACATAAAACTGTATCAAATCATATAAAAGTGAGTGATTCAAAACAGTTGGCAATAGATGTCATGTTGCAGTTGCTATGGTGATATGTGTTGTTAATTTGTTTACTTACATTTGTACTGGCCACAGTGGTGGAAAACCTTTATCATTTTTGATGAACAGTAAACACTCATTTGGCATAAAAATTACATCCTCAAATAAATCTATAGAGAAACATTTGATAAATCATAACTCTTTTAAAGTAAATATTGAAAGTGTCTTCCTTGTGCATTCAATTATAAATCCACCTGTCACTTCATGTTTACATATGTTCTGAGAAGTGTGACGATGTCAATATTGTTGATTTCTTGAATGAAGTTGTCTTGAAGATGTGCATTCTTCAACATCATCCTAAGTGATACATTCTGCCCTTTAAAAAACCCCAAAGATAAAAGTCTGAACTGATGTCGGGCAAAACAAAGTGGCATCTTTAGAAGATCCATTGAAGTACCTGATGTATGGTAAGTTGCACCATCATTTCAAATATTTCTATTGCTTTTGGACAAACATAATCAAAACATGTATCTATTTACAAAATGACATTTTACTATATCAATTAATATTACACCAACAATTAATATTTACAACAATCAATCGTAATAACAAAATACAAAAGTTAAATAAAAATTAAAAACAAAATGCACCAAGAGTTGCATACCTATCATGGTGAAAATAGCTTTGTGTCAGCTCAATGTCATCAAGGTTTTCCACAAATTCCATGAAGATCTGTACATAAAGCTCACTTTTAACATGTTCATAAATAAAATGTATCCAACAATCATCATGACAGATATAATATACCAACAAAAACGAGTCTTGTTTGAATGCAATGGATGTTCATTAATTAGCTGAGAGTTTTAGCCGCACACTACCTAGAGTTTTGAATTCACATATCCTGACCAGGGAAACCACACCTCATTCGTAAACCATGTGGTAGCAAGAATTTCATGCCTTGGCGTTTAATCAGTCTGAAATCATTGTCAATACCAAATTCTTTTTACCAAATATAATCTATTTTAATATTAAACAGACAAAAAAATATATAATATATATTGAAGTTTTTAGATAACAATGTATTTTTACTTGGCTTGTGTTTAATTTTTTTTTAATTGCTATTAAACATTAGAAAACCAGGAAGGAGCAAATTTAACAAACGCGATTGCAAGGAATGAGATGTAAATTAAATATATAATATGTATTATCCAATAAATTTGTAATAAAAAACTATCCAAACTGTATTTGTTTTAAACCATAAATAATGATAACACTAATCTTGTTACAGAACAATTCATGGCTTGATCTACAATGCTCTAAAACTCTTCATGGAAATGAACCAAAAACTTTTTGATGAATGCACACAACAATATAAACAAGAAAGGCAAAAGTAAGTACTTTCTATCATAAACCTTATTTATCTGGTTTCCACGTATGCAAGTTGTATACAGATAACTTAAAAAACAAAATATAGTGTAGAAAAGTATAGTGAAGAAAATTTGGAAGTACCTGTGTACACATGTCTACCAAATATATACAAAATAAATTTGTAGTCTGTATTTTAGTTAGGATTTGTTATAATTTTGAAAATCTACGATTATAAAGTGCGATTGACCATTCCATCATCATCATCATCTTTTGACATTCCACTATCTGCTCAACCTCTTCCATTTCTGATGATCTCTCCACACATGCTCCTCCTCCTCCCTTATCCTGCATTCTCTCCTTAATTTCAACCGTCCATCTTGTTTCGTGGTTCATAAATCTTCTACTCTTTTCTAGTTTTTTTCTAGGCATTCTGATTGACACCATTCTTATTACTATTGCAAACATTAACTCTTGAGTGTCTATTTCAGTGGTACAATCTTTAAACCGTCACAAAGTTCTTCTTATCTTATTCTATCCCTTCTGTAACATTTTCTATTCCTCTCAAAAATATCATCTCTCTCTCGTCTACAGTCTACTCAAATTTTTCTTTGTCCCACATCTATGACTGACACATATGTCAAAATTAGTTTATAGCACATTTTATACATCATTATTTTGGCTCCTTTCCCTATGATCCATCATCATGATGTAAAACTGGCCATCTGCCAGTTTGTATTTTACCACTGATGATCTTGCACACTAGGTAGTTGAACTCCTCTATATTTTTAAGATTCTTTACATCTAGTGTCACTTTCCTTCTTGGTTCTTTATTTCTGTCCACCTTCAATATCTTACTATTTCTAAATTTATATTCAATCTGTGCTTCCTCAATGCTGTCGCCCATTTGGCTAGTTCCTTCTTCAGGTTTTCCCCAATCTCCATGACATCATCTACGTATCCCTGCAGTTTCTCTGCTTTTCTGTACCCCTTCTGTGATGACTTTATCCATTATTATGTTAAATAGGAAAGTTTTTAAACAATTTGTTATCTCACTTCCCTTTCGGTTTAGAAGCATTAAGAGTATTTCTCTTCAACTCTTACACAATTTTTGTACATTACATATGTTTTGTATTATCTCTGCATCTTATCATAAGCTTTCTATGGCCATCACAATATCTTTACTATGCTCCCTTCTTTTTTACGATCCGCCTTAGCACAAAGATAATATCCTCAGTTGATCTTTATTGTCTGACGTCAACAATGTTCTTCCCTAGCAGTTTCTTCTAGTTTTCTTTTAATTTTTCGCAATAGTAGTTTCTCATAGATTATTGACAGTGACTCAGCACTATAAGTCCTCTATAGTTTTTACCCTTAAGCTTTTTTCCTTTCTTATATACAGTTAGAAATATTATCTTCTTTTTCTTCTTTATCACTATGTATGGTATAGACATTACATTCTGACTGATTCTGCATCTTTTATCATCTGCCTTCAACTATCACACGTGTGAATTCCCATTTTAGAACTCTCCTGCTGTATAATATATATTTAAAAAAAGTTGAATGGCTTAAATTAATAGTTATAACGAGACTAAAAATAAAAGACAGCAGTGTCTAAATAAAGTAACTCACAAAATCCTTGGTAACCTTGGTCATAACCAAGAAAAGTGTTTCGATTGGGATTTTGGTTAACAGCATAAAAACATTTTCAATAAAATAATACATAAAGAAAAGTAATTTAAGTATTTGGAAATTAAAATGAATAATAGATAATACTAGTAATTATAATACAATATATTTTATGTTCATAAAAAATTATTAGTATATAAGTGTAAAATACTGTGAAATGTGAAATAATGATGGCATTTGGTGGTTCGCTGTGCACTGTGTGTAGAATGCATGGCGGTTTTTCCCCCTTCTTTTAGAGAGAATCTATAGGACAGGCATAGGATTAGCATCCTATGTTAATACATCGGAGTGGTTGTTATAAAAAGTATTTAGTTTCTAAGATGTGTTTTGTACAAAAATTATGTATGAGTGAATATAACATGCATTTGTTATAATGTTTAATTTGTTCAGCATTTGTGTCTCAATGTCGTTTTCTTGTTCAACTTGTCCAAGTACTCATTATAGAACATTTATTAATCCTAAAACCGGCAATTTAAGCTTTTTCCTTTTTTGATAAATTTTTTACAAAATTCATAAAAAAAATAGTAATATTGTGCAAAAAACAACTTGTTATATATCATTTTTCTCAGAAAGGTCCATAGAATTTATCTACATTATGAAACAAATCTTAGGTGTAAAAGTTTTGGAGTTAGTATGTTGGGATTAAAAAAATGTGCAAAAAAAGATGTGACCACTGAAAAGTCTATTTATTCCATACAAATATTAAAAAGATTTTGCAAGAATTACAAAAGTTTTGTAATGTAGTTGTGAATAAAAGTTGATAAAAAATTAATCAATTTATAAAATTTACATGTTGAAAAATCAATTTTTATGATGGGAAAACTTACTATAAAGTAAGGATTATTTTTATAAATTAACCATAAATACTAATATTGTGCAAAATACAACTTACAACTTATTATATACAATAAACACTCTCATCCGGAAACTCCGATATCCGGCCGTCGTATGCCATCGTATAAAAAATAATAAAAATACAATTTTCTATACAAAAATAATATTTTTGCGCCGAATATTAGTGAACGATGTTTTTGAGCTAGGCACTGGGCAGTAGTGCGGTTCTGATTCCAAGAATGTCGAATAAAGAAGGAAGGGGTGTGCGTAAACAAGGTCAGACGGCAGGTGCATTGTCTGTCGTGGAGTCAGTTCTGTTGTGTTTGCGTGTAGCGTAACTTCGGCCGTCCTTTCGCTTTGTCTTAAGGCTTGTTTTCGGTGTGTGATTAAGTGTATATTTTATTACTGTAATTCCTTTTAGTCGTCTTTAATAGTTTACATACGTAGTGCGTTGTAATTAGATTTTAAGATTTGTATTTGCTGTAAATATTTGTTTATAAAATGTCCGAGAAACGGAAGAAAACTATGTTTTCCATTGAGGAAAAACTCAATGCAATTAGGCGCTTAGATGCGGGAAAGACTGCTAAAAAGATAGCTAATGAAATGGGTGTAGGAACTAGTACGGTGAGTGACTGGAAGAAATCCTATGAAAATTTGGAAAAGTGGTGCTCTAACCAGGCTTCAAGTTCAGGCATCAAAAAGTGCAAAATAATGAAGACACCACAAAAGGACAAAGTCAACGAAGCTCTATTTTTGTGGTTTACACAGTGTAGGTCTAAAGGATTGCCCGTATCAGGACCTATTTTACAACAAAAAGCTCTTCAGTTCAATAAGGATATGGGAAACGAGTCCGACTTTAAAGCTAGTGAGGGGTGGTTGGGAAAGTGGAAAAATAGATACGGGATTAGAAAACTTCAAATGAGTGGAGAGAAGCTTTCAGAAAATGAAGGAAGTGTGGAAGAATTTAAACTTTTTTTACATAAGCTGCTTGACGAAGAAGGAATTAGTGGAGATCAACTGTACAATTGCGATGAAAGTGGCTTAAACTTTAAAATGTTGCCAAGCTGTACTTTAGCCTCCAAAGAAGAAGCCAGTGCCCCAGGTTATAAAAAGAAAGAGTCACAATTTTGGCCTGCAGTAACGTGACAGGATATAATAAATTAAAACTTTGCATTATCGGCAAATCACAAAAACCGAGGGCGTTCAAAAATTTCAAGGATTATTCTGCTTTACCAGTATGGTACAAAGGACAAAAAAGTGCATGGATGAACTCTGCTATTTTTAAGGACTGGTTTAAAAACCAGTTCGTTCCAGCTGTAGAAAAATATTCAGAAGAAAACAACTTGCCTAAAAAAGCTATTTTATTGCTGGACAACGCTCCTTCACACCCATCTGCGGATGAACTAAGAAGTGGGGAAATAAAGTGTATCTTCTTGCCACCGAACGTAACATCTCTTTGTCAACCCATGGATCAAGGTGTCCTCGAAACACTAAAACGGTTATACCGCCGTAAGTTACTCAGAATCATAATTGCTGGTATGGACATGGAAAAAAGTGCTTCACAGTGCCTTAAAGACGTAGACATGTTAGATGTTGCCTTATGGATTTTTAGTGCTTGGGACGAAATCAAGACAACAACACTTGTAAAATCTTGGAAAAAATATTACTAATCAATATTTGACATTTTGCAAACGTATCGAAAAGAAAACTGGATTAGTTACAACTTTGTAGAATGTAGAATATATCTCAAAAACTATGACACCTATGATAATTTGGAATACATAATTCGAAAGAGGAAGAAAAATACTATAAAATATTGTCAATTTGTAATATTTTTACAAGAATTACCATTTACAAAAGTTAGATCAATGTGACCCTATTTTATTATATTGTGAATAACAGTAAAGTGCTCCTCCCTAGCTGCAAACACTCTAACTACATCAAATTCTTTAATTTTTACCTTTTGCTGTATAGAATTTTGGTTACATGATTATAAAAGGTTAAAACATTACCTTTATAATGATATATAACACATTTCGATATAATTATATTTACTAGGCTCAAAATTTTATTGAAAAAATGTGATTTTTATGGTGTAAAAACATATTAAATTTTTTTTATTTTGTTTAATTTTTATAGAATAAAAACTATAAAGTTAGGAAGATTTGGAAACCACAGATCGAAAGATGAAGAATCCTTGTATATAAATAATGTCACTGTAGATTTGTTAAACAGAAATATGGACTTGTGAAAATTAGACAACGAATGATTTTTTTGCAGCAAAATACACTTACTTTACCAATTAATTAAATATTATTTATAACATTTTATGGTATTTTGGTTACATGAATGAATATGAAAGTTTGAAACATTAGCTTTACAATGGTATATTACTTATTGGGGTAGGGTGATTCTTAGTGTGCAAAATGTTGAATTACAAATATCATGTTTTTGTGTCGATTAAAGACAAAGCACATGTGTGCCGAAATGTGGTTTAAACATGTGCAGAATTGTGGCCGTAGGCTAGACAACCATGTGACACGGGAAGCGTCATCAGAATAGTTCTTGGTCATTCTATTCCTTCGGGGTCGTTTTTCTTATTCAATTAAAAATAATAATAATATTTTGTAATTTAAAACAAAATTGTAAAAAAAATATTAGAATACATTACAACTACCATCTCTAAATTTAAGCATATCAAATTTCTCTTCATCCTCTGATTCTGATTTACTTCTTGTGCCATCTATCCAATTCTGTTCTCTCTAATAGTTCTTTAAAACATTTTATCCATGTTCTCATAAACTTCCTCTCAACCATTTATTTTTATTTTTATTTTTTTTATGATGTGTATTTTTAAAAAAAATTAATTTCAGAGAGAAAGAAAGAGTTCGAGACCGAGATGATATGTGGAGTAAAGTGGAATCTTTAGCTATGCGCAACCCTAGTTACCAAAAAGTACCTTTTACAGGTAGCAATAATAGCAGTATCGACTTGGCATCGCCGAATGCAGAGGGTGAAGAAGTTGACATCACTTATGAGAAGTTAGAAGCAGAAGCAAGAGAAGTAAGAAACACTGATAGACAGAATTCTTATTTTGTTATAACTGTATAACCTATAGATAAAAGTATTATTGTTATGTACATTTGTAAATTCTACATATATTTATTGTTTACAAACCACTTATTTATCAGTTTCAGACATTTTGTTAATTAATATGAAATTCTTGAAGAAAATAAATTTAATATCAGAAATTTCACTTGTTTATTTTTTTAATTTTTGATACTGTGCTATGTAGAATTTTAATAAAATATTTAATCCCGACTTATAATATATATCATTTTAGGTACGTAAGATACGGAATAAAGACAAACCTTTACTACGAAGAAAGTCAGAGCTTCCTCATGACACGTACACAGTTAAAGCTCTCAGCGATCACAAGCGTGCAGATGAATTCCTTACTACACCTCCTGATGTGAACAAGTGCTAGCCAAACTCCAATTTACCTGAAACATTGGTTACAATTGGATTGCTGTTCAAGTTGTAACATGTTTTACGTTGCTTATAAAACTTAGTATCTAGACTTCTAGCCTTGAAGACTCGTCACATTAAACCAAAAGTTCTAGATAATACTTATATTCTACCGTTATAGAAATAAACACACAAAAATACTGTATATTATATTTTCTTTTTTATTAAGGTTATTATTATTACTATAGTAAATTTTGTTTTCACCTTCTAGTTAAGTAAACCATATTTGTTGCTATTGCATTATTAAGAGAATTATTAAATTTAACTAAAACAAACTATTGTGTCCCTACGCTTTTAGCTTTCTCTTCTCTATAATAAATTTAATGGAGAAAGCTTAGTAATATTTGTGGGAAAAAATGTATATTCTTCATTTTTTTAAAGGCGGGTAAAAGAAAGAATTGCATGAAAAACATGCATTTGTAAATGTTATTAATGTAAGTTTATTATTGTTGATTTGATAACTAATCATAACATTACTAAATGTAACAATATTTTAATTGTGTCTGTTTTAAAAAAAAAAAAATTAAAAAGTATAAGAAACTTATACATTGTATAAGTATAATATTATTCTATTCATATGTTCAGATATAACTGCATCAAAATGTATAATAGCTATAAGGTTTGTTTATATAAATTTCTATTTAAAATAAATAATAAAGAAGATATATATTATAAATATTTAATATGTGCTTCATAATATAGAAGTACAATAATTACAATTATCAATTTTGTGTAAAAATAATTATAATATTGTCATTTATACATATTATATGAATTCAAGGAATTATATTTTTGTGGCGCTAAACAACTGAGAAATCTCAAACATTTTTATATATAAAGTAATTTTGTATGTAGGCTATGTGGTAAGTTAGGTTGGAAGAAGGAGAGACTGATGATAGTATATCCTAAACATAACCTCCAATAAATACCTTATTAATTCCTGTGATTCCGGTAATTTTATCAAATGTTACTCTATTTTGGATTTACAGATAATTAATTAATTGTGAAAATAATAGTAATCTTCAATAATATTGATTTAAAGCATAGAAAAAATTTGGCATCATTTAGGTACATTTGAAAACCAGGGCACATTTGTTATATTAGTAACAAATTAAATAAAACAGCTGATAATCCACCAAAACTATGGCATTATGGATGACAAACCCTATCTGCAAATGACATCTAATTATTACATAAACAAACCATTTTTAGTAACAAAATTTCTTATAAGAAAATACATTATTTTTTAACCATAGTAAGCCCATTCTTAAAAACTAGATGTTTAATGAAATATTTGTGTTACCTGATATAACTGAAGAAAAGGGACTTTTGAGAAATATATTTGTATTTGTTATAAATTGATATTTGGTGATTGAGAAGAATATTTTAAAAAACAATAAATTTTTAGAAAGACAATAGTACAAACTATTTAATGTATCTTTACTGTTTTATTCATATCATCAGTGTAAGAGTATTTTTGGCACCGATATACTGATAACAATATCATATTCAAAATTGTACAGTAATGTTTAAATTCTAATAATATAATTGTTCTATTAGCACATATATATGCTTTTCTCCCCCCCCCCTCCCTCAAAAATGTATACAACTTTAAAATTAATGTACTGTTTTTATTTAACTCTTTTTATTTTGTATATTATCTCAGGAATTGTTGAATGTTAGTAATTAATCATAATCACATTATTTGACCAGCAATAAAGAGTTAAAAAATTCTAGTTCACAACAATGCTAGGAATAATTTGTTTTAAGTAGGACCGTTTTATATTATGTCTTATAGGAATTTACATATGAAGTATTGAACATACCACAGTAATTATCCTAATAACATTATTTTAAATTATGTTTAGATGTGATTTTTGTATATAAAAATTCTTAAATCAATCAAAAATTGAATCAAAAAACTTTTTAATCAATCTGGTTTTTAGATTACCCCTGTTTTTAAAAATCTGTTACTGACAATCGAGAATTTGTTGTTTTTAATTAATTTTTTATTTCAAACTTATCTAGGAATAAATATTATTTGAAAATAATCATCACTATTCTCAGAATCCTTAACACAATCAAACTTTTTTTTTTTAATTATTATTGAAAGATGGCCATCCTTTCTTTTCCAATTTTTTCCTTATAGGAAAATTGTATGATGGGTAAAATATAAAAATTTCAAAAAATTTGTTGTGACTATTTTAATCCAAGTGGTATTCTCAAATATTTGAATTCCGGAACATTTTTTCTTCTTTTTTAAAATTTAATTTTTTTTTTTATCTGAGTGTGTTTTTTTGTAGTGTGCTATCTCTAAGTCTTGAATTATACTTCTGACTAATTCTTAATACAGGTATTGAAAGTTTAATCCACTTATTTAAAACTGACCTGTAGGAAGGAGGTCAATGGGAAAGTATCAAAATTCCTTAGAAAAATCAAAAACTTGAAAAAACCTAAAGTTTGTAAAAAGAGTAATGCATTCTATTTTTGCATAAATACATTATTTTTTTACTGAATTTTATAAGAAAATAGTAAAGGAAGAAAAACCTTTACTATAAAATCAAGTTTTACTATAAAATCCAGAAATAAGAGGTTTTAGTCAGTGGCAACATTGGTGTAAGAGATGTATCAAGCCATTAGAATAACCTAGCCTAATTCTAAAAGAAAGAAGTCGTAATTCTAATTCTAATTCTAATTCTAATTCGTCGTAAGAAGTAAGTAAAATCAAATTAATTAAAAGTAAAATTTTTTATGATAACAGTATGAAACACATGACATACACTTTTCTTGTAAACTCTTTCGTCACTGCCTTTCTCATACAGACCTAGGGATGGGTGAACTAATAGCTTTATAAATTCTGTTATAGTATGTTAACGGTGTTACAAGGAAAATAATAAACTTAAAAATTGGTAATAATAGACTTTAACCTCAATACTATCAATATGGGTGAAAAGAAAAAAGGCTATTGTCTGGTGGTCGTCGCATGCCAGTTATTCAAAATACTAGGTATACTATCAGATTATACTATATCTCTACTCCCACTCGTACATACTTTTCCAGTGGTAAATAGCTATGGTTAAACTTTTATAAGCTTAATTTCTATATTATTGTTTGGGAGTGACATGGAATAATTAACTATCTATGCTTTACTTCATGAATCACCAATATTATTGAGGTTTGAACCCAGTTGATGACATTGGTATTTTTCCAAGTATAAGATATTCCGCCACCCTCATTACTCTACAACACAATGTAATTAAAACAGGGACAGGGGGGGGAGATGAAAATCTGTTTCTACCTTCCTTTTAACATTGGTGGCATTCTGTTGTCATTTCAATTTGCTAGTGCATTCACCCGCACAGCTGTTTGGTTGAAACCATCACTCTAATGGCAACTACTTACTAATGGAACTACCAGAATGTAGTTATTGTTAAAACAACAATCAGTAAAGCTGATGTCAGGTGATGGATTCTACCAAACAGCTGTGCAGCTGAATCCACCAGTGGATTGTAGTGGTAACTAAGCTGTCACAACTCAACTGTCATATCAATGTAAATAAACAACAAATTAATTAAATGATTTACTTTGGAAATTTTTAAGAACAGCTTAACCAATGTTTTTGTTATAAAAACTATTATTACTATTAAAATCAATGTTTATTATGATAGTATATATCCAACATCATGTTGAGGGAAACATGTTTAGAAGGTTAATTTTAACTTTAATCTAATCTAAATATTGGTTTTCCAAAAACTCTGTGAATAAGTTAAGTTAGGCCAGGTTATGTTGTATCAAATAAACTCATGAAATTGACAAACTAGTTTGTCTTGAAATCAGGTTTGGCAGATTTGTGCAAAATATGTTGCGGTATAACTAATAGGTTATGTTATATATTCAAATGTTTTCTTATTCAGTGATTGTACTCTTTAAGACTATGTAGGAAAATTGGGTGTTACCCATTGTCAAGCTGATCTTAACAACTACCTTTTAATTCAAATGATAATGAAAATATGATTTCAACACTTTCTAAAATTTCTAGGTACATAAAGCTTTCCATTTTATAGGTTATTGATTTCTTTGCCATGTTTTGTACCGTGGATTTACAGTGGTTAAAAAAATGTCGTCTGGTAGCGGAAGGATCACTTACCACAGTCGATTGAGTGACATTCAGCTGAACTGTTATCTGCCTGTAAGTGCACCCATTTATGTTATTTAAACCATCTTCAATGCAAATGGTTTAAGCTATTCTTAGAATAATTTTATAGCTTATAAGTTACAAAATAATTTTAAATCCGAAACTAGTAACAAAATAATTCTACTTCAATCTCTCAAGAATGTAATAAGCAGGTCTATACAGAATCAATGCAGAACTAAAAATCCTGTAAACTTGTAGCTAAATCAGTGTTGTTATCATGACAATAGATTCATATGGCTTGATTTCTAGAACAGCAGTAACATTAGAGTTATTTTTGTAAAGCCCACTTAAATTGAATACCAAACCCTTAATCTAAATCTCTTCAAAGATGTATTTTTTTACTTTTAAAGGCTGTTTTCTACAGACTTTATAATGCTTGACTGCAGTGAAACAACCTTAGATTTTTAGCAAGAAGTTGTAATGGATTAGCTTATTTCACAATGCTATGGAATATGTCTAGATCTTGTGTGTAGTTTCTAAAATGAAACTGGTTCTGATAAGTTCTAGATTATCTATGATGTATGTATTTAAAAAATGAGTGTACAAATATACTATTTTTATTCTTGTTTTTTTATTTTTTAACATCTGTAAAAACTGGTCTTTACAATCATCAGTGTACTTTTCATTCAACTTATAAATATTTAATCTTAGGTTTAGCATGGATAAAAGTTGTACATTCAATTTTTTTTAATGAAATTTTATCCAAACATAATGAGCGCAATTATGTTCACATGCGTAACGAGACTGAGAAAACAACATTTTTATAGGAAATTGTTCTTGTATACAATTAAACTACGGATTTATGATCAGTGTTTATTAGTGAATAAATTACTATTACAAAACTAAATTTTTAAAGTCTTCTAATAATGTACACATGAAAATTAAATCAGTAGTATATGAATGAAGTAATGAATTTGGTACATGTCAATGTTAAGGTTTCCTTATTTTACTCCATAGCACTAATGTTCTAAAAACCAGTTTTTAACATTCATTTAGTATTTTGAGGGAGATTTTTTTTTTTTTTTTTAACTTTATTATATTAATTAGAATTAACGGTTTTCATTTTAACACCTGCAGCTTGTCTATGTATTTCAATTATTTATCACAGTGGATTGTGAATTTTCTAAAGTAAAAAATTATTGAAAAACAAAGTAAAAATTTAAATAAACTTAATTTATAAAATATATTTATGTGAGTTGAACATAATATCATGCCTATTTCAATGGTATAACAATTACTTATAAAATTAAACATAAAGATGTAGAGATATTAGAGATTTGAGATTACATCAAAGAGAGATTTGCATACATAAAAACTCCAACTACTAACAATTTTTTTTCTAATAACATGTTATATATTGTTTATTTTTATAGTAACCTTTATTTTGCATAATGGTAACAATAATAATAAACTATCACTGAAAGCAGACAGTTTTTGCAAGTTATTTACTTAGTATTTTTTAATTTTTTAGAACGTTTGTGAAAACTATAAAAAATCTTAAATGCTTCTAAAAGCATTTCACTATTGGATATTGTTAACTTCAAAATTAAGTTTATTAGAGAGAATTTCAAGTTGTATACCTAAACCTTCTTGATAATATTAAACAAAAGTATAAATATGGTTATCAGTTGAAGAACATATATTGTACATTGATTGTTCACAGTTGAAAAACATGACATGGTACCTGAAAAGTGTTAAATTTCAGGTGCCTTTTTTTTGTTACAAAATAGTTTTGATCTTGTTATATTTGTTACTCATTACCAAACTATTTATTTGAGTTTTTCAAATGCAAGTGCAATATGTTAAAGTGTTAACAAGAATTGTATATTCAACAATTCTTGGTAGTTTTATTTCAGTTTTAACAATATTAATTAACATTGGTCTTAAAGTTGTAAATGTTTTTAGATGTACTGTATGTTGTATTCAAGATATTCACATAACTTGTATTTTTGTAGGGTATTTATATAGTTTAAGATAATTTTATTTTATATATAAATAACCTCATAACTAATAGACAATATTATATAAACATAAATTCAGGCAGTTTTATTTTTACTTGTTTATATTTGAATTAAATTCATTTTATTTTGTTAAAATTATGTCTTTTATTACATTTACTTGTTAAGTTCCACTTTAATGTTAACTATATGTTACGTTATGTTTGATTAGTTTGTTATTATTAATTTAAAATTTCTATCAAAACACTGTAATAAAGCTTGTAATAAAATTTTTATTTTTATTTTTTTTAAACATGCCATTATGTATAAATGTTTGTGATAAAAAAAAGAAAAAATATTTTTATTATTTTATAAAATGCTTATTTTTTAATCCTCTTTTCTTGTGAGGAATTGCAAGGATTATAAAAGTTAAAAACAAATGGTGATAGGTTGAAATTTAAACAAAGTTATGAAATAAGTATTTCTGCCTATGTGATTGTTGTAAAAAATAACTGATGAATACATTTCAACCAATCATTAAGTGTGTGTAAGGTTATTCATAAAAATTAAGCTTATGATGTCCAAAAGGTTTTTCACCTTTAAACAACAAGAAAATACAAAAATATTTATAAAAATAAATTTTGTTTTCAAAATTAAAAATTCAAATTCAAACTATTTCAATTTAGTTGAAACATTTAGATCAAAAAACATATTACTATTTTTTATGTTCTGTATAATTTTAATTTATATTATATAACACAAATTTCTTCCTGGTCTGAATTTTTATAGTCATGATTAATTTAATTTATTGAACCAGTTTTAATAATAATTTAAAATAAACTTGGCATGAAAATAAAATTCTTAGTTGCTAACACAAAGAATGTAATGCATTTTAAATGTCCCTGCTAATACAGACCACTAGGAAAACATTTGCAATAGCCCCTGTACACCCATTCCACTGTGTGAGATGTGAGATGCATAATAAACTAAATAATGTATAAGATTATTTATATTTTATTTATTTATGTATATTTTCTTTTCTTATGTTTACTACTTTTGTTTTATTTATTCATGAACAATACATGAAATACGTTTGCAAATATTTTTTTTTTTAACTTAAAAATTTAATTATTCAATTAAAAGCTTAATCAGTTAAAATTAATAAAATACAATTTTGTGCAATAATAATCTATATATAAAAAAGAAGTATAAAAATAAACTGTACCGCCTAAGTACACAACATGCACATTTGATCATAAACAAATCACTAGAGCACTGTGGTGACTGTATATGAACAAGTAAAAACCCCAAACGACAAAATAACTCAACTACACAAAACTGTATAATGCGTTTATATTACCTTATGTACATTTCGATAGCTCTGCTATCATCTTCAGTACTATGTCAGACTGAAGATGATAGCAGAGCTATCGAAATGTACATAAGGTAATATAAACGCATTATACAGTTTTGTGTTATTTTGTGGTTTGGGGTTTTTCCTTGTTCACACACTTGATCAGTTTATTACAACTAAGTGCTGTATCCCAGTGTAATGTGGGAATGTTGGTAATTCACTTGAGGACAACCAATTACCACCCCCAACTGCCTTACATTCTTTGTGTCAGCAACAAATAGTCTACATACATAAAATAACAGTAACCTATTCATTTAATATTTCTTGATACAGTATTATTAAAAACTTAGTTTCAGAAATTGATATAAAAAATTCCTAATTCTGTATAGAATTATAATTGTATAGAATTTTAGCATGAATTAAACCGTTGCATGTAATAATTTACCCTTTAATAATTATTTAGTTAAAGATGGAAACATATTTTTGTCGTGAGATGTTTAACTACAAAAGTAAACAATACTCAAATAACTATTACTTATGAGTTCATATCATTATAAAGCTGTGGCTTCACCATTTGACTTGACTGGATATTTGCACACAAGTTATTTTTTATTGTTGAAATAAAAAGAAAGAGTAATGAAACAAAATATATTTTTTTAAATATGAACATTAATACAATTTAAAGATGTTTTTGAGTTTAGTTTAATCTACTACTTTTCCATACAAGTAAATTGATCTTATATGAATTTTAAACTATTTTTGTTTGGCTTACTAATATTCACACATTGATTTTTCAATTTTAAACAATATATACAATAATTTTATGAAAAGTGAAATTGGTCTACAAGCTCGTAAATATTCTAAATAATTTCCGTTTTCTTTGTATTAGTTGTACATAGTTTTGGGCGATTTTCAGTTTCCACAAATTGATCTATTTGTATTTAAACTGATGGTGACATATCTGTGAAACCTGTGTATCGCTGTCTTCTTCTTTTGTAACTCTATTATCATTTAATATATTGCCGGATGTCATTTGTCAATCATTAATTAGAATTATTTATTTCCTTGATTAGGAATAGTTTTTTCTTGATTTAATCATTAATAATCATTGACTTGATGGCCACTTCATACTAGATCCACAATTCCAAATAATAATATTTGGGTAGAACAAACTCTTAACTCATCCTGATCTTTTTAGACATATTATGTAAAATAGCAAAGTATCCCATTCTTCTCTTCAAATAAATCGCAAGATCTCAATGGTGTACATTAGTCATATGAACATATGTGTTGTAGTCCAGTACCAGGAAGGTTTGTGTGTGTATATGAACAGTTAGAAGATGATGACAGTCATTGAAGCATTATCTTGAACAAATAAAATGTTTATTGCGAAAAATTATGTTTTATGTCATTTGATAATTGAAGTTTCACAAACATTTCAAGTGAATAAGAAAAGCTTAGCAGGTTTAGTGCACATAATGATGTATTGTTCTGTCATTAAACCATTTTGTATGACCAGAATGATATATATAAACTGACTGAAGTAAAAAACATACAATCAAGTCTTTGTGAACTTTACATTTTATAATGGCTTACTCAAAGTCAGTTGTGGTGTGGTATACAATAAATATACTGTACCAACAGCCAAGAAACTGTACCAAAAAAGAAAACAAGTAATAAGAATTACATGAGGGAAAACTACAGGGCCAACTGTATAATCTCAAATGTCCCAAAACCTAATTACCTGTTGATTTTTTTTGGTGGTGATAGACCAAACTATCCAGTTTTAGAATAATCCATCAAACTTTTTTGTAAAAAGAATAAGCAAACCTACTTAGCACAAATTGAAATAACGAAAAACATGCAAAGTATAGTATCAACATAATCTCAAATAAAAAATAACATTATTCAATTTTTTTCTTGCTTAATTGAAAAACCTCTTGGTCGTCATCGCCTTATTAAAGAAAAAAGAAGAGTATAAAATAAAGACCCCTAGCCTTCAAATACTCTTAATAGTATTTGAATGGGAAGAGAACAAGGGTTGATCAAGAGAGACCTCATAAAAAATGAGGGATCTAACTGAAAAGTATGTGAAAATGATAGATCCAGTTAGGATATCTCGGGATTGCCAAGTCCATTGTCATTTTGGAGCCCCTAAGAGTGAATGTTCAAATATTTGAAGTTCATTAAATCGATATTGTTTCCGTTCTCTGTGATTTCTGTCATTCACATAAATGCTTGGAGAGTGAACTATGAATTTATTTTCCTCCAAAGGGTTAGGAGAAATAAGCAGATTTATAACTTTGAGGGAAGAACTTGTCTGGGATTTTGCAATGTCATTGACTTTTTAGTGTTTTAGATTTAAATCGGTGATCAGTCTCTGACTATTGAAATGGAAGGTTTTTGGTCAAAATCCAAGACAAGGCATGATTCCAACATCCTGACTAGTATTTTGTCTAAAAAAATGAGAAGAACATCCTGAATTATAGAGATCTACTATCAATTTGTTTTCAACATTATCTGTTGTAATAATTATTTTTAACAATTTCTTTTTCTTATTTAGCCCTTGAAGATTTACAAAATTCTAGTTTCAACATTAGATGTGAAAGTTATTTTTGGTTATTTTCTTAATTCTATCTTCTTTCTCTTTACCCAGATAATCAAGTTCTTACTATAAAAATAATTTTTACGCACCCTAAAGTCACTTTTTTTAAACAAGCTTTTACAAATCATAATGCATCAAATTGTACTACAAAAAAACATGAACTTAATTGTTTTATTTTACTTATTAATTCTTTGTGTAAATATAAATTTTAAGAATAGAGAAGAAGTGGTGTAAATCAGCATGAACTAAATGGTTGAATGTATATTAACATATAAAGCTAATCCATGTCAAAACATTAATAATTTAATAACTATTTTCTTTACTGTTATCAAAAATGTAAATATTAAGAATGACAATATAAAATTGTATAATATTTCTTTTGTATGTTTAATTTTAATGTCATCATTAAAAATAATGTGCATTGATCTTGCATAAAAAATAGTGTTGTAATGTTGATGTACTGATCTAGTTCTTCAAGAACAAGTTTACCTTACTTCTTAATAAGCTTAGAAACCCTGAACTGAAGAATATAAAAGGCAAACATGAAAGATTTTTGAAAGTCTAATTTCTGTTTTTCTTTCATTAATTATTAGGTATTATTAAATTCTAGTATTAAATTCAGGTATTATCAATATATCTTTCTCTCTTTTTTTTTTTTTTTTTTTAATCGAACGAACACATGTAAAATTACTGTGAAGGCACTGAACTAAAACTATCAAGCATCTCTAAATTTTTTAAAAAATACTTTTGTTGCAGATATTAATTTGATTTAAAATGAGTTAAAAATCATGATAAACTATTAGTATTATATAGGTTACTATAAGTACTTTAACTATTATAATGCACCCAGGTTGCATGTACCAGTAATATTCAATTGAAAAGAAAGTACAGGTTTTAGTTGTGAACAGCCTTTTAATGCCTGTCTTTCTTTCTCATACATTACCTTTGGTAAATATGTTGCATGAGAAAATTGAGTCGACCATTATTTCTTTTTGGCACTTACATCTTGCTCAAAGTTGAGTAGAAACCATTTAATCCACTAGAGCTGTCTTTTTTGTTCACATAGATCATACTTCTGATTCAGATAAAATGCTGTGTCCTACTTAAATTTGTCAAAAATTCATAATATGAAAAGTAGTTTAACATTTATAACATATCATCCTTATGTTGTTTCACAGCACTAATATCTGATTGTTTATTTTGATTACTAATTTAAAAACCTTGGTAATATAATGACTCGCTTAGGATTCAGGCCAAAAACAATCATTTTTGTGTGTTTTTTAAATATAAATAATGAATTCATTTTTTTTAAATAATATGGTTTATAGGATTTACTATATTCACTATGCAAAACTTCAAATTAGTGTACTTCTAGTATAGATATTCTATCTATAACAATCTCCCTCATAGATATTCTGACTCACAAGACCGAAATGTCCAATAGATTAGCATCAAATTGCAAATTAATTAGCGTCATTTTTGGCTCACTACAAAAATTCTAGATGTTGCAATTTTTTCCAGTTGTGCTTAAATTTGATGTCTATCCCGAATTTTACTAATCGTTTGACAATAATTGTGTTAAACAAAATCGTATAATAAGTTTTAAAACATGTTTTTTTTTTCTCCAAAATTTATATGCAGAGATGCTTAAATGTGTTTTCTGCTATAACAAAATAGTGTTGCCACTAAAAACAAATTATTAACTACAATAACTCAAAATTTAACAGAAATCTAAAATTACAGTTATTATATGTAGAGCTGGAATTTTCATCAAATTTATTATTTGAGCTAGGTTTTATGATTCATTGAATATTATTAAGCATGAATTGTTTGAAACAATTTTTCAGTAATTCCTTATTATCAAGTCTCCATACAATAGCTTATTCGCCTTATTCTGCTACATATGTCTAAAAGCTTGGTTGTCTACATATGTATTAATATTGAAGTCAACAAATAATGAACTATTTATTAATAAGTCAACAACTATTTACATTTTCTAATCTGCAGTTGTCAGAAAAGCTTTGAGTTTTCACTTGTAATCACTTTGGTTCCAACAATTTTTTACAATATATTATAAAGGCAGATGCAAACTACAAAGCAGATAATATTGTATGTGGAAACAGGGTACAAATCGAACAAAAATACTACTAAAAGAGAGATTGATATTATTTGCCCCAAGTTTATATGTACATTATATATAAATAACAAAAGAGGTGTACAATTACTAAATTATTTGTGGAGCCATTTTAAAATTTTAACTTCATTATAAGTTAAATATAAATTAGTGAAACTTCGTATTTAGCTTTCAAAAGAGGGGGGAAAAAACAAGAAGTCCAGTTTTATCAAAATAATTTCATAGTAAAAAAAAGTGTACAGAATCCATTTTTTAATTTTAATTATGGCTTAATTACCAAATTGTGATAAAATCATGTTTATTGTCCTATTAAACAGAGTAAAACTGAGTTGCATTACAATAAATAGATCACCAAAAAAGAAATTGAACAATTTGGTTGTCATTTTAAAGTTTTAAAATTGTGTAATTCACACTATTTTTACCACCATTTCATTGAAATTAAATACTTTAACATAATATTTTATAACTCTCATTTAAACAAGTGATAATATATGCAAAAACTGTGTTATAATTTTTTTCATTTTTAACATTAAAATTGTTATTTGGGCTCTGAATCTTAAAAAAAGAACCCATTTTTGAGGACTTAAATTTTAAAATTCAGGGTTCATAGTGCACAGTTATACTACCAATGGAAAAGATTAGTGAATACAGCTAGAAAATATATTTACGGTTTGGTCTGTAGGGACGATCTCAGATTTGTCACATTCATATGTCTTAAAATAAAATAGTGCATTTTATTTTAATAAGTGTACTACAACAAAAGTAGTAACAGAAAGAGATAGTGTAAATTTTATCCCCACCTAAAAATAGTTGAAACTTGGATTAGAGCTTCCCAGAAAAACATTTAATATGCAATTACAATGTACTAAAAATGTTACCCAACAATGCTCAAGAGCAAATATTATTATTGATGTTGTTTTATAATAATAATATTTTTTTCTTTTTATTAATATTTTGTATAACTCAAAATTTTACATTTGAAGGTTACTCCTTAAAAAAAAATTAGGTATGTCTAAAAGTTCAACTTTGTTCCTTTTGTTTAGTTATTTTCTATACTCTGGCAATTGCATGTTACAATTGGACTTCATTCCTGCAGAAATGGTTCATTTAAATGGGTACCATTTATGAAACTGAATCATTATTTATCTGAAAAACTAGTGTGCAATTACTATTGGTTAGATATCCTTAGATGCAATAAAATGTTGGTTTTTAATAGAATTTCCTTTAAGCTTATCTAAGATCCAGAAGATGTATAATCTAGAACTTTACACACTAACCCCAGGAACAATGTCTCTACTCCATGAGTTACAATGCTTTTTTGGCCACAACTTTCCTCCTAAAAAATTCACATTCAATAAGAGGTTTATAAAGTTTTTGAAATGATAAGTGTAATGAAAATTACAATATATTTTAATTAATATTAAATTTAATCATTGTGAAATTTCTATCTAACGATCCATTATAATTTAATCAATGTAGAAAAACTTATATTTTTTTGACAGTCTTCAGTGGAACTTCTATTGTTATATTTCACTACACCTGTTTTGGGCGTACACTCATCGTCAGGTGCTTTTCAAGAATAAAATTAAAAATGTACTTTGTAATAATTCCTTGTCTGAGGTTGAAAATCAAAAATGTATAATAATAAAAAATAAAAATTAGTTTCTTACTGTCAAACATATCCTTGTCCTGAGTTAGACGTGTTACAGCTGTTTCATGACTGATCACATTATCAAACACTGTACACAAAACACATTTAATTCAAAATGTAAAACTAATCTTTATTTTGATTTACGTTATCCGAGCTAAGTAAATTTATTTAAAATGTATAATAATAATTCCGTGTTGTATATATGTATTGTACATATTAATTTTTATTCTTGACGAGCATCTGATGATGGGATGTGTCCCGAAACAGCTGTAGTGCAATAAAACAATAGATATTCTACTGAAAACTGTCAAAAAAACATAAGTTTTTCTCCATTTAATAATAAATTTTATAACATGTTTTCTAGAATGATTCTCAAATTATAATGCTTTATCACCAAAAACTTATTCAGTTATTCAGAATAATTTATCTAAATAAACAGTTTAACATTATTTAAAGTATTATGTATAAGCATCTCATATACAAATAATTGCAATTGATTTAAAAGAGTTGATAAATAGTTAAAACCTTTCATTCAAAATTAATTTAAATAATTGGAACATAGATCAACATGCTGTCATTAAATGAGCATAAATTTATTTCCAATAATGTTGTACCAATAAACCTTATACTCAGTATAGAAGACAGTAGTATACAAAATACAACATATTGTGTGTGGGTATCTACATGAAAGTTAATTGTGGGTAAATTCTAAATGGTTTACTTTCATGTAGTGATGACGCCATCATTTGGTTGCATCTAGATTGATAACTTTAAGGTTCTTTTCATATCAAGAATTTAAGTAATACATATTATCATGCACATTTATCATCTTCATCTTCTAAATTTCTTTTGTTATATTTTTGATTTGTAGACATTTCAATAGATTTAATTACCAGAATCCTGTATTAATTAATCACTGCTGAAAGAGTTAATTTCGAGCATAACAGAAAATAATAATCATGGCTCCAGTAAGTATATTAATAAGTTCAGTTTTTGGAATTTTACATTTCATAATAATAATTTTTCTATATACAAGCAATTTTTTAAATTCCTTAAAACATTTTTGGCACTTAGTAAGTACAACAGTACTCGGAGAAATTGGTTGTGGGTGATCAGTCTTATATAAAAATACTACCTCACTCCCTCCTTGGTATGTATTTAGTCCCATCTAATTTTACCGCTAGCAAATTTTTAGAAAATAATGAATCTTTCCAGTAATAGATTACTAACTAGAATGAGTATTATATTTCTCAGCTAATCTTGTCTGTTTGTTGAACTTTTTGCTAAAGTCTCGGTCAGCACCAAAAATTTGCCCTTGACCAGAGTGGATTGAAATTTAAACGTAACAAAAGCTGAAATGCAAAGATTTGATGACTGATCTTGTTTTAATATAATAATTAATTTTAATCAGAGTCAAAACCTATTATTTTATATACATCCTGAAGTTTAATTATGAAGACAAATGGGGGTTTGAGTGCTAGCATGATCAACAGCTATAATTTTTTTCTTTCTGTCAAAGTTTCTTCTATTTTAAAATAAGAAATAAACATTTTTTAATAGCAAAATCATAAACAACAAACAATTAATTTTTTATTATGTGTTAAAAAGCCATGTTGATTTCTTTTTCTTTTTTTTCAGCTTAGTGTATATAAACATTTGTTTTTTCAGCTAATTAGACTTATAATTTAAATTTCTCCAGAAAAATTCAGTGTTTCTTTAGTAGTGTAATCACATAGCCACTTAGATTCAACTAGAATCATGATTCAGAATAATAATTTACAAATTATGCAATCTAAAGCCATGTATGGATAAAAATTTATTTTTAATTTTATAAGTAGTAAACATTATACAATAAATAGAATGTTAAGATAACAGGTAATACACTGAACTGAAGTTTATATTTTTTACTTGCACTTTTTTTTAAATTTAAAATATTCTAAAATACAACATTAGAATGTTTATTGAAAGTCAAGGTTAATTAGTAAAATTCTGTGCATCAACCAACTTAAGTTATATTAAGTCATTCATATTACTAACAATTATTTTGTTCCACATTTGTTCAATAAAACATGAATTTGCCATTTTAAGTATACTTATCACAAAGTTAAGGTAAACAAAAGTATATCTAAAAATCAAGTTGTAATGAGTAGTTAATAGTATATTATTTACCATTGGATATTGTCTGTTGTGGAAGTACTTATGCCTTATTAACATTATCTGTTAGTTAAAACTATTTCAAAGGTTGTATATATTTGTAGTTGTTACCTATGGCTTATTAGGTCTTTTTACATTGAAATTGTTCTAAGAAATGCGGCCTGAATTTTGTTTTACTAAAGATTCTTCATGAAAATTTTGTTTTCATTTAATGTTGTCTTTTAATTTGTTGCTAAACAATTAATGTGCCATTTATAACATTAAATTTACTTTAAAAGGTAGAAATAAGTAGTATAATTTCGTTTCTATGTTATGTTGATATTTGAGACTTAGCTGAAGTCAGAATGGACCAAAGTGATTGTATTGTAATGGATAAATTTATGGGCTGGCCCATTTTAAAAGTGTAGAATTGTGTCAGTGTTACAATATACAGCTTTATTTCCATCAACTGTTTTGTTTTTAACCAAGAGTATCTTATTTTAAAAAATGTCCATTACATGCTTCTCTCTAGCATCTGTAAAAACTTAAGTAGAAGTTAAGCATGTAAATCATCTATAAAGTTTCCAAAACAAGATATGCTTTTAAAATATAAAAACTAAATTGGAAATAATGAAATAATCATATTTTATTATGTTAAATAAAAAACCTAACTAAGATTGACTTAATTGATTATTCTTCTGAATTTGTATTATTATTGAACAAAAAGTAAACTTTTAATAATTGCCCTGGCAATGTTAAACATGTCCTAATTCTCAAACTGTATTAGATAATGGTTACTACTTAAATTTATTATTTGAAGTAATTAAACATACAAATAATTGTTTTACTTCACAGTCTGAACAAACAATTTAACAAAAACTTAAACTGAATAGTTAAATAATAATAGTTATGATTATGTTAATAAACAAGTCAGAAATGTAATTCAATAATTACAGTTCTGGTGTTACCAATTTCCAATAGAGGTAAAATTAATAACTTAACATTCGTTTCGGCAGTGAACAGAAGATCCGCACATTTCTTTGAATTGTCATCAATAGATATTTTTCTGGTGTCACACTTTATGTGTAGTGTAGCTTAGAACACAAGACCTTCTATTTTGGTGCGTAAAGTGTTAGCTGAAAGCTAAAAAATATTGAAGATTTTACAAATTATTTAATGAAAATAATAGTTATTGAAGCTTACCAAGTCAAATGTTTTAATAATAAATATAATAACAGTATGAAATGTAGCCTAGAGGGAAATACATTATTAACAGTAACTCTTTATTAAGTCTGATAATCTCACAATTAACATAAAATTACAATGATGAAAATTTCTATAAAATTATTGGAATATAATGGCACCATGAAATAAAATTCAAAATAATGTCTTTACACTCTGTAACAACATGTAGTTCTGGATAATAAAATTGAGAAAATTATTTAAAGTT